>MU269984.1:2980000-3580000 GCA_021432705.1 Caranx ignobilis
ACAGGGTCGACACCTGTCAGCATCACAGGCTCTGTAGGAGAAGGTATTTGCTGTGTAGTGCATGCAAGTTGTGTGTGTGTCTCTCTGAAGTAGTGCGACAGAGCGAGAGCAAAAGGGACGGGGAATGCCATTCCCTCATTTATATTCTTTCTACTGTATTGTGCATAACTATGAAAATACCCAACTCAAAGGACATAGATAATGAAAGAGAGAGAGAAGCAGCTGCTACTCAGAAAGAGAGCTTTGTTTCTTTTCCATCTGTGTGTGTGTATGTGTGTGTGTGTGTGTGTGTGTGTCAGTGCCCTTTCCTGACTCCTCTCAGATAATTCATCTGCTTCTTCGCAGTGCTGCTGCTTTGCGTTTTTCTTAGATTATTCACTTCAGGTTCAGGAATTTCAAAAACACTCCTGCATACCTCCACCATGCATGTACAGTAACGAGTGTTTCCCTAAAAGGACTGGTTGAAGGGGAAACTTAACTGTGAAATGTGCTTGATGTCTCGAAGTCAGATCCAGATCCTACCAAAAAATACAATGTCTCACAATTTTTAAACATTAATCTAAGATTGTGAAATGACATTTGACAACTTTGTTTTATTATTTTGAACAAAAAGAGTGATGGGTAATTTTTAGTGAGATCATTTTTCTTAAGCGTTGATGCCATGTGTGCTCAGCACAGCACCTAAAGCTGCAGACACTGACACATTATTGGCCTGTTGAGTTGTTATGGTGGATGTGTTAGCAAATAGCTTCTTATTTACATACCTAGCAAATACTGAGCAACATTGGAATTCATTTAAATGGCCTGGTCTGGTCTGTGGGTTTATCTGAGAGCAGGTGTTGGTGACAGAGTGAAGGAAAAGACCGAGGTAAAGGTGTGGGTCACATAAACACAATAAGATGATAGATGCTCCGCAGAGCTGATGAAAACTGAAGAGTTCAGATATAATTACATCACGTCACAAGAAACCCTTTTCATATGTAGCAATTCGATCCTTTGTTGATATAAAATATTTACCAGTGCAGATTTAAACCCTGTTGCTTCCTGTCACAAGGAGAATGTCAGATCTATCAGTGAGGAGTATAAACACAGAGCCACCTGACTTCTCCCCTCTTCCAGTATCTGCTGTTGCGTTGCGCTCTCAAAACAGCCTGTTAAGCTCTCGGTAAATGCTACATACTGAAGCTGACAACTCCATCAAACACAGTCCAGTATGTAATGACTCTACATAGCCCCAAGAACTCCACTTCTTTCCACCCTGTCCATCTGCATCCACTGCCACATAGTTTTTGTGCTCCCCTCCCTCTGCTTTACTTCCTCTTTCAATGAATAAAAGGTTGATCGCTCTGAAGCCAGTAGCCTCAAACCCAGACTGTAGAGAGGACAGCTTCTAGCAAGAGTTCAGTTGTGAATGTTCCTCAGACAGAGCATAACCCTGGAGAGTTTCATTAGCACATGTGGGCATACATAATGAACACTCGTGCACTGATCTAAAATAGCAGCTAGCATAATAGAGAGGAGTAACCAAGCGTGCAACACGTCTGCACACTCACACAATGGATTTTACTTCACTGCCCCTGGTTTGCACACAGTGTTCTCTGTGGGTTTAGTTTGTGTGTGTGTGTGTGTATGTATGTGTATGTATGTATGGGCACAAGTGCATTATTGATGCAAACACACCAGGCAGAGATGATGCAGACCAAAGTCTGTGATAAGGGGACATAGTGGCCACAGCTACATCACCCAGTGGGAGAGGCACATACAGACAGAGGAAAAGATACTTGCTCTCTTCCTCTTCAACTCCAGACCTCCATGTCTCCTCCACCCCCCACCCCCCACCCCTTTCCACTCTCCATCGCCTTCCTTCCCCTCCCCCTATTGCTGTCTTCCACCTCCAGTATCCATCCTAGGGATTGCGTCATGAGGACTCAGTTCCAAATTAACAGATTGCAGAGAGTCATGAAGGATAGAGGAGGATATGAGAGGTGGGGAGGAGGTGAGAGGGGGACCCAAGTTTCCATGACGACCACACAGGACTCCTGCTTGTCGAACAAATGAGTGTGTGCGTGCATATAAGTGTGGCTCTGTGTGTTGATTCAAGGCTTGCACGGAGGGGAGACACCATCAGACTTTTTTTCTCCTTTTCATTTTAGTAAAATACAATCAGCCCGTCTCCTACGTAATAACACACATTCACACCATACATGCACACACACCGACACACTCTGTTGTGAAACATATTGCCTTATCACTATTTCATATCCCATTCACAGCCAAAAAATGTGTGAAGAGGGTGACTAACACAGAGGAATTACAACATGCTCGGTCAGCCTTCAGTCTTTCCTTCCTCCTGGATTTCTATCTTATCTACTCTGGTTGAACAAAAACCTGAATTGACCACAGTGGCACAAATCTGAAAGTCAAACCATCCTATCAGAAATAGTCAGCCTCCAATGTGATGTTGAAACGGTTTTGTGAAGAAAAGTGTGCAAACAGCCCCTCTCTTATAGTAGTCGCAACATGCAAGTCAAGTCACACCCAACGCATTTAATCAAAAAGCAAAACTTCTGCTCTAAAGTGGAAAATCTAATATCAGACACAAAACTCACATCTCAGAAGACCATAAGACGCACAAGTGAGGTTTTGGCATTCTGTTACATCTATTAAAAAAACACCAGTGCAGCTTAGTATGTGAGTAATAAAAAGGTGGACATGTGGCAACGTGATCTTGACCCTGTGCTCAGAGGTAAGAAGAGGAGATGAGAAGAAACAACATGACAGGATATAGGATCTTGAGGTGTGCTGAAACACCATGTGCCATCGTGCTGGGCACCGCTGACTCCTGAGGGGCGTTTTGATTGGTTCATTAGCAGGACAGTGACACCTGGGTGCACATGCTGCGAGTGACGACAAATCTTGCCATGAGTTTCGTCCTCTCTCTCCCCACTCTTTCATTTTAATATGTGACCCGCACACCATCCCAAACCAGGAATTCAGAATCTCACAAACCAGCATCGCAGGTTCTTACTAGTACTAAAGCTCAGAGTTACACGACTCTCACATGTCACAGCTCTTTAATTATTTGGAAATGTGGCTTTTACTAAGCAGCTGTTGGTTGCCGACTTACACAGCAGAGATACTGCTGGTAGTTTCTAGGTTGGGTTGATAAATCACATGCATGTCAGTACACACATGTGCACACACAACTACCAGTGTGGTGGAGCTGCGCAGCTCTCAAGGTCTCCACCAGGGATGGTTATTGCTGTCCATTAGTGGCTGCTCTGAGCCCAGAGGAGAAACTGGGTCAGAACAGCATGAGAGGGAAAGTATGTTGTATCTTTCTGTCTCTGATTCATAAAGGCTAACACACACTCACACACACACCAAACACAGAGACACACAATAGATGTATTTTTATATTTGCCCTGCCCTGGTTATTTATGCCCATATCCATTAGCCCCAGTTGAAGTTCTCTACAGTCTGTTGTTCAGTCCTTTTGCTCCATGTGTTTATGTTTCCATCTATCTGCTGTTATTTACATTTATTTGAGGATTTAAGGACTAATAAAAGTTTTTCCTGAGAGACAATTCACCAATCAGCACACGTAGTCAGCAATACCTGCTTCTGCCCTAATTTTAACTATGGTGAATGGACTGCATCACATTCACCTTCATCATTAACGCTCTAGTGTTTCACAGTGACCTGGTCGCTGGGAGCAGTTCTGACTTCAGTGACTTGATCAAGGATCCTTTCTCACAGGCAGATCTGGAAGCCTGTAACACTTATCACACATGAATGATATCCAGCATTCATGTACTGAGCTCTGACTCTCTAAGGCTATACAGACTGAGACACACGAGTACACACATTGCTTATATTGATGATTATATCATATTGATCACCTTAACAGTGTGGCTGGTAGCTAAGTAAGATGTGCTTTATAATGTCCTTGATATTGTAAATTAATTGGTCAAGGTTCAGTCATGCAGCAGCCTCTGGTTAGCTCAGTTCCCTTAGGTGCTTTTAAAAGAAAACAGCATTCAGGGATGAGAACCACACAGAGTTGAACTGTGTGCAAACGGAGTGAAATGTTAAATCAGGCCAGTCCACAACTGGCACAATGAAAACAACTCAACAATATGAAAACAACTGTGCTGCTTTGTTAAGATGGCCACCAGTGATGTGTATTATGAGAGGCACTATATGATAAGCAGAAGACAGAGGCTGTGAACCCATTGATGGTGGTGCCTGTTGTCAGCAACAGACACTGAAAGGCTTTTTCACTGACTACAGCCTTGTTGACTTCTTTCTTTTTAAACAATGCTCTATCAATATCCTTTGTGCCAGATCGTCAGTATTCATGAAATATACAAGTATTAATATAATTATCTTTTTCATTTAACATTTTCCTTTTTCTTATCAAAACCTGGTCTATAGAACCAACAAGGTGATGTGACTGCCAACATTTCAGTGAGGGATCTGGGTGTGTACTGGTACTGCAGCTCTGAACCTACAGCCTGATACAGAGATAAAGAGTGGACTACAGAGCTCACTCATTTTTAACCTCACAACTTTTAGACTTTCTTTTCATTCTCAAACTTGTAGTTTAAATCCCCAAATGACACTCACTCAAATGACAGTGGATTTTGTGCTACAGCCTCAGGAGCCACAGTGCATTATCTAATGTTTTTCCCACATATAGCCTACAGTAGCACTCCCAAAGACCTGTTCTCCTTTATGGAACCTGAGGTAGGTTTTGTCACAGTATTTTAATACAATGATAATCTAACCAAATCAGGTCATAAAGAAAATGTATTCTTGACTTTGGATGTTTTTTCCTGTGCTGTGGGCAGCATACTGACACTTTTTACCAAACTTAACCCTGAGCATCTGCCTCCTGGGCTGTGCTCTCTGACATCTTTTACATGTTCTGCATACAGAGGGTGTCACTGCATTAGAACAGAGATTGCAGAGAGGGTCGATTAGTGTTATAGCCCTCTACAGGAAAATTAAATTTACCACGGTCCATATGTTGATTTAGAGAAGTGATTGTGACAGCAGGTTAGCTGGGCAGGTGATCAGTTACAATTTTGTGGTAAACAATGATCGGTAACAGAATGAAATCTGATTGCAACACTGGAGTGAGCTAGAAAAAAAACAGCAACATCTGCCTCTCTCTCTCTCTCTCTCTCTCTCTCCCTCCCTCCCTCTCCCTCTCCCTCTGAGGAAACCTGCTTAATTTAATCTTGATTAGACCCTGATGACACTGGTGCACACAGCTAATACTGAATAGATACTAATTTATGAAATCAAAGTAATCATGGAGTTTTTCACAAGGACAATCCAGCAACTATTAAGAGATGAAGATTGTCACCACAGGACCACATTGGAAGGAGTGTAGTTCAGTAACCTGAGCGATTTACACAGCAAGCAGATGGTTAACAAGGAAAATACAATCACTGCTGATTCTATCACCCTCTATCGAACACCTTAGACTCACTCCTTCCTTTCTCCTGACTGCAGCTTTGTAAAGAACTGTCAAGAGCTACTGTATGTGAGGTACTGGGCTGTATGTCTGCACTGCACCTCCCACACTCAACTTCAAGTGGCTTCAGACAAACAAGGAGCTGTCACTTTGAGAGTAGGTGGTTATAGAACTGTTTCTAACAGAGGACTTTCTGATTTATGCCTGTCTTGAAGAATGAAAAATAAACACAAATTATCACTCTGATGGTAATTGTGAACTGTGCTCCTCTGTCGTCAACAAGAAAAGACATGATAGGAGGGTTGCGGCTTGATGATTACTCCGAGTCTGTGCTGTTATGTGGTCTACACTGTTTTACATTATAAATCTTGTCACTGAAAGACATCAAGAAGAGAGATGAAATTTGCCGTAAAAGAAAATGGGTACTACTTTTGTTTAGTAGCTGTACTAGTGCCATATGGTATTATATTTGTCATGATCATGACAAACTACATGCCCATGGTTAAAGTGGTTTCATGTTGCAAATATCTTACAAGAGAAACAAGTAAACCTCCTCAAAAAACATTACAAAATTGTGTGCTGCTGTAATGTCTGAGACATGTGTTGTTTGATAGAATATTCAGTTCATTTGATTTGAGCCAAAAGAGTGAACTTCTTCATTTTTAACTACGACTACTGTAGAGGCTCTTACTCAAGGACACACAGAGAGGTGGGGTTCAATCTGAGCACTCCAACTGGGGTGTGATCTTACTACACAGCCCAATCTGCTGCCCCTGTTATGATGCTCCATGTAATTATACTGATAAATTACAATATTCCAGATTCCAGATGGAAAGATATACTTGCAACAACTGATGCAGTATTCTGCATAGTACCAATGCTTGGCAGGTCTCAGCCATTACAGAGATGCAATCTGCATTCACTTGTTGCCAGTCAGTGGCTCAGGTGGATAAAAGCTTGCATATTAATACTGCCACACTGATGCTGTGTGAATGCTGAACACTGGGATGCAGTGACGGTCTTACCATGCTCTTCAGCTGCAAAGCCATCCTATAATGACAGTCACAGTGACAAGGTTGGGAACTGTGCAACTCATAGAAGAAAAGCAAACAAGCTAAACTCCCACGAGCACTTAAGTATTCACTGAACAATCGATCCATGTACAGTATATGAAGGATATCGCCGAGTGCTATTATGTTATTATATAACAACAGTCGAGGTTGCAGCTACAGTAAATGAGCTCTATGTTACAAGGCAATTTTAAACCACTATTCACTGATACACACACCAGTGAGTCTGTCCTGTAGTTTCACTGTATGTTCCTATGGCAACAGATGAAGTGCAGCATTTAAACCTGGGGTGACATACATACACAGGCAGAGTCTGAGTTTAAACCAGAACAACAGGTCTTTTTCCAATAATGTTCATATGACATTTTTGCACTACAGTACCAGACACTGCAGCATCTCAATAAACTTGGCCCAGGGCACCACCTAGTGGTTAGAATGAGCAGCTGCTGTTTGGTTTGAGAATTTCAAGTCATTTTCCTCTACAAAAAAAAAAATACAAAGAAAACATCCATGCAAAGCACTAAAAACTGGCTGTAGTGTCAATATTAATACATAAACCAAACACAGCTCTTTAGATGTTTGTTTTGAGATTTAGTCTGATAATATGTGCTGCTAGATTTTCATTTGTATCCACAAAAATTTGTAATAGGAATACACATGTGCAGTTTTGCAGATGCAAGTTTCCAAAGACATGCTTGGCCACTGGCTCTGCACCCCTTACACCCTGATGTGGGATCCTAACATGCAACAGACCAGTGACTTGTGATGGAATTGAAAACATCAGTTTGCAGTGAATAACAAGTTCATAATTCATTCACATCAAGTTTTATATAACAGCTTCTTAAATAAAAAAAAGTCTTACCTTTGGCCTTTCGTCCAGGATTTGCTGACGGATATCTTTGTGCTTCTCTAGTAGTCTCTCCTGTCGTTTACTCTGTGCATCTTCCAACTGACACACACACACACACACACACACACACACACACACACACACACACATAAAATATATGCAAGTCATCAACAGGTGTTTAGATGGCACAATAAATACTTTACTGATATTGTTGACTGTGAAAGTTTTGACCACACCATGGTCATATCATCTCTTACCCGTTTGATGTACTGCACCACCTCGTTGACGAATGATCTGTTGATCTCCAGCTTCTCTCTGTGGGGAGAATTTTATCAGCTGCCAAACCAAGGAACCAGTGATGATAGGTCTAAATCTGTAGCATTCAGTGACATCTAGTGGTCATACAAGCTCTAGAAGTCAGCAGAATTTTTACCATCTCTGTTTAAACACATTCACTCCTCTGTCACTTCTTGTTTTTTCAGCACTCAGGTACTTGAGGTTTTGCAGTATTTTAATACAATAATAACCTAACCAAATCTGGTCATAAAGAAAATGTATTCTTGACTTTGGATGTTTTTTCCTGTGGTGTGGGCAGCATACTGACACTTTTTACCAAACTTAACCCTGAGCATCTGCCTCCTGGGCTGTGCTCTCTGACATCTTTTACATGTTCTGCATACAGAGGGTGTCACTGCATTAGAACAGAGATTGCAGAGAGGGTCGATTAGTGTTATAGCCCTCTACAGGAAAATTAAATTTACCATGGTCCATATGTTGATTTAGAGAAGTGTCTCTCTCTCTCTCTCTGAAGAAACCTGCTTAATTTAATCTTAATTTTTTACTATCTCTGTTCAAACACACATACTTACTCCTCTGTCACATTCTTGTCTTTAGATTTGGCTTCATTGATTTTCTCTTGTCTTTTCTTGTCCATTTTCTTCTTCAGATCCTTCTTCTCTCTGTTCATGTCAAAGCCAAGAGAGGATGATTGAGGTGACTGAAAATTTCAAACAGATTTCTGTGGATCTTTGTGAGAGGCCTTACTTTTCACAGATGTCTCTGAGCTTCTTGAGCTGAGCACTCTGACACTCCTCTGCTATAGTGGTCAGCTTCTCAACCAGCTAGAGAAGAGACACATAGTGAGTTAAAATCTGACACCAAGAACAAAATACTGCAAAGTGAGTGAGACAAGAAACATATGCTTTTAATTCTTGATTATTTTAGTTGAAATTAAGAGCAGATTAGTTGATATTCTGATCCCAGTTAAACTAAATTCAACAGTTTCTCCATTATGCTTGTTGGCTTTTGCTTGAATAAACCTCTCTGACACTCAGCTGTGCACTCACTGTGCAGGTGTATCAGAGCAGAAAACATCCATCTTTCCACACTAGACAACACAATATGTGCACAGGCAGCAGAATGATAGCTGTAATATTCTAGAGGGGGCGGGGGCTGACCTGGTGTCTATTCACTTATTTATTTGCTTGCTATGGTTCAACGGTGTGAGCCTCTCTGAGCTTTGGGACAACAGCCGAGAGTCAGCGCTTCACCAACTTCAAAACAAGTTGAGGCATGCTCCAATATCTGCTGTGGCATATGTGTGTGTTCATCCCACTGCTACATGCAGCGTGTGCTTGTTTACATTTTGTATGTCTTTGTGTTGAGTTTGCATCAGAACTCTGATTATACTGACTAGTATTATTAACTCACAAGACTCTACACACAAGTTCTGTAGAGTCAAATTAGACCCAAATGTAGTGGCCATAAATAGGCAACCAACAGATGTACAGAGTTGACAGGAAATCAGAGGCTCTGAGTCGTCTGTCCATATATGAGCAGTGATTAGCAACAATAATAATGAAATACTTTACAGACTTCTGGGGAGCAGACATAAGAACAAATTCGACCAACTGCAAATTTTGAGGCTGTTCCACTACAAAAGGCAAAAATGTCTCAAGGCCCTGAAGTGACTTGCGTATTCATCCATACTATACATAGTCAGTAGTGATATCAAATGAGGCCAGTGAAGGTCAGACATTGTAGAAGCGTAGAAGTGACAGATTAGTTACATTACTTTTACATTAGCCAAAACAGCTGCATTCAACATTCATTATGGGATGTGGTCTCAGAATTTTGTGTGTATTTGCTGTGTGAGTTGAGCAGGTACCTGTTTGATGTGTTCTCTTTTCTGGTACTTTTCACTGTAGTACTGCTCCTGGCGAAGTGTTAGGAGCTGCTGCTGCTGCTGCTCCTTCAGCTCTGCAAGTCTCTGATTACACTCCTGATCCAGCTCACACAGCTCCTGGTCCAGGGTCGACAGCGAGTTTTCGGACCGGCTGCAAAACACACAAGTGCACAAATGTAAACCAACACACACAGAATATCAGCATATTAAGACACTGCTTCTCTGTAGAGTTTGTCTTACTCGTGCAACAAGTAGAGATAGTAAATAACTGTCATAAGGATATTTATATAAATATATTTATATTATATAAAATGAAACTACTACAATCATCATCATCATCACATATGGATCCTTTCAGAGCAATGTGTCTATTGGAAATTCAAGCAGCACAAAAAGTGTTCTCATTCAGGCAGTGTGTCAGCAACCTTGATGAGAGTGTTTGAAGTAAGTTCAAACATCAGGAAGGACACAAGTTTCAAAAAAGCATGGATGAACTGTGTTATCGCTCTTTTGCAGTGCTGTGTGTGCTGAGTTCTGATGCTTCAGTTCCGGATGAACTCCTGTGGGTTCTGAATGTGACCCTAAGGTTTGGGCAAAGACTTCCACTCATCCTTATTCTAGTCACAGCTCAGCCTTCTCTCTGAGGATGCCAAGTTCTGCCCTGTTTTGTTTGTTTCCCAGCGATATCCAACATGTGTGTTTGTGTACAGTAGATGGACAGACAGAGAGAGAGGACAACTGTATGGTGTACTGTTATAGATTATATTAAGTCAGTTTACCATGCAGTGTTGTAATTTTATTTTCACAGCAGTCCCACCTGCATGTGTAGTAATTAGCAATAAAATAATTTACAGCCTTTCACAGACTGGTTTTTAAATATCCTAAGAGAAGCAGCTTGTTAAAAGTGTGAGCTACACATACACACAGACTGTGAAGCGTGTGCAGATGGAGAGAGCTACAACAGTATGCCTACAAAATCAGAGTTTTATTTTCTGATCAGTACAAGCGAGAGCCATAAGATTACATAAAGTTGTCTTGTAGCTGCATTTGTTTTCTGGTCTGGTCTGAAGAAAATAAGATGTCTAACTGTTGTGAGGGATTTTACAGAAGCCTTTTCGCTTTGATGACTTTTTCTTTTACTATGCAATGAAAATGTTTGCTGCCTGCATCTCATTATGACACTGTGTCTACATCAGCCAGTGGCTTTGTTTTCCTTTGCTGCACCAACATTTTTTGCGGATTTCCTTTGAAGACAAAGAGAGCTGAGGGGGAAGACTTAAAGTGAAGAGTTCAACCAATAGTGGGATAGTTTGAAAAGGAGAAGAGGAGGGCTACCTACCTTTTCTTACCGTCTCGTTTATGGCTCTTCTGCAGGGCGGAGCGCCGGCGTTGATGCTGGCTCTGCAGCTCGGAAACACGAGCTGTGTGCTCCTTGATCAGCTCGCTGGTCTTGCGGTGGTGTTTCCGAACCAGCTCCTTCATTTCTTTGTACTGTTTCCTCTGCTCCCGAACAAAGCCCTTCTGTTGCTTCAACTCCTCCAGTGTCTGAGCCTCCAGTTCTGAAGGCAAAAGTTCAAGGAAAAATACATTGGCATATGCACAATAGCAACTTTCTGAAAATGGCAACGTAATTCTAATGGATATGGTAGAATCGATCTAAATAATAAAGTCTAAAAAAAAAAAAAGAAAAAACCTGTACAGGAAGTGAGATAATTATATCATAAATAATTGAAACATTAGCAAACCACCAAAGTGAAAAACACCAAAGAAATATTTCATTGATTTCACATACAGTAATGGGTAAACCCAATAAAGCCAGTAACCACAGACATGACATAAGTGTTCAAGGCTGAGGTCTGAACATTATCTCACCAGTGAGAACACTCTGAATGATATCTTCAGTCTTCACTGCTGGTTTCAGTGAGCCTGGCCAGCAAAAACAAGTTCACAAGTTAGTTTAAACATAAAGCACGAATCACAAAGTACTTTCTTTATATGTTGTTTTGACTTCGTATGAAGTTCATCAATAAAAAAAAATATTCATGGCATTATTTTTGAAAGCATCTTGAGTTTACTTCTTTTGCCTTAAACCTTTGCACAATACTTTATATATATATACATATGAAATGATCTCAAAGCCAGACTTAAATATTTGTGCCTTTCATCCTAAATCATGACCTTCAAATCTACAATCTATAAACTACAAACTATCCTTTCTGTAATCAAAGAATAAAGGTATATTTATTTTAAATCAAATTCATATTACCTGGGGTAGACATAATGTCAAGATAATGCAAGAACAATAGACAGCTACCTGTCAATGTACCTACAATTAAGTTTGCGTGAAATTTTAGATATTGACCATGTGGAGATGGGATTTGGAGGCTGGATGTGTGTAGAGCACCTGCAGACTGCGTCTGTCCGACCAGTGAAGGCGGTTTCGGGGTGATAATGGGTGTGTGGCTCAGTCCGTTCTCTGCAGGCAACACTGCCCTCTGGTCCACCTTAGATTCTGAGGGGGCATCACTTCCTGCTTCCACCTGTTCATCACATAAAGGCCTCAACATTTACATGAAACATTTAATTATCAAGCGATAAAGCTGAGTACGCTGATCACCACTGACAAAGGTATTCAGTTGCAGATCAATATTTAAAACCAAATGAGTACCATTGTTTACATGAAGACAGTTTATCCAATGGAGTAAGCTGAAGTTTCCTTTCAGAGTCAGTGGTTCTCAGAGTACCTCCTCCATCAGTGTCACAGACTATCCACAACATGACAAATCACAGTACAGTCATTATACAGATTTTTTCTGAGGAACAAAAACTTCCTCAAGTAGTATCTGTTTTCCATTGTGTCCTTCTTTGCTGTACCTGTGTCCTGCACGACAGTTTGTAGACATAGCTTTGGTAACCCACTCTCAGCATTGCTTCCTGTGCCGAGGCTCAGCAGATCTTAATTTCCCCTGGATCTCCAACTGTATGCTCTTACCTTTGAAAGGTTAATGCAATTTTAAATAATCTCTGTTCTAGTCACGCTAGTAAAGATCTTCTCCTTTCTTCCCCTGCTCTCTCTACATTCATCTCCCCATACTGTGCTCTGCCTTCCCATGCTCTACCTCTTTTGGTGACTGTTGCCATGGCCACAGCATGAAACTGCTCTCTGTGGGAAATCATATCAACTGGCAAATCAGATAAAAGAAGCCCCTCAGGAACAACCCTTCTTGCCAGTCCCCTTTTCTAATAACCTCAGATAACCCCGTGTCCTGCCTTGCCTCTCACCATGAATGCATCCTGACTTCAGTCCTACAAATTGTTCACATTCTCCTCAGATATCATCTCCTGTTGCACTCCACCTACATTAATCCTTGGCGACTTGTATTCTCCATCAAGTCCATTTAAAATGGCAAACACCATTTACAAAGACCGCTGCTACTTTACTCTTAATGCCCCATTTACAAGTTAACAAATTCAGTTTCTGCAGCTTTTACTCTAATGCTGATGGCCCATTAGTGTGAGATGTCAGCGGTGAAATCTTTCGATGGAACTAAACATACAGTAAGGTCACATTCTCTTGAGCAGCCGTGACTTGTTAAAGCTGCTTGGCATTTAGGTTTTGTTCCTTATGAAACATGTTCTAACGTCAAGGGTCACTGCCAGCTCTACTTTGGATTTATAAAGTTTGCATTTTTCTAGTTTACAGACAATCAGTACTTAGTAATTATGTGTTTCTATTGTGAAAAGTAGTTTCTAAATTCTTAGACACAAACCTAAACTGTCATGTCATCTTTTTTTGATGATGTCTTCAAATCAGTGAGTGTTACCATCTTAGAAAATTGATGTAACTACTGTGTTGGCAAGCTGTTGCCTGATTTCCTTCAGCCCCTGTGAGATATGTGAGATATACATCTGGCTCAGTGGCTGCTACATGCTCCACTCTGTTCATCAGCTGGACGCTAACCTTGCCTAGATTTTGATGCTGGCGCAGGCATTGTCGTTTATATTTGACTTGCTGGAGCCTGCTGCCGAAAACTGCTGCTGCTGCTGAATCTTGACATGAGGTTGATCCAAGGTGGTGTGAGTGACACAAAATAGTAAAGTTAAATGCAAGCAGTGATCTGAAAGATGAAAGAAGTAAAATGCTGTGTAGAGATGTGAGGAACTACAGACTGTCCTTATAATTTTCTGCCATTTTATGAGCAAACTGTTTCTCCAGAAGCCAGTTCATACATTGTTAATAGATATATTACAGCATTACAGCAGCAGCATCAAACTAAATCACGGTTACACTTATGACAGCTTAGACGTAACAAATAGGGGAAAGACCAGTTGCTTAACTTCTACATGTTGTTGATGGGCAGCAGTCAAAATAGTCTTGCAGCCACAGAGCTCAAGTGGGGAATTGTTATTTCTGCTCTACTAAATCAAAGTGTCTAATTTTAAGCACTGGTTGTCAGGTGTTGAACATAAATTTGATTTGGTATGTGAACCTCAAATCAACATGGTAAAACTGCGACATGGAGACGTGGTGCATCCACATAAAATCTTATCACTAACAGCCTGGTTTCAGTCAACGACACTACATTCAGTGGTGATTAAACCTGTCACTCCTTACAAGCTTACTGTATATTTTAAAGCACAGTAATGAAAGTACACAGAGTCACAGTGACAGATCTTCCCCCTGAGGAAACCAAGTGTCGGAGCCTGCAGGTAGAGGAGGCTGGATGACACACGGCAGTAATATTGCTACAGCTGTGACTGCAGCACGGTTTATCATAGAGGAACTAGGAATGGGAAAAAAAAGCCCCAACAAAGAGTGTTGATAATATCTGTGGGGATCTGTGCAGGAAACAAGCTGTAACTCATAATCCACTGCAGTGCTCTGGGTTTTCAAGTACTTTGTGGTGTTATAAAAGAAAAGGAACTCCACTTCTCTCTGCATCCTCTCATTTCCCGACCATATGTTTTGAATTTCTAAACCAGTTAGTTCCTCACAGTGAGAAGAGCAGCCAGTTGCCAAAGGACCATTAATATTAATCAGCAACAGAGACAAATGAGTCTGTTCATGTGTTGGAAGAAGTAGTATAAACACACACCTCCTTGTCACCCTCTTCCTCTCCTCCCTCCTCCAAAGTGAGAGCAGCCAGCTGATTGGCTCTCTGCTCCATCAGGTTGACATAGCGGATGGGGTTGGACAAAGCTTCGATGACATCTGAGAGATAGGGAGAAAACAAACACCTGATGTGACTTTAAAACGTTTGAAAGTGTTTGAATTTGGGTTCACATATTTTTGTGACTTACCTGCAAATGTGTCTGGAACATAGTCTTTTACTTCCACATACACAAACAGAGCAGGTAGCGTCAGAGACTGGTTCTTCTCATTCCTCAGGCTGATGTAGTGATAACCTGCAGAGTTTGAGTAAAATTAATCTTCATCAGTCCAGAAATAATACATTACAAGACAAACCTACAGGCCAACAAAGCATCCATATAGTTCATCTTGTGTAAAACTGTAGCTCATGTAAACATTTCATCCTCAGATTAATAAGATATTTTACATATAGTACGACTGTTTATTTGAGCCTTCTGTTATCATACCTTTGATGTAATATAATAATATTATATACAGACACTTCTCTGTATTTCCTTTGTATATTTAAACAAACTTTTAGAACAAGTGTAGATAGAGGCGATGGGAGTATGAAAACTAAACGCACCAGGACGGATGGCTGATACAGGAATGATGCGGTGGCCGATGAACTTCCCTCCTTCTTCAAACACAGCTATCCGTAAGGAAGCAAGAGTGGGCAGGACAACCTGAGGGTATGTAATCAATGCACATGCCAATCACCTTTCTGAGACCATGAGAAAATAAATCATCATATATGTTGCTCAAACATTTCTGTATACAGTATGTTGTACATGGCAAGTAAAATTGACAGAACCTTTATTTCCATCAGCATTAGTTGTGTTTAAATAGAAATGTGATCACTTTGTCTCACCTTCTTAAAGACAATGGTCTCCTCTTCCCAGACAGGGTTGATGGCGTTGCCCTGAGATGTCTTGGTCTTGAAAGCTTTCCTCTTGGTATCCACTGGTAAGCCAAACATGTCGATCTCCACATACGTGCCCACTTTCTTATCTGACAGGAACTGGCCTGAGATGATCTGAATAGAAGGAAGGAGTAGGACAGAAAGTAAGACAGGGGCGAGAGAGAAAGATAAATACACTGAAACACAGAAACAGAGCTGCACAAACACAAAATGACCAACACAAACAAACACACACCTTCACAGACAGCGTGTTGGCTACGATCCCATCCACTGTGCTTTCGGTAAAAGGGTCAAAGTGTTTGTCTGGCCGTCTCATAAACTCTGGTTTGAGTCTGTAGCCACATTTCCCATTGTACTCGTACATGCCCAGGTTCAGCTGCATGGACAAATCTGTGGAGCGAAGACAGAACAACCACATTTTATTTGCATCGGACAACACTCAACAACCGAAAACTAACATGCAAACTAAGAACCTCAACAGTGTGAGGGAAATAACAGATTTAAACAATGAGAAAAAAACTCTTTCCTCACCAATAGTTTGGAAATTGAGAGCCACCAGCTGACAGCCGGCGTTCCAGAAGAGCTGAGGGTTGTAGTTGGATGAATCCACACGTGTGCCTTTAGGGTAGATCCTGCTCAGCTGCAGCTTGTTGTATCTGAACAGAGCCGTGTTAAGGATGAAGCTGCATGACCTGCATCAGAAAATAAAGATGGTGGTAAACCAGCTACAACCATTTCTGCTGTATTTACTGCTAGTGCAAGGTCATGTACATACTGTACATTACAGCTGCAAAAGAAGACTCACTGTTCTTAAATCACAAACAGTAATCTGCATACTATCTTTTTGTTTCTTTTATTGAACAAGATAATGACAAGAGACAACAAGAAGCATAATAAGGCTGTATTACATCCATAGGGAATAGGAAGGCTGGAGGAACAGAACATTTATAAACCCAAATCAGCTTCAAGGATTGTAAATTATATTAAATAGTATGATGCACTGCTTCAGTAAAACTGAAAAGGATACTCCACAAACTCCACAGGAGATTTGGTCAGTTGTTCCAAAGCTTTGGTCTCTACGAAGGATGACATCTGGTAGCTGCGATTGATCTCTGCAGGAAGAGGTAGTGATAAATTTATCAGAATTATCTAATGGTCATTGAAACAACTGAAAAATCAAAGTCTTAATTCATCACTGCTGTTAGAAACCACACACATACATTCTCCTTTCACATACTTTCACCCTCACATTTACACGTTTTCACTCACATTCATGTATGTATGTGTTCCACTATACTCCTATACATATATTTTCACTCTCACACACCTTTTCATTTTACATACATATTACTTATGATATTAAATGTATACATTTATTACATGCACATGAGAGCAAAGTGTATGAATAAAAATGAATGAATACGATAGAAATATGTGTCAATGTGTTTTCAAATGGATAAATATGAGAGTGAAAATATATGTATGTGAAAGGAGAGTGTATGTGTGTGAGCTTGTACAGCCCCTCATACAAACATACAAAGTTCATTCCAAAGCTACAGGCATGCATTGAGACAATAGTGAGCACAGTATTCATTAAACATGTAATTGTGCTAGTTTTATAAGTTAATATCTTGAAATAGTTTGTATGTACTTTTAGATGCCTCAAAGCTGTTGAACTTGACTGGTTGGATGTAGATGACCAGGTTGGACATCTCCTCTGTTGCAAACGCCTCGCTGCCTGCAGTACCCTGTATGTGAAAACATACACCAAACAATGACACATCTGAATTCAGTTCAGAACAGATGGTCCTTAAAAACTATGAGAAGAGCTTTGTTGGCACATCAGTAGGAATAAACTATGCACACTAGACGGCAGTGTTAGGACATGACATGCACATAAGTAAACTCAGTTGTGAATCTCCATCATATCAGGTATTTTAACACATGCTGAGCGTCACTTGTGAGATACACACCTCATCCATTGATCCTTTTTTACAGTCATCATCATCGTCCTCGTCATCTTCGCTCTCTGCCTCCACCTCACCTGAAACATGAGCCATAGATTTGGTTGCAGATAATCACAATAGATCAGAGCTAAAACAAACCAAAGTTAAATGTGTGTAAATTTAATTGACGTTTCCGACAAACTCAATGCAAAATGTTGAAAGCTAATGGCCTTTAAATTAGTCTTGATCTAGGATCAGTTTCCTCAATTACATTTAAAGCAGGGACACAAACAAGGCTCACGCTGACAGCTGAACCCACACAGCTTATCCACTGAGGAAATTAATTTTAATATTGTTTTGGTGGAGCTGACACTGTGCCTCTGTGCCCACATAATGAGAGATCTACTAAGATTTACCACTGAATCTGAGGTCACGCTGACTGAGGAAATTAATTTGAACGCTGTAATGGTGGAACTGACCTATAGCTTCTGCAGCAGCCTAATGAGAGCTCTGGTAAAGGTTTGCCTCTGAGTCTGAGGTTATGTACTGTGTGTGACTCACCGATAGACTTTCTGCCCTGCGGCCTCAGGCTGAGCTCAGCTCCCTCGGAGGGCTGTGAGGAATCTGCCATCTCCTCTTTGGTTGAACCTGCGCAGGAAAAAACAAACTCATCAGCAACAAATGACATTCTACCATAATCCAAGGTCAAACTAGTGTATGAATGTGAAAAAGATTCATTTAAGTGGCAGTGACGTGGTGATTAGTCTACTGTTGTGTTTCTCAACCAGGTACTGTCAGAAGATAAATGACAATAAAAAAGCTTTGTGCTGCATTACAGCCACACCGACCCAAGGGTGTAATTTCTGCTGGGGAAAGGGGGAAGCATGTCCTCCTCTCTATTTATATTGCCATTTTTGTCTCCTGCACGTCAACAGTTTCAGTGTGATATTCATTCGAAAATCTCTCCAAATAGTATCTTCTTACTTTTTATCTCCCAAAAAACAGATAAGGTGGAGCAATAATACGTGTTGTGAACGGCAGCAAGATTACTTTGTGCTTTCTGAGCTCTCAGGCCACAGGGAGGCTGCCCATGACTTCTGCAGAGGAAGTGCCACGGACACTAAGAACAGCAAAGACTACTAATCCTCTGATATAATACTTAGAAATGTATATTTCAATTCAATGGTGATAATGAATGTTATGTGTTGTTATTAAATTATGTTATAATATAGCAATGCAGATATCTCATGTCTTGATGGCTTCAAATTAAAATCATTTTCCTGTTAACTGCATTACTAATACAGATATTTTGGCCACATTTCTAATTGTCTTCTGGAAGATCAGTTTCTTTATCATGTTATTTGTTAGGCTGATATACACTAACTGCATGTGTGTTTGAAGTTCCACAGACTCACTAGTGCCCTTGTGACCTCTGAAGTCAAACCCTCACTCTTACATTGATCTGTCATTTAGAATAGATTTAGATTAGACGTTTATTGTCATTGTTAAAAACAATGAAAAACTGTTTGGCAGCTCTGCATGGCAGCACTGTGAAGTACAGTCAAACAAGAAACATCACAATCCATAAAAACATAAACAACGGGTAAATAAGCATATGCTTCCGGAGTAGCACAAATAATCAAATGCAATAGAGCAAAAATTGTCTCATAACTTTTCAGCACAGATGAACCAGCTGAAAATGTGCTCACCACTTACCTCTTGACTGCTGCGCAACAGACAGTGTTTGTAACGTTTGTGATGTGTATTTTCTTCCACCAGGGGGCAGTGTGTGTTAGTGTAACAATGAAGCCTGCTGCTCAGTAGTGGCGATTGATTGGTATGTCTGTTGTAATTTACAAATGAATGATGCACTGCAAACATAAATACAAGTAAAAGGCTAGAATATAATAGGCCCTATGCATAAAAGTGAGAACACACATACACACATGTAAGTGACACATCTGAAGTGTAACCATCTTCAGAGCAGATATGAATGATTAGGTAAATCAATCCAAAGAGCAGCTGTGAAAATATGGAAAATGCATAAATGATATATAGAGATATATGAAAGTTCACTACAGTCATAGTGTAATATACACACAGCTGTAAGAACGCATACACACACTGAAGGTTACTGCTAGCCAGTGTTTAAGACCCACTGGTGAGTAGCAGTGTATATGCCTGACAGGGAGTGTATCCAATGGCCAATAATACCTTCAGCTGATGGAGAGGGTCATGAAAATGATAAATGATAAACAATAGCCGTGTTTCGCTCCAGTGATTCAGTTTCTGGACAGCACAGAGGTGTCGATCCATGGCACAGATGGACCCAGACGGTTAGACTACATTTAACTTCTGAAACGTCATAACTCAGCGTGGCTCGATGGCTCTGGTAGTGGGAAGTGTGTTTGTGTGTGTGCTTGTGTGATTAAAGGGGGGCTGTACCTGCGCTCGGCGAGGAGGGCTCACACACACTGGAGGAATCGCTGTAGGTGTTAGAAACTTGCTCCGACAGTTTCTTCTTGGTGCTTCCGTCTGTTTTGTGGTGCTTCTTTTTGTTCTTCACTAAGATTTTTCCCATCAGCTCCATCGGGCTGGGCAGCGGTACACCAGACTCCAACTGGAAACGGTGTTGACAGAGATGGAGTCAGGGGGGGCATGAAAATCACAGGAAGGGGATGTGAATTAAGAAAGAAAGAAACAAGCAGGGAAAGGTTTCTTCAACAGAATAATGTGATATCCCTTTGAATGACTGAATGACTACATTATGAAAATCCAACATGTTGCTATATGGATACAGACAGCTCTATTATGGCCAGTTTGCAAACAAATTACATAATTACAGGATGAAAATGCAGACGTTGTTTACTGGAGTGAGTCACTTACATGTAAATTCATGGTGCTTTTAAAAAAAATTCTTGTTCTGCTCAAAATTCACTGCAGAAGATTCTGCTGAGTTGAGCTTGTTAGTGACCGCAAGGATCGGCACTGAGCATTACAAAGTCTGTTGATGTAACAACTCCAAAGTTTACACTTCAACACTAAAAGAAGCTTCCAGGGGGGAAACTGAGCATTAAACACAAACACACACCCTCTCAAGGGAGCTGGCTGGAAGTAGGCAGATCTCTGATTTATTTATGGGGTACACTGCTTTTGGATCACAGTGTTTAGAGCTATTAATAATGTATTATCACGAATTCAGCAGTGATGCTGAATACACACAACCATGGTCTTTACAACTTATCAGCGATACACACAGCCAAACTTAAAAATGTGAAAACTTTTACCCAACTTCTTTCAAGAGCAAGAAAACAGTGAATCATACTCCAAACTAAAACCAGGATTTTCCATCCAATAACCTACTTTACCAACTGCCACACACATCTAACTACACCTTCCTACTGCTGTTGTTGGACAGTGATAAAACAGAGATTAGATGTCCTGTTTGTTTTGGCTTCAATCACACAGTTCCACTTACATGAAACCAGTTCAGTGCCGGATTTGGCACAGCACTAAAGATGTCTGAACTACAATTTAGTTGGATGAATTCAGTTTTCCCCAAATCCATGGACCTTTTACTTACTTGACACTTAAACATTCACTCAATGAAGTAAAATTCCATTTTGCTCTATATTATACATCTACTCTACTATAGAAAGACATGTTGTTAGAAAGTGGTGTTTAATAAACTACACTGATGGTACAGCTTTAGTAATTAGTTACATTGTTAGGATTTTCTAATAACCAGTTTCATATTAAAATGGTGCATTGGTAATGGTGAAAACTACCAGTGTGTGTAAAGTAGTTTTAAGTACAGCAGTAAGATGACACACACTTCCTAATTAACAATTAACACATTTTCATCACTTTTGCTTTTGATATATTTAAGCAATCTTGAATGCAGCATCAGGCTACTTGTAAAGAGCATTCATACACTGCTGGTATACAGGTGTTTACAGTGAGTAAAACATCTGAAGAGTTCCTTTCCTTCAAATTCAACTAAATGTTCTGGCTGTGTGTGTTCAGATGATCTGCCTTCAATTGGTAAAAGCAATGTCAAACCTGTTTTAGAAAAGGAGGTGTGGACCTTTCCTTTGGTGAAGGTATGTTGCTTCATCTATTTTCAGCGGCTTCATATCACAGCTTTAAAACCTGTTTCACGTTGACTGGTGCAGTGTGTTTATTCTTGTCCATATAATAGTAATCTGAAATAATACAAGTGGCAGAGGAGGAGGGATGCCGCATGTTTGGGATTACATGCGGGGCAGTGACAGTCCTGCGTTACCTTTCATCAGTGTGAGAACACTTTGTAGTTCTGCTCTGCCCACAGTTTGAAAGTGAGCCTCAATAAGACCGACAGGCACAAAACAGTTTTTATTCCCAACATATTCTGTATTTTGTCAGCAGTTATAATGAAAATGTTTTAGCAATAAGTCTTGATCAGCATAATGAATGCAATGACAAGAGCCATATAACAAACAAGAAAATATGTTCACTGTGAATCCAATTTTTAGGTAATTTCAGCTCTTTTTTTGTTTTTGAAAGAGCAGACTGTTCTGAGCTTAATTGAAAAAAGAAACGCTGTCACCGCTCTCTCCTGTTCAACTCAAATGTCAGGTTGGTGGAGAGGAGATACAGGAAGTGCTTGAGTTTCTGAGAAAGGCGTAATCCTCTTTATTCTCACCCTCAGCTCAGCAAGAACCAATCCAGCTATATTGGCCTATCTGCCCCTGACCCTATGGACTTACAGAGCTGATATCCCATTCGATACGCTGTATACACAATGCCAGAGGGGAGTGGTTGTCATTGCACTCACCTTTCTCAGTTATTACATGCTCAGTGGTAGAAATCTGATTACTCACTGGCACTTTCTGTCACTTTCACTCTCTCTCTCACTTCTGACTTCTTTCCCCATATCTCTCTCCTTCTCCTCCCTCCTGCCTCTCAATTCCAAGGGTTTCTCCCTGATAATACTTCAATGTCAAATCGAGTCAGAAGGGTGTAATTCTCAGTGGGCTGTGTCTTTGGCAGGCGGCAGTGCTGTAGGAGCTCCCTGTGTGTGTGAGATAATGCTGCATCTGACTGCTGGGGAACGTTAGCTGCTCTTTAGTGTTATACCAACAGGGACAAGTCCATCCCTGGTGAATAACACAAGGAAAAAGTGCTGTAAGTACACACAGGTGGAAGACTGTATGTGCACCAGACACCGTGATGTGTCTGTGCGAGGGAGCGTGCGGCAACTGCCTGCGTCATTACTCACAAAGACGCCTTTGGGATAAAAAAAATAAAGAGTTTGGCCACAAAGGGACAAAGCAAGCTTTTGACTGGTAGCTATGGCAACAGAGAAGAGACAGATAAAGGGCTGCCAAGAAAAGCCATGTTGAGATTACAGTGTAAAACACTTCCATTTAATCTTACATGGCTGTCATTTGCAGTCTCTCCTGTGGTAACAAAAGAGAGGTGAAATAAAAAATGACCATGGTATGAATCATTAAAAGTTGGCTTCCGTAGCACATAGATAGCCAGAGGTATGTGTGTGTCTGTGTTTGAAAACAAGAAAGAAAACCAGAAAGAGGGAGAGTGAAGGAGGGAGATGAAGTCTAAGAGGCCATTTAGCAGCGCCTGGAATGACAGAAAGAGGAACAACAGAGACAACACATTTTGCCAGGTGCTGGAAGGCATGTCGACATGTTGCTGGGGGAGAGAAGTAAAAAGAGCTATAAACACAGTGAAATAGTCATGTATGTGAGAAAATGAAGTTATATCAGTTATATAATCAGTTATAATCAGTTATATTATACAGTTTGCGTGCGTATATGTGACAGTGAGTGTGCAGTAAGTCATGACTTGCTGTCTCCCCAGTGTACACAAGGGTAACATGCTAGGCTCAGCAGCACTGGTTTGGTTCACTGTGTGTGATACTATCTGATGAATCCCTCGCTGCTGGCCATGTTGTTTGTGTGTTTGTGTGTGATAAAAACACTGAGGGACAGACAGCACACAGTCATGAATGTGAGCACATGCATGTGTTTGTGTGTATATGCATCTTATGTACTCACAGGATATTTCTCCAGAGGCTCTGTCAGTAATGCATCTCCAAATATTGACCGGCAGTACTCTGCCATCTTAGCCTGCTGCTTCGGTCTGGGAGTCACCACACACACACACACACACACACACACACAAACAATATATAACTTCTCCACAAAATATCAATTAAAATGAATATGTATGTTGTTGTTATGAACAGGAGCCCCCCGCCCAGGAGCCAAACACACAACATTCTCTCTGAATCGCTACATTACACAGACAACACACGAAATGGCCAATTGTGCTAAATGACATTAAACGTTCAACTGACAGATGACACTCATCAATAAAACCTGCATCAACCCGCAGCTTTTGCACCCGTGACATGAAATGAGTGGGGGACTTACGAGTCCACATGGTTTTCAAAAGACAGGATGACAGGGAAGGGCGAGGTCTTGAAGGCACATTCTGCGATGGCCTCGATCACCTCCTAAAAACACAGAAAAGAGAAATAATAGAATATATCATTCTTACTTTGAATACACACACAGGGCAGAAAGTTATGTTAATGAGGAAAGTAATGAACTTGTTGGTCAATATGATGATATTGTGTGAAGTCTCAAAAAAATAAAACATTTCACAGTAACCTCCAGCTCATTTATGATGTTAGGACTGTGTACGGAGTGGCTGGGAGTGTCCCCCAGAGAGCAAGCCCAAACCCGGTGAAATCAAAACATGTAGTCTCCTACATGTAGCAACAGCAACAGTGATAAGATAGGAAGACTCATTACAAATCCAACATGTCCTCTGGCTACATGGAAGGATGGTCTGTTGTAGACACCCGTACTGCTGTGTATGAAATGTACGTATCAGTGTAAAATCAGTGCAGTGGGTTTCTTCTGTTACACTGTGCTGGAGCTGTGCAGGTTGTTAACATGATGGTGAAGTTTTCTGGATATTAACGTGAAGGAAAATAATTTTGTTCATGCCCCAAATTTCAGTGTGGATATGTCCACAGATATAAGAGCTGAGCCATGACGTGGTGTCGCTGCTCAACTGTAGTGAAGATGGCTGAAAATCTGATATCGGATTTCCAAGCCACTGATTGTCCAAGTCAATTACACCATCATTAACGATGGTGTCAGCTCAGTTAATGCTTTCATTTCCATTTGCTCCATCTCCTCCAATAAAAACCTTTGTCTGTAACTCAACCCTCTCCATCTCTTCTGCATTCTTTCACACCTCTTATACACAACTCTGTATTTCACTCAGCCTAATTGCATTAAGCTTATTCTGCTTCTTCTTCTGTTACTGTCATCTTAATTCCCTCTGTCAATCGATCCACCCACCTCTTCATTCTTCTCCTGAGTCCTGAGATTTTCACACCCTCCTCCTTCCATAAAGGCGGTTTTTCTTTTTGTTTTCACATTTGTAGAGGCTTCAATTAAGCGCCCCTCAGTGCTTCTCTTTAGGGCCATTCAGTGAGTCCCTGTCCTTTACGATTTGTTATTTGCTACATGCATGCCCCACTTTTTGTTTTTTACATGCTTCCCAGAAATCAGGCCCATTTTTTATTCTATTTGTGGTCAACATCAGTGTTGTAACACTGAGTAATTAACTCTCTACAGTAGTTTTTGATGATAGTTTGTCATTCCTGCGTGCCTACACATGCATGAGGGATTCACAAGGAAATGATGCATGCCTCTTATCTGTTTACTGTTATCTCTATTTACACAGACTGGGTATAAACCAAACTTCTCACACTGCTGCTGCTTTACATCAAAAATGATGAAAAGCATGAAATGAAGGAAACATGTTTGGTAACACTGTTGATGATTGTCTGAAAGTCTCCACAGTCTTTTGGTCCACAGCATTTTTTCAACAGTGGATAATGTTTTTTTTTTTTTTCCTCAGAGAAGCAATAAAACAGGAAGAAGCAGCCCCCGCTGCTGTTAGATGAAGACATTCAGGCGACAGGGCGCAGCACACCTCTAACTCCTCTTCATAGTAACCATATGTACCTGTTGTTGTGTGGAAAACTAATTGTCACATTATGTATGAAATCAGCTTGACATTTTATTTAAAGGTCCAGTGTATTAAATTGGGGGGGGGGGGGGTGCTGTGACATGTAGTATTCAGATTCTAGATTGCAGCGCTCACTTGCTTCCTGGCTCTCACCCCTCCCGTCGGCAAAGTGACGGTGGCCTCCGAGGACATGGCGTCTTCCACGGCTGGGACGACTGGGAGTATTTCAGGAGCATGTAGCTATGAGGTGAAGGTCTAAACCATATTACGATATGTCACGATATCTTCTTTCCTTCCGCCTTCTTCTTCGTTGGTTTGTTTAAACGCGCAAAACTTCTGAAGCGTGCTAGCTGGATTTTCTGTTCACGCTGCCGTACAAACATGGCGGCGCAAGATGGCGACACTCTCAAAGAAAGACCCTCGCCATACGTATATATGAAAGAATAAATGAAAGGCTACGTAAAACAAACTGATTTTATTTTATAGTGATTATACACTTACACAAATATATTATGGGTAGTATGTCCAGATTTTGCCAATAAACCTGGACAATTATAACACACTGGACATTTATTTATTTATTTATTTGGGGGGGGGGGGGGGGCTAAAGCGTGAAAAGACACACCAGTTGCTCTCATGTTGGATTTCTGACAGAAGATCATTTGCTATGCACCAACTAACAGCAGTACAGGTGTTGTCAAATCAACCCGGATTAAAATCTTAAGAACGTTATCTTTAAAGCCATGAACGGCGCATGGTGCATATGCATCTAATCTACTGAACCATATTCATCCATAAATAAAGAGGCTGTTGCAGTTTTGAAGATGTTCACACAGGTGGCTGCCAACACACCTGCATATAAAGTGAGCGCTAGGTGGTAAAATCATGTTTATCAAACACAATCCACAGGAAATAAGTTGAGACGCACAAATGGAAACTAAAAAAAAAAAAGAAACTAGAGTAACTAAAACTCACTAGATGTGTGTTTTGAACCAACCAAGACACCAATCAATGTATGATGCAGTGACTGAAATGAATCTGTCCATGGAATCTGTTTACCCAGAATGCTCCTCTTTCTATGTATAGACGAAGGCATTAAAATCTATTTTTCAGGGAGGAATGTTTCTGTCTTCCTCTGCTCTAACTTTATACCCCACTCCCCCAATCAACTCTACATTGCTACCACTTTGTTTCCTTTGTGTTACCTTGAAGGAGATTTCAGTTGTTATAGTGAAGCCATGAGTGATGACAGGCTCTTCTTCTGTGGTACGACCCTTCCAGCAGTCCAGTTCAATGCAGCGGCACCCTGACAGGAGAACCTGCTTGTACATCTCAACTGAAGAGTTCCCTGCAAGCTGACCGGCTGCACCGCACAACCACACACACACGCACACACACACACATGCAGGTGATATGTTGTATATATTGTTATATTGGTCCCATTAATACAGCGATGCATAAAAAAGCATAGCCCCCCTTTTTTCAAGCGCTCGCTAACCACATCACTTGTTTGCAAGTACAACACAATTGAGCCGTCGTCATCTGTAGCAGCCAAATCTCATCACCTTGTCACCATTAGCTAAGCAATTATCTCTTCACATTAGCAGAATGCTTTCCTGCTACACGAGGGGAACAGTGTCAAAATGAGAGACAGATCCGTGTTGTCACTTTTTTTTTCATTCCTTTTCTTGTCTTTCCTCTCACTCTTTTTTCTCCTCATGTTATTGTTATTCAAAACAGTTAGTGAGAGACTTTCATTACTAAATGAGGTGATGTGCACTGCACAAATTATTGCTTTAAATGACCACAGATCAAGGGGATAGAAATACATCAACATGAATGAACAAGTTGCACAAGCCTAATTATCATGTGTGGATTGTTCTTGTTAAGTTGTGAATCATAAATACTGTCAAGGAAAGAACACACACTGCATTTTGGAAGTTCTCTTTCCTACTATAAAATCAAAATGTGGCACTGTGAAAATAGTTCAAGACAAACAGTGTGTGTGAGGGCGCAGACGGTAGAACCTGTTGTTTGTTTTTCTCATTTCCTCATTTTCGCAGGCTAGGAGGCTGGTCTATTACAGAAATTCCATTTTTTACATCGCTGGAGAAATTTGATCCACTTGAAAGATTCAATGCTCTCCAGTTCCCCCCAGAATAGATTTGAATAGATGAATTCTAATATCCATTGAAGAGAAAATGGCCTCTGTATTGTGCCTGCTATGCGTGCGCACTGCCGGGAGCCAGTTACTGTGACTACCAGTCTAAAGAAATATTTAACTCATGAATATCAATGAATTGCGTCTCATGGCATGACTTGATTGGATAACCTCTTGAGAGGTAATGCCGGAAAGGAGGCCTGATATGCATCGGTGCATTTGATTGACTGACCTGCAAGGTAGGAAGTGGGTGTATTCACTTGTGCAGCCATAATTGTATTTCTAAATGAACGAGTGATCTGCTCATAATGTAGAAGAATAAAGAATGCCTGTGTGCAATCAGTCATGAGTAAAATCAACCAGAGTGTGCAAACCAGACAGAGCTGCTAAAATACATAACAGCTTTTTGACTTGTGTCTGGATGTTTGTGTGTGTACCTGTGAGGTATGTGTTGTGTGAGGAGTTGATGAAGTAGTGGGAGAGGGGAAGGGTCATGTCTTCACTCTGGTCCAGCTTCTCAGGGTGGATGATGCTGTTCTCTTCTCCATTCAGATATCTGGCAAAGCCCTCCACCGAGATCTGACCTGCATGAACGCCACAGAGCACACAGACGTGTTATTCAAGAGGGTCCATTTTTCTGCAGACAATACACAAACCTGATATTTCAATCCAATGCCTAAGGAATTACAGGATAAATCTGGTGGCATTTTTCCAGTTGTCAACAATCCCCTCCAAGTAAAAGAGTAAAAGAACAATAAATCAGTGTGACAAACAAGTATTGTCTTGGAGGGTTGACACAGAGCCGCCCGCACACATCAAAACGCCACTCACACTGTTGCGAGACATGTTTGTTCAGTACAATGAACATGGGCAATGTTCACTGTTTATTTTGAGCTGAGCCGACATGCAACATGCTGCTATAAATACTCACTAGCATGTATTATAGAATTTGTTAACCCACTGCTAGAAATAGTCTTCATTCAGTGCACCAGTTACTTTTGTTTGACTTGTGTGCTAAACACTACAGTGCCCAGCAGTTCCAGACAAGCAAGTAGGTAAAAGTAGAAGTATATATAGTTTTTTTTATTTTCTATCTATCCCTCTGTCATCAGTTTATACAAACGTGTTTGGGACTGAGTTCACAGACAGTGGTAGGAAGTTGTAAAGCTTTGCCGGTCAGGAAAGCATGCTGTTGGTTTTGATCTGTTCATAGGATTTGCTGACAATAAAAAACAACAAACAAACAATATTGCCAGCCTTATGCTTTCAACAAATAAAACACAACATGGTACAGGGCATTTGGTGGTACACACAACTACGTATATTCCTCTTTACAAACACACACCATATCACTAAGATTGCGGGATGAAATATGTGACATGAATGGCAGCTTGAAAGCAGTGGGTACAGTGTGTGTCCACCACACTGTGTACACATTGTGCAGGTTCATTCAAATAAGCAACTGGAAGACTGTGTTCAGATGCTTTCAACAGCTTCATTATAAAAATGCCCATAATCGCTAGCTAAAGCGATACAGAGATTACATTAGAAGTTTCATTTAGCAGAAAGCTTAAGTCACTGTTTGCTGAAACCTTTTATGGTTAATCCATAAAGCCTCAGTGTTTCTGTTTCTCACATTGTAGGTGTATACTGTGAGTATCATTAGTCTTTATTACTAATACTCAAGGTTCCCCCAAGATAGGTAACAATACAAATGTCTTCTGTTATAAAACTGCCATTCTTGATGTTCATATAACGTCTTAGAGTGATGTGAAAAAGCTGAGCTGCCTTAGACGACGTTGTTTCCTTTTTCATTGTTTGTCAAGGTCACTCCTAATTAAGCTTTGCCTTTTTGCTGCCGTCACTGAGCTCATCTCCTCACTGAACATGCTCCAGAAAGGGAATGACGCTGAATAAGTAAGACACAGATGAAAAGCACCAGATCTCCAACCATCCAGATATAAGATTAAAAATACCAAAGACATAACCATGCACATAAAGACCACACCTGCATGGATTACTGTATATTCTCTACAACATATAGCGGGTGCTCAAAGCAAGACCAAATCATTTGGAACCTCCTCCACCCACATACACACCCGCTTGACGTTATGCTAAATATGCTAAGTGATGCAAGCTCGACGGGTGCAGCAGGTCCCTCCGGCCACTTTATGCTAATTAATGCGGTGCCGCCCTCTGCAGAGTTGCTGGACTAATTAACGCTGGCTGCTGTCTGTGACATCTGAGCTCAGTCGCACTGAGCGTCGTACTCCCTGCTGAATACCAGGACCTGCCTTTGCCAGGCTGAGGCCTCACCTCTGTATCACACGCTATCACACAGAGTTTCCCGACTTCCCAAGACATTCATAGGTCAAACAGGGAGAAAGGGTGTTAACATGTCTGGGAATAGAGGTGTGTTTGAGTGAGAACCTACTGGCATTACCCTGAAGGGGAAGTTAGCTGAGAAAAGAGTATTAAAAGCTGCATTTAAGTCAAATATGAATTCTGTTGAGCTGAGATGAAACTGAAGTTCGAATAAATTCTGACTTTAATAATGAACTGCAAGACAAGAGTGGATACAAACAACAAACAAAATCTGACAAGGCACTTCCTCTCTAAGATCACAGAAGATGAGTGTGCTATGCACCATCCACTCTGGTTCGAAGACACTTTATGTGTCTGATTTCATTTAGCATTTTCTTTATCTGCCTTCAAACAATGTTGGAACACTTGAATGAGCACAGGCTAAAGAAGCCAAAGGCAATGATAGAGCACTGAAGAGATTAATAACGGGTATAATATTCACAAAGTCCAAGGTGGAAAATAGATAAGGTAGACAGACAGAGAGTGCAACAAATTGAGCGAGCAGAAAAAAAACACAATAGTTTTCTCACTCTCCATCCTTGATAATAGAATTTTGGGGGCAGATCTAAGGCATTCAATCCACTATCTGCAATGAAGGCATATGAATCTATGCATGCCTGTTGTATATTCCTGCATTCCATTTAATGCTTTTTCAGTGCAATGCACATTGCTGCCCATACAGAAATTTAACTCACACATCTGAATACATGCATGAGCGTCCTTGAGAGAGGAAAAAGTGTGTGCATGTGTGTCTGACTGTGTGTGTGATGGTAGCATGTGGAGCTCTGGACCCCTCTGCAGAGCAGATGGCAGCACTTCCTCCGGCTAGATAAATACTTCACACGGGGAAATCTGTCACTGGGACAGAGAAGGGCACACTTCCAGAGAGCCTGGGACGGGATGAACACACAACATCACGGTATGAACACATCACTGTGATCAGAGTGAAACAGAGGGAGGTCAAATGGTATTTCTCTATGCATTTTTTAAAAATGATCTCAACTAATTTAGGCACCGGTGATTCCTTTTGTTATATATCTGAAAAAAGTGAAGTTGTGATTATTAGGAGGTGATTATTAAAGGAGATATTTGTAAATGTGGCTGTTGCTAAATAGACAATCAACAATCAACCCTCTTGTTTTCCTTCCATTTCTATCATTTCTTTTCTTGTACTAAAATTGGCATGCTAACTGGGCCTGGCCACCCAGTCCAGTCACTTTCCATTACTGAGTCACTGTAGGAAGGCTGTCCTGAAGAAGCAGTGCTGCTCAGAGGACATACTAATATAACCTCTTGTCTTGTAAAGGAAACACTGACTGAAGCTCTTGCCAAGGCTCCTAAACAAACAGTTGTTAATGCTAATGCCTGATGTGCAAATTTAGTTTCAGTATAACAAGTAATAAAATGTGCACATCTGATTGGCCTAGTGATGATATTCTGCACAGGTTTGTAGATAAACAGCCTTTTCTGGCATCAATGATTAGCATCTTTTAATTTGAGAGAAAATCTATTTAATATAGCTTCCAGGCCAAATAGCCTGTTCTCCTCATATTCATAAACATCTTCAGCCATTCAGCCATTCCAATCACTTTATGTACTATGAAAGTTGCTGCTTGGAAACGCACCCATGTTACTAACAGATGTAAAATTAACTAGGAAACTGAAAACATAAAGTATGTCATGTAATCTCTAAACCCCATTTGTTTAACTCTTACACACAGATCTAACATTTAACTTGTATGGAGCATAAAAAGTTCCATGATGGAGGAAACTGAGCAACATTAGCTGGTATAAAATATAAATTATTCATATAACAACAATATTTTCACCATTTATTATTGTGTTTTAGTCTTTGGTCTAATGTGATGGAAAAAACACAACAAAACAACAACCCTGTGGTTTCCTCGATAATTTACAGCATATGGTGTAAAGCCACCCAGTTTGGCACAGATATATAACATGCTTTCCAACAGAGATGTAAATTTGAATTGGCACATATCCAAGAGATTGGGATATTCCGCAGTTTATGTGGCTCTCTGATCACTGGCACTTCACACAACATGACACAACATGTCCAAAGGTGTTGGACTCCTCATGCTCATCCATCTTGGTTGCTCATGAATTATTCTGTGCCAGCCCTGATGCTCCAATACTACACATTCAACTGCTTCTCTATTTGCCTTTAGACAAGTGTAGTTTTGTGATGTCAGAGGTGGTTTTTGTGTTTATGCCTCCAGTGACAGCTGTGGCTGGAAACATTCAGGTCCTCCATCTGTCCCATTGTCATGAACTTAATATATTTATTATTTGGATACTAAGGCACCAATAACTGCCACTTACCTACAGTAGCTATAATAGAGTGGCTATGACATATGCAATAGAAAAAAAACAATTGCGATGAAAAAAATCTGACAAAATACGCTGATGATACAGAAAGGACTTGAATGAAAACAAACACAGAAACTAAACAAGTTGGTAATTACTACTAGTTTGCTTGGCAACTGCTACTATCCAAAAAATACTTGTATACACCTGTAAATGTTGTTTTAATACAACAATAGGCAGAGTGAGCCTTAATCTCTGTGCTAAGATACACTAGCCTGATATCAGAAAAACAGATATGATATACATAGATATATCTTCCACTAATGAAATCATTGGTCTACACATATTGTATGAATCTGTATAATTTCTTTTTCATGTTTTCATATAGATTTGAAGGAAGTGACAAAAGGGAGATTTGTGAAGCATAAGAAGAACAGATGTCATAAAATACTGCAACTTAAAGAGAATATGTCTTTATGTTAATATCTTCCAAACAGAAGGCAAGTGCTACTCTGCTGCACTCCACTTGCTATTTGTTCAAGCTCTCCTGATGCACAAACACACACAGTACTCCTCCCTCTGTCTTTTTACTCTCTGTCCTCAGAATCAGATTCTACCCATACAATCCTATTTTGGGATATATGGTGTGTGTGTGTATGTGTGTGTGTGTGTGTGTGTGTGTGTGTGTGTCTGTTCCTTGTCACGCCACCACGTCCCCTTACTTTCTGAGATTTTTGGACTCCAGGCTGCAGTCACTATGGTAACACCTCTGCCAAATTTATTGGTGGTGAGGGCTGAAATGGAGGGTTGGGGGGAGAGTGGAGTCTTGTTAAGGCTGGAAGAGGCCAGGGGCCATAAACAGTCACACATTTTATCTAGGTTAAATTTCTCTGTGTTTTCACCGCTGCTTTAAAATGCTTTTCTTTAGTATAAAACTGTTATATTAAAAAGCAACAGAAGCAGCTGAATGCGTGTTATGTAAGTACGTGCACATAAGCATGTTTGTCTTCCTGTGTTTGTACTCACAGACATTTGAGCCACTGACCTTTCTGTGCCAGCGATGCATTAGGTTCATATTTGTCCACCAGCAGCTGGACCTGCTCTGGTTTGAGAGGAGGGTAGAGGATCTCATTCAGACGAGGGTCTCGCTGTTTATTGTTAATGAACTCTGTCATCTGCTCCACTGTGAGGTATGGACGACTCTTAGCTCCGCTGAGGAGGAGGGGAAGAGACGAGAGAGTCGAGTGACTAGTGGGAATACAAAAAGGGAAAAGTGGAGCAACATGGGTTGCTAAGTGAGATGTGTGTGCAAAAAACCGCATTCAAAAACTGAGATATGTGAAAATGAAACGAGAAGAGGATGATGGAGAGGAGGAGTGGTAATTAAAATGGCAGAGAAATGTAGAGAGAGCAACAGACGTGAAAAAGAGCAGAGAATAAAATGCTGCGTTGAGTAAATTAGCAGATTTGATTAAAACGCCTTTCATATCTCTGCCTGTTCCACTGAATTATCATCTCCATATCCCCCTGACTCTCGTGCCATCTCACTTAACTGTGATTAAAATCTAGATTTATGACTTGGAGTGGCCACAGTCATTCTGGCATGCTGGCTCAGCTGATGGTCTGAGTCCCTCTGGGCCAAGGGGCAATTCCACTCATGCAGCACGTGGGGCCACACAGCCAGGCTCAAGGAGTCACAACCCGGATCATTACAACACTTTCCTGAACTAATTACCTACTTCTGATGACTCCAATGGGCAAAAGCATGCAAAGCTATACTGCTCAATTACAGCTGACAGCCTTTATCTAGCTGCTAGTCTGAAAACAGCAACAGATGGTTGGGAAAAAAAATCTATTTAATCACTCTCACACTGTTTCAGGTTTCTGAAGCATCTTTCCTGGAAAGTCTTCCTAAAAGAAAACTAAAGCAAACGTGGTTCTTACACATCAGAGAAGATGTGGTCCAGCTCAGGTCGGGAGCAGATGTTGTTCAGAAACATGTTATAAACATCTGGAGTGAAGTCTTCCTGGGGGATGGAGTCATTCTGCAGAAGACAACAACAACATGGTCAGACGTGAATGGGCCAGTCAGTGGCCAGCAGCAGGTAAAGACTGTGGAACAAACCACAAATCTGTTACTGTGTTATTAAATACTGCCATTGGTTCTTTATGGTATCATTGCAACTTTACTAGACTGTCAGACTGTCTCCAGGTACCACCTGTCATCAGGTACACACCCAGTAAAAGTCTGAAAATTTGCCCCATGCAAGAACATTTTTATTTATTCATCTTACTGTATCTCACAAGACAGACCTACAGAGACGTGTGCCTGCAGAGGGAAAGCCTGACCTTACACTCATGGAGCAGTCATGGTACCTCTCAGCAAAGGGTTGTCCAAGAAGTTGCTACATTTATTGTTAGTTGCTGTTCATATTTAAACAACCATGGTGTAAGCTTATCACTCAACTAAGCAGCATTCGGCTGACAAAGGTTGTAACTTCATTGCTGGGTCAGTGAGTGACATTTATGTTTGCACAGCTAGACATCACAGTTGTCCTTTCAAAAACTTGGAAGACTTTTGGAGCTTAGCTCTTATGAGGCTTTGTGACCTGTAAAGAAAATGCTACTTCAGCTTGAGCTTTTCTCCAGCATGCTTATTGTCAGAGCCTCTGAAAAATAATACAAATAATAATATTTCACTTATAAGTTATGTTGTGGGAAGTTTTAAGTTGCCTGCTTTGCACAAAATACTTGCAATGAGATGCTCTATAGCTGACCTGGCCTCTTCTCTGCTTCTGGAGGGGATTACACATATACATTTCAAATTGAAATAATTAACAGAGGATAGCTGCCTGCAATTCGCACATAGACTAAAACAAAAGAGCTATAACCACAAAGGTTACTTATAGAGCTATCAGAACCAAAGAGCTCTGATAGAAACACAGAGCGCTGCACAGCAGCAGCATTGTGCCAGCATGAAACAGAGCAGAACCAAAGAAGAGCGGGAGAAAAGAAGGTCAGGAAAGATGCATTGAGGGAGGGGGGATGCAGGTCAAGCTCCACCAAAACGCAATGACTGATTCTAAAGACCTTGGTGTGAGCTATGTTGTGCATGCACTTTTGTCTATGAGTGTGTGTTTGAAGGATTAACAGGACTACCATTTAGCTGTAATTACTTGCGTGTTGGAACAACAGAAAATCCCACCAGGCCTTCATACAGCAACATGTTTTTACCTCCTTTACCGCTATCTCTCCCAGTGCTAATTATGTATAACTTGTTCTGTGTGTGTGTGTGTGTTTGTACTTGTGTGTGTATTCTGTTTGTATTAAAGTCATTACAGCTACTGTGTCTGTTCCACTGTATGTGCACATGTCTCATCATGTGTTCAGACCTGCGTTCAACAGAATCTTCTCACTTTCAAACATGCAAATTGCTGCTGCTGGAATACAGAGCTGCGTTGTGGGACTGTTTACACTTCTATGCATGAGGGGGCATCTTCTCTCTGGTGATATCTCAGTGAGGTAAAGATAAAACAGCTTTTGTCATCTCTATTGCTCCCACTGGGTCTATTTGTTTCATTACAACCAAGGCTAAATCAGTTCTGAGTGGGAAGTCATGCAGACATCCAGAAAATAAGACTCTGAACAAATGAGCAAAGCAGCAATCAGCTGCTGTTTCAGGAGAGTAGAGAGTGAGCTCAATAGAGAGAAGACAGACTACTGGATGGATGGATGGATGGATGGATGGGGAGAATGAAAAAGCTTGGAAACAAAGATAAGAGAGGCAAACAGAGAGAGAGAAAGAGAGATGCAAACGGGAGCAGGTTCAGGGAGGAGGAGAGGAAATACAGGGAGATAGTTTCAGTATTTTGGTGTCTCACTCTGCCAGAGGGGAGGCCACAGTTTTCCAGCGCTGTCTCCACTCGCTTCCTGTCTGCAGAGAACATCCTGAAGATACTGCGTAGGGGACACACAAACACACCCCTGTGAGTAATCACAGAAAATGGCACACAGAGATTTCACTCTGACACCCTGTGTGTTGAATTAATCTCAGCTTTTCAAATCAAATGTATTCATAAACCACATTAAAAAACTGCAAACAGCTGACCAAAGTGCTGTACAACATCTGGAAAACATACACAAACCCACTTGAAGCAGGTGAAAAGGAACAATATAAGCAAGGGAGACGACATATGATTCAAGTGTTAGTGTGGAAACATGTTTTGAGCTGGGATCTGAAGGTGGTGATACAGGGTGAGAAAGCCCGGTCACTGCTGTGTTTAAGGTGAGTGTGAGGGACTGTGAGTAGGCTTACATAGGTTGAAAGGTCAGGTGGAGATGTACGGGCGGGGGGTAATGATCTGTTGAGTGTTTTAAGGACAAAAAATAATATCTATCCTATGGCAGATTGCAAGCCACTGCAGTAAGGCCAGAAGTGTTACAGAGTGTTTAATTGAAGGATATCCTGTGATAAGGAAGGAGTCGAAATGGAAACAATGAAAAAAAAAAAAAAAACAGAAAAGAAAATCAACTCAACTCTGGTGGGGGAGAGAAAATGCAACCACAGACTCCAGGGAGAAATTACAGATTGAGAGACAAGAATGAGACATAGATAAATGAAGTGAAAATGTAACATTATGAAGAACAGCAGGAAGGCACACCAAGTAAAACAAACACAATCTGCCAGGTTTCCAAGGAATTCTGTATTCATCAAGGTTATACAGTAATGTTTTCTTTCTGTTGAAACTGTTGTGGAAAGATGTATTGTGTTAAACTGCAATGTTTTAATATTGTCTACACACACTCTCATAAACGAGACGAAGGAAAGTATCTCAACAAAGGTGATTCATGTGCAGAGATCCACTGAAAAAATGCTCCCTATAAGAACTTATTAGCAAATATGAATGGTATGTACAACACGCAGTGGGGTGATTTGATTACTGCTGTTCACAAACATCTGAACCCAGGCGAGCGCCATATCCACATAAAGAGTGATGATGTTTGTAAATCCTTATAGAAACAAGAGAAACTCAAACATGTTTATAAAGCTGAGCTCATAAGGTTGCATTCAAAATGTTGTCATTTCTAGTTGTTATTATAATTACCATTGTCAACATCATAATCATAATCATCATCATCATCATCATCACATCATCGTCATCACAATCTCTTCCTTGAAATATTCCCAATAAATCTCACCTTGTTCTTTTCTCCTCTAAATAAACAAGTCGTGTAGAAAGAAAACCATGAAATCCATGCTACCACATCTTCAAGTTAAGAAAAACAGCCCTGTGTTGGAGTTTGTGACACTACATTTTTCAGACAATGAGTCATTTTTCTTTTGGAGATACATGGTTTCCATTAGACAGTGGTGTATCTGCTTGTCCTGCCTCATCTGTCATTTTGAGTGTGGAGAGAGAGACAGAGCTTCTGTGTGGCTGGGCTGCTGCTCTCTGTTTTATAATAGTGTATAGAGACAATAAATGTGATTTACTACAATGAAATCCAATGTTGTTACTGCTACCTCTGGCTGTTTGGGTCTGTTTCCGCTGGCCATAGCCTGTTTTAATTACATGCAGAGGTATCCATGAGCAGATACTGTATGCTCAGTGGGAGAGCAGAGTCAAGCTGACATTAGTCAAGCTGACATGTCCTTCCAGCTAGGAGGTTAATTCCCTAAACGGCAAGGAGTGTCTCTCTGCCTCTCCGTGCTGACACCCACTGCTTTCCTCTGCGGCTCTGAGGGAGGTTATCGCAGAAGTTCACTGTTGCCTGCCTGAAAGCTCAACTTGACTAATGGAGATGGGAAGAGTTGGATTTTTCAATGAGCTGATGACAAATGCCAAGATAAGTGAAACGGAAGCTAAACTCCTCAAAACTGAAACACGCAGAGGGAAATTCTCACACTGGCACATTTTAAGCTGAGGGCTTGTTTGGGGCATGCCACACACACACACCCAATAAGGGTGGGTTCTTGAAAAATAGAGATGAGGACAGTAGTTGATATTGTGGAGCATTTTTACTGCAGTGTTGAAGAGTGGTGGTGTGAATCTAAGACGGATGTTGTGGAAACAGAAGGGAGTGGCAAGTATTCTAATGAATGCAAACATATAGGCCGGGAATGTAAGTACACTGAAGCATATACATGCTGAGAGCAATGATAGAAGGCAGAGGAAGCTATGCATTGATCAAAAGAGCAGAGGGTGGTGGCAGGGGAGGGAAGGATGAATCAGAGAGACTTACTTCTTGACAGGGATTCGCCCCTCAGGGTTGAGCTGCAGCTTCAGCCGAGTGTATCTGCATTGGACAGAGCACACGCCTTACACAACATGTAATCAGCAGTTTGTCTGTGTTGCAGTTCTGAGTAAGGAACTTGCCTATGTTTTCTTTCTGTGTGTGTTTGCTTGAGTTTACATGTGTCCCTGCTGTCCATGAATGTTTAGGAGCAGGAGTGGAAAATTTATACAGTATGAGAGTGCATGCATGGCTGTGGTGAAGAACACACACGTATCAACACAACACCAACCCACTGACTGCATGTGTAGAGTTTGTGCACACCATGAATATCGGCTGTGCTCACATGACAGGTTAGAATTGTGGCTAATCCCTGGAAGTCTTGCATCGGCAGCACAGAGCCATGCAGCAGCAACACAGGCAGCGTAGAGTGGGCTATAAATAGCTCGGCTGCAACAGGAGCCATCATTACGGGCTGGGCCTTAAGTAGCTGCTGGCTAATAATTAATATCCATTACAGTGTCCACTTCATAGGGCAGGCTGACCGCCACAGGCAAAGTCACCAATGACTGTAATGGTTAACAGGGTCAGACTCGGCTTTGTATGAAACATTTTTTTCTCTAAAGACAGAAGGAAGTGTGAGGAGAAAACTGGTGCCGGCCAAGAATGAGCTGGTTGACAACAGCTGACATCACAGAGGCTCCATGATGGTGACTTTTGAAAAAGACAGAGAAAGGGAAAGAGGGGTGTATGGAAAGGAAACAGCTGGGGAGCAAGGGAAGAAGGAAGGAAGAGTAAGGTGTTTCTTGATGCCCTCATCTGCCTTACAAGTGCCTGCATTATTCATTAAGACGAGTGGGGGGAAACAGATTACTTGCATCTGTCTCCTTTCATGTTTATCTCGCTGCTTTCTCCTTCTCTCTCTGTCTAACTCCTACCTCTGCCTTCTTTCTCTAGTCAGTTCTAACTAGGAGGGTCAGTTTCCTTTTAACCTCTGTTAATGATTTTTTTTTTTTTTGCAAATCCACTTTTTCTCATGTAATAACATACAAAACACGAACAACAAAACAATACTAAACTATGTAAATATGAAATTCTCAGTTTTCTAGGTCATCCCACCACATCCATCATGATTTCATATAAAGAGTGTATGTATTCTGTTGCATTGATCAGAAAGAACATCTTGTAGCAAACTGGCTTTTGCAGACACATGGGCTCTGATTTGTTTCCTGTTGCTGGGAACACTGCTTGTCTATGCTGACCCCTGGAAATGTATCACTGCCTCAAGAGCCAGCGATGAGGATTAACCACATGCAGAGAAACATCAACATCACTTCAGGGATGAGGCCTCCTCGTGCTGCAGCAGTGGTATGACAAAGAATTGCCTTATTTGTAAGCAAGTGGTGCACAACAACTGCTGCTGTGAGGAAGCAGCATGACTGTGAAACCTGCTCTATTCAATTCTATGCAACTCCCTGTGTACTATGTGGTCGATGGCCACTTTATTGTCTCATAAGTCAATTAGCCTCCTCGGGGGTGTGAGTTAATGGCTTCTGTTCACTGATAAACAGCAGACAGCTGGGACTTGTCATCAAACAGAGCCCTGCGTATTCTCTCAAAACAATACTGTGAATTCATGTTCAAGTTCACTCGACATCAGCTTCACTCTGTCACTCACTGCCCAAAAAAATCAGCTGTGGACCACAGAACAGTGTGTTTGCTCCAATTAGATCAATACAAATGTGGTGCTGTATGCCATTAGATAGAGTTGTTACATAGGATCAGGGATGGTCTGACGGCAGCTGACGATAAAAACTGCCCTACTGGACAAAGAGCCATTGATGAGGGAAATGAGTGGTTTACATAACTGTCTGGATCTGATGAATGTGGCCTCTCTTCAACATTTTGACACCCCTGCAGCTCAGGTCAGGAAGCTGCTGTCACTGATCTGCCATTATGTCATGGATGTGACAAAAACACAACTTAATGCACAATATGACTGCATGTTCACTCACATACATGCGGTCACAATGACACAGGGAGGCAGACAGCCCAGCTGAGATGCACAGTCGAGTGCATGAACTGATACATTTTTCCAGCTGTTTTATTTATCCTCCTTCCTCCTTCCTGCCTGTTTTCCCTCTCCTTACTCTCTCCATCAATGTGATGTGCAGTGCCCTTTATAAACTCAAACCCTCAGGCTGCCTGGGGGAACTGTGAAAAGCAACTTCTTACCTCCTGTGTGTGTGTGTGCACAGTATTTATGTGGGTACATGTGTGGAGGTGTCTGTGCGTATGGTGCAGGGTTTACGGTGTTTTATAGCACTGTTTTTGCACTTGCATATTTCCAGTATGTTTAATATGTCAGTGTGTGTAGCTGCACTGTGTCCAGGAGAGTGGGAGAACTCATCACACTTTACACAACATCCTTGTTGTTTCAGTGGTGTAAAATACAATAAGTTACTGACATGAAGCTGGTGAAGACTGACATTATTTTGTTTCTACCAGTACTAATTTTCATATTTATCTATGAGATTGTAGATTTACACTTTTTATGTGACAGTTTGTGTCTGTGTGTGTGACTGAGTGAAAGTGTGGCATGCATGTGTGTGTGCAGCTGACATACCCTTTCTCAAGGCAGGCCTCTCTGGACATGTTCTGCGCCAAGAGGTTAGATGCCAGTGTGAATAGCTCTTCAGCCCATTCCTGCAATGAATAATACACACAGACACAAATGCACACACATGGTTCTCAGTCATAGTGCCGTCCAAGTAGATACGCTGATGAGCTGAATTCAGAAAACACAGTTTCAGTGACATTTCAATTTCACGTTAAGTCTCGATTCTGATCCAATAAAGGACGATGTCCTCATGTTAAGTCAAGCGACAACAAAAGAATAAAAGGGCGCTTGTTTTATTCATCACCTCCAAAAGAATAAGGAAGATGAGCTACTGATCACATTGTTGTTTTTTAATTAACCTTTGTGTCATTTAAAGCCTTTCCAGAGTCTTTTCAATGAACACAATCAACACTGATCCCACAGAAACAAAACAAACACCCCAATTAAAACAGTAACATTGAAATAATCAAAGTTGCAGCAACAAAGTTTTCACCAAACAACAATGATATACATATATATATAATGCATTTAACTGCTTTTTACCTTTGCCGTCTCCTCTTGGAAAGCCATGAAGTTCAGGTAGGTGATGTTGACCATATCAGGGCCACTCACCACTGTCAGCATCCTGTTCTCCATCTTCCCCGCCAGGGTGCTGACATCCAGTAGTTCACGCAGCTTGGCCTCCTTGATAAGGAAACAAAAACACACACATACAAACAAGACATGTCACAATCAAGCTCACATCAAGCAAACTAAAATACATGGTATGCTGTTTTTATCTGGAGGTGACAGACATTACAGTACTGCTGTGTGTCATGGTCTTTTGGTTTAATGTTGTTTCACAACAAAAATTGCCCTCCAAATGCACTGGACTGAAACAAGACCTGTCAGTATTTTGGAGTTTACGCATCGTCTGAATGCTGATGTGTGTGATTAATGAGAGGTCAGCTGCCTGAGGCCAACAGAGTGAGGAGGCCACAGTCCTGCTGGATCATACTGTGACATGAGAGTCCCATTAGAGGTAGCGAAAGATAAATAAAAGCAGCAGACCAGGTGTGTTCAGCAGCATTATGATAGGACGTATGAACTGATGCCAGAAAAACAAAAAAAGTTTTAATAAGAAACAGGAACAGCCACAAAATATCTGCAGGGATTTGGCGTCACTTTCTATCTATGAACTCATGACAACTTGCCAAACCCTGAGATCTCACTGATTTTCAGACCTTGCTTGTTTTAAGTGTGAATAACATCCTCTAGTCTCATCATATTTTCAGCTTAACTGTGGAGGATAAGACTAAGAAGAGCAGCCAACACACAACATTACCTTGTGACCAAGCATAACATCACAAGACAAAATGTTTCATTAAAAAATCAGTGGATTCACTTGCCTGAAGATATCCCATGAGTACACTGTTCTTGCACAGCAAGGTTTTTTAAACACATGCTTTCACAAACATCGCAAATCCATGAGAAGAAATTATCTCCACCTTAAGCAATGCGATTTTCAGATTTAACTTTAATTCCCTGTAACCTTCATTCATCCAGCAAATACAGCAGGTGAAATGAGTCAGTTGTCTGTTGGAACAAAAACACTGGGTGCTGGATACACTCCAGTTCACATGCAGAAAAGCTCTCATGAATTTGTACTCAGACCACATAACTGTCAGAGGAAAACTAAACCAAACTAATTTTAGAAAATACACATTTAATCAGCTCATCTTTGGTGCAAATCACATAAAAAAATGTGCTACAATGCCACTGAGGTGTAAGAGAGGAATAACAATCATCTTTTTTCTCTCCTTTGCAGCGCAGTACGTTAGCAGCATACAAAATGGTTGCTGGCTTAATTAACACAACAAAAAAGCTCTGTAAAGGATTTTGCAGTGAAAGCAAATGAGCTCCCACTAATTCAACCAATCAAACAAAGAGCATTGTGTCCTGTGTCACGCTGATAAATGTCCTCTACACGTCCTCACACCCCCCAATCAAATTGTGCGGCTTAGTGGTGCCCATTATTATCACGCTGAACTTTTCTGAGGCAATAAATTTCCCTTACTGAAGAATCTCTCCTCTGACAGCCTGCCTGGCTGCCTGTAGCCACAGCTATATGACACTGGGTGGAGAACTACTTACATGAAAAAATATGCCTTGCTATGAATTCATGAAGAGGGAGTGTGCAATAACTAACTGCACACAGGTCACATTTGAATATATAATATGATAATATCAATATATTATTGCTGTTTTATTATGAGCTTTCCAGTCATTCATCTCCAGGTGACGCTAGGGTTACAACATCCTAAGCTTGGCCACCAATCAGCTGGACACAAAGGGCTTATTTATAAAAATCCATTGCCGTCAAGGTACGTAATCTGAACGTTCCCAGTCTTATCAATCACAGCATAAAAAGACACTGTCGATTTGCCAAAATACACAGGGCTAAAATACCCTTTGAGAGATGCTTTGGCAGTCTTCTGAAGATGAAAGGCTTCTGAGAATAAATGAGACAACAGTAAGATGCATATTTCATCTATTACAGCGTTTGAACGTCAGTGCAATTTGATGCTGTTTTGATGCAACTTGTAGCCATTAGCTGAACATACAGCTCGTTTTCTTATAAGCAGTCAGCAAAGGGCTGGTCTAGAAGGGAGCTGCAGGCACATCCACTGGAGAAACATCATCTGATGGAAAAGGACTTAGTCAGAGAGAAATAAGCTGATGTCAAGGAGGACGGAGAGGAGAGGAGAGGAGAGGAGAGGAGAGGAGAGGAGAGGAGAGGAGAGGAGAGGAGAGGAGAGGAGAGGAGAGGAGAGGAGAGAGAGAGGAGAGGAGAGGAGAGGAGAGGAGAGGAGAGGAGAAATAATAGATAAAGTAAAGTAATAACTATCTTGTTAAAAAAAGTCAAGCTAACCCTAAATGGAAGAATGAAATAGGAGAGGAGGGGGTTCTGCCATGTGAGAGAAATACAATTTGTGCTGGTGCATTGTGGGAGCTGTTGGAGCCATGCCCGAGGTCCCAGTTACCATAAAAATGGTGGATTTAGAGACAAACAACCGAAGGGTGGGGGTAGGATGAGATTTGGAATGATGGTGTGGTTGAGAGGACGGCTTCCTGTTTCACAACATACTTCACTGTGAGAGCCTGTGTCTAGTATTTCCAGAGTGCATGCATGTGAATGTGTGTCGTGCACTTGTGTATTCATGCTTGTGAGAATGTGTTTATTCAGGCATACATGGTGCATGTTAGCAGCTGCAGTGTGTCAGTGAGGGAAGTCTTCTCAGTCACTTAGCATTCAGGTGGAGCTGCAGCCTGAGGTAATTCACAAACTTCCTCTTCCTGCCTTGTAGTTTGTCACAAGGCTGTACCTGTCAACAGCTATGCACTCAGAGCGTGTCACACTCTGGTGGGCACAAGGGAAAGGATTCAGATTGGCAAAGGGAAGTCAACCACACCTCAGGTCATTAAACCAGCAGCAGGGCAACTGTCTAAACTCTCTCTCTCTCTCACACACACACACACACATGCACACACTCACTGAAAATGCACATACATCCACTTAAAGGGATATTCCGGCATAAATTTAACCCATGGTCTAACACACCGTGACACTGAGTAGAACACCCCCTAGAGAGATCAGTATTGCCAACCGCAAACTTCTGTAGTTGTAGCCAAGACCACACGATAGCAAAATACTGCTGTCTGTGGAGCCGTGAGCTAACCGCACCCACTCTGCTCCAGCCGCCTCTTACTAATGCAGAAGCCCACATTACAAGTGGATTTCCAAATTCAGTAGAAAAGTAAGGAGTCCAGTGAGGCTTAGTTCCAAAAATGCATGCACGCTTTGATGACTGTGATAGTTTGAGCAACTCAACTCCATCAGGGCTTTCCTACAACTCGCAAGCGGCTGGAGGTGACTGCGTGAGTTCTGTTTACGTCTCTTTTCACTAGAAACCAGGCAAAGCTTGCAGATGATTGATGCCTGGTTTTATGTGCTGGGACTCTATTTGTACTGTTGATGAAGTTTGGTGCTGTTCTGGGCATTATCTGTGGCTATGAGTGGCTTTTTTGACTGCAGTTAGCTCATGGCTCTAAGACAGCAGTATTGCGATGGTGTGGTCTTTGTTGAAGTTGCTACAACTAGAGAAGTTTGCGGTCTGCAAAATTGATCTCTAGGGGGTGTTCCTCTGGGTCTCACAGTGCAATAGACCATGGGTTAAATTTACGCCAGAATATCCCTTTAAGAGGACCCATGGATAAAACGTACTTCACATGCGTGTGTGGGCATGAACACACACACAGGGATATCAGATCAAAGAAAATGTCAATATGAATGATTGATGATGACCCAGCTACCTACACACAGGCCACTCAACACTTGCCTTTAACTGTGATGCAGTGCATCTAAAAGTATCTAAGGGACACAATAAACCTGGGACTTTTCCTGTTTCCCACAGCGATCAGCTTCAAGGAGACTACAATATGAAGGACTACAATATGAAAACTGTACTTAAGCAGAATTAATGATACTTCACTTTTTATTTTCGACTAGTACTTGTGGCGATATTTCCTGTTTTTATCAAGTGCTTCCTTAAGAAAAAACGGAACGTGCTGCAGTGGTTGAAATAATTGATTAGGTGTCAAGGATAGCTGCTTTAATAAGTGAACAATGCCTCATTCAAAGACGGTGCTGCTGGTGGACAAATTGATGTATTACGGTTTCTTCAAAAGTCACAGGAAAAGTGCTTTTTTTTCTCCTTAATGTACTGAATCTCAAAGGACATGCAGTTCACAGCACAGAGCATAAAAAGAACATTTTGGTGGGTTTCTTGAGGATCGTTGCACTTTAGTTGACCCTGCTGGGCTGCAGCTCACACTACATATTTTAAACACAGACTTTAAGGGAGGGTTTTATAGTGTCTAGAGGGGCAGACATTAGTGACTCCAAACCTAGGGGTACGTGAGCACACTGCAGGGGGTATGTGGAAACATTAATTTATTTCCAAGATGATAACTAAATACTCCCGGCCATTTCATAAGCCCTTTGATAAAATGGTATGTGCGAGCACAGCTAGTTCCCCCTGGGACACAATAACCTGTGGCACAACTCAGTGAACACTCATGCCAAGTCATGTCAAACCAAAACAACCAAATATAGGCTAGCTGCAAGCAAATAAGGGTCAACAGTTCAAATGTCCAGTTAGTGTTGGTCTGGACTCAGGAGAGGGTTCAGAGAAGCCCACCGACAAACACAAGTAAGAAGTAAGAAAACTATATTCTGGACACCTCAGCCTCAGCCTCAGTGTGTTTGTGGTGAAGACAGATTCTTATTTGTATTTATGTCTAATTTGAATTCAAAAGAACAAAGAGAATTATTATTTAAAATACAATAAACTATAAGTGTAAATGTTTTTGTACAAATTAAAGAGTGAAATTAAAATGATTTTCATGTCATAATCAGTTGTGTTACGTTTTATATGACCACTGTTGGAGAACCATCAGCACACATCAGAACCATCAGTGTGAGGGGGGGCTCATGGACTGACAAAAGGCTCAAGGGGTACACAAGACTGAAGAGGTTGGGAACCACTGATATAAGCAATATAAGCTATTTGGCAGCTGGAGTAACGAGTCATCATCTACTGTGTATTACTCCTGACCTCATACTTCTACATGCTCCTCATGCATTTCTAATCTCTTCGTCTAACAAATCACCCAATTATGGACCTCCTAGCCCCTGAGCGCCACAGGTAGAGCTAAACATAATCTCACCTCGCGAGCCGGACTGATGAAATTTACAAATCCAACTTCAGGATTCAGGATTCAGGATTCAGAGGAGCACATCTTAATGGATGAAGCTCTGACAGTGCAGAGCAGCACTGCAGGTTAGGAGCAGGGCACCAATCCTCCTGCTGCTGGCTAGCCTTGTTAACCAACAGAGCGGCAACATGCTGCTGGTGGGGCAGTAAAAAGCCCCAGGTGCTGGGCAGGAAATTATAGGACATCCAGCTGGGGGTGATGTGCTCATTCTGCCACACAAATACTGTGCAGATACTTCTTTTTTCATTTGTATGCACCTACAGTATGAGGGAACAGATTTATAATGGTGAGTGGATGACGATCCACCTTAGGTCTGTTACCTGTATGTCAGTTTATTGTCTTGTGAAGGGTTTGTGTGAGTGTGTCTGAGCATGTGTGTGCCCAGTGCTGTTACATGTGCTTTTCTTGTTTATCAGCCAGTATGAGTCAGAGTGTACACCCACAGGAAAACTAATCCTAAGAAGACCCCCTCTCTTGGCGATACAGTCATTTATTTAAGAGGGTAACGCTGCATCTGCAGAGCATGTTTAAAACATTAGCTACATCATAACTTACACAGACAGAAAGCACTGAAACATTGATCCCATTAGAAGAGAGCCCCGTCTTTCTGGCCAAGCTGAAGCTAAAGCTTCCCGCAAATGGCCTTCCTAATCATCCCCATGCATGCATGCGCACACAGACACACACGCACAGTGAAGTCACAAAGATCTAGACATCACATTCTTCAAAATACCTCAAGCTGCAGCCTGCACACACACGTAGATACGCAGACACATATGGTATACACTATGGAAGTAAGATATGTTTTATTGTCTTCTCACACTTGCCCTGCAAATGATGCAGGACATGCTGCATGGGCCTGGACAGCAGCATGTACATATGGCACTGAATAAATCTGTGTCCTTTCATCTGAATGATCAATAAGCAGAGAAAAAAATTATCCAAAATACTCAGTGGCCTCGAAAGCTTTTCACTGTTAAATTTCTGGCAAGACAGCTATTCTGCTCTCTCACTCTGACCTGATCTATAGCTACTACATGGCAATCCCTAACCCACTGACCACTGACCCTGGTCCAACCTTTAAACATGTCACCTTTAAACTGAACCATTATCAAAGACATGTGTCCCTAATATGACTATAAACATATTTAGGTCCCCAGAACATGAGTTTTTGCACTGCACTCACACACACAGACACAGACAAAGGTACCTGCGCTACAGTTCACACCCTGACTACAGGGGGACACATGTAGCTCGGCTTTAAAGCTTTTCTTCTGATCAAACATCCTGTCTGATACAGCCTCAATAGCAGCAGCCTTTCAGCAGCAATTCAGCTCGCACTGCATCTCTGAGGTTTCTTATATCTCAAACCACCTCAGCTTGAAAATCGCCTTCCGAGTTTTTCTATCTCGGGGTGAAATTCAGACACTACACAGTAATTTATGTGTAGACTTTGGATAAGCCACAGCTAAATCACAAACAAATGCATTGTAAACATGATCAAAGACTGTGAATGAGAGCAGGAGAGGATGAGATGGAAGGGACGGGGGAATCAGAGAGGGATCAGGACAGAGTCTTTGATTCTGGGGCATCCATCTCACTCTGCGCCTCTATCTGCATCCTCCTCTCATCCCCTCATCTGCAAGACTCACTTGTCTCTGCTCCGTTTTATTATTCTCCCTCGTGGTCATAATTCATTTGAGCACCAAGTGTCAGTGGATCCAGACCACCACAGTTTCATGAGGCAGAGAATTGCCCACAAGGCCAGGAGTAAAAGGTCAGCGCTTCATCAGTCAGCTGTCAGGTGATGCATCACTGGCCACAGAATGGCACCAAGTGTGTGCACATTGGGCTTTGTGTGAGGTGGCAATCATAAACCATTCTCAAAAATCTTGAGTGAGGGTTTGCTACTAGTTAAATGTGGCAAACTGATGCTAATGTCTCAAAATGATACTTATTTTCCTCTAAGCCATCTGGCTCTCTTGCTTGTAATGCAGCTGTACTGGCAACTCTCCATCAATGAAGCATCAATAAACACAGCTATGTGAGTTCAAGGATGCTGAGGAGTGTCTACAAGCCTGTGTAAAGACTGAAAAACATAATATTTTAAAGTGTATTATTTGAGAAGATGGTAACCCTCTTGAGCTCAGTATTTTTCCTTTATACTGCATGTGTTTTTAATCGAAGGGCATGATGGGTAAGAAAGGATTTAAAAATAAAAATAACATCCTGATTAGAAGAAGGATGGCAAAGCCTTAGCTCATTATTACCTCTGCACTGGAATACATTTGCCGGTGGTGATGTGCCATTGGCGCTCATGCATGGAGGCACGGGTTGAGAAAATGTGTGGGTGGAGGTTGAAAGCTCATATGGCTTTAACAATCCCTCATTCTGGCTCTTCAATAGGGGCATTTCATTAACCCCCGAAGCAGTGACACATGAAACAAGAGACGGAGGGGTGGACAGAGTGGAGATGGAGAGTGCATATCACACCGTTTCCAAAATGCCAGCACTTCAGCAATAACCTGTGCTGACAGCCACCCATTTTCATGTCTGGAGGATGTGGCCTAACATTCACACCCAGTGCTAATCATCGCATGACGCACAGTGAAATTCAGCATAACAGACTTTGAGAAACACACATAATAAAAGAGCAGTTATACAATGACTGATTTTCTCATTTTGTCGACACCAGCTTATTACAGCAGATCCTCTATCTGATCAGACTTCCTTCTTCTTCTGTCAGACAGTCCTTATGTCTGCTGTGCAGGAGACTCCACACTCAATGCAAAAATGTATCAGAAAGGAATTCATCAGTGGAGGTGTGTTTGATGTGTTGTCACAGAACTGCATCTAATCCACTCAGTCCACTGGCTAAATCCACTTACTCAATTTTCCTGTAGGGGTAACCAACCAAGTAGAATCTCAAGCTTGCTGTTCAAGTTTTCATGTCAGCTGGGATTGTCCAGTGGAAAGACACTTTATAACAATCACAGGATTTTTTCCCAATTCTGTGCAGTTCATTTAATCCTAAATCTAAGAACACAGATTCATGACATCACAACACAACACGTGATTTTGAGAAAGTCTGAGCAAAAGACAAACGTCACCAGCCAACTATCACAGAGTAGGGGCAAAACAAACCTGCTGATGTCTGACAGCTGTTGACAGCTGTGCCTGCAGCCTGGGCCACAAAATAGCAGAAACCCCTAATTCAGTCTGCCAGCCCACATATAAAAACTCTTGACATCTTATTCAGGCTGCTGCGACGTTGAGGAGAAACACATTCTTCTCTGGAAATATAAGGAATGTTTGACAGAATTTGACTGCAATGACCCGATAACTAAATCATCTGATTTTACAGTCGACTGGCAGACACTGTCACAAAGAATCGGCCACAGAGGACTTCTCACCACCTCTGACGTTTCCTCTTGCCGCAATAACTCATCTTCTGAGCTGAAGTTACTGTGTGTGTGTGTACACAAACAGAAAAAACATCTCATCTGCTACCACAACATAATTGAAATACCCTCAGTGTTTCACAATCACTTTAAAGTGATTTCAGATCATTTTTTAAATAATCTCTGAATGTTTTTCATTTACGATTACGAATACGAATGACTTTATTGATCCCCAAAGGGAAATTCATTTGTCTGTCAGCTCATCAACCATTTGCAGAAGAATGAAGAAGCCTGATGGCTGAAGGTACAAAGGATCTTCTATATTTCTCCATCCTGCAGTGAAGAGAGAGGAGCCGTCCACCACCGCTCTTTTCTTGGTCCATCAAGGTGTTATGAAGAGGATGATCTGAGTTGTTCAGAATGGCCTCCACCAGCGTGTATCTCTCCACCGAATCCTCAGTGAGTCCATCAGGGAGACTGAAGTCAAGCACCTCAGGATGTTTAGTCTGTATCCTAGCAACGACTTCATGGAGAACTTCACATGGAACTTCAGCAGTAGAGTACATCTCCACTTCCAAGCCTTTAACCTCTGCACCACCAGCACAGCAACCACAAAAGCACCTCCAGCTGGAACAGGGTGGCATCCTACAGACTTGCTCCATTATCAATGACAGAAGCTCCTCTCCTGAAGAATCTCCTCTCCCCACAGAAGTGTCCATCAGTAGTTGACAAAATACGACAAAAACATACAAAAACACAACAAAATAAAGCAAAGGTGGAGTAAAAACTCAGAGCTACCAGACTTTGCTGCTCCCAGTTGAAGCGCATGTTCTGGAATCTTGGAATTTTGTGGTCAACATGACCACAATATTTCAAAAAGGATGTGAAGAATCTTTATTGACTGCCTGTCTTGACCGCAGGGCCTTGAAGAGAGCAACGCTCCAGAAATGGGGAGGAAATTGGACAATCTTTCTGAGAAATGTGCTTTGCTCTGGCACCAATGTAACATGAGATGCACATACTGCAGCTCTGATAATATGACACTGACACAAATATTTCACATGATACAAACTAAGCTTTAGAGAACAGATACAGTACCATATATATAACAACTGTATTCATATGTTTTGTTTTGTTATTTTTGAATAAATGAAAAATGCACACTTTTAAATTTCATAACTGATCATTATTTAAAATACAGGTGCTTACAGGTGCCATTCATACTGTATTCACTACTGATAGCCATGACTGGTAAGACCCAATCAGGAGGAGAGGCAGGTGTCTATGTCACTGTATCCAAAGGTCTCAGGCTCTGAGCATCCTTCTGTGTGACTTTTCAAATCAAAGTGCAAAAGTGCTATGTTTGAAAAAACAAAATGTTTTAGAGTTGATGCAGCCCGAGGCTCACAGATGGACAAATTCCACTCTCTGCCCCATTCAGATGGAGTTTTATGCCTGAAGATGAGGTTGTATCTTTTTAAGGGGACAGTTTATGAATGCACTGTATTGGCTGAATTAATCACCATGAGCAAGGATAAGTCAGGGAGAGGTTTTGACACTTACAACACACAGGTAACTGCCAAGCCCAAGCTAGCAGGTCACAGTACTGTGTTTTGATTTGCATTGTGTTTTGTTTTGCTTTTATGCCATATAGTAGCCTCAGATTCAATAGAAGGCAGTCATAGAGAAAATACAGAAGATGCTTCTCAATTAACTTTAAAGGGGAACTATGCTTTTTTTCACCTTAGTTAAACAGCTTCAGAGTAATTGTGATGGTTAAATGACTTGTTACAGGGTCAGTGGAGGCTCTCTGCCTTCCACCTACCGTCTCTTGGCTGAAAACCAACCTTGCAAGATCTGCGCCTCCGACCCAGTGTTCCAGATTTCGTCTCACAAGAAACATGGACTGCTTTACGAAAGTACGACCCAAACACGCCCAATAATCCGTAATCTCTTGGTATTGTACCCACCTCAGTAGACATCACTCCACAGATTGCCTTCTCACCAGCTTCACTGAAAACAAATGCACATAGAGTGTGTGTGGGGGGGATTACCTGTGAGTTTTGAAAATATGCACTCTGAAAATGTAGGGGAACTCTGCAGAGAAATAAAAAATGACCAAAACAGGGAAAAAAGTGTTTGCATGGTGACTTGCATAGTTCTGCTTTAAGGGTGAAATCAGTTTTTCTGTAAATACTCTACAGAATGACATCATAATAAATAACAACTGTTTTAATCCGTGTTCACAGAAAGCCAATCATAACTCACCCTAACACCTGGACATGCCACCAGACAATACTAAATTACAATACACTGCCATTAGTAGCCAAACCCAGACTTTTGCAGCAGATGCCTCAGTAACCAGGGGAATGGGAGACCTGTAGGGAAGCAGACTGCCAGCATGGATTAAAAGAGAACATAAAAGCTTGGAGGGCAGGACATAAGGATAATTATACAGAGGAGACTAACCACATCTTTGTCACTGAGTCCCCTTGCACCTTAGTTCAAGGGAATGTAACCTGCGTAATAATCTCTTTCGAGGACATAGGCTCGTCTTGCAACAGCAAAACGAGGCTGTAAATTTTACATGTGTTACAGCACATGTGAGGTGCTGCGTGATACCAGTCTGGGCCACAGTCTGTGGGAGAGGCAGTTATAAGGAGTGAGAGAGAATAAACAGAGAAAAAGAGGCAAGAGGACGAATCATGCTGCGTGTGAATCATTGTGGAGGAAAGACGGAGAGACAGAAGGGGCAAGGGGCAGGTTTGATGAGGTGGAAGTAGTCTACCTGGCATGCACTCTTCCTCTCGCTGGCTGAGCTCACATTGGGCAGACAGAAAAGCAGAGGCACAGTCAGGAGGGCGCTGACCTCAGATACACCATATGAACTTCAGCAGGAGAAAAATAATCAACTGCTGTGACTCACCAGCTCAGCAGTTCTCATTAGAACAAGCACCCAACAAAACTGGGAACTAAGTGGCACAAGAGCCAAATAGCTGAGCTGGCAATCAAATCAAACACACAGTTGACTTGGTTTAAGTATTTAGCAGCATGATGAGCGTGTTGTGTAATAAAATGATACACTGCCAAAAACAAAGACATGAAAATTCATAAATGGAAAATATTCCCACATATCAAATACTCAAGAAAACACAGGGCAAGAGCGTCAGTGTCACTGAATTTAACACTAGATGTGGGTCAAACAAAAATCACACCAAGACCACTGCATCCTTTGACTGAAGAAAACAGTAAACGACACATGCTAGAAAAACAAGCTAGAACTAACCATTTGATATCACCTGAAGTAACCATGTCAGACTCCAAACTTTGCTTGTTATTTTTCTCCTTGTGCCATTTTAAAGTACTTTTTCCTTCTCAGCATGCCCCAGGTATTCTGGTCATTACTCCCACCCACTCTCTGTGACTCATTCGCATCAATTAGCGAGGTGGACGAAGCCCATTCTGTTCAGGCTGTCCATCAAGTGGCAGTCTTTCAGAGGTGGCACTATAAACTGCTTCCAGGCACAAGAAACTGGCAGGTACATAACTACAGTAATTATCCTGTAATCGTACAGGAGGTCTAAATCAGTACAGAGAAATTGCTAACAGCAACCAGTACATACAGATACAGAACATGCACACATGGAAGCACCACATGTGCGACTCAGAAGGCACAGATGCACATACACCCACACAGGGGCTAATAAAGGTGTTGCAAAAACAAACACAGAACAGAAACTCTCACGACTGATGGAACAAACATCCACATCTTTGATGCATTCTTGGGACAGACACTCAATTACACCTGTTCTATTCTCTAAGTCCTCTTAGTACTCTTTGCTCTGAGTGGGTCGAACACTGAGAGGGAGTCAATAAAGCTTTCAGTTTTCACAAATATGAGTATTTCTGTAAAAACGAAACACAGATTATTCACAGCTGTAGAAAGATGTGAAACTCTGCGTGACAAACATTGCTAGAGCTGTGATTGATTGAGCTAGTCTGTTGGGAGCTAGGGCTCCCAACAGACCAAATGATTAATGCCAAATGTACAGAAAAAAATCTCTCAAAAATCCAAATCACGGAAAATAAAGTTGGGGCTGACAAGCTTTTTTCTCTCCTGCTGTTTGATGAGTCTAGACAAGGGGCGATTGTTGTAAGACTGCAAGTGAAGCTCTGCTTCCTCTAAAATGTTAAACATATATGGTCAAATATGAACGGTTGTGTTTACATGTCACTGACTCAAAATGCATCAGAACACATTCACTGGATTGTTGAGTTCAGCCCCATTACAGATTCTGTGAGTGAAGTTGAGAGACAGTCTGCAGCTCTCTTCTTGGTGTTTGCTCAGTGACATAGCTCATTTCAGTTGTACATATCACATACTTTTAATAAAACATGATTTCCTTATTTCAAAATTCTCACATTTCCTCGATCAAGTTTAATATAGTTTGGGTAAATTCATTCATACTGTAGGCTAGGTCAGTTGGGCACTTCACTTTCTGCTCCTTTATCAAAACCAACCTCTCCTCAAAGCAGCCAGCAAAGACATCAGGCTGTTTGGAAATAGGGCCATTTCCAGCCTTGAGTCTTCCCTCTGGCACCCTACTCTGGCCCTCCAAGAGCCAGGGGCCCCATGGAGACTGGCCCTGCGGGGGAAATGTCCACAGTGGGGTCCAGGAGTAAATAATTTATGAATCCCTGTTGGCACAGTGCATTCAAGCTGTAGAAGGTCTGCCACTGCTGCAAGGAGGCAGCATATGTCGTCCCCTTCTAGCTGTTTCCATTCTTGCTATCTTTTACTTCCTCCCCCTCACCCCACCACCTTCTTCTTCCTTCTTGAAAAAAACACTCCAATATGCAGGGTTGCTCGCTGCATAGAAGACATTAAGCAGATTCCAGTTCCAATGACATCTTTAATAATTCTGACCAGAACCAATTGGGTTTATTGGGGGACATTCCTGGAGGACTCAGGGGGAGGGCTGTGCAGCATCAGAGGCAGTCGACATGCTGTATAAAGGAATAGTGAAGTTGAAGAGAAGGAACTGTGCTTTGTCTTTGTGCTGATGGAGATGTACACAGAGCCCTGGCTTTATTCACCCCAGAGACATGGCTTTGTCCTGATTTGTTGGGGTAATATGAATGACGCACAGCAGTTGTGCAATAATACAATACATGTCCCACAACTGTTAGGAAGTCTAAGGACCGATGAAATGAAGCTACATATTACAGACGCACACGAAACACAGAGCCAGGGACCTGCAGGTGACTCAACCCATGTATCATGAGCTTTGTCTAATAGAGTTGGGCAGCTCCACGCTAACTTACACAAGATGCTGCTGGAGAACCAGGCCTTTGTCACTGGCTGAAAAACTTCACTTGCTTAAAAATAATATGATCTGCCATCCTCTACTCACTGCTGTTGGAAGAGCAGGAGGATGAGAATGGGAAAGAAATTAATCAGGTAGGACTCAACCTCATTCCTCCCCTCTGAAGATATGTTTAGGGCAGTTTGTCTTTATTCAGAGAGGAAGCTGAGAGACAAACAGGAAATCAATAGAGATAGAGAGGGTGTGACATGCAGCAAAGGGCTGTGGTCTGATTTGAACCCACCTCACCCTCATTCTTTTGGAAAATAAACATCACTCACTGTGCCAAACACATAACTGACCAATAATATGACTCAGCTAGCCACTACAGCCTATGAGTTATTGATAAATTGCAGTTTTATAATGATGGACTGGATGATGTGGCCCAAATCTGATTTGATGATTTCTTATGGACAATATATGTCCTAAAATTCAACAGTATTTTATCATTTTACAAGAAGAAACAAGAGAGATTTAGATTTTCACTTGGAACATCTCCGTGTTCAAACTCCTTTATCTTTATGCGGCCTCAAAATCTAGACTCCTGAAGCATCCATGGCTGCATAAAGGTGAGTCTGATGGGACAAATCGGTGAGTAAAAGAAATTGCTCCTGACATTTAAGCTCGATATTTCTGTGTGAAATCACAGCAGAACTGAGAAGAGCAAAATGAGGAGGTCAGGAGATCGGTGCTTCAGACAGCGCAGTAGGCTGGGTCATTCAGACCAGTCTGAGTAAACAGTTGCGCAGTCTCACACAGCACTGTGCCCAGGTCTCATAATTCTTTACATAAACAGGGTTAATTGGGCCTCCTTATCCCACTGCAAACATTTGAAGATCCTTGTTAAGCTTTGTGCAGTGATAATTGTGATTTATCCTTTGTCTGTATGATCATTTAGCCTTTTGCCATCATTAGCTTTGCTGTGACACAGAGAGCCTGCTGTCCTGACATCCCCAGACCATCTGCTGGGCCAGGCCATGCCAGCCACCGACCAACCAGCCACCTACCACCCTTGCATAACACCCCATTTGGTATGGCATCTGTCTGCTCCACTGATCTGCCAACAAAGGATTACTGAATGTTTAAACAAGCCCTTGGATATTTAACAATTTATTCAAATGGCCATTTAATCCTATGGTTGATGTTTGAGCTAATGCACTGAGCTGCCAGTGATCTGAGGACAGCCCATTTCAAGATGCCACGGTGTTAATGACACACATGATGAGAGAAATCAACATTCCATGTGGAACTAGCCTCCATATCTGATTGGCTTTGATCCTTCGACCCATCTCTGATAAAAGATGATTATCGAGCCACGGTTACTCTCTGCCAGACAACAAACACCTATAACATCTCTGAGCTTAATGAGCGGTTTCTAGAGGCAGAGCAGGAGATGTGTCTAGACAAAACGCCTGTTATCTGTTAACAAGACAGTCAATCCAAAAACAACTGACTGTCAGAGAAACCTTTGACTTGTAATCTGCTGCTAACAGTGCTCAACAAGTTTTGATTTTCTTCTGGATGGGACACAGAGAGAAAGAAATGGTGGAAACCTCAGCTTCCACTAAAGTCACTGCTTGGAAAAAAGGGAAAATATCAGGCAAAATCATGAAAATAAGATAAAAAGGTTGTGATGGTCAGTCCTCCAGTTCAGCCCAGAAACCTCACAACTGACTGATGTGAAATCCTATGAGCACATGTAAATCAACAGGAGCAGGAGCAAAGCTATGTAGTAATTTCTAACAGCTTGGTGAGTGTGCAGCTGCACTGGGATATTATTCTAATCAGAAAGTACATGTTAACTGTTGAATGTCAGTACTTAAGGAGCAGCCTACTGCATAATGTCCAGTCATAGGACATGAAGGTTGTACTGGCAGGAAGGCTGCAGTTTCCCCAGGTTGCCCAGACAACCCTGAGGCCGAATGTGGTACTGTGGTCTGAGGAGGCAAAGAAGATCATTCTCATCAAACTTAAAGTCCCACGGGAAGAACAGTGTGATCAAGCCTGTGAAAAAAAACAGGACCTGGTAAGTGACTGCAGGGAGAAGAGATGGCAGGCATGGCTCAGTGTGGAGAATGATCACTGCCATAGAAATGACAGCAAGAGAGAGAAGGACAGAACCTCGCAGGTTGGAGGAGGCAGCAGACAGCCTCTTGCTGGTTATGGAGCAGGAGAGATGAGCTAAGCTGGAAGGAGGAGGAGGAGATGGGCAGTGATCTGCCCACCACTGCTGACCCGCCACTGGGAGAGTGATTTCGGTTTGGGGTCGAAACACCTGATGAATGAAATCAAATCTTCCTGGCCAAAGTTAAATTCACTAAAGGTGAATGAAGAAGAAGCATCTGCTGATGTAATTAGTATCACAGATGTTTGCACAACGGGCAGGCAAAGCATCATCCCGCTGCCTTTTCAATCTCCAAGACTGTCAGCCTATCATGCCGAGGCAAACTATTTCAGCCAAGTCAAATCAGACACCCACCCTGTTCCAGGTTGGTTCCAAGTACAGAACAAGTACAGAACATGAACACTGTCATCATGTCTGATGGTTACAGTTACAGTTGCTTCATATCATTATATTATTTTAACATGTCCTGAAAATGCATTGTAAATATAATTGACTTGCACCTGACCAATCAGCACATGTTCTAATGACAGTATCTACTGACAGACACCATTATATCCTACTCCAGCAAAATACCTGCCATAAAGCTTCCTACAGTGCAGTATGTAACAATACATCTTTCATTACAGTACATTACATTACACAGTAAGAAAAATTAATTGAAGTTATTTCTGAATCAAGGATGGTTTTCCTGGTGCTAATGGACTGGTCTGCTTTATCACTAAATGCTAAAAATACACCTCATGAAGTTTGTAAAAGACATGGAAGTGGCTTATCTTCCCAGCAGAAATGTAACCTGCTTTTGAGAAAAACTTCACAAGACTACGATACTTGTAAGTGGATATGTGTTGTCAGCATCTCTGGTAAGTGTTACACTTGTGAAATAGCACCTGCACTGTGTCAGCTACCAAACCATGCGGTGTCCAGGATGGAAGTGGGGGAAGGTTTTTTAGGCCAAACAGATGGCTACGACAAACGTAATACAACTTCCTGTGGAAAAAAATGTCCAAAAGAAAAAAGACAAAGTATCCAAGTGGTAAGATCCAAACTTAGTTTACAACAAACATCACTCAATGGAGAAAAACAAGTGAGTGGAGAGAAAGAAGTGGATGTGTCTTCAGCCTCCATTTGCTCTGGTCTTTAGAAATAGGAAATAGTTTGAGAGAGCTCTGTGGTCTCTGGAGCAGCAGCATTAAGAACCAAGCTTTTCTTTACCAGCCCTGCTGAGATTTACTATTGAAAACCAATTAAGTCCTTGGCGTGTTTGTGTGCTTGGGAGGGATCGTTGCAGGGAGCGAGAAAGGTCACCTGTCTCTTTATATCGTGGCTTTGGAATGGTCCCTAAAACACACAGACACGCACGGACACACACACAAATGCCAACATTTATGCATACAGCCACAGAAAAAACTGGAATAACTGCCTTGCAGCTATATGCCTCCACCAGTCAGACTGCCTTCAGGCACCTGTTTATCAAGAGTCAAATAAAGTATTACCCATTTGTGTAAAACTTGTCATAATTGTCATATTTTCCAAAATCAGTTTGTCCTTCAGTCTAACATTAGTATCACATTGAGGAAGCACCACAGATACTGTGTTCACAAGACCAGGCTTCATGCTCCAGCCGAAATGAATGTTTGTGTTGAATTTAAAGAAATTCCCCTGAAATATATAAAGATATAGATGCAGCCAGTATGTTAGTGGGATGACCCCTCAGGGTGGTATTTTCTTTTTATTATTATTTTTGTGTGTGTGGATGTTGTTTTGTTCCATGAGTGTTGGAAAATAAAAATTATAAATATAAAAAAAAAGAAATTCCCCTGAAATATTCTCGCGGCATCCTCACTGTAGCACTGTGTTCTGATTCAGTTGAATAACAGATGGAAGGATAACCTGAAAACATATTGTCTCTGGCACTGGCTGCTGCCGGCACATGAGCATTATAATCACACAGGCAGGCACATGTGTGCCATGTCCACCGCTCTCACCCATGTGATTGATGGTGCTGGGAGCTGACTGGTGTGACCCAGGTAGCAATTAACTGAATTCCCAAGAGCTGCTCTCTGATCTCGCCCATTCTTCCTGCTGTGTTTACTATGTATCTGTTATGAATGGATGGATGATAACAGTATGGTGGGAAATTTTGAGGAGCTATTGACCATGCCAATTAAATTTGAGCAAATGAGGGAGGAAAGAAGAGACAGTCTTCTGCCTGCAGGCATGTCTGCACGTTTACTATGCAGAGTCCATTTCCAAAGTGAGATATCTGGGGTTATAAATGATCAATGATCATTAACATTACTTCATTAGTGCTGCTTCATTAGCATTCATGATCATGAGCACAGCAAGGCAGATTATAGTTTTCAATTAAAGATATGAGTCATTTGAGATGTTTACATCCACAATCATCAACTTTTGTTTTTTGAAGGAAGATTCATTTCTCTAAAACTCTTTCAGGTATCTCAAAATGAAAATGGTTTTCAGACTGTGCTAGTGGAGCCTTCAATTGCCCAGTTCATCAAACAGCTTTCTGCACATTTGTGAACATTTGAAAGACCACAGAAGAGCAAGCATTAAAATGACACTTTTCTTTCACTCCTGCCCCTCAATCACTTTGAGAATCACACATCAAGAAATCTCAGCTTATGTTGCTCCAATTACTCCAAGTCCCTAGACTGGCAAAGATATCTGCTTTTCAACAATGACAGAGGAAGAGAGAGAGAAGAGAGAGAGAGAGAGAAGAGAAGAGAAGAGAAGAGAAGAGAAGAGAGAGAGAGAAGAGAAGAGAAGAGAGGTAATTAGTGGTGAATGAAATCTTTCCTATGCTCTCCTGTCAAACAGCAGAGAGCTACCATGTGCCAGAGCACCTCTTCTGTCCTTGTTAGTTCTGTTTGCCCTCTTCTCCTTCTGGTTTCCACGGTTACAGACCCATCAGACTGGTCATAACCTTTATATTTCCTCCTCACCTCCAAGGTGGGCAGTGTATATTGGCGCTCATGTGTGTTCACAACAGGGTGTGTCTGGACAGCTCTAAAGCCACTGAATGTCTCCACTAAAAGTTATATCCATTGTTTGATAAGAGCCTTTTTATTCTGCAAATAATACTCATTTCCTATGTGAGCCAATGGGCAGCTGGTCTTTGACTTTCAGCTACCACTGTATAATCTCATTTTATAATTAAAGCCATGAAATGAATCCTTCAAGGCTATCAAGTTTGTCTGTGAATTATGTAAAATAAGGTGCAAGGTTAGGGTCACTCTCAGAGATGTAGTCATTCATCAGCATGCTAAGTAATGACTGGGATTCCAAACGGCTCGGAAAGAGCAACTGGTTCAATACATTGACAGCGACACACTGATTGTCCTGCATGGAGGCAGGGCAATGCTCAATACTAAGGCTGCTAAAAGCCACTGATTGTGGACTTACAGTAGCTCACTTGTCAGTGGCAGGTAACTGAGTTACTGTGAAGATTCATGGCTGCCATGTTTTACAGCAGTGACTCACAACCAGGGCTGGAACCTTTTTGCAAAATATGATTTGATTAAAAAATGAAATAGGATTATAAACTGGTACCAACTAGTAAGCGACAAGCTACAAGAGAAGATTCTATGCTGCACACCTGTTCACCTGTATACTAACACATGTTACACCTTAAAGCCACTCTGCAGGGAAAAGAGCTAGGAAATTGCTAGCTAAAAGCAACAGATAAATGTTGACATATGTAGATCAGGCATGGGGAATCTATTCCACAAAGGGCCGTGTGGCTGCAGGTTTTCTTTCCAACCAAGCAGCAGCACACCAGACCTGACTCATTCAATCAACTGACCTCAGTCTTCAGACAGCTGATTGGTCAAACTCTGTGCTCTTGGTTGGTTGGAACAAAAACCTGCAGCCACACGGCCCTTTGTGGAATAGATTCCCCATGTCTGATGTAGACGGACTGTGGGCAGACCCAAAATGAAAAATGAATGGGTGTCTGTGTTACCAGATTTTTGCTGGCTTTCTGCGGCAGGCGCTCTGCTCTCTTGTGTGAGAGCTCTCGCCTCCACCGGTTCTTATTTGATCAGCTCCAGTTCCACTGGGACGACCTTTGCTGGGTTAACAAAATGTCACATCTGATTTCACTGCAGGCATCAAGTGACTTGGAGACAAGTGCCAAGTTCCACAGGAACAGACTGAGACCAGCACAGTGGGGCCCATCACAGGCAAAAGCCCAACAATTCATTTGTTTCTAAATAGATAGTGTAAGTATTTTTGTATGTTTGTTTTTCAGGACAGTAACCGTTTAGGTGTAGATTATCATTATGTATTATGTATAGTATATAAAAAAACATTCAGCTTTCATTTTTCCTCTTGTGAGTTGTTCATTTATGGTTCATACTTCTGCCATTGTGTTTGGGGTATTTGTTTAACACTGTTTTTGTTTTCCTCTCCTGCTGCTGTGTGCCTGAAATGCTTTTGTGATTTAATGAGATTTTGTGAATGCCTCTAACCAACGGTCTTCTGTTCACATTTCTTTGATACAATGCACAGTGCACAGAGTTGGCTTAAATTCAATAACAGGGACAACTCAAAAACAAAGACAAAATGTGAATGTCATACATTATTGGGTATTACATCGTATTTGTGAAGCTTAGTGTGAAGGATGATAATTGTTTGTTTGGCTGATCTATAAAACACTCGCAAGATGAACCAACCCAGAGAGAATTAAAAATGGACAGACGCAGCACACACTTGTCTTTTTTGAGTCAGTTGAGACATTCCACCTGGGCTTGTGCTAAAAGTGGGAACTTTACCTGCACAGGTGGACCATTGTGCTCACTTTGGCCTTTTCACCACGATAGTCATCTCTGGCCCTGCTTGGATAACTCTTCCTTGGCGCTGACACAGCCCACTCTGTTCATCATTACAGTGTCTATTTCTTCTGTTCATTCATTCAGTCCCACTTTCCTCATTCATCTTGGGCCAGCAGCTCAGTCTCATGTTAGCTGGGAACAGGAGCAGCTTCTGTGCTTCTTTTCCAGATAGAGAGCAAGCATCACCTTCGATCTCTCCAGGAGCAGTAATGAGATGGCCTGCCTCGCACCAGGGGAATTCATCTGTGTGCAGGGATCACCAAAAGTAATTGACTGAAGAATCAAACCCAAACCCATCAGGGTCCATCATGCTAACCTTTTATTTTCTTTTTCTTTTTTTGTCTCCCCTCTCTCATTCTCCACTGCTGCTGCTCGCCTGGAGGTTACATTGATGCATGACGCTGATCAATTGCTTGTCTTTGACTGATGACAAATGGTGCTGCAGTTTCTTTTATGGAAATCAATGAGTCCATACGCGCGTTTACTTTAATCACCTCTTACTGCAAGCTGCCATTTGCCCTGCAGCCAATCCCGCTGATGAAAACGACCATCAGGAGCAACAGTATCCAATCTCTTCTTCACATATTGGCACCGACTGAATTGACCGTCTGATTGACTGACTCAAAAAGAGAGAGGAAGAGTCCAGCATGGGAGGACAGTGTGATGGCATTTTTATTTCAGTGACCACCATAAAATCTGGAAATACAACAGTGCTCGGTTAAAAAAAAGAAAAGAAAAGAAAAAAAAAGCGCCATAGCATGACTGCATGTGTTTGAGTCTTATGTACATGTGTGCATGAATCATGTCTAAAATGGGAGTGTGTGGGAGTTCTCATTTGAGACCTGTCAATTGACAACAGTTTCATGCCTCTGTACACTCAAATGTCTCAGAGCAAAGCATGCTGGGGAAAAGGAATGAGTAATAATTCATTCACATTTACCACATATAAATCTCTCCATTTTTTTCACTCACTTTCATTGATTGCGCTGTCTGGCTCTCACATGAGTATTCCCACATGTGACGATTCACTGGTTGTCTTATTCCTCTATAATAACAAACTAGATCTGGATTTTGAGAGAGGCTTTTACAGTTGGTTGTTCATACATCAGACAATTATAATTTAATTTATTAGCAATCATAATTTATTGAAATCTATTAATCTTCTGAAATGAATAGCAGCAAGAGGCCAAGGTCATTATTTGATTTGTCCAACCAAAACTTTAAACAATAAAGACACAGAAGCAGAGCATGTCTGCTATTCTTTTTAGGATTAATCACCTTACTGACCTAAATGATTAGTTGACTCTCAAAAAACCCTAACTATTCTTCTGTCTTTTTATCGATTCGTCAACCTTGATGAATCCCAATCTTATATTGCACTACTAGTGCCAAAGCCAGCATGCATTTAATCTGTTTCTCACTCTGTTAACACACACACACACACATGCATAAACAGACAAACACACATTCACTATCTCTGTATCTGCCTTTGTAACAATGGCCCTTAGAGAGAGACTCATTATCATTGATTGCCCTCCTTAAATTTCCTTTTACATTTAGCTGCTCATCTCTCAAAACATCAGGGCTCATTTGCACATTTGTCAGTCCTACAGATTTGATCATTAATACACTGCAAAAACACTAATGGTCCCAGGTCCACTATTTCAGCACACTGCCATGTGACACTAATCTACAGGCTATCAGTGTGAGCAAGATGTGCTGCCAACATCCATCTGACTAAATCTCATAGGTTAGTACTGATCCCTGCATGTCAGCCTGTAAGCAGGGATCAACTATAATTTCTCTTTGACTGCAGGGAGACTGTGCAGTTGTGCAGCAGGTGAGACCAGGGTTTGAATTACGGTTTGTCTCTCTGGCATGTGGGTGAGATGATGATCGGGAGCCTTTGCACAAATGTATATCTGTGTTATGTCTACAACACGGGCTCATGCTTACATGACATCATTGGGTTTCACTAAAAATAACACTTCTACATAGCACAGATATGATGTTACTCCACACCAACCTTCAGGCACACACACACACACACATTTATAGATTTGCTATAAATGTTTTGAGCATCACTGTACAGTACGACACCACCAGCTGAGATGGTTAGATGCATCTGGATACCTCTGACAGCTGTTATTAGCCTCTATTTAGTAAGAGATTTGAAACTTCAAAATGAACATTTATAGCTTTTAGGGAATCTCCTCTGTCGCTGTAAAGTGAATGGCAGCCTCTGTGGACCAGCTGTGAAAGGTTTCACATGTCAGCAGAGGTCAAACATCTTAACTATCCGTCACTCATCCTGCTACGACTGCAGACAGTTATATTGCACACAGTTTACAGTGCATATTACACCACGCATATCGAACCCATGGACTGTTACCATGTTTTCCCAGCGATTCATCATGCTAGCTGTGGTCCAGGGTCAGACAAGGGCCTTGCCCACTCTTCCATCGATAGATTTGAAGGGTTGTGATTGTTGCAGCTGGAGCACAGACTGTGACCCTGTCGTTCAGCCATACACACTGGACAGCACAGATAATGGAAACAGACACTGACACAACAAATGCCTTGCTATAATGAGGATTCAAAAGCAAGCCTCATCTATACAACTGTATGTCAGAATAACCTTTTAGTTAGCTTTAGCACCTTACTTTCCAAAATGTGATATGTCAATAGTGACCGGAGCTGTCAGCTCTTAGATCTGGGGCTGTTTTCGTGAAGGAAAAGGAGAAGGAAAATGCACTTTGGTAAGACAGTGTCCCACAGATAAATGCAGGGCAGTGATGTACTAAGCTCTGCTTGATGTTTGATTTCTACACTATGTAATCACAGCCTTAAACATGCTGAAAACACAGCTGATTTGAGTATGCATAGAACAAGTGTATTACAGAAGGCAGCTCTAAAGCCCACAGTAGCTAGCTGAGTACTCGGAGGAGCTGTTTGGCGCTTGCTGCTGGGGGAGACAGAGCTTTAGCTGGCTTTGTTGGCCAGACAGAGTCGTGGTGATAATGGCCTGTTGGCCTCTCCCAGATCCTGTTACACTGCTGGGGACACACAAGCTGCTCTGTATTTAGCAGCACTCCTCTTTGCTGCAAGCTTTAGGCTGTGCTGGTGGCTGTTTCCTCTCACCTCACAAAAGTCTGGAGGAACAAATTGCGCTGGAGGAAATGAAAACTGTCGCGTCGATTCTACTGCCAACACTTGCGAATGTATTACTTTTTAATTCACTATCCAAACAACAGGGGAAGCCATGAAAGAAAATATAAGCACTTTAAACTGTTGGACTGTAGTTGATTTACTGCACAACAGGTAAAATAAACTGTCCATCTTTTAGCATCACTCACATCCTTCTTTTGGTGCTTTAAATACACACTGTTGCTGTGCAGCCGTGGTTGTTTTCCAGCTTTGTGTTACAGTTGTGAGTGATCACCATGTGTTTCTCAGCTGATAACAGTGGCTGCATCTGTCCAGACGATCCACCATTGTAAACTATCATTTGTGACAACACCCAGAAATCAGTTTGTTCCCCTTTCAGTTGACTGTGATGAGGGCTTCTGTGAAAACGTCTCTGGGAAGACATACCTGTTAATGTGTGAAATCTACCACCACAAACTTTTGAGAACTTCTCTGCCTGAGTGTGAAAGCATGAGAGCCTATACGGCCATCTGCTCCACTCAGCCGGTCAGTAGTATCTCAGTCCGATCATGCATCAATGAAGGGATGGATAAGCTTTGTTTTGTTTAACAGTCACACAACAAAATAATCACCAGCACATGTCAGAACAGACCAAAGTAAGAAAAGAATATCTGAACTATCAGGCTCCAGTAGTTCTGTATATTCTGCCCTTCCATTGTGTGCCAAGCATTAGTGCTTGAAATAAATGAAAAGATCTGAGAATGAAGACTGTTGGACTGAAGACTGCATTTCTATTTTCTACTTCTATGTCTATGTATTTTACAGCCTGGACTACACAGGCACTGAGCACAGGCAGGACATTTCATAGACAGGTATCAGTTTGGTTGTTTTGGAGACGGAAAGAATGCATGTAATTTTGTCTGTCAGACACCTACTCTAAGCATCATGGTGAGATGCTGATTACCTTTTCCTTTTGCCAGCCCCATTAGGAAAGCCCAATGAAACAAGACATCCAAAAATCCCAGAGAGCAGAAAGATGGAGAGAGAGAGACTTAGCAAATACACAGTGTGTGAGGAGGCAGGGGAGTAGTAGGAAAGATCTAAACAGCTGTGCAGTTAGTCAGATGGTGAAGTGTCCACCAGAGATGGCAGATGTGGTTTTAGCTGTTTGGTTAGTGCTGAGAAGAGGGAACACACTGTGCAGGAACAAGCTAATCTGCTGATTTAATAAAGAGACAATATGGTGCTTGGGAACAGTGAGGTCTGCTGCAGGAACCTGAGTCTTTAACACATGTAAAACAATAAAACTAGTTAAATGTACATGAGAGGAGCATGAACTAGTGTTGTCCTACAGCTCCCAGTCCCACACAGTTTTATAGAATAAGACTGAGACAAGGTGGCTGCTGTCTTCAGCTACAGTTATAATTTTACAAAAGTTTGTGACAAATAGAAATACACAGATTCAGTCTTCTTTTAGCATCTTCAGCAGTGTTCTATTAGCTTAACCCCTGGTGAACCACTGAAATGGTTCAGCCCACACAGGAGGTCCCAGTCTGGGGAAGAGCCCCCAACCCTACAATGAACCATACAACAGTCCTATCCCCATTCTGCTGCCCCTGCATCTTTTCCAACAGTTCAAAACCAGGAGAACGGCTGCGGAGGACCCAGCAGGAGGAGGTCCACGGCCGACTCTGCCGTGATCAGATCCCCCACTGAACCTGCATCCAATGTTCAGGCCAGGGAAGATGGCAGTGGGGGTCCCAGTCTAATTTGGTGCTATAAATAGCAATTTTCATGGAAAGCTTAAATCTCCAGGTATGTTAAATTGTACCCTGACCTGTTGCTTATTGTACATTACTGTATATCTTCCTGGACTTACTGATGAAAGACTCTCTGAGTAACACATGCAATGAATTGGAGTTAATTAAATTTGTAGCAACTAGACCTTGTCTTTTTTCTCCCTAAAGAAGAACCAAAGCACGGAGTTCTATAATGTGATAAGAAACTGTTCTTAAATTAAAGGCCTGCACAACAAAAGATAATCTCATTTTAAGATATTACATCATTCCCTTATTGTTGCCTCTGCTGCATTAGATGTTCGAGCTGGTTGAGGTGTATCTAATGTTAACACAGTACAATTATAGGCAGTGTTGGTAGGATTACTTTGGAAAGGCAGTTGGTTACAATTACAACTTACCCTGTTGAAAATGTAATAGTAGTGTAACTATATCAATTACTTTCTCACAGTAATGTAACTAATTGCATTTGATTACATTTTGATTATTTTCTTAATTTTGAATGAATGCTCTCAACTGTTAACCATTTTCACATTTTAAGACTTGATAGTGTTAACCTTTCCGCAGTAGGCTAACTTAAGACAACATAAAGACAATGGAATAAGAGACCTTCAGCTCCTCTTTTTACTGTGAGAACAGCTGTAGACACTTCTTTCATCATGTAAGAAAAACACTCTTCGCACTGCACTATAGTGTTCAGGCCCTTGTCTGCAACACAGGAACACATTCTTCTCCACCTCTGACATTGTTGCTGACTGACAGATCGTCCTGCTAACAAGCTGAGCAGCAGAATGTCACATGACCAGAGAGAGCCAATCAGAACTTGCGGCTTTGGGAGGACATTGACATGAAAAAACTATTTGATAAATCCAAGCTTTTGCGACAATTTTTCAAATGTAACTAAAATTGTAATCATGGAAATTTCCAAAAGCAATTGTAATTTAATTATATATTTTCCCCAAGTAATGTAACTGATAACAATGATGTAAATTTTGTAATTAAATTATGTAACACAGTTCCATGTAATTCATTACTCCCCAACACCAATTATAGGTTATGGAAAGAAGCAAAGTAGAGGTACAGACTGAGATTATACGTAGGTAGGTACTTGGACTAAGAAGATGGTATTTTCCAAACTGAAAAAAAGAAAACACTGAGTATGCAAGGTATGTTATATCACAAAGCACTCGTACTTATACATTATGTATTAAGGTGATCATATTGTCTGATCTGTATATAACAGCTGTAGACTGATGAGGTTTTGTGAGAGCCTGTCAACTCATTATACCAATGTCATACAGTATTTAAGATTATGAAGTAGACAGGAATGCTGTTCCTGCATTTGTCCAGAAATGTGAATATCAAAGATTAGTAGTGGCTTACTCAAACCAACAACTAGAGATGAACAAAGATAGCACTAAATATTTAACACAAGGTAAGAAAAAACAAATCTGTGTTTATCCTCCTGATGGCAGAGTTAGGTGCCACTGCCAAAGTGAAACAGATACTCACTTCCGAGGCAGCGCAGTCTGAATACTTTATGATATCTGCAAATGCACAAATAACAATAGACTTAGAAGCAACAGCACAAGTTTTTGTTAGCCTAATGTCCCCTGCAATGAAGAAAGAAATCCTCCTGTTACTCGTGGGGATACGATGAAGTGAATGATTATTAGTCCTGTGCTCTGCACACAAGACCAGAGGGTGTGTGATTTATTTCTGGAGGCACCCGTCAAACAAAGGTTGCCTCTTGTCATTTTGACAAGCAGCCAATCTAATCAATCTGAAAGATGATGGGGCGGACACATGCTAATTAGCATCAGCAGTGTAGAACAAAGGACGCTGCTGTTGTCATGCTTGGTTATTCTACTCAGTGCTTATGTGTTTGTGTTCCTGTGTGGGATTAGTATCTAAGTGCAATGTACAAATGATAGTGAATAGTGAAGATTCCACACTATTAATGTATTTGTGTGTGTCTTCATGAGGAAAATGTATGAATCATAACTGAGTAGCTGCAGCCTGTGGGCAAGGTGGCGTGAGTTCATCAGAGGCCAGACAAGCCTCCCACACACTGTCCACGAGCAGGGCAGCGCGCTCCAAATCTTAATGGCGTTCAGGGGGAAATTCCAATGCCGTTCACAGACGATATGAAGTAACATGCTCTGTAGTAGGAACGAGGGCTCAAAAGAGGCTAGGGAGAGCAGCTTTTCCATCTGGAGCCCATTTCCAGCCAGTCTGCTGAGAATGATTGTATCTGAGTCTGACAATATTTGGTCGAGACGCAGGACTCCTGAGCGGCACAATGAAAGCACTTCTGAAGCTTTTTACCGACGTGTCACCATGAGGCCAAAGTCTCATCTCGTCTTGGGGAGTGTGTCGGTTGTCTGCAATTTTCATGAATGAATGAATGCTGCTCAGGGAGCCCTTGAGTGAGAGCAGACGTAGCAGTTTGAGCTTTACATTGCAAGGAGGATGAAAATATAAAACCAACTGTCACAACAACAACAACAACAACAACAACAACAACAACACAGGGAAATAGGATTTTCATAAACTTGCAGAGTTTACGTTTAAGCTTAAAACAGTGATATAAGAAAGAGCTCCTCTGTGGATCAGCTCCTCCTTATGGAGGAGAGGTTGTGTGTTTCCATGTCTAAATCATTATTATACTTCTTCAGCAGTCCTGCATAACCAATATCATCATTTCGAAGAAGGAAAAGAAATTCTTTCAGCCTTCAGCTGAGGCGAATATCACAGTGATCTTTGCAAAACATTCACCACTCTGACCTTCTGATCTTTAAGGAGTGTGAAGGAGAAATGCATGAGAAGAAAGGCATGAAAGTTGTTGAAAGATGTTGTCCACTTACAGCAACATCTGTCTGGTACTATCTGTGCTTCTCACCTGACATCTTCCTTTGACCTCACATTATCTCTCTGTTCCTCCTCATTTCCCTTCATCCTTTCTCTCACCTCCCACTGTCCTTCAGGGAAAACTCTCCTTGTCTATTCCTTTTGCTCTCCCTGCTTTCTTTCCTCTCCTCTGCATAGTCTCTGTGACCCATCCCTGTTTCTTCCCTTCCTCTCCTCATCTCGTCAACCCCTCAGACACTGTGTCTCACTGGTGCTCCCATTACAATGCCCAGGGTGCATCACCACTCCATCTCCCAGTAATGGATTTCCAATGCTTCGACCATCTTACGTGTCACGTGGTCAGGTCTCCTCCCTGGGTAGCATCACTCTGTAAGCTGTTTAGAAATGCATGAATCCTCTCTGTGTTATTGTACTCATTCCATCATTACTCAATCCCCAGACAGAGCAGCTGTGTGCGACCCCCACCTGCTTCTCCTGCTGCACGGAGTCAAACTGATCAAGACTGCTGCTGCTATGAAACAACACAACAAGGCTGAACAGGATTACAACCAATACAAATCCGACATATTATGCAGATATGTATAAAAAGAAAGTGGGTAGAATGCAGGTTATTGTTCTAGTCGTGGCTTACTAAGTGGAAAAATGAACTGTGAGAAATGGATTTGGCTTTGTAATTGCACCAGAATGTGCTAAATTCATTGACAGTTACACTGTGCCAGATAAAGTGTGCGCAAATTCTTTGCTCATCACTTGCTATCAATAAAATTTTAATTAACTGTGAACTAGCAATTTGGACACATTGGACTGGTGTGTTTTGGGAAACCATCCATGTACTGTTACTGTGTGGGTTTGAATTCAAATCAGGTTTGACAGTACTGAATGTCTTTTGATTTGCACTAACTCATTTTTGTATTCACACTGCAAAAATGATGTCAAATACGGATTGTGAACAGTTACAGACACAGACACACACAGCTACACACAGATACCTAGTCACCTGCATGTAGGTTTACACAATGAGTGCACAGATGTATATGTCCACATTTACATGTATGACTACATTAACATGTATGGCCACAGGCACCCCATGGTTAAATGCACGTCATTGCAACCAACACTTACAGAACAAATGAGTAGCAGAAAAAGAAGGCTACTCTATAAATATGTATTCACATTCATATCTAAGTACATGAGCTGGGAAGTCAACACAGATTAGTGAATTATGAGCTTACCTTTGGTGTTTTGGTACACTTTCCATTTCTGGCATCTTTTATGTACGCTATATCCAGTAGGTCCGTATCCTGCAAACAAGAACATACACAGCTAAATTAATCAGTGCCAATCAAATGACAATGAAAACACTTTAAGACTCAAAGACATCCAGAGCCCATGGAAGTGGCCCTTTCTGTTTCTAACCCTGCCACGTGTGACTGGAAGCATTTCATGTTGTGTCATTTCATATCATGTGGGAGTCATTCAGCATAGACAGATAGAAGCCTACTGACACTCTATCCTGCAAAGGTGACAACAGGGACAAATGTGTAAAGTTCCTGTGGCAAGCTGAGCACTCATTCTGAATAACCAGTCATACTGTAACTGGTTCTAGGGAGCATCCTATTAAAATCAGGTATTAAACTATTGGAACCTGCCAGATGTCAAAGGGAAAAGTGCTGTTTGCATTTAATGACAGATTATATCCTCATCTGTAAAGCGCCACTGGAATCACTGTTAGTATTAGTTGATATGAACCAACACAATGTTCTGCTGCTGCTGCTTGAAGCTCTGCCCATGGCTTGTGTGGTAGTCACACAGCAAAGAGACTCAAGAAGGCATTTTAAATGAAATGGATCTTCAAATGAGATGAAAGTACAGTGAACATCAGACTAAAATGTCAAAGAATTTTGAGAAAATGAAAAATTTCGTTCCATTGGCGATCCATTATTGATTCAGCAGTGCAGGAAAGCATGTCAGAGTTTCTTATTCCAGCTTCCAGCTTCAGAGGCAAAGCAGGAGAGGAGAGAATTTAAAATGAAGGCAGAGACATATTGACACTAGGAAGAAATGTGCATTGGGAAAACTTGTCACCACAATGTATAACGATCTATCTTTTTTCCTTCTTTATTGCTCTTTTCTTCTTACCTTTTTACTAAAATGTCATTTAAATAGCTTTCTTTAGTGGTCTGAGCTTGGCATTAAGCTCTCCCTCTACCCAGTCTGCACAAAAGGCAACCTGTGTCCATCTCCAAGTGGACACACACCACAGATACAAGATCCTTCCATGGTGTTCATATAATTCCCAATCCATCAGCCAACTGCTTCACGCTTATTTGCATGAAAATTGTCCTCTAAGTAGCCAGTAATGTTGTTAGCAGTAAATATAAAAAAAAAAAAATGCAATCTGCACAGAAGGCCCCTGGTGCCTTCCTTCAGTCATCACATCCCTTTATCAGTTTAGATTATCTCTCTCTCTCCATCTCCCTGAGAGGGACCCAGGACACGAGGTAGAAAATTGACCAGAGCGAACTGTGTGTCCACTCAGCATTACCTGGGGAGACAAGAAGCGACTGGGGCTTGACTCAATCTCCAGCAGCAAACGCCGGTATCTGACTATCTCAAGGCCTTGAGTTTGGTGGAAAATTGCACCAAGATTTCTTCCTTATCTACAAATCCACACTTGCCTTGGTGGCCATCCAGGACAATTTTCTTTTTTCTTTTTTTTTTTTAAATCTCAGAGTTTAAAGGCGTGCAGGGTTCTAAATTAAATTTTTTGATCACCAGCCAATGTGGTTGGTAACCTTCTAAAGTTACCAGCCACTCAGAATTTCCACTAGCCAAATGTTTCCGGTGAAAATAAGAGAGATTATGAGTGCCACTGAATGCATTTGATCATTTTATCAACACTGTTTGCAGGAAACACGCACAGAAAGTACAATACATACAACAAAATATACACAGAGTGCAAACATTGCATTTTTCATTCGTGCCCCTGGTACACCAGAGCGGGACTGCCAACCAGGGGGCCCACGCCCTGAAGGCCAACAAAAGCTTGGATCAAGGGCTGACTTTCAATAGATCGCAGCGAGGGAGCTGCTCTGCTACGTACGAAACCCTGACCCAGAATCAGGTCGTCTGCAAGTGATTTAGCACCAGATTCTCCACAAACATGCGGTGTGAGATAGGAGAGGGGCGACCACCATCCGGCCGCACCCCGACCCTGTCACGAACGGCGCCACTCACTGACCGAAGCCGGCTATCAGGGGCCAACCGAAGATCTGCGGTGCTACAGTATGGTTACGTCTAGGCGGGATTCTGACTTTGACATGTTCAGTCATAATGTAGGAAAAACTGCCAGGGGGACGAATGACCGAGAATAGTGGAGCGGCTCTGACTGACATGATTGCCTCATGCATCACCGCCAAACTGGCTAGTACGTTTTTATTAACACCCGCCAAAATGAATTCTAACCCGCATTTGGCGGGTTGGCGGGTGTTAATTTAGAACCCTGAGGGTGTGTTAGTTCAATGTGTGCTTTTGTTTCTATTACTATTATTATTTTGTTCTACTACCTTTTGCAGTTGATTCTTACTGTATGCAGGAGCTCCAATGATGATATACCAATATGGAACATATATCCTTTTGTTTTTCACTGTAAGGGCAAGTTTAACCCAAGGAAATCTGAAACATGTTCAGCTCTTCTTGGAGAGCTATTAAATAAAGACTGGTGATTAGAGGTCATAAATAATTGTACCTGCACCAGTAGATGCATCGCTCTTTCTCCAGATAAGAGGCAGAAATGAAACCACTCTGTTTTGCGGCTGTGCTGCACAAGGACATGTTATTCCTTTTCTGAAATGTGTAGCATCAATTAGGCTTTCCCTGTTTGCACAGAGGCAGCCTCTGAGTCAAAGGTCAACGCCTACATCAGGTCTGCAAATGCCTGCCTTTGAAGTCACTTTAGAGAGTCGGAGCTCAGCATGGGGGCCTGGTGGAACAGTGGGGCTTCAGGAAGCAGCCTGCTGATGGGGTCCCTTTTTAGTGCCCTCTGGCCCTGCACAGTAAACATGAGCTGGTTCAGCGTCGTTGCTCAAGTGTTAACATATACAGCCTCTTTAAGGCAAACAGCCTGTAGCAGCTCACACGGTGTGCAGCAAAGGCAATACACGTGTAGTTATTACTGTAACATCCAAAAGCTCTGAGTCAGCATTTCTACAGTGAGCATGGCTTACTCATTGTGCCGATGTAAATAGGTTAGGTGAAGGCAAAGGCTTTTTATTAATACTGACTTGGATTTATGATTGCAGGCACTGCACAGTTGGTTAATTAAAGCACTTTCTGGATCTAGCAACCTGGCCAATATTTCTCCTGCTTAATTTCTTTCATTTATTTTCCATGACATGTGTTCTTAATCTTTTTTTTCATTTCTGTCGTCTCCTTTTATCAATCACACTCTTGTCTTGTCTGTCTCTGTCTCTCTCTCTCTAATGTAGCTCCCTCTCTCTTTTGGTGTGCATCAAAACAGTGAGCAAGGTTCCTCTGCTTTGCTAAAGCTTATTAAGATCTACTGCACGTCCAGGAAGCAAGCCGGGCCAGCGGGAGAGAAACTACAGAAATTAATGAACATGTTCAACCTGCACTGGCCCTGGGCCCAGTTTTTTTTTTTTTTTTTTTGTGCCTGTTTGTCTATATCTGCTGTTCACGGCACGCAACATCTACAACAAGCTGCCTTTCTTTTAAAATTAAACCGTTTCCTTTTCTTAGTATCAAGTGAGGGGGGCAGTGTTTATCTGAAACTACAGGAGATCCAGTATTGATCTTTGAGTCATTTCGTTATTGAATGCTCATCTGCTACATGTACCATGTCCCTGTGTTGGACTGATCTGTGTTATTCTTCGATATAAGGAACACTGGTTCACTTGTGTATGAAATGTGACATAGAAAACCTGGTTTGAAATGATTTCAATAAAAAAAAACCTTATTAGTATCTACATCAGGGTCAGCAGAATCTGAGCAGATTTGTTGGTTTTACTACAAGTCTGAGTTGAGTTTGACCTTCAAAGCAGCAAGCTATCACAGCTTTAGCTCCATGAGCAAAGAAAGGATGGGCTGGTGTGAAAAAGAGAGAGAGCGGTTTAAGGACATGGAGTGGGGGGTAGAAAGGAAGAAAAGAAAAGGTGGAAGAGGATAGGCTGAAAGCCACAGGTTAACTTGCTCATTCACCAACAGCATGCTTGACAGCCTCCGGATCCAAAATGGATGTGCACTCCACAGGGCTCAGGGCCGCTGCTGAGCAACAGAGACAAGGAGCAAAGAAAGTGAAGGCAGGAAGCCAGTGAAGAGGGACGTGTTTGAAAGAGCACTGCTTTGTCTGTTGTACTGAGGCCAGTGTGGGGGTAACATACAGTTTGGCCACATCTGCTGCTATCTGTGAGAGATTCAAGTTTCAAGCATGAGACCATGATAAATTAATGTGCAGTAATATATTAAAGATAAAGCCATAAGAGAACAACCGGATCACATTCTCAATCCACTAAAAAATGGTTAATTCCACACTATCATGTATTATCTACAATCTTGCATATTCATGTATTGAATTAGGTTGTGACCATTTCGTTGTGCTTTAATAACCAGACTCCTCACCAGCTGCCAGTTTTGTCATAAGGTCATCCAGACTATACTGGTGTAGCATGTCACTCTGGTCCCCTTTGACCCCTATATGTCATCCCAATGGACCAAAATAGGCTGTTTTAAATGCAGTCGAACTCTATTCATACAATACACACCTTATACTGCAAGTCAAAAAGATGAAATAAAGTGGAGATACAGAGTTTTAGTTTTATGTGGTGCAAAGCTAAATAAGGCCACTGCATAACCAATAAAACTGATGCATTCTCTAAGATTCAGGGTCAGAGAGTTCTGTGCATGGATGTGTTTCCTAATCACACAAAGAGCTATTACTTAGGTGGAACAAAACACAGTAGAGCAGCACAGGTGCTGTGCCTGTCCCTGTGAGTGGCCCTCCACAACCACTCAGCTGCTGAAAACATGGACTGTTATGAGGGAAAATGGTTCGAGGAGTGCTGTGCTTGAACTTGGCTGAGAGTGACATCCACTCAGCTGCTCCACTTGGGTTCCTATAGAGTGACTCCAACAGCTCCACAGTGATAAAGTCACAAACCTGTTCACCTTAAGTGGCTGCACTACAGAGAGCAAGTCAAAAAGCTGCAAACAGTCAAACCAAAAAGCAGAAAACATGTGCTGCATCTAAAAGGAAGGTGACATTGTGTACATTTTGTTTGAGGTTTTGTGCACATAAACACATTTTGTCTGTCCTGCCAGTCTACAATGGCCTCATATCAAAAACTCACAAGAGAACCCATTGCTTTTTGAATTATTTCCATGGATTAGACGCTTCGTTATATAAACTGGGGAAGGACAGCAAAGTGGAAGAGAAATTAGGAACAGCATATGACAAAAGCCTTAAGCTAAACTGGAGAGTCTGGCACTGCCACAAGCCTGCTTGAGGGACTTTTCAAACTCCAAGCAACTAATTCAGTCTGTTTTTCATCCACCATTTCTATCCTGTGTCTCCAGATAAAATGTAATATCTCAATCCTTGGTCTCAATGTGAAGTGGTTACACAAAGGTTAAATGACTCACTGAAAAGAAATTCTGAAAATGAGTTCTTAACTTGCATAAGGTCACGCTAAAGTCTCGGTCCATGATGCTGTTCGCTTTGTCTTCTCAGACACGTTTCAACACTAGGATAGTTTATCATAACATTTACTACTGCAAAATGTGCATTTTCAAACATGTACAGTGCTCCATCTCTGCTGTCATATCGGGGCTTTTCTCCACAGTTTGTCTGAGTACTATTGCAAATTCTGCAGAAATGTCTCCAGCATGTCTCAAGCTTTCACTGATCTATGTAGTCCCTTGGTCCAATGAATACAGGAATGTTCTTGAGCATCTTAAAGCAATGACACATCATCCTGCAGCTTTATCTGCCCCCAATTTTATCTTCTATGACATTTAAAAGTAAATGAATGCAAAAGCAGATTCTTAAGACAGACCCTATGAAAATGTGGTTGAACAGTATCTTTGCATTTATGTCTCTTGCACCTGTCTTCTTTAACCAGCACAGTCACCCCTGCTGCACAGTGTACACACCAACCTTTCCAGGTCTGCCTGTAACTGATTGGTTTGAACCAATTTGGAAATTTTCTGCATCACACAAGAAACGAGAGAGCTTTTTCCTGTTTGTTCATGTGGCCTGTGCATGTGTCTTTGTAAGTACTTTTTGTGATTTTTTCCCCCTTCATTAGAGGAGAGTACAGAGAAAGAGGAGGATATGCAGCAAAGGTCTCCAGCCTCCTTCTGGGGGAGAAGAAGTTTTGTTTCATTATTTTTTTCTGCACTGAATTTGTTCCAGTTCCCTTCTTCATCCTCCATATGGAGCCTATATTTCTCACTTCTTCACTTGGTGACTGCCACCAGCCTTCCTTTGTGGCAACCCTCAAATCAAATCCCAGTATTTTACTGTAAAATCTTACTGCTTCTTGGTTGTCAAGTCAACCCTCCAGACAGCAATCACAAGCCACAACTAAGTGCAGGTTTTTAAAATGAAGGTACAGACTAGGTCGGTCACAATTTTTTACATAATCGCCTGATCACGGTCATTTGAGCTGACCCAATCATTTTTGCATAATGGATCAAATGATTTTCATCCATCTGTATAAAAACAACAGGATGAACAGAAATGTCACATCTCCATCACTATTTCCTCCTAATTTTCCACTGGTGGCGGTTTGACTGGTCCTCTTTTAATGACATCATCAAGTTGCACCGCCTTCTTTCTTTATGGTTTAATGACACGAGTGGAGCCACAAACTGTTGATCTGGAGTAGCTTCATTTCTAATATCCGACGACCACATTTCAGCATCTACTCTTCTTCTTCTTCTTCATAAGGTGTATGTGTATTATTAAACCATGTTTAGGCTCAAAAAATGATCATTAAATCGATAATCGCAATTATTTGTATGGAAATTAATCTTCATCTCAAATTGAATGATTGTGACAGCCCTGGTACAGACACGTCAGCTGGGAAAGTCATGAACATAATGACTAAGTAAGCTGGTGAGAATGTTTTTTGAAGATGTTTTTTGCCTTTATTTGATAGGACAGTGTAGTGGGACAGGAAAGCAGGGAGAGAGTCTGGGGGAATGACATGCGCAAAGGATACTCTCAGTTGGGAGTCAAACTGGCGATCAGCCCTTCAGGCATATACCTAGATGGGGTGAGTTTTTAGAGAATGTATTATATACTCGCACCTTAAGAAATCTTTAACTTAACAAGGGACCAAACTCGAAATAGGCACATATAAGAATCTACGCTGGCTCCAATATAATCTCATCGTCAAGTGACATGCTCATAAGAAAATAAGTTCAGTTGGCCTTTTTAGTGGGTTGCATGAGGACAGTTTATACATAATACATAAGGCTGAGTCATAAAAATGTGGGATCACATGACTCTGGTAATCCAATTGAGCTGGGTTTGTGGTCATACAGATGGAGGGACAGAAGGATTAGAGGTCAGTGGGAATGAAGGAAAAAAGGAGGAGAGGTGGGACGGGAGGAGTGAGGGAGGAATGGCTTTGAGGGAGAGAACACCAAGGCCAAGCGTATGGTTGCAGCTGATAGTGGCTATCAGCAGCCTACACGCTCCACAAAACAACCAACACTGAGATAAAGGCCGCAGGAATCTTTGTTCTATACATCAGCACACACACACACACACACATCTAATACACACACTCAGAAGTTCTGTTCAATAGGCAAATACACACACATTTGTGCATATGCACACAAACTCCAACTCGTCACCATCATCAATCTCCTTTGTCTGCTGTGTTCAGCCATTATAAACACTCGCGGCTGAGAGCGATGATGTGACCGGCTCTTCGGCTCACACTGGTCACCATCTTCCTTGGAGCATGCTAGACCAATCACATCATGGACAGACACACGCAGACACAGACTCGCACGCACAGTGACGGATGGAGTGTAGAGAGGGATACTGGAGGGAGTGCACTCCTCTCTGATAGATAGCAGAACTGAGTGGTATGACAGAGAAAGCAAAGCAGCTTCCCTCATCTGTCCATCATTCTGTTGCTCTCTCTCTCTCTCTATCATTGTTATGCCTCTGCCTGGATTTTGCCGCCCTCTTTCCTTTCTTACTGACTCTGTCCTCTCCTGTCTATCTCTGCCTCCGCTGTCTTGGACATGTGCCTCTCTTTCGCACTTGTCTCACCTCTTCTCTCCTTGGACATCTGCCTCCTCGATTCCTCTTCATCCCCCGTGCCCCCCTCCCCATCTGCCTACATCTCAAAAGCAGCTCTTGTGCTGATAGATGACGGTTCACATCTTGTCTTGTCTGGTCCCCCACTGACACACACGGGCACGCTAACACACAACCCCCCATCCAATCCTCCATCTTCTTCCGCCCTTACTCCTCCACTCCATTTAAGCCTGCTCCTCTGTCTGTGTGGCTTCCTTCAGGCATACTGGGAATGGCTCTTATCTGCTGCAGTGGAACATCTGAGATACTCTTGGTCCTGGAGCAAGTGAAACACTCGTGCACACACACACACACACACACACACACAGGAATGCATAATTACACACACGTAGATAAAACACATGCATAAAATCCCCAGACAGGATTAATTAAGGTCATTAAAGACCCAACGAGAGAAGACACAAACACAGACGGTACAAACACCAGCTCTCTCATTCACACACTATACTTCACCTGCACAACTACAATATTTGTCAGTTTCTTAAGCTTGTGTCTATTCAATTGATATTCAGCACATATGAATATCTTATTTCCTCTTCCTTCTGAAAACTCATCTCACACTGTTTTTGCGGGCGGGAGATTTCCACGCATAAAATTCCTGGGCCCCAGACAAGGGATAAAAGGTAAATTCAACCACAGCACGTCTCTGCTCAGGTCTGTGAGCTGAAAGTGATCAGCGTGTGCTTGTGTGTGCTTGTGTCGGGGCTCTCCACTGAAGTCCTTTGAGAATCACTGCCAGTGCCAGATACAGTGCAGCTCTGGCTCTCATCTTTCACATCACCTCATTTAGACACCTCCTAAGAGCAATCCATGGACCCTTTGAAGTCAGGACAAAGCGGACGGTTAAGAGAAATCCATTTTTCACTTTCCTTTCTAGAGGCAAAGCTCTTTGTCTTTTCCCCGTCTCTTCCCCCTGTCTCCCTGTCCCTGCCTCTCTTCTTGTCCAGGATCCTTCTTCACACACTCTGTAGTTATCCTTTCTTCTCCCTACACACTTTTCTTTTCATCCTAAACAGCTTGATGAGAACAAGGACAAGTAAATATTAAACACAGTCAGGGGAGAATGAGGGAACAGAACGCTGGCCAAAATATGATTAACTCCATTGCCACTGTACAGAGAGTGTAGAGCTCCTTTTTGAAACAGCTACTGTGGTACTTGTTAGTAGCTCATTGTTCAAAGATGGACAGCGTTTCACCACAAATCATCTTAACCACAGTTACTGTTACAATACAATATTTTATTAATCCCCAAAAGGGAAAGTCATTTGTCTGGCAGCTCATCTACCATTTGCAGAATTTGCTCAGAATGGCCTCTTCCATCTTCAGTGTGCATCTCTCCACCACCTCCCTCAGTGAATCCATCAGGGAAACATGACTGAACTCTCCTGATATTATTAAAAGTGCCTGAGGATGTTTAGTCTGTATCCGACTTCATGGAGAACTTCACATGGAGCTTGAGCAGTGGCCATGGGAGGGATAAAAAATGTCTACTCTCTGAGTCTTCACCAGTATCTCCAGCTCGTCACTCTTGATGGGCAGAGTTGACATTTCCCATGACGACTGAAAGGACCTACAGTACAGTACAGTAAAGTACAGTTTCTCCACTTCCGAGCCATTAGCCTTTGCACGGGCAACACCTCTCATCTCAGCTGGAACAGGGTGGCATCCTCCAGACTTGGTCTGTTTTCAATGAAAGAAGCTCCTCTACTGAACAAACTCCTCTCCCCACAGAAGTATCCATCAGTAGTTGACAATACGACAAAACCAACAAAAATAACACAAAGGTTTAGTAAAAGCTCAGAGCTACCAGACTTTGCTGCTACCAGTTGAAACGCATTTCCTACAATAGTTATCATCTGATTCAACAATACAAATCCACAAGAGCCACTACAGACAAATGTTTTGTTAAGACTATCAACAAGGGACAATGAAATTGAACCTTCCTCCTTCAGAGTATCCTGGGTAAATGGCTCCGTGATCATCAAAACTTTCTATATATAAGAACAAAATGTTTGAGGAGCCCTGCCTGTGATATCTTACACACCTCATTAACACAAACTACCTTCATCTGTCAGAGGATATCACTGGTCTCCGTTTCCTCTGCCAGTCACACTGTGTTTGGTTCAACTGTGCCACCGCGGTAATGGCAGTGTCGTTAGAGAACAAAACATACAACTCAGCCAGCAAATGAGTGTGTGTTACCAGCCAGGTCGATGTCCCAATCAGGCTCTACCCACAATCCATGTGTCTGTTTATCTTCCTCCATGGGCAATTACCTGCGTTTGTCAAGAGGTCCTAAAAAAAAATACAGTGGCCACAAATGCAAACACACGTTCAGAAAACAATGAGGAACACAATGAGAAGTGTCCATCACTGCCACCCTGGCTTCGCCTCGTCGGCTCATGTCCTGATGAAATGTAATTCTCCATGTCTCTCTCCTCCTAATGGGCCAGGTGTTGGTCCTGTCTCTCTCATCATGTAACTCTCTCGAGGAAGACTCTCAGAGAGGAGCTGGTACTTAAAGTATGACAGACTGCTGTGCTTCTTGCCTTGCCCCAGAGCTCCTCCAAGCTGTTTAAATCTGACGCCTTCTTATGGTTCCACCAAATTGAATTGACTTTAGTGGGGAAAGAGAAGTGACTGACCCACATTTGTGACACACTTAGTTACTTACGCAAAAAATGGGACAGTGCGAGGAAGTGGGAAATTTCTAGAGGTGGACAACAGAGTGATTGCTTGGCAGAAAATTACCAGTAAACTGTATTTAGCAGTCACAAAACAGAGGTGATGTGTCAAGTCTGCAGTGTATGATATACTTAACACTGTGAGGGTGGATGAAATACCTGAGTGAAGTACAACAGGGAAGGTAGTGGTTTGAAATGTAAATCCTTCAGTTGGTTTCTAGAAGATTTCTTTGATATTTTTCAAACATTTATTCACTTTGTACATGTATCTCTGAAAAGACGTTAATAATCTACACTAAAGGCCAAAACGAGTCCCTCAGTGTGTTGTTAATAAGATTTCTGACGCGAACATGCGGAAATGGAGAGACAGCAGCAAGATAATTGCTATGGGGTACAAAGGAATTCAGCTTAAAATGAAAAGCAGCAGGGTGGCATGAAAACCCAGAAAACCCCTGGCTGGTGGGAATTACAGCCCTCTTAGACATCAGAGGCACATCTAATGTAATTATTTCGATTAGTCTGCATCAAAGCAATCAATAATACAAAGTGAAATCTGTGTGAGAGAGCTGTCTAAACATGAGACAAGTCTAATTCAGGGGTCTCTGAGAGAGAACACATGATATGCAGCCCTCTCTTCCACACTGGTGAATGATTAACAAGAGCAGCCAGGAGAAAGAAAAGAAAAAAAAACTTACTTTGCTCTCTGTGATGGTCTCCACTTACTATCCCACTGACCGCTCCACATCAGTCTCTTTGAAACAGAGTTAAAAACCTCTTCTTTCCAGTCACCCACTTGAGCAATTGGTCATTCATTTACGTACAGGAAGTAGTGGAAATTGTTGGAAAGCAAAAAGCCTCATAATTGCCTTATCAGCAAATAGGACCTGAGTGTAAGACATCCACTGCCCTCATCTCTCCAGTAAAATGAATTAAATGAAATTTATTGAGGCCTTTTAATGAATATGGAAAACCCAGATTGAAACATTAGTTGGGATGAAGAGAGGGAGAAAGAAAGGAGAGGGGAAGAAAGAGAAAAGGGGGAAAGGCAAATGACAGCTCTTTATATATTAACAGGGTTAAAAAATTAATGCAGTGTGTGCTTGTGTGCAGTGTTATGAGAATGAATCAGCGTGGTACACTTACGAAATTGGCAGTGGAAAAAAAGTGAAGAGGCTCATCACGTTAATCTGTACTCTCTAACACTGAGACATTTAAACCTTATGTGATTTTTCTATTAGTGTTCTGAAACTCACGAGCTCCGGGTCTCATTCAGCATTCCTGAACAGGCACCTGACAATCATGCTGACCATTCACACAGTGCAACAATCTACACACTGATAAAATGTCCTGTGTTCCTTTGGCAAGAAAATAACATGACGCAAGCAAAATGTCTTTATGACTCTGATGGCCTGCAAGTCGAGACATGGTGCATTTGTGCCCCTTGACTGAGTGATCTTCATGCTATCTCTCCGTTATTACCCTCTTATATTCAATCTTACCAATAACAGAACACCTCCACCTAATCCCTCTACCTCTTTCAAACATCATTAAGTCCAAACAACTCTTCATATCAATATTGGTAGTGTTAGGTGGGTTAATATCACTGAATGTAACGTGTAGACTTTTATGATCACCGACATATCTGCTTTACTGTGTGCTCTTGGTATCTTCCTCTGTTGTTCATTAATGCTTCATTTTCATTCACTGTTTGTTTACAGACATTTTCTTTAACTTTCACCATCGACATTTCCACTGTCAACAGATGAGAAATAGTCATTTTGCTAACGCAGGCATGGAAGAGCAGCGACAGAAAGACTACCACCTCTTAGATAAAATAATCATGGGTTTGCCATCAAAGCTAACTTTACCTTTTGTCAATTTTACAGCATTCTTTGGAGTAGAAAGGAATTATTTATTTAAGACATGTACTTCTTGCTTCAGTATTCTTTTAATATCAGTTCTCATCATCTCTGTTGTCAGATGAAAGAGTAGAGAAAGAATGGGAGAACTTCATTACTGGCTGAACTTTGTGACCTGCACTGCGCAGTCAAAGAGAGAAAATTAAAAGAAAGTCAAATCGCTTTACAAAAGGGAGGCATATTCTTACTCTTTGAGTCAAAGCATGAAAAAGGGAAGATTCACACTTGTTTTGGGTTTCTTTGTTGTGCCATGCATTTTTATATGAGGTTAAAAGACTAGTAAACTAGAGTAAACTCTAGTCTTTTGAGATGACACTCTCACATATAATATAATGGTAATCATGTAATACAACCCAGCACTTCATATTGTCACTGATTAATTTCATGTGGTCCCCCAGCTCCTAGTCCATATTGTCCTTCTTTTAATGGTTTGATGGTATAATTTTGTCTGGCTTCCTTTGCATTGGTTTGTTTTGTTTTATCCAACACCTACCTGCCAATGGGACAAGAGATGGAACTTAGCCACGTGGCTACAATCTCACACATATTTACATTTTGAATATTTATTCATATGTACGGCCCCATTCTGAAAAAATAAATAAATCACAAATCATAGACAAGACAAAGGCCTACTGTGTTCGATGAATTTCTGAATTACAAACAGGCAGCACCACTCAAACCAGTTACAGGACATCAAATGACCCAGAGACTCTACATCTCTCCTTCATGTGATCATGGACATGAACATGTTTTTCTCCCATGTATCTAACTTGAGCTTGATGACAATCTGTCTAGGGTGTTTCTTCACCATCAGCTGACAAGCGTTCAGAAACACCATCTGTTCACATATTTCGAATGTTTCCTTCTTCTTAGTCCTTTAATTTGACAATTCGAACCAAAAACTCTACAGTGTTTTATTTGAAGAGGACTGAGGATTACAAAATTCAGCTTTTTTCTGCAGCACTACAACAAACTGATGAGCAACATGAGGTTGTGCTCCATCTTAGCCTTCCTTTCAAAGTCTGGGATGACACAGGAAGGAAGCATGTTCTCTTATTGAGAGCTTGTCTACAGTGGGACTTCAAAGTCTTTTGGCTGAATGCCTTTATTTGAAAGGGCTCCCCGAGGAAAGCAGCCACCTGGCTTGGTGCAGCGATGGCAGTCAAATCACAGCAGCAGGGGGCTTTTGAGTACTTTGCAGCATCAAAAAACAAGCTGCATGGATTGGATCGTCATGGCAACTGGGCTGGGTTAGTGTTTGAAGTGGAATGAGGGGAATGGGTGAAGAAAAGAGAGAGTTGCTGCCATCCATACAGCATCTGGACCTCCTGCAGCAGAACTGGGCCCTGACTGTCAACATGAACAATTCTAAGAGTGTGCTCGTCTAAAAGACGCCCTGATCTCACTAAATTGAAAATCAATTCAAACATCCATCGAGATCACACCCTTTTATGATTATGATTACCAGGCCTCTAAGTCAGTGCCACAGCTAACTTTGGCCTGGCCCAAATCAATGTACTATCAATTGGAAGGATATTCTCCAAAGCAGACACACCAGTCAGAACCATTATTTACATATCCCACCAGTCATCCTTTATGGTCGTGAAGTTTGGGTCCACTCATCAAGACAAGCTTCCCATTTGATCTTAAATAAGCTCCCAAAACTCACTGGGATTTCAGGCACTGCAAACACAAGGGGTGAATCCCTTAAAGAGTCTCCTCCGTCAGCTGGTCCCAAGACTTAATGATTAAATAACAGAGTAGTGTGTAACCTCCTGTGCTGCTTTCCAACCACTAATCAGAGTAGACTGAATCATTAAAATTAACACAAGATGCTTATCAGGAACTTTGGGTGAATCAAACAAAAACTCAAAGCAAACTGAACGGCTATCTGACTATGAACCATAGATGAACGTGAACTGACAGGGCATCTCTGCACTGTCAGGGCAGATACAGCTCTTAACAAATACTGACTCAGTGACCACAGTCTAACCACAGGACACCACAAGAAGACATGGCTACCAGCAGAGGACAGAGTCTGTAGTCAGTGCACCACAGCTGTGGCAGAGACACAGATTTTTAAAACATGACACAGATAACATTATCAGAGTTCAATACTAAAGTGTCATTTGTTCAACTAATACGTCACAGAGCCATGACAGTGTAAACAAGCAACAGATTTTGTTCAGATGAGAACATCCGCCAAACTCTGCTGCACAACCTGAGCTCTGTAATCACAACAATAACACTCAATGAGTCAAACAGTTATCCTTTTATCATATCGAACATGTAGATCTCTTTATCAGTGAATTATATTTTTTCTAGTCTCATTATAGATTTGCATTATCCTGTATGCTCCTGCAATATTATTCACTTGACATTCATCCCAGTAAATTGTCAACTGAATTGAGACAGAGTGAGAGAGAGTCTCTGTGGACCAAGTGAATCAGAAGACACAGTCCAAATTTTAAATGTCATTTTACTAAAAGCATCAGTGTTTCAATGTGCGAGCTATAAATTCTCCACTGTAATCGATTTAGCGTAATTACAATAAAAAGAGCAAATCAGTAATTGAATCCATCTCCTCTGACCTGTGACAGGAGCACTGAGTCGTACAGAGAGGAGCAGTTACCAGAGCTCTGAAAACTACTGTGACCAGCCGTAACCTCGGATTTCTGACCCACAAGCTAAATGCTGGGTCGTCCCACTGCAGCATACCGATCTACGCATCTTATTGACCGGTGACCACAACAATCAATGTCCAACCATCATTTCATTATGAATGCTCCAGTGAACCAAGCAAAATTGTTCACAGTGGTGTTAATGAGGGGTAAAAGAAAAGAAAAGACTCCACTTACGAACTGTGTTCATGTGACAGTGTGTAGACAAGCATCTCTCTGTGTTCTGCTAGGAATGTGATTCTTTACATATGACTGAGTAAAAGAGTGCTGACAGTAGTGGGCTGGTCAGATTCGCACGCCTTGTTTAGAAGTGGGTCAAACATGGAGGACTGTTGCACACAAACTGCAACGTTGTACACTGCATGATTTTTAATAGATAAACTAAAACCTGTTTAACTGAAGGTCTCAGTATTCCTCAAACTAAGTGTATGAGAGAAACCCACTGAACAGACTTGTCTTGAAACCACACAGCCAATCCAGCAACATAGTCCACCTCAAGTGTGCAGGTTTGGTTTGCTCTCTTTCACTCTTCACATAATGACTTTTATCATTTATTGTGTACACACCTGGGCCCTCTGAGGAAAGACAGCTTGATAGTGTGTGCCATTACCTCTGTTTGAATAATTCCAAATGATCCAAATGAGGAGGTCAAAGCTACCTCAATATAAGGATGAATTCAGTGGTGACAGTGGTTGATGTTTATCTGACTGCTGTGTGCTACCTGCAGCTGCCTCTGGTCCTGCTCGGTGCCACTGCCAGGCCAGAGAAGCAGGGGGAAAAAAACAGGCCTAAACAAGCTGACTGATTCAGATGTGTTGTGATGCAGAGCTCAACCAACAGCCCAGCTCTGTCTCAGCCATGCAAATACCTAACTGACAGCTACACCAGCAGCCTGGTCTCCGCTGCACATTTAAATCTATTCAAATCATGGCTACGACAGAGTGACAACTCTGAAAAAAAGCGGCTGCCTGGGGGCCTGTAAGCTGGAGAGCTGTACTTCTGACATTTCACGGGAAAAGTTCAAATGTTCAAGGTTCACAGTTGGCTCAGTTTATTTACTGCCTATGATAAAACTTACTCACAGCTGCCTGGGAGAACAATGTGACTGTAGAGAAAATGTGAATATTTGAGTTGTATTCCTTGCACGCAGGAACAAATCAGAAAAAGCAATCTAGTGAGTGAAGGAAGAGATGAGCTATTTATCATCATTTAACAACAGTTGTTAATAGAAAGTGCAGCAACTGTCATTTCATCAAGAAAAAAATTATCGGTGTGAAATAGGGGTGGCTACCCCTCGAGCGCTGCATCTTCCTCTGGCTGCAAAACCAATAAATGAAGTGGCCAGGTAGTGATGAAGAGGTAATCGGCATGTCCAAAGACAGTAATGACAGACAGGAGAGGACAAAGTGGCAGAGACAGATCTGAACAAAAACAGGGAGAGTGAGAATGAAGCAGACCTTTTATCCGACGCCTCTTTGAGCAGAGATAGTCAATTTCCATCACCTTTTGCATCACTGATAACGACACATCTCAATGTTGCACATCAAAATTTCATCAAGGCCTTGCTTCAGCACCGGAAAAACCACCCTTAAATTTTTTACGCTTGAAATGAGAGAGGTTCTCCTTGACAATGTTCAAGTGAGTGCAACAACACAGTTTAAGAGCAAGGTAGTGTAACTCTTTAAGTCATCCTTCCAAGGTAAGTCTCTTATTTCATTCACTGGACGTTTCTACTCCTCAGTCATACATTCAGTGAGCACTCAGTGTCAAACTGTATTCTGTCTGAACTGTGTCAGATGAAAGGAATCAACACATTAGAGATCATTTTTGAATAAGTGGTCCGGAAATAGGCCAGCATAAATGTTATAAATACCTGTGCCTATGAGACAATGAGAAGCTTAATCATCCTCTTCACTCTGCTGCCAGACAGAGCAACCTTTGATTAGGCCCACATGAGCTGTCTGCTGGCACTAACTCATACTGTACAGGAGCACTCAGCCTCACAACAAGTATATTATTCTGTTATGTTATGAACTCCATTACATCATCTATGACTAATTAAAGCTTTAGAGATTCAATTATTTTATTTTTTTAACCCATGACTCATTTCCTGTCTGTAACACAGTTTTCATAGGAAGCAACAACAATCTGATTGTCGCGTTTTCAAAGTGATGTTTAAAATATTCCACTTCCTAGGAGGCAGATGTGGGAGCTGGTCATAATAACTTAAGACAATAGGAGCAGTGTATGACTTGTAGTGCAGCAGGTAGAGCAAACACAGAGTTGAACTGAGAGAACAGGACAGGTTTACTCCTTAACAGTGATAGGGGAGCACTATCATCATGCAGGGGTTATCCTTTAAACATCAGTCTGAGCAAAGTCAACACTTGGATTAGAAGTGATTGGGTGCTACTCAGAAGGATGTAGAAAACAAGAAACGCTGACTCAATGCTCTTTCAGAGTATTCCTCCACGCAGGTAGGCGAATGAATAACTGAGTGAGTCGGTTAGTTCCAGATAAACTACCTTTTTTTCCAACCAGCTGATGCACTGTACATTTTTACTTTATATCATACTCTTGAACTGGTGTGTTATTTTGAGACGAGACTTCTCGTAGGCGGTGAAAATACACTGATTAACTGTCCCCCATTCACAACCATTCACTGCCTGTGTCTCGCTAGTTGCACCAGTACCTATCAGTGGGGTGGGGGGGACAGAGACCTTTCTACTGCAGATATTATTCTTAGTGGCCATTTGTAGCTCAAGAAAACTGAACTATCCCTTAATGTTAGTGAGTCGGGTTGCGTCAGGTCCAGGCTTCAGTACTCGCTCTCTGGCTGGGTTGGGTTTTAATTTTCAGGCCTGCGCAAAATAAGCATCTTAGAAACTGCTCCAATCTTCTGGGCTTTGGGAGGTTTTGTACATTCAGAAGAACTCACATAGAAAACAGACCCGGCTTCTAATTGAGACTTAGCTTTTATTTGCTCAAACCTGACCCGGCAAGCACAAGCCTCAGTGTCTATTTGAGACTTGACTTTTATTTGAGAATTTACGGTGTGTATAACAGGATTCATATTTACAGTACAGAACTGCATTACATCTCATAGTTTTCCTGTTACTTTCTCTAACCCCTGCACATCCCTGACTGTTCCTGACTGTGGACTTGTATTTAGTGTTCTGCTTCTGCACCGTCAACATGGTTTTACAAACCATGTGATTGGGAATGCTTATCACTTGAATCCAGGATGTCTTAGCCCCTCTTCTGAGCTGCCCATCCAGAGCTGCTGCCAATGTTAAGTCACCTCCATTACATCAGCAGACTCAGCTGAAGTGCTGAGTTTCACACTGAACAGTGTTGGCACCAGCAGAGTCTTTAATCAGCCAAAAGGCTCTAAGTGGACAAAAAAAAACTCTTTCCGGATCTGTGGCTCTAAGTTTTGTGAACCGCCCTCAGTTCTTCAGGAGAGGAAATTAACAGAACCATATCCTTCCTCCACCTCCCTCTCAGTGTGTAGTTTGTCTATGTGTGTGTGTGTGTGTGTGTGTGTATTTGTTTACACACAGACCAGCACAGTGGAGTGGAAAAGACGAAGTCCTAATCGAAATTTCAAGAGAAAAACAGGGCTAACTCAGGCGCAAACAAAGCCCTGTGAAATCACCTGTGGAACAGCTCATCTAAAAGAGTTTGCTAACGCTTCTTCTGTTCACACTTTCTTTTCCTGCTTTTGACTTTTTGCTCCAATGATTCACTCCATAATGTCAAATCCACAAATAAACAGGCCACTGATTTTCTATATTAAAGTTCTGCCCCGCTAAGCAGACAGGTCAACAGTTTACATTCCCCTGTTTTAACGTCACCGCTCTGAGTCAAGCTGTTGTTCATACCACCTCATAAAAACTGAAAAATGGAAAAGAGCTATTCTTCTTTTACATTTTGTTGTAGAAACATTCACTCGTCCCACATAACATTGTGTACAGTCACTTGCTTAACTCTCACAATATCTAAATGTTGCAATGACAACAGTGTTTCTCCTGTTCCTTAACCTGTAAATAACATCTATACAGAGACATCTGACGCTGCCCTGAACTTCATTCAGTGTTGATAACAAAGTCCAACCCTCACCTGAGCAGCTGACACCCACTGCAGGTAACACTCATGTCCAAACGTCTTATCTGTGCAGTGAAAAGGTTTTCCTCAGCATTCATGAGTGGAAAATCTCACAAAAAGCCTTTTTTGCCTTCTGAAGCAGAACACTAACAGAGTGGCTAGATCTAATGGTTTTTAGGAAACAACACTGTCAGGGAAATTATCTGCAGTATTACTCTGCACTAGTCCTCCCTGTGCTGTGGTTCACTTTACACTTGTAAGATGAAAAGCACTTTGTATCACCTGTTCAGGAAAGAAACATCAAACATTTGAAGCGGAGCTGAATACCACTTTGTAACCTGCACATAAACTGGAGGTAAGACATCCGGGCAAATATGTTGACACTTGCAGAATGTCAGTGAGTGTGTCTCCAGTACAGAGCTGATACAGACTGTGATTAACCCCATCTGTGGACACCTGCAGACATTATGTTTCCATGAGGTTGAAGTGATAGTGGCTATAACTCATCACCTGATAATTTGACATGTTACCTGCTACATATTACACCTCCCCAGAGGTCACTTTCAGATACACCTGGTTCTGACTCTGGTTCCATTCTGGAGTCTGTGGCCTTTGCTTTCTGGCAAACCAGTCGGTGTTCACACCAGTTTAAGCGGAACCAAAGTGGGAGGACGTTACTTCACATTACTCACGCAGAAGTAAACACAACAGTGGCAAAATGGCTTTTTTGCTGTCTCAGTAATCCTTCTTCAGTTTTTTAGGCTTATTATTTATTTGGTCTGGCGTTGGAATGAACCCAGCGCTGGCCATCTCTTCCGCAAGTTCGGTGTACAACTTGTTCTTTCTTGTAATGCTTTGTAATTTTGCTTGAAGTTCTGTAGGTGACAAAACTGCCACTGAACGTTTTGTTTCTTCAGCAGTCTAGCAAATTCTTTTTCTCCATGTTGTCAGTCACTGCCTTCTTCTCCTTCCTGCTCATCTTCATACCTTAGAGTATGACCATGCCCACAGGTGATGTCACAGTTCGCAAGGAAAAACCAACAATTCTTTGGCTCCATCGAGAGCCGAATTTTCAGGTTCCAACCTTATTTTCTGAACACTCTGGCTGGTTCAAAATTAAGTTTGGGAACTAGAACCAGCACGGAGCCCTGCCGATGTGAAACCCCGAAGACTGCATGGATTCTAGGGATGCACATTTTACATTTTTTCTGACCGTTACATTAAAATACTCTATTAAATGTCTGTGATTAGGCTTGTGCCGATTGGCAACCCGATCCTCTATGAGTTTTTTTTTTGTCATTATAAAACACATAGGACTATGCACACACTGCCATTGTGCATTGCTCCATTGTGCCGATCAATCTGATTGGCACTCCAATGGCGGTTAGATCGGCTGGAGCACGCAGTGCCGCCCTTACAGGTGACACAACACGCAGACGTCCATGTACGTTTGTCGTCTGGCCTTCCTTCATGGGGACTGCACTGCATAACTGACACGTACTGTAAGTACGTGAGTGGAAGTCTGCATGTTTCGACACGCCCCCATGATTTGACAACTTAATCACTAGGCCTAGTATTACACGGTCAAAGTTCTTGTTATCAGTTAACAGTTAATCATGTGCATCCCTAATGGATCCAATATTTTACTGCCATTTTAACCTACATATTTATTATTGATATAATTAATGGGATAGCAGATAAAGGGTTTATACTCCTGGGAATCAGGTAAATCGTTGCTTAATACTCCTGTCTAACTGATATTCTACAGTACAAAGGATTGATAAACTGGGTCAAATGAACAGAGGAATGAACTGCACAAAGACTAAAATGAGGCTGAGGCTGACAGAATGTTACTGCATTAAATTATAAAGTTACAAGTCCATTCTGTGGATTTTAACAAATAAGTCTGCAGGGTTTATCATTGGTGACATTATCTTCATTGCAGCATCATCCACAGGCTCAATCTCCTCCAAAAGCCAACCCAAATTAAATGTCAGCCTAAATTACAACACTCAAATGCTAACGTGCTGTGTGAACGTGACTCAGGGAAAACCATACAGACGGGGCATGACATCGGTCATTCCCTTCATAATAAGTATCATTATTTTCATCTTCTTATAGTTCCTCTTTTTCTCCTCCTTTCTCTGTTTTTCTCTCTCTCTCTCTCTCTCTCTCTGTCTTTTGCTCTCTACTGGTACAAATGAAATAGGGCCTCTGCGTACCAAGCCATAACTTGGCAGAGGTCACAATTCACTTTCAGTAGATTGGCTGGAGATTTATTCCTTGTCTCTAGCTCCCATATAGTGCTGACGGAGGTGGAGGAGCAGCAGCCGGTAATCACAGAAAATTGCTGTGTTGGGGGAAACAGATGTGTGAACTGCGCAATGACAGAGCAGAGAAAAGAAGGAGTGTGTTTGTGTTTGTGTATCAAACGTGTGTCAGGTTTAACATTAACCCAAAACAGCCTCGCCTGTGCTCTGGATTAGGTCAATTCGAGGCTCATTCACAAAAAGTCCCACACACACCGGCTGCCAACTGTGTGAGTCTGGTTTTGGCCTGGGGTGAACTGTCTTTCACCTCTGGACATCATTCACTGCCATATGCTGCACACTTGTCCCGTCAATGTCCTGAAACTGGCACAGTGCTGAAACATAAATCTCCCGAGAGAAAGCATTTAACCTGCTGTTATAGCACACTGCCTGCTCAGGAGAACACACACAAATGCACAAACACACACACACTCGCACAAGAAAACAATGGTATCAGTTTTGAAACGGCAACATTCTCCAGAACATGAGCGGGGGCTGAAAGAGAATGTGACATTTCTAAGGTGTGTGCTGTCGCATGGCAACCATGGCAACTGAACTAAAAGCCTGTTAATTTGACTGAGTCAGTCAGCCCACCTCTCACTTTTCACTCCGTGGCTCCTCCCCTTTGAGACTGACCAACAGGGGAAGATATTATTTTTACCCAACTACAGAGGCACCTGTTCCTGGTAGGACGTTACAGAAGTGGTCTAAATTCCTCAGGCTGATTTCTGGTTGGCACAGTAAAGTGTCTAACAATAGCAGAGGATGAAAATGGTCACTAAGTGACTTATGTATATCATACTGGTGATGGTCGTTTTCAGGCTGTGTCTGCCTCATTTCACAAAGTAACTGTAAGTAGAAGCACAGATGTCAACATCATGCCAGAATAACACAAAAAAAGAATAAATAAATAAATAAAAATAATAATAATGATAACTGCCTACGCCAAAGTCTTTTATTAAAAATGATGATTAAACTCAAAAAGGAAGTGTTGTTTCAAAACTCTGAACAAGGAACCAGAACATATATGCGTGTCCTGTTCCTGGATGTAGTATGGGAAAGCACCTCACCTGGACGCTTTCTAAACTTCAAAGGCTTGTCATTTAATATGTATGGGAAATCTGCCAACTTCTGAACTCTGACTAACATTTCCTGATTCAATATGATAAGAGCAACACTGACTGACTCTGTCTAAAATCACATAACTATTTATACTGCCATGGTCATCAGCATTATTATCAATAGCATCATCACTATTATTGTTGTTAGTGTCACTGTCAAATATTTTTCCATCTGTGTAAGTGCTTGTACATTGTGTGTCAGTGAGGGTGTATGAGTGTGTATGTGTGTGTGTATTCAAAACAGTGGGTCGTTCAAGGTGAAGGAGAGAGCATGCAGAAACATATGAAGGCAGCCAAATGGACTCTGAACCAAACACATACAAACATGAGAGAATTATGAGTGCAGGAGTTTACATAGCAGCAGTCTGTTTAAAAATACAGCAGTGTTGCAGCAATGGGAGCAGAACTGACATCTCACTACAATCCACACAGTTTGCACCTGTTTCTATCCACAGAGGAAAAAGAAACGACTGTATTATAGCTCTCAACCATATCAGACTGTATTAACTTGAACAACTTAAATGTGTAATCTTCAACAAGACTAACATTGTTCAGTTTCCTTTTTGGAAACGGTCCACCAGCAGAAGGAGGGGAGCAAAAAATCTAATTAAGCTTATCTCTGGATCCAGGATGTCTTAGCTCATCTCCAGAGCTGCTGCCACTGTTAAGTCACCTTGATTACCAACAGACTCAATGAAGAATCAATAAAAGTGTCTTGTTACAAAGTCCTTACAGAATACTATCTTACAAAGACCATATTTTCAGAACAGTTTTCTGAGACGCACTGTCAGAGGTAACTAGAGGATTCCCAAAGTCTTGAGTCATCAGCTGAGAAGCTTGCCAGACAGAAAAGGCAAAGAACAGCATCACAAAACAGACCTGACATTGCATCTCTGCTGCTGTCAAAACTAAACTTTGCCTCTCTGACCTTAAAACATGGCTGAAATCCACTGTTGGATTAGACTTGGACAGAACAGCTCCTCACTGGATGGAGGAGACAAATCTCTGGATTACCAGCGCAGTCCTTGTATCACCTCTCCTCCTCCTCTGTCTCAATGTCTCCCTCAAATACCAACATAATCATCGCTTTGAAACTTACAAGCAAGTCAAGTTTCTACTATGGAGACCCAGGTCAACACCAACAAGTCCTGAGTGAAGTCTTGATACTACATCTCATTTCTCTAAACATCTAATCCCTTAATCATTAGGAAGTAGAGGCAATGTAGACTACATCTGTTAAACATCACTGTTTATTGATTTATTGTTTACTGACCTTGTGCAAAGTTAAGTAATTATGGCGGGCCATCATTTATCATCAGTATAAAGCCAGGAACACTGCAGAACATCTGCTATTTACATTTTGGTGCCATTTTGGCAGGTTACAGCAGACACACTGCCTGTGTGAAATACCAATGGTTAATACTGTGTTGCATTTGAAAATCTTGCTAAATTATATTATCATAATCTAAAAACTAGTAACTAAAGCTGTCAAACAGATGTAGTGGAGCGTAGTGGATATTTCCCTCTAATAACTGTATAGAGCACAATATGAAATGTAGCTGAGGTGAAGCATCAAAAGGCATAAAATGAAAATTCTTAAGTGCAAATACCTCAAGGTTGCACCTGAGTACAGTACATGCACTAAATGCACTTAGCTGGTGGGTAAGCTGCCAAATCCAGACCCAACATCTTTAGCAGAGACAGAATCCTCTGTCTCCTACAACATACAAGAATGCCTATATAACGCCTATATCTTTCACATAGAACGGCTGGTCTGGTTTCCATGGCTCAGACATCATGCAATGGCTAAAAAGGTAATGCTTAAAATATGTTATTGCCATGAAAACGTGTCAGTTATGTGCTGGTGCATCTGAAAGAATTCACCACTTCAGTGCAACCAATAAAAGCTACTCAGGAGCCCTGGGTATCATTAACATTACTGTTAATCACTGCAATTTGGGAGGAATTCAAGTCATTCAGAGATAAAGGGCGAACATCCAAGTGAAGTCACAGGTCATTGGTATCAAAGTCAAGTTTGAGCTGCGAGTTTTTTTTTTTTCTTTTGTTTTTCATTTTGCCAAGTCTAAATTAATCAGAGTCATAAGGATGAATGTGAAGTGTTTTTCTGAAGCAGGAGGAAAGCTTTTCTTTCTTTTGTGGCATTAAACAAGTCCTAATGCGTGGCCTCTGGGAAACAGCAAAACTGAAAATAGAGTAAATAGTAAAAACTGTCTGTTCGTCTCCATCTGTGACAATGTGTGTTAGAAAGTATGCACAGTGGGCACACTGAGTACAGTTCTGCTGTGCTTCTGAAGAATCTGAGGAATGCTTTTACTCTGCAGGCCACCAGGACGGGTCTCTAACAAATACACACACACACACACACACACATAACAACTGGACAGAGCATCATTGCTTGTTTAAATTGGTCTGTTGAGCAGATGTGGGGTACTATCATGATGAGCAAAAACACAAGACTGGACATCTTAACAAACACATTTACAACACATTGTAAACACTTGTGTGTTGATTATGGTACAGAGGAATACAGCGGATGCCTTCTTTTATGCCCTAATAGAGTTTTGTCTGGGCTGCTTGGTATCAATTTGAGTTATTATGCGTGCAGCAGGACTGCTCTCATCGCAGAGAGACAGAACAGACACCCACACACATAAACACACACACACACACACATACACACAGACAAAAGCCTCATCATTCAAAATCCTTGCCTAGTGACAGAATTGCAGGCAATAATGATGAATTGATGCCAAAGAGCCTCACACAGTTCTCTTAGTGCAGAATCACACAGAGTGCTTGTTATCTCTGACCTCAGACACAAACTTTTCCACATGCACAAGGAAGCCAGACATCAAAAGTGGTCCTTGGGGTTGTTTTTCTATCCGTCTGTTCCACTCTCTCTCTTTCCAAAAACCAAGTCTTTCCTCATTGACATAATAGGCTGTTTACTCTTTTACCAAGAAGGAAAGGTGTTGCACTGATAAACCATGTGTGTATGTGCACATTTGTATACAGAGGTGTGTGTAGAGGGATAAAGTCTCACTCAGCACTCCTGTCTGTGCTCTTGCATGGCCCTGGTAAAATACTCTCATCTAGGCAAACATAAAATCAATGGTGGCTATTAATTAGTCTACCTCTGACTGCCGGTGCTGATACAGTTATACACACAAATAGAAGAGGAGAACATTACACCCATGGAGCTGTTTGGAGCTAGATTGGTTTTTAAAGAATAGAGGTGTTAGAGGTAGACATACACTCAGGCTCTAAATATAAAAAACAGCTTGACCAGACTGAAATAGCCTTTGCAAATTATATACACACTTTCAAGGTTAAACTGAGAGGAAGTGCTTGATAGTCACAACCTTGTTCCTGGTTATTATAAAAGCCATAACTGAAGCACAGAAAAAAAATTCAAAACGCACAATTGGTTATTCCCACAGGTGTCAAGTTAAGCACTGCAGGTGCAGCAGTTCAGATTTCTCTCTTTTGCAGCACTGCTCTTTTGGTGGCTTCATTCAGAATGGAGAGAAGGGACCTGGCTTCCTGTTGTTCCACTAAGACTGTGGTCAGTGTCATTAAGCACAAACTGGAAATGGAAACCAATGAGACACAAGCTAACTGTCAAATGAATCTTGCAAAGGGAAACAGGGTTAGCAAAGAGAGCAGTCTGGAAAACATCACATTCGTCTTTGTTTTTTTATGTTCCCTTCAGCTTTGAAACTGCAAGTTCAAATTGCTCAAATGCTCTTAAATGATCCTTTTCTAATAAAGTGTGCAATGGTGATTAGAACCAGAACACCAAACATGGCCACCACAGATTTCTACTGGTGTTGCCATGGTAATGACAGTAGTCTATGATAAGGTCCAATAGTTTCAAGCAACTGCCTGTAAAACATGAAGACAAATGATCCCTTCGCTATGTCGTCAGCTTTCCTGAAGCACTGTAACTTTCCACAGTCACAAAATTCAAATATTGTTGGAGTCAGTTTTCTGACAGCTGATTGTGAACTAAGATTATGTTGTACACAGTTTGAACGCACAGAGGCCTGTTCTATTTTTTATTTTTTATTTTGGCTTGGAGCCCAATGCAAACTCATGCACTGTCGGCCAGTCAGATACGTGCAAGCACACAGTCCAGACGGAATACCTCATACTGTGTACCCCATTTGACTGTGATAAGTTGATGTTTTGAACCTTTCAAAACTGAGATAAAGGAATATTGCTATTGCTGCTGTTATAGCATTGAATGAATCTGGGCCCAAAAGTGTATAGACTGCAGTGTGTTGTGTTGCCACTTAATAAACTTAAAGTTTATTTGGGTTTGAATTTAGTTCAAATAGAAAATCAGCCTGTTGTGTTATGTTGTTGTGACTGTGCCTTAAGAACTAAAAAACAGCAAAAAGGATTTCAAATGGCCTTTACAAATTTCAAGCTGTGATGTTCAGCCAGACCAAAACATTTGAGCTGGTATTGTTGGTGCAGTGTCTCACCTTGTTCTGGTCGGTCCAGTACAGGAAGTATCCTTTGGGGTCGACTGTTAGAGTCACTGGAGTCACAGTGGTGGAGTCCTGTAGGAAAACAAAGAAAAAGACATGTGGGTTAAATGTGTGTCTGATTACATCTGTGCAATCTGCCTGTGTTTTTATGCCAGGGCATACTTTTGTGTGGATGGCAGAGTATTCTCTGGGTAAAACCAATTAATTACATTCTCATGATCAAAGCACAATTTTTGTGCATAAACACCACAATCGTCAATGGCATTTAAAGTGCTGTTTATGTTGCAAGCACACACGCAATCCTTTCCTTCTAGGGTACTTTCCCCACAATGGCCTGGCATCACCTCAAATGACCAAGCAGCCCGGTGTGTGAGTGTGTGTGACTGTGAGTGTGTTTGTGTGTGTTTGAGACAACTGCAAACATGAATTGCTGGTTGTTTCACAGCTGATGTTACTCTCTTTCCCCTCTTGTAACAGACAAATGCTTTCCCACAGTTTTCACATGCAGACAGCTCCAATCCTCACACACAAACACACGCGCAGCTTGACCCTGAGGCGTACATGGCAATGCCAGATATTATTGGATGCTTCTATAAAAAGAAAGAGCCTTTGCTGTTTTTTCTGTGTCCACAGAGGCCATGGTTCAGCTGAACAGTAGCATATTGTCCTCCTCAATCAGCCATGGCTGTGAGATCAGAGTGATGGAAACCGCATTTGCTGTACAGAGCAAAAAAAAAAAAATCTTCAAAGCGTCTTCATGAAGCTTCTAATGATGCCCCTATCGCAGCATTGGGAGATATAGCTAATGGTCTGCATCTGCTGCACGCCTGTCATATTTGGGTGTGACCCTGTGCGACTTGCAGTGTAGGATATCATGAAAGGGTTGAAGTGGGAGCTGGTAGACAGCGGAGGAGTGTGTGCTGAGGTGCAGGAAGCTATTAGTACTTTGAAATCATTTCACACTGCATAAATAAGACAGTCACAGTTTATAGAGTCTGACACACCTGCTTCATGACAGAGCCATGGTGAAATCGACCCCTTTATGAACACATGGAGAAAATGAAAAGAAAGGGGGACATAGAGAAGGTGGAGGGGAAAAAAGGGAACTAAATGGAGGAAATAAATGAAACAACTTGCTCGGTGCTGGAAACGGTAGCCTGACGCATCTGAGGTTTTTGCTATAGTGACGTTTGCTATGGCAACCCACCATTCCCGTGAAATCTATTCGAGACTCAAGAGGAATCGTTTTGGCTCCGTTCACATGACTACACAATCTTTGCAGGCCTGATTGAATGACAAAAGACGCAGCTCATACCACTGAACGCATGCAACATACGCACACACAGTTCTTACAGCCTGAGGGCAGGGAAAAAAAGCCTCATGTTGGCAGTTCTTAGACACAGCATCTCATAACAACTGAAGCCACGTGTCTCTGATCTCTGCTCAAGTAATCCACAGCCCAATGTCCGCTGTTCCATTTATACTGATAATATCTCTTTCCCATCATCCATGAATAAAGTGGTTACTCCAAAATAAACCACACAAAATGATAATGACTGGGATCAATTATTTTACAGTACATTGTTCATACAGTAGTAGCAATAAACCAAGTCAGGAATTCACTTTGGCAAGATGTGGTGCTGCAGTGACGTTACATGATGGATTATTATTATGTCAAAGAGAAGGGAAGAAGATGGCTTTGAGAGCAGTGGGGATCTGCCTAATGATGTGAGAGCAGTTATTTTCACTGATTTTTTCTTAATGTCCTAACTCTCCACGGCCACCACTACAAACACATTAAGCCATTATGGACTCACAGATCCCCTCATGGGTCTGCTCATTTACGGAAAACATAACTACCTATAACATTGTGGTTTGGATCTGAGTGATTTGCAGAGCTTACTAACTCTGGAGTGGTACTGCTTGTGCTTTTTATGGTGATTTGACTGTTTGGAGGCTTTGTCATTAATGAGAAGACATTAGGCGGTTTGTGGCCTGCTCTTTGCTGAATTAAGATGAAATCAGTGGCTGACTCGAGGAAGTGCAAAACACCCGGCGGGAACTGATCCTGGGCCAGAGATGTGGCCATTATCTTCAGGGAAGGGTTTGTACCATTAGCCGTCACCTAAGGGGGAGGGTTGGAGAGGAGCTTTGAATTCAGCACAGTTTATAAGCTAATGACACATCTTAAGGGATTTCAAGCTCCCCTGTGGCACTTCCTATTCAATACACACCAATAAGTAAGCTTACAAAAATCTGTTTACACAGACCAGACATAATCTTTCAAATATTTCAGATCTCGCCTGTCTCTGTCAGTGATCCTTAATACTAAGGGTCTGTGGATTTAAATATCTGCCTGTCCGCCGCTCTCTCTGAACAGAGAGAAGCCACAGATGCTGGATGTACAATTTGTACCGACTGACTGACAAATGATAACACAATGCAAGCACTCTTTTAAATCACAGCCAGGTTTTCCATGAGCTACAGCAGCAACGACTTGTCTGCAAGTGGCAGCAACAGAAGTACAAGGTGTGTATTTGTGTGTGTGTGTGTGAGGGAGGTTGGGGCGGTCTGGGACTTTGAGCCTTTCACTAACATTTCAAGAGGTTTTCTTATTGCTCTTCTATTCTTTTTCAAAAGTCAGCCACCAAACACTGTGTGCCCTGTCTGCAACGCTTCTCTTTACCATTTCAGACACTCTGACATGCAGTACGGTGTGCAATCCAAACGCAGTAAACAACTTCACGCCATTTTTTGTCCGAAAGTGACATTTTCTCTCACACTGAAACCAACAAGTGAGTAAAGCAAAAAATTAAAACTCATATTCATTCATCCTGGAACTGTCGGTTTCCTGTCGCTCGTGCAATTTCATGTTGAGAGATAAGAGAGGAGCCCCACATTCAAAACAATGACAAGAGGAAAAATATTGAGTTCTGTCCCTTTTTTCTGACAGTAAATGGCTGTTCCCCTCTCCATCTGTCTTTGTATTCTTCTGTGATTCTTTCCATGAAATGACACAGAGACGAGAGAGGAAGGAAGGAGTGTGTGGGAAATAAAACAGAGAAGGTATCTGTGAGTATGTCTGTGTTAGAGGGTGTGTGTTTTTGCAGGAAAGGTCTGGTGAGCAGTTGGTTCTGGAGATATGACCCTCATGTACGAAATGCAGTCCACAAACATGGTTGTTAGGGGAAACAGACACACACCCCTTCACACACAACATGAGAACCACGAAGCTGGGGGGAGGGGGGTCATTAGCAATTACAAGTTAAGGAAATGGTCAACATGTCTTATTTATTTAGGCTTAAGATAGATGATTGACAGAGTGGTAGGTGTGTAAGTGAGCATAATTTCCTGCCTGCTTTCTGCACTGACCACATTCACACCCCTCTAACACCATCTGTGCTGTGGTGAATCACCTCAGCTCAGCCAATGTGAACATTTCACCTATTTGTGTTTGTTAGGATGAAATCATGAAATAACATTTCCAAATGTCACTTATATAAACCAGCAGAGTTAATTATGAATCCCCATCTGTCACAGTTTTGCACATGTACCGTTTACATTCAGTGTGTTAATCTTGAATGAACAACTGCTTCTCCACTAGACAATAGCAGTTCACTCCAGCAGTTACAGGTGGGCTCATCTCTGCATTTTCAAGTGTTTCCCAGAATGAGAGTAATCCTGACTGTGTTCATATTCAGATGCTCAACAACACAACAAACATGCATCAAGGCAGGAGGAGCTGCAGACATGAAAGCAGTTATTCAAATGAGATGGGCTGGGGATAGGTGTGAACCACGCATCACACAAAGTCCCTTTGAGAACATAGAGAGTTATTACACTGACAGAAAATGAGATGAAGTCAATCGTTAAATACAATAAGGTCACTGCATTCAGACACGACTGAAAGGCAATGTCTCTATTGGATTATTATAGGGATGTGTTGATTTGTTGTTTGGAGGAGGCGCAGTGCAGCCATGGCTGTCTGTTAAAAGCCTACTACTGTTATGTTTTCGCTGGCCACTCAACAGCGGTGTGCAATTATAATCAAGGTCATTTCACTACGGCGAGACAGGCGGTAGTATGGAAGAATGATGAAAGAGAAAGAGAAAGGGAGAGGGACAATCGTTATTCAAGTCTTGCCTGGTGGTTACCCTGAGAGCCGCAGGTTCAGCCACGGTACACCCATTAATTGTGGTAAAGTGACACAAAACACACACACACACACGTTCCCGGTGAGGGAGGAGGGGCGAGATCTGTCTAAATGTTTAATTTTGATTTCACGAGCGCAGTCTCACACGGTCGTACACACGCGCACTAACTCAAGCGCGCGCGCGCGCCCACAGGCTGTGAATTTGGAAATGTAAACAACTCACAGGTCACTATAGCTGTTGCATCTCTTTAGCGTTAAGCAGCCAGGCCAGGGACAGGCAGCTCCTGTCACTCACCGCGATCCTCACTGACTGTTAAACCATCGGCTACTACTGCACGAGCGGCCGATAGGTTCAGCAATACACCTCAGAGGTGGCACATGCATGCAGACACCGCGTGCACAATGAAATGAAAAGAGTGGAGATGTCACTGCCGGTCTTTCTTTCTTTACTTACATCATCCCATTTCATAAATTTGTTGCCCTTTCTCAGGCTCTCGGGCACGGACACCGGCTTGAGCTGCAGCGCATGAACTCCAGGCTGTGCCCCTGCCATTGACTCTTCTACTCTTCTCGACGCACGGCAGGGGTAGAAATGAGTCACTTCAGTCCCTTCTACTCTTACGTATCTTCCTCTCCTTTCGTAATCTGCTTAAAAGCAGGCTGACGGAAGCCCACTACTGCTGCCAGTATGTCATGCCCGCAGTGACGGCGGCGGTGGCGCGTCTCGGCTTTGGAGAGCTGTGGAGGCGGACGCAGGCGCAGCGGACCGGGGCCACTGATTGACTGACTGAGCGACATGCAGTTAAAGCGAAGACGAGCACAGAGAGAGAGAGAGAGAGGGAGAGAGAGAGAGAGAGAGAGAGAGAGAGAGAAGGAGGGGGGAATCTGAATGAGTTGCACGTCTGGTTTCAAATTGAACAAGTCAATGCAGGCACAGGATCAATGGTTGAAGTGATCTAGCGCCTCCGTGCGTCCCAGGCAATATGATGGGCATTTGAGCAGATGAGACGCCATGGATGTGAAAAGCCTGGGCTGAGTTGACACTCAGAGCAGGTGTATGCAACAGTTTTGTTTGGTTGAATGCTGTCTGGTCACATTAGAATCACTATTCCTAAACATAATGCAGGATATTTTCATTCCTTAGTAGAGTTTGTGTTTGGGAGTATCCAAACATCTTTGTTCCTCCATGATCTGAGGAGCAGGTAACAGGTCCGTCTCATCACTATTAATCCTTCTGGCACAGAGGACCACCCGTCTCTTCTCATGATGGTGTGTGGTGTACCATAGGGTCAAGTTGCAGACAGTTCACACTCAATCCTGCACCGTGAGGCCCACTGCTAACGAGGACACCAAGACCATGTCCAGAAAACACATCTGGAGTCTGTCTGTTGAAATGTTTAAGTTAGTCCTAAAAGTTTTCATGAAATCAAACCCAATTCCTTGTTGTTTCCTTCCTCAGTGATGACTCTATGTACGCACTGTGACCACAGAATCAGAGTCCTCTTTTAACACTGCCTGGCTCCTCTTTTAAAACTGCCTGGCCACTCACTAGAATGTAATCAAGTATATAAATTACTAATTTCATCAATCAATTGTTGATTGTGACAGTGTTCAGACACCATCTTCAGAGGTGACTGACCTCAGCCAAAAATAAACAAATAAGCAGATTGAAAAAGGAGGAAAGACAATTCACTCTGACAGCTCTGATGACATGAATGTTTAATATGAACAGAGCCAATATTTGGTGTGTCAATACCCCAAGACAGACTGATGATAAGGTCCCCTCTGGAGGGAAGGACTCAGAGCGCACAGACAGACACTGTGTGGACGTCTGGTTTGTGCTACATTATCAGTAGCAGCGGTGTTCTCAGGCAAGTGGTGTGGCAGCAGGCATGCAGGGCAGAATGAGCAGAGCACTGGCAGCTTAAATACATCATCAAAATCTAAAGAGTTGGATGTTGCAGTGAGAGGAGCATGTGGGTGGGTACCATGGAGTTGACAGAAATGCAATAAAATAGAGGGATTTAACAGTTTTCCCAGCAGGGTCACAGGTTGGCATTTTCAAAAAGGCTTTGAAATATGATTCAGACTAGCGAGATCAAATTTACATACAACATAACAGGAGAGTTGAATCAAGACATTCAATCTGAAAATCTCAAAGTCAAAGTCAAAGTCCCACACGTTGAGTGTGTTGCAATATCTGTCTCTCAAGTATTGTTGCTATTGGCTATAGTTAGTTCACTTTGTACATCACAATAAACTGGAATGTTAACCATTCATTTCTAATACTGCCCTGTTGAGATTTTACTCCTGTAGTGAAGGATCTGTTACCAGATACCTAGTAGGTCTTTAGTTTTAAGGTAAATTCCACTGGACGCTGTTCACACCCTTAACCTCTGAGTTGGACAGACAAGATTGAGTATCATGTCCTAATACCTCTGAATACTTTATCCCAGGAATCAGGGCTATTCTTCCATGTTAAGAAGGTCACTGAGTGGTTTGTTAACCTATATCTGCCATCCCTGAACTAAGACTGATGTCAGACCTTTTAACAGCAGAGTTCAACTCTTAAAAGGCTATAATTACTGGTTACCTTTTAATTCTCACCAATATATAATGGTAAAGTTATCTTTAAGTAAATGAAGTCAGATTGAATAAATTAATGACTTTACTTTGATAAAACCTCATCTTAACACCAGAAAGACAGAATACGTATTGGGGGGATAATCGATAAATGTCTCCAAATATTTCCTCCCCTACCATCCTATGACGATGATCTATTGCTGTTCATTCTCTCACCTGTGTAAAGGAAAGTACTGTCTTTAATGTTGTAAGTACATCCATCAGCTGGAGCAGACACTGATTCTGTTTCAGTGGCCGCACACAGCTGTGGGCCTTTCATTTCTTCATGATTACACTTCTTCAAAGTTCTGAGTCAAGAATGTGTCACTGCCTTGAGAACTTTTCTTTAGTTGAACTTTCTCATTAAATAAAACATAGAACCCCTCTGGGCTTTGTACCACCCATGCTGTTTATTTTCTGCTGTTTCCAAAAGGGGACTACAGACTATTTGAGTCCTTGGAGCAGTTTTTTTCCTCTGTGTCTCTGTGGTCAGTCACTGGCCAGAGCTGACCGTCAGACATGTCAAACTTGTCAAACCTGTCAAATTCTGACCGGCACTTTTCATGTCAGCTGCAACACGAGTTTGTTTGAGTTTGCCTCCTGTCATTAATGATTGATTAACAGTGACAGTTTGGGGACCAGGCCCCAAATAGCATCATAGTGACTAGAGTGAGAGAGTGATTCAAGTGTGTGTGCGTGTGAGGCAGAATTTAGAGGAAGTAAGAAACAAAGCATGAGATAAAAACAAAAACCATATTTCAAGATAATGTTTTCACACTGATGAGTCATAATACCAGTGACGCCCTTATTTCAGCAAGAACAACACATGTACAGGACACCGTCAGACCACTGCACACACAAATGTTTTTATATCTCCAATGAGTAATTGTTATCCTCGGTGCCTCAGGCTTTGGTGTCCGTCATCTGTCTTCCTATCAGCCCTGAGGTTCAGCTAACTCTAAAATCAGCTACAGCACTCTTGTGTCAAAGACCAAGGCCCACAGTAAAGAGAAATAATTGGATTGCCAGTCTATAAGACCACATGTTTCCTATTTTTTGAATTCCAAGAAACACTGAGCTTTTAAAATGAGGTCATCCGACTTGTTAATAGTGTTTTCCTTTTCCTCTTTGAAAACATAATGTGGATGCTGCAATAAGAAATACAATCAGTGGTGTATCAGGGAGATGATAAATTAAAAGGCATACATTTAATATGCAGTGTGTCAGGAGACCAGAAACTGCACACACATCATAATTTGTGTTTCACAGTGTTCTGGGACAAGTGACAGCAGCAGCCAAACTGCTGCAGAGGATCAGTCTCATCTTTCAGAACTGATGCCTGTCCCCTGGAAGCCACCACTGAGATGAATGCCTTTTCAGGAAGAGCAGCTTCTTCTTAAACTGGTCTTCTCCATTGCAGGGCTGGGTTAACCTACTGCAGAGCTGAGGGTAATAATGAGCTGCAGGCCCCCGATGAGCCTCTCCAGACATGTTCATCCACCATGAAACAAGGTAAACATAAGTCTGAGAGAACATGCACCATGTCAGCACACTGCGTACGTTGAAATGTTTAAGATAATTGCTCTAGATTATGATAGAGGGCCACAATTATGACACAGCCTGGGGAATACGTGCTAACGTAAGAGCTACTTTACCACTTCAAATTCATTTTTGCTCCATTGTTTTTAAACAGCTGGAAATAAACAAACATACCAAAGAGTACCTGATGTGAACTCATAGACCCTTTAGAGTCTGGGGGCCTGGGGCCTTTGCCCACTTCTATTTAGCAAATCTGCACCTGTATGTCAAAAGCAACACCTTCCCAGTTTCCAAAAGGTGGTTTAGATAGGAGGGTGCTATATGGTCAAGTGACTAAAAGCATGTCCCATGTTGGTAATGTCCAATGCAATGATCGCCGGATCGATTCCTGACTGTGCCGATCTGTACATCGTGTCATTCCACCAGTCTCTCTCTCCGCTTTTCCTGTTTTCTCTCCACTATTTTATCAATAAACCCCCCCCCCCCCCAATTGATTGGTCAAACGAGGGCTCTCTGACCCTCATTTGTCTGAGAGAAGGGGGATGTCTTTGGAGAACGTGATGGACAGATTTATTGGCCTGTCCTGTTGCTGTGCTGTTGTGGCTGTGATGGCTTTCATGCTGGGAATCCCCACTATGAAAGCACCTGATCTGTCAACCCGGTGATCATTTATTTAAGATGAAGTGTTTTCTTCTGGAAGGACAACTGCCCTAAAATAGAGATGTTATATGTGTGAATGGCAGCTTGTGCTTTCTTGGTAAATGAAAATTTCAGGGTACAAATGGCACAAGTCAGACTGCTCTCTGAGCAGATGTCCACATTTAAGTGTAATCCACATGGTCAATATGGGTGATGTTCAAGGTCAATAATCTATTTTCATGTAAGGCAAGCACACTGCTGACTACATGCTGATGAAGGACCTCCAACCTTTTTGTATTCAAGAGAAGACCCACCCTCTGTAGCATTCAAGATAGGTTTAAGGTCAATGGTGTTTTCATCAGCACACTGCATATCCAGCACACATGACCCACAAGAGTGGCTGGAGAGCGAGGCAGGACCTGCTGTCCTCATCAGTCTCTCACACTGGTATCGGTGTGGTGGAGACATGGGCAATTAGCCTCCTACAAGGTGGCAGCGTTTCTACGTGGCCATGATGAGGAACAGGTGTTCTCAAACGACGGCCTGCCAGAGCTTTCACTGTCAATATTAACTCAAGATCTCTCCTAAGCAGCACATTCAGCATACCATTAACAATGTGGCATGCACTGTAAATGGTACAGGCCAGCACAGCCCAATACATGAAACATGCAAGCCTCTCTGCCCTTTCATCCTCATGCATCAGCTGTTTATTCTGCTGATTTTTAGGCTGAGGCTTGATGTCCAAACAGTACAATCATTTACAAAATGTCACAGCATGTCTGTTTCTGTTACAAATAAGTGTGAGGTGCAGAATCATTATTTTGAAATCGGTTATCTGCTGTTTCAAATGTGTAGGGCCAAGAGTACTGAGTACTGTATACCAATGTATAAACTCTGGGAATGTCTGGGAATGGCACAGGGTCTGTTTAAGTTGAAGCCTGCACTGTCCTCTCTATGAACCCAAACACCACCATGCAGCACAAAAGGCAGTACATTAGCAGCATCTTCTGGATCTCTCTTGCCAGTGCACTTTGTGATGGTACGTTTCACACCAGCTGACTGATGTGTCACTTGACACTTAGGTTTTATAATTTATTGTTATGCATTTCCCTTTCCAGCGAATAAGTCCTGAATACAGAGCTTACCATGTATTCCATTTTCCCTGATGGTTGTCTTTAATGTGCAGTATGTGAACAAATATGATAAATGCTTATCATATTGTAAACAGCATTAACGCATGGAGGATGAGCTGTCCATTATGGGGACCTAACTAAACCTAAAACCTAAATCATTAAATAGAACATGCGATTTTGCCACAAAAGTGTGTAAAAGACACATAAGTGAACAACTTGAACAGTTTAAAACAACCAAACATGAATGAATGTCTGATTTTTTCCATACAAATAAATAGTCAAATCATCAACATTCATTACACTGATGTCAAATATTATAATAATCCAATTAGAATTCAAAAACTGTGCATCATCATCATTTTTAAAGTTACCCAGAATGGTGTCATCCAGCCAGAGGTAATAACTGGCTAGCTATGATGGCATGAACAGAATGACAAAGTCTCTCAAACATTTATATCACTTCCAGTCATTGGCCACAAAAAAACTGGACGCTGACAGACAGGATGCTGTATATTATTTGTTTAATAAACACTGGAGCTAAATGCTAAATGAAAAAAAAGAAAGACTTCTTTTTTGTCAGCAACATATGGTAATACTAAACCCTGCCAAATTCAGACTCAAGCAGTTATAATTTTACTGGAATTGAAAAGCTTTATTGGTCAATGCTTTATTGTTTCCTGTGTGCTTTCTGGTGTGGTTTTAGAGGCCCGACACCAGCATGGCCTGCTACAGTTTCTCCCTAGACAAATACTTGGGCAGACACGTCTATAGCCTCTGGTGCACACCAACATCCTGAGCTGGGAGTGTGTCATGGTATAAATGCGGGTGTATGCATATAGTCATCTATGCACATAATCAACATTGTATGTTAGGGTGCCAACTACAGAGGCAGGGGTTAAATACTATAAAGCCAAGTGGTTTTGACTACTTCTCTTATCCACCTGTGCAAGGGAAAGCACTCAACAGTAATTCATGGGCATCCCTGCTAATTATGTGACTATAGTCTATTTACTTGTGTATTATAAAACCATCAGCTTTGGGATTCTAAATGGGTACAGTTCAAAGGGTTCTTCCACCACTCATACTTATAAAATAGTGAGTAAGTACTGGCAAGCCTAACTACTACTTAGTGAATACGAGCTCTTCAAAGGCACCAGGGATGTGGTTTCTTGCCTATAAAAAGACCAAAGGCATACTGGGACAAGCAGGGCCTCTAATGGGACAATGTAGCAAGTTCACCAACAGAGAGTGCTGTGGCATAACTTTAAGTCACTCCGGTGGCTCCTCTGCTTACGATTAAAAATAATCCTTCTCTCAAGGTTCAGGAACTTCATTGTCCATTCAATCCAAATTCCTGGTAACTAACATAACACGGAACATGTGCAGTGAAAAATGATATGTTAAAAACTTAACAGCTTGCAGAGGGGGCCCAGGGCCCGTGGTTCAGGTCAAATTATGAGTTTAAAGCAAAACTCTCGAGCTCTTGTGCTCTCCAACCTGACTCTACTGACACAAAAATTTGGTTTTTTTAATATTATTCACACCTGGAGAGTTGTGTGCGAGACAGGGGAGGTTTTAATATGTCTCATACCTTGCTCTGTTTCTGTGTGTAACCAAACACCTCTACTACTTCTATTGTCTTATCTGAGATTGAGGAGGGAAAAAACTGGCAGGTGTTCTTCCCCTCAGGCTACAGACTTCAGAAATGAGAAAAATAGAGGGTGGGAGGTGGAATGAAAGGGAACACGCAGACATGCAAGTATACATATACAGACATGCACGCGCACACACACACAACAATACACGCACACACATGCACAAGTATATACTTTGACACACATGTCTGAGTGTGTTGCAAGATCACACAGCCAGTGCTTTTACATGTAGTGTAAACATGTCTGAGGGTGTGTATTAAATACTCATTACAGAGGACTGGGTAAGCTCTGGGAGAGACTGGGAGAGAAAACAAACAAACCCTATGGGGTGGCTGAGGGGGTGGTGAGGGGCCGAGGGAGGCCTCTCCCAGTGTAATTCAAGTTCAATAACTGACCCTTAACCTCACTCTAACTCAGGTTACACAGTTCTGGTGAGACAGATTATGGGCACAGTTACCTCACAGCTGTGGATACTATATGCCTCGACAGAAGCTTTACACACACACACGCACACACACACACACACACCACACACACACACACACGGTACCAAAAACAAAACAAAAAAAGGTCAGTTGGTAATGTCAACAATCAACTAAGTATTCTTGAATATCAAATGGCAACATGGATGACAGGTTCCCAGTCTGTGCACCTTTTGCTATGATGTAAAGAAACTAGGACCACACAGAGCCCTTTCACAGCCAGGAAGCAGAAGACATCGTTCACCTGCAGAGCTGCAGCTGGGCCAGTTTCACTCTGTCAGAAAGAACTAATTAACTTCATGTCAAAATGATCACAGAAGGAAAACACAGCTACTTCAAACCACTGACAAATGCTCATAATTGTTCAGTTTACACCTATGCACATAGTTTCTATGGACTCATTTACCTGAAAAGACCCTGCAGTAATTAAGTGCTCGGTGAGCAGAATCCAGAAAGGAGTAATGGAGAGGATGAAAGAATTGCATTTTGCGTGTTTTTGTGTCTTATTATGTTTATATTTTGGTTGTCGGTTAGCCACACTCTTAGGCATGAGGCTGTCTGCTGGGTTGTCATGTTGTAGTTTTATTTACATTATTGTCCCTGCAAGCGAAGAAACTAAACACATGATCATTAAAGTTGCCATGATTCACATCACGTCACATTATTACATTCCGTGTTTGCAAACAAACCTCCTGCTATTCTCTGTTTGAATTAATATTTACTTAAATATATCCATCCGCCACATGAATCCAGATTTTGCAACTTCCAGATGAGGCCAGTGGAAGGGTTGCAGATGCCATGGTTGTGGCCGCAGCCTAAAAATGGTTCACATCTCATGCTGTGTTAGCATAACCACGGTCACATGTTTGAGGCAGAGACTGAGCGAGTGAGGGAGGAAGAGAGAGAGAGATGTAGCTAGCTAAAGTGCAGGTCTGAACAATAACAACACATAAACAAAAAATACATTTCTGGCAAAAGTTAATTGCCATTTATCTGACCATTTCCCTCCAGTTTGGTTAAGAGACATGCTCACCCAAGACATCTGTGCTTCTGGGTAACTCTGGCTTCTATTGTTTGGTGCAACAGTAGATGGGGCTGCAGGTCTGCAACACTGAAACAGAATAGACTCTCGCTATTTAACACGATCTTCTTGTTTCTTGTCTTTTTTTCTTTTCTTTTCTTTCCACCGGTCCCTGAGGACTCAATATTTATGGTTTGGTAAAACCAACATGGAACGGGAAGTTGACCAACATATCAAGTGTCAAGGTCTTGTCAGAAAGGCCCTAAATTTGCATCATTACAGCTCATCCTCTGGGGAGATGGTGGGGCTAATTCAAACCATCTCCACACAGCTGGAAGAGAGAAGTGGGCTCTCTTCTGGAGAGAAATGAAATGGAGACAAACATGTTTTATGTCTCTTCAGCCATTTCTGGTTTTCATAGTCGCAGCTTGCCTATAAGGCATTCCCCTAATCATCTTTAAGTTACACAATGTCCAATTATCATTTCATAACAGACATCTTAAGAGGAAGCAAAAGACATCATTGTCATCTAAATGAAAACCAGGATTTATCAGACCTCTGCACCTCCCACTGTGACTTTACCATTAATTCTGTTTGTTATGAGTAGATCTGCCAATCAAGCAATGCACAAAGGGTCTATTGTCCATAGCCCACTGTGGCACAGTTCCAGAGAGGGCGTAAAACTCCTGTCTGCTCTGATAGCAATCTGTAGCTAAAGCCCTTCTCCCAATCCCTACACGCAGCAACAACCAAGTGTTGACAAAGCCTCAGCCATACTAAGATGCTGATCTAAGGTCAGTTTTGTGCCCCACAAATGGTTTTAAATGGAGGATTAGGTGGAGGTAAGCTGGTCATAGGTCTGTGCCTAAGGCCAGGTGTGGAGTTAGGGATCAGCCTTTGTGCTGTGGTAGAGCTTTTTCCCTTCAAGTGTGCCTAAATCCTTTTAAGAAAGAAAATGTTGATGTTTACATCCTAGCTGTGACCCCCTCTTGGCCTCTCTGCTCAAGCATTCCTGCCATAGCTGTGACATCAAGCTAAGCTTTAGGACACCAGAGGGATAGTGAAAACATTGCTTAATCACAGCCACAGGGCACCTGTATGATAACAAAGCAACCCCTTAACCCCTCTGTGTTTGTGTATGTTCCTTAATGCATGTATGTGTGTGTGTGTGTGTGTGTGTGTGTGTGTGTAGTTGTTGCTGTGCTCAGATTGTGTGGTCAAAACTTGCCCTCATTTTTAACATATGGATTCATGGTCGGCAGCACATTATTCTGAATGAATCAGCAGTGGGCTTGAGCTGTTCATATAATCACATGTTATACCACCCAGATCAGGCATATTTATTGTACACCTGAGGGGGGATTCCTAATATGTTGATCTAATACGCATTGAATGGAGTCGTCAAAAGCCATAATGCCCCAAAGGTCATGCAATGGCCAAAAGCTCACAAAGCCAGGATCACCAACAGGGCATACAGCTAGAACAGTTTTAACACAGTATACAGTCTTAATCTGATGTATTTCCAAATCCTCTACCTTTGACATAAAATAGTCACATTACCCTGGGAACAGGTCAAATGTAAGTAGACTAATATGTAATGCTGGTTTAACAGTACCCAAGAGTACATTAGTTGATCAGCAATGCTGTATAATCCATTTTAATGCACTTTCTGAGACCAATTTATGCAATCAACATGGATTTTACCAGAACTCATAAGACAAGAGTCTTTTTATTGATCCCACGAATGGGAAATTCACTTGCAACAGTAGCAGAGAAGTATATGATACTTAGAGAGGTATAATAAAAATATAAAGAATATAAAGAATTTATTATGTACAAAAATATTTATACAACAAAGTAACAAAAACGATATAAATACAATTTGGAGGTAATGGCGTGTACTGAGGTAATGGCGTGTACGGAGAAAGTGGCTTATGCAAAAGATGGCAAGAAAGCTTCACAGAATTCCTACTTGATATTAACACATTCCCTGTCGGTGCCACAGAGAAGCAACATAGAAAGCAATAATGTTTTCATTTGTGTGTCATAAAGCAGCGTAGTAAATTTTGTTTTGTTGGTGCATGGCTGTGGGTGCAAGGCAGGGCTCTGGCTGCGGACTGCTGAGCTTGAGGAGATAGGTCAACACAGGTCAACCAAGTCCAGCTAAACAAACACACGCTATCAAAGAGGAAATTTCCTGTCCAATCTGCAAGTTTTCTCTTCACAGTGTACGTTCACCAGATGATCCCACGGGATGAGACAACGGGGTGTGTGTCAGTGACTGTCAGTACAAAGGAACTGATGATTGCTCACCTTAATGTGTAAGTGGTTATTTTGAGAGTAAAGAGCAGAAAGAAAGTAAATTCTTGAAACCTTTGGTTTCAAGAATTTTCCTGTTATGAGAGATGAAACTGAAAATGAAAAACTCTATTCAAACACATGAGCATCACATTCTCATTTCAGGAGAAGTCCCACTCCATGTGGCTGTGTCACACAGCAATTAACCACCAGTGAGGGTTTGGCTCTAAAGCCTTGCAACGTTTCAAATTGCTTCCCAACCATAATTCCTCCATGCTCTTTGACTCAATTACCTGTCACCTCACAGGACAAAGGACACACTATGGAGGGCTCTTTCGCATGCAGACATACCCGGACATATACGCATACACTCATATCACTTGCACACACAAACACAGACGCACACCCTTACACACACCGAGGGACAATACAATAGTTCTTATGGTTGCTAGGCGCTGTTGTAATTTATGGTGGGATTGGGTTGCAGGCTTAGCCCCGCATCAGTGTCTTCCTACCAGGTGATGAGCGTTTGCAGACAGGGCCTTAGTCCTTCTCTACTAACTAGTGGACATATTCAGCACAATAAACAGCTGAGAGAAGAGACCCTAGCGTTTGCTGAATGTTTATAATATAAACAAGACAGAGAAATTTTGTAAGTAATCTAGTGGGTGGTGTTTTTCTATTGAGGCTAGCACAAAATTTTCTGGACAGATTCAGATTTGAATGGAATTTAATATAAATTTTAAGGAGAAAGCTGCCAAACGACTAGTAGCACACTTGCCAATGATATCACATATTTTCTGAGACTGTCCAAACTTTTCTCTCAGTGTGCAGATATTTTTTTTTATCTACCTTAACATTTTTCAGTCAAGAAAAATGTATTTTCTGTGCTTCCAATTATACAGCAGACTGTGTTTTTGTCAATATGTTTTGAAGGAGTGCTGCTCAGTCACATCAGAGTCATTGTCAAGGTTACACTGGTGAACGGTCCCTTTTTCTCAAACTGAAAAAATCCAATATATGCTCCAGAGTGTTTGTCTGTGTTTGTGTTTGCATGTGTGTGTTGTATTGCTTTGTCCCTGTGGTCATGTATGGCAGTTACAGAAAGTACAAGGCCATGCGTGTATGTCAATGTGTGTTAATGCTGTAATAATCTGTGTGTATATGGTACATGTGCATATTACTGAGCAGACCTCCCCCGCCATACTGCAGAGATTTTTCATCACATGAAAGCCAACAGGGGGTGGTATGCATGCAGGGCGAGTCGCTTCCATCTGCCCTGTCCACTTAAATTAGTGGGGCCTCGCATCCAGCAGCATCTGGTTCCAATATGGAGCCAGGCGGAAGGGTGGGTGCCTCACTGTGCGGCGGAAAATACAGCCTACTGTACCTTTAAATAGCCCTCAGGAGGCTAGGGACGGATGCTGGCCCTATCGCCCTATCCCAAGATTCTTTGTATCTGGCCTAACACTTCTTCCCTTTGAAAGAGGACAAATGTACAATTAGGCAGGAATGCCTGCAATGCTGTTTTCCAAGCATGTGTTCGCAGAGCTGGCTGCAGCAAATGGCGGATCAACTAGTGAGAGGTTACACGGCGTCAACCTCCCTCACTGTTCCGTGGTGAGATGCACCGTCTGACCCTGCCCAGGCTGGGTTTCTCCGGTTCTGCTGGTCCGTGTTTGGGTTAGCCTCTTGTTGTTCTGGTTCTGCTGCTGTTTGCCGAGCCAGGTCTCTGTCAGCACTCCTCTGTGGCACAAGCCTGTAAAGATCCCTCCTCCTCCTCTTCTTCTTCTTTCCCTGGACGAGAGGCACTTCAGAGCTTACCCATAATTCCATCTCGACCATAATTCACACTGTGCGCTACCCTAACTAAAGGGGCTGTCTGTAACTACGGTGATTGCATGTTTGTCAAACGAATTGTCAGTGCAGCAGACTCAGGAGGAGGAAGAGAGTAGGGCCAGAAACATGATGATGACACGCTTGCAGACAGGAACGCGCGCAGTAGTATCATCCTACAGTCCTATAGGATCTGTAGGATGATCAAACAGAGTGATAAAGACCACTGTCCAAACGAAAACATACACACAAGAGGTGAATTGCTGCTGAATGAGTGGTAGGTTACTAGTTAGACAGTTTATAGGATGTTGAGGAAGATCAGTTACACCCCACATGGAGGTTACACCGGCTGTAGCATGCTTTACTATGAGAATGTAACACTATTTATTGTCCCCTGCCTCTATGCAGTGATCATTCTGACACTGTACTGAGATCACAAATGCCTTTGTGTACAAAGTACCTTTTGAAATGGTTAAAATGCAAAACAACACTAGTTTCAAGTGTTGAATAACATAATAAAACATTTTTATAAGTTCCATTTGGTGTGCAGAGCAGAGGGAAACATTATATGAAGATAAAGCAACTACAAAGACACCCACAAATTGTTTTGGAGGCCCTCTGGAGGTCCTCCATTGAATTTCCTCTGCACAGGGAGTCTGTGTTTCCACTAGCCGTGAGGGAGGAGAACATGGAGTGAGAAACACAGTGCTATCAGATAAGACTGATGACAAGGCAGAGAGAATCGATGACAAACTTTTGACAGCTTTGGCCCATGTCTTCAGACCCAGCCCGCCTGCTGAATTATAGATCGCAGTGTGCCTCCAACACACACACACACACACACACACACAGAGTCAGGTCTGCAGATACTTGTGTAATGTGTGAGTGATTAGCCAAGCAAACCACCGGAAAGCATTATAGTGCCCATGTCAGTGCAAAGAAGGCGATGTGAAATATTTGGACTTTTGTTTTTCATGGTGCTTCGCTATGTGAATTATTACCTCGGTGTATCTAAGTGGTCACACTCACTGCTATTGTTACAAAGTCCTTGCCCTTTGACCTCATGTGTTGGAGTGCACACATGCGCAGAGCAACAATCAAAGGGCATATCCAAACCAGCAGGAGGTTAAACTTTATCTTGGAATATTGAGAGGTTGTCACAAAGACGTATTACCTCTGTGGAACAGTCCACCACCCGAAGATAACTGCCACACTGGAACAAGTGTTAACCACTGGGTAATTTTATTAAGTTGTGACTTCCTTTCTTTTCCTTCTCTACATCAGGGGTTCAGAGGTCAAGAGGATCTGTCAGCAGTGACAGAGAGGATTATGGGTGTAGGCATTCCATTGGCAGTCATTACTGTCCTCAGTCAACACCCGGTACTCTCTCTCTCCCCTTTTTTTCTCATCCTCTGTCTGTCTGTCTCTTCTCTCTCTTGTCCTCTGACAGACTAAGAAGCAATTAGTGTCACATTAGTGATATCCAAGGTATAAGTCGTACTCAGGCCAAAGCTGCTGCTGTAGTTAGTCATCTTTTTAAATAAATGGATGCGTTGTTTGATTTATTCTAATGTACTACATATTTTTGGTTTGAATTCTTTAAAAGTCCATACTGTCCAGCCTTTTAAGATGGATTGAAATGAACGTTTTGAGTTAAGTCTCAGCTTTGTTAGCAGTTATCCCCAGCTCTCTCTCTGTATTTCTGCTACATTACAATCGCCTATCCAAATACATACAAAAAGAGAAGGAAAAATGAGTGTGAGCAGCAATGTGAGGTTTGGACCCCTGCACTAGAACCCCAGCCCAGTAGGATTCCTCACATTCCAGCCCGTGCTGGAGCTGGAGCTGGTAATAGATCTGAGCAGGCCTGCTGGGCTCAGCGCATTGTGGCCTGTCTTCCTTTCCTCAGTTTTCTGCTTTGGAACAAGACAGCGTTTTTCCTTGTAGGACACCTTCCTGAGAACAGCCTCAGGTACTGACTTTTCCCTCCCTCCGTCATCAGAAAAGCACACATGAATACATTTCTCCCCTTCCTCTCTGCCACCCCTCCAGTTTCCCCTCATGCAACGGTAACAGGATAGCAGGAGTTTACATCACGGCAGAGTGAGGGGCTGGGTCTTTTTGACAGTAATGCAAGGGACACTTGTTTACCTAACCCTATGGGTCACTGTGCAGTTTAGCAGGGAATGAATGACTTCATTTTTAGGGTTTAAATTAAAGGGTTCCTCCTCTCTTGAACTTAAAACAGATTTGTGCATGCCTTGGAATGAACAAAGTACTCACTCAGTACACAGACCTTTCTACTCTGGCTGTAATGATACAACAAAAAAGGCAAAGAATTACAGTGATGGTAAGAATGCAGTACAGTAAATCCTGAGGTTGCACACATTTGCATAAAGTTATAAAATTCCCTTACCATTTTGGACGTAGCTAATGCCTCATATATGTTGTAAAAAAAAATCTTTCATTCGCTCTGACATGGTGTCAGTTACTTCGACAGTTATTGGGCTACGCCATATTTGAGGGAAATTGCTACCTTATGCGCCTTTTAAAAAAAACCACTGGGTTTTGAATGGGACCTTTTAAAAAGGGGTAGTGTTTCATTTAGAGTTGGTGGTCATTTTGGCAATGTGATTTTACCACCAGGGAGCCTTGGAACCATTTACACTCACACATGGCATCAAGGCCTGCTGTGGTGGTGATCAAGTGCTTTGGAGATGCCTGGACACCATGAGAACACAAATTAGAGCCCATCTCTCCCATACTTCCCCCACACCAAACTGTTCAGAGCTATAGGAGCACGCTCTCCCTCTCACTACAGCCTTTCATGCCGCTCGCTCGTCAAAGGAGAATTGATTAAAGGCCCTCTTAAATGACTTCCTTTTTAGAGCTATTATTTCCCAATAACCAAAGGAGAGCAGATTGAGATCAGTAGTCTAATCTGTTGTTTCCCTCTCCTTCTTATTGGTGTTTTTGTTTGAGCCCTGCAAAAGAGCTCACCCCATTTTTCCTGTCAGTCATCAGGTTGTAATACTGGGGATCATGGCTGTAACTTTAGACTGCTCAAGCACTCACGCACGGGCCTTTTTCAGAGAACATAGTGAAACAAGTCACTCTCCAAACCCTCTGACAAATAACCCATGCCACAAAGAGCCTGTAACTCTGCCGCCCAGGGAAAAATGCTTTGAAGCTGCAATAGAAAGGAGGACTTCTTCACTGCGGCCAGTGCAGCACTGGGTGCAGCAGCTGAACTTCACAACAGAGGAGGCAACAGCGATCTCAGGAACAATAGAAATCCTTGAACTCTTTATTCTGCAAACAGACACACAGCTACTGACCTGGAGGTTAGTGTGATGGATTCTTTCCCAGCAGCCAAACTGCAGCTACTCCGCTGTCACTGCTAGTATAAAAAGGCAAAGCAAGAATATGTTTGGAATGGCAATATGTCATGCTTTCACAGTGCCAAATTGAGTTGAAAGTCAAGTTTAGCTATAAAAACACAAAGCAGATGGGAAGAAGAAATGAAAAGATAAGAAAGGATAAGGACTTTTCATTCTCTGTCAGCAGAAACACCTACAGTGTCCGTCCTCTTCAGGGCTCTAATCACAACACACCATCTCCATTCAACTTCAAACATTCCTGTAAACACCTGCTTGTATCTCACCACTGCATCTGTGTGGGCAAATACCACCCATTGTTGTTTGCCTATGTGCAGACAAGACTTCCACAAGCTAACTCCGGACAGTTGTTTCTTCTGTGGCCATGCATCACATCTCTCAAGATGAAGAGCTTGTGGAGATGAAAAGCAGACTCTCAGACTCTCTGGGGGGGAAACCCGTTGTAAAGAAGAGACCTTCAGGTGAGAAATATGCGGTTTTGGCAAACAAAAGTTACATTCATCCAGGTGGTCCCAGACGCCCTTTCCAAACAGAGGTCTCGGACTGAGCGGCATCAAGATTGTGTAAAAACAATGCCACGGTATGCTCACATCTCTCACTTTAATGATTAATCTGATCAAGCCAACTTTTCATCTGTCGACGCCAATGTTCTACCAGATCTTTTGACTTGTCATCTGGACAAGTAATAACAAGAAGTGTTGTGTCTCACAGCAGACTCACAATCACCTCCCAACAGCTCAGACGCCTGTCTCTCAGACAATCGTGTTATACTGTACAGCATGACATTAATAGCTGACATACTTCAAGATCATCATCATGACATGCTGCTATGTTTCCCAGTTCAAAATGAAATCCTGCATATGTATGGTTGACTGAAAAGTGAGTTTTAAGAGGTATTCCTTTGTCCACTGCTTTCACTTCAGGACAGACAATTTCACACACGGATCCAAGAACTGCCTCTAATACTCTGTATTTTTTTAACATACACTATGTCATTATGGTTTGAATTGGAGGCTTAGCACTCACTTTTCACTCATTCCTGATTCTGTGTCTGCTCTCTCTCACCTTCGCCTGTTTCATGAAACTCTACTTGACATGCTCTGCTGGCTCCACAAGTCACCAATTGACCGAACATAAATGTAAATCCTCAGCCACTGAGGCGCAAGATGCTACTTTTCTGCACAAACTGCTGCTTTCAGCATTGATTCCCAGCGTCAAAGCACCAGCGAGGTTTCAACCAGGATCCACAGATGACTTTTCTAATGGTGAAACAAAGCTGGCTTTTGTGCCATGGTTGTGGGAGGCCGCTCGCTCTTGTCATGTACATGTGAAATTAATTAGGAGGAAATACTAAAACACTTGGGTGGAAATTGCTTTTCACCAGATGGTCTACATATGAGGATCGATTTAGTATTCTTAGCATAGCAAAATGACTGTATAACTTCTTTGCTCGCCTCTTTGATGAAAGCCAATCTGTCACTCAAGGCACATAAAACGAAGTCGGGGTTATATGCTACTGTTTGTTCCACTTTATGGAGTCTTAGGTAATGTGATTACTTAACCAGGTTAGGAAAATACAATGTTTCATTCTGGGGTAAAATTTGACACACTGACAAGAGGCCCAGTGTTCCTCAGTGATCCATGCATAAACCAAACGAGTGGTCTTTTACCTGTCCCTTGCCCCAAAAGCCGAGAGGCCAAAAAATAAGAGATAAATCACTGTCGGAGGTGAGATAGACATCATGACAGAAGTGTTTCACGACATCAGCAGCTAACATCTCATATGTCATGCATATGTTTTTTGTGTGCTTTTGGATATGAACCAACCTTCGCACACAAAGTGTGGAGCTGTGGCAAAACTGCACAATACGGATATAAAACCACAGCGTGCGATGACAAGGCCAGAGCCACGATGAACTGGGAGATCAGAAGCTCTAATTTCTTGTTTTATGTTGCCTGCTCCACGGCACAATGACATAGATGTGTGAGGGACAAGGGAGCTACTTTGATAGAGCTCCCTACACTGCCAGCCTGACTAATTCAAACATCAAGGAGGAACAGTGCTGGCAATATATTTACATTTGCTCAAGATGAGTCATCTATTCTTCCTGCAAGACACTCTAATCTCATTAATCAGAAGTTTTTGAACACCTACACTTAACTACTGCTATTTGAACTTGAAATTAAAACATAGAGTAAATACACAATTAGACATTTTAAAAAAAGTTCATCCCAGCACTGTTACTCTGGGCCCATACCAGCTCCATGGGGTTTAAAGCTGGTGCTTGTGCTGGTCTTCTATCAAGTGAAGCCACCATCTAATTCTTTTCATCATTCATCTTGCTGTCAGATGAGCCCCTGACTAACCAGTCTGTCTTCCTTTTTTTTTTTCATCACCATGCAGCACGGCAGTGTCCTGATACTGCATCAAAGGTTGTAGTGACACAGGTTGTTCAAACACTGCTTCTGCCAGCCATAGGAGCTGTTTGCATTAACTTTAAAAGCTCAGTATACTCTGATGGATGTAGAAGGCTGTACATTTCTTGCAATGAGATTTGCATGGTCAGTTAACTTTGTTCCACTCAGCTTTGTTTCATTTAAGGTTATTCACAGCACTTAAACTGCTTAAATTTCAATTCAAAGATAAATTGGGTTGTTATAAAAGCTGTGTCCAAATTGTATGGGTCTGGGTAAGCAAGTTGTTCATGATAAACTTCACCAGCTTCTGGAGGAGAGCTGTGTGACTCCACACCAAAATACAGCAGCTCTCCCCATAGCTTCTGTTGCTCTGTGTATATTCAAGAGAATCCAAGCCATCTGGAGTCTGTTTATTGTATTACAAATGACACATAATGGTAATCTGGCATGTGATGAGAGAGCGTGAATTACAGACAGGGGGCTCGAAATGGGTATTAACCTTCATTTGATTTCCTTTAAGGAGGACATTTAATTTGAGGCCACATTTTATCTACCTGATTATTCATTACAATAAGCTCACCCATAACTGTATGAAACAGGATAAACAGAGGAAACCGCCAATTAAATCACATTCCAGGGAAGATTGGGGGGCTTACTGTATACAGAACAGTTAGTTTAGTGACATAAATATTTACACAAACTGCCACGAATTAAGACAAATGTTACCAGGAAATAGGCTACATTGTGAGGGGCCAGAGCGAGGGTTTGTCTAAATTTATTGGCCTCTGTTGAGTCCCTATTTTTTTTCTTTTTTTTTTTTGAAAACTGTTTCCCAGTTTTTCAAAGCAAATGAAACAAGACAACTGTCGCAGCTCCACGCGGTAAATCATCTCACTGAGCTTGTTTCTCGCAACACGACGTCTCTTTCTTCCAAACGTTGAAAGCTTAACGTGATGCGAACATTCGTTTTCCATTGACATTTACAGCAAATACTAACATGGATCATGTATCTCGAGCAGACGCAGAGAGAGAGAGAGAGAGAGAGAGACAGGGGAGCGAGAGATGGGCGGAGATATGAATAGTTGCATCAGACTGGCCCTAGTAGAAGTTAAAGATACATACTGCATGCCCAGGGAGTGGATGTCAGTTAAATGTTTATACAGCTGCTCTGAAGATTATTATTATCATGAAACCACACAGCTATAATGTCATTCTGTGGATGCCAGAGTACAATCAGGTCCTCCCTATAGCCTACTAGCCTCTTCTCTCCCCCGTCAGACAACCCTGCTGCTCTGCTCCCTCCAGGCTGTATGGCTGAGATCAGACTCAGCACGACACCATGATAATGAAAAGTGACAATGAAATGGGTTTGGTCCAGACTAACTTCAAACCTTGTGAAAGCCGGGGTTTGCATTTTGCTACAGCTGTTTATATTTGTATGGAGATGTAAAAGATTTTTTTTTTTTTGGCTTCCACAGCTGCAACACACAGATGTTCTACTATTAACTGTGCAGGTGTTCAAATCAAGAGGAAGAAACCACATTAATAATTATATAGATAGGTACATTTTTGCCAAACTAGTCTTTGTCATGAATTACAATTTGTCTGTTGTCTGTCTCAGAAGTGACCAGTTTAGCTTTGAAAGGAAACACTGTATTGAAGACTGCAATAAGGAGTAGGGTAAACTTTAGGAGCAGCACTGCCAGCATGTGATAACATGCAATCTTCTGCTCTTTATAAGGTTTATATCACTGCCAGCGGACGGCTAGTTGCTCTCATCTTGCCCCTAAACCTGTATGAATTGATTTTTTGGGCACTTGGGGGCAGCAGAAACAAGCCGTAAACACCACAATGACATACACTACTCACTAAAAGTTAGGGATAGTTGGCTTTCGGATGAAATTTCAGAATGCACCAAAAATGCACTCTAACCTTTGCAGGTGAACTTGATTTGACCTTCTCTAGACTTCTGAATGCACATGTCCAGCTGTTCACTGTTTCAGTACTTATAACGTAACATGCTGTTTTCTAACAAGGTGATTAATGGCAAAAATCACACCAACTGTCTGATCCATGAATCGACCACTTAATGTTCTGGCATCAAGTTTCATAAAACAATAAGAACACATAACAAAAAGTGCAATAATAGGCTCTCACATTGGAAAGTGGGGAGAATAGTGACAGGAAAGTGAACAGTACACTCACTGATAGAGCCCAAAATAACCGGCCTACAGGCTACCGATCATAGCAGCAGTGATATATATATGTATATAACACCAGTCATTTTAATCAAATTGAAACCAACACTCCACACAAAGAACAAATGAGGATGACAGCTTCCCTGTCTGTCTTCAACCATCTCTGCATATTTGCGTGCTAGCTGTCCCAACAAGCTAATTGCAGTTCGCAACTGGTAGTTTGACTGCTGGCAGGAGGTCAACTGCATTCTGGGTACATTTTTTTATTTTTAGTAAAACAATCGATTAAAACGTTTAACGATTTAACGTAATTAAAGGTAACAAATTATTTTCTTGAATTTCACTGTTTACCCATTTGAAATAATGTATGCTTGCTTGCACACCACAGTTTGGGAATCCCTGGTCGAATGTCATCGAGTGAAACGGTTGAAATAGTTTCGGTGAACATTTCAAGCTACAGTACAGTACCTCACTGCTTACGTCTCGAGACTGTGGATGAAATCTATGGGGCGTGCGGCTCTTTCATCTCACCCAACCACTGATTGAAAATGCTGTCAGTTGGTGTTTGCCTGTGAAGGTCACAACACTTCTATCAGGATGTTTCTATTTGTCTTTTTGGTTTCCTGAACCTTTAAAGGGTCTGCAATCGCACGGAAGCAAGCCTCATTTAACGCTGCAGTTTAACTTAGCAGCGTACACATATTAAAATGTTTAAAACTCAGAATCAGTAGCAGTGACAGTACAAAAAGCTATTTGAGTGTTCCAACCACGTATCGCATTAGATCTACATAAACAACTATTAATTGAAACCATCTTCGCTGGAGATGCGTCAGCTCCTGATTCTCCCTCATGTATAGAAACTTGCTAAGTGTTTTCCTTCCTTCCGTGGCCTGTAAACAGCTGCTTGTGCTTAAGCAGTAAAATGTAAATCTTGACGCTGGCTGTTTACGTAGCCCAACCTTCTAATCAAGCAGACGTATAATTGAGTGACGCGTGGTGTCTTTATGAGTGGAGCTGCATTCAAAGGGCAGATCCCTGTATTTATGTCTCTCTCTCTCGCTCTCTAAAATGGAAGTAGCTGCCTCTCATCCCAACTAGTTCGCCAAATGGAGCATGTGTTTATATGATTCCTATTGTAAGTTGTTAAAGTGTGAGGTCTGTACAGAGCTAAATGTTTCTTACTGATAAACTGACTTTATAGCTGTGGTGTGTTATTACTGTTATACAGTCAAAGCATCAGGCATCAATCTGTTTTCACATTGACTTCAAAAGAAACATGGCCCATAAATATAAGTCTATGTGCATCTTTCTCGTGTGAGGCATGTGATAGAGGACTTCAAACATAAACATGGAATTCTACTCGTAGGTTTTACAAAAACCTAACAAAAGCAATTTCACAATATGATGAATACAATGATATGAACACCGTCTGCGCACACACTCTTGGCCTGCAAACCGCACGTCTGGATAAGAGAGCAGCCCTCATTGCCTGATCAAAGCTCCCTTGTTCCCTATTTACACAGGAAATTAAAACACAAACAAATAAACAGTGTGCCAATTTGCCAAATTATGTGCAACTTCTAGTCAGCGACCAACCTCAACGTGTTTCTCAATATTTGAAACGTGCAAGCAAGGTCTGGACCCTCTCTTGTGATCTCTGAGAGCCCATATAATCTGGAGGTGGACTTGTTGCTCAAATTAGTGGGTTGAGAAGTGTGCCACATGTTCAGTATCCATAAATATTGACTCTGGCTTTCTAGCTGGCCGTCTCTGACCTTGGTGGGTTTCCATTTCAGGACCAACCAACCAAGCAGTCGTGCTTCTGCTGTCAAACACATGTGGATTGATGAAGATTTTATAGGTCTCTTAATTAAAAAGACAACTTTGGAATTAAGGGTGAGTCAAAGCAACAAATTGCTCCCTGGTTTTGAGCAACATCTCTGAAGATTATCTCCTTGTAGGCATGTTTCTGTGTGTTAAGGCTACAGCTGGCTCAAGGCAGAGGAATGCAGGCCCTGTGTCTAGCCAAGTTGCTGTTAACAGCGGGTGAAAGGCTAATAGTTGGATCTGCAGTGTCATCTCAGGGCTTCGTCTGCCCCCTGACTCCTGGAATGTACGTGATGACAAGAGCAGGCCGCACCATCCACAACCAGCATTACCATGTGCACATGGTCACACACGCGGTGCACATACTGCAGCATGCAAAGAAGTGAACCTGCACACGATCCTAGTGAGCAGAGGACAATAAGCCATGTCTTCTTCTCCTGCTCAGGATGTACGTATCAGAACAACAAAACACATTCTGTCCTAATCTCCCTCAAATGACCTCAAACATTCCCCCCTGAATAGATTCATTATACTTTTGTTATAAGTGTTATGTAGTGCACATTGTTCTCCCTTGAGGGGTTTTCCATAAAAGAAAAAGATACATCTATTAACTGAAGCAAGAGTATGTGTGGTTCACTGTATATTGTTCTTTTGGTTACCGAAGATGATTTCTGTAAAGGTGAAAGATGAATGGTAAAAATTTGACTTTCTGATTACTAGAAAAATATATAATATGCAGGAGAGGATCTGCACCACTAACCTAAATTCTAGCCTCCTATTGTCTCCCACTTGTCAAAGAGGGGCAGTAAATAATGATGGGAAAAGTCAGAGGATGACGTAAGGAAAATCAGTAACTGGAGATGGGACAAAGCAGGGTGATTCATGACATGAGTGTGTTCAGTGGTCAAATCTAGATTTTGTTGTTCTTAATCATAGATGCTGAAGCCTCACGGGTTGGCTCCGAGACTGGACCTATCAGTCTTACCACTCGGACAAACTGATTTCCAAGAACTGTACTTTAAGCTGGTAACTACAGTCTGTGGCTAAATAGTTGTTATGAGGATGCACAGATGCTCTAATGCATTGTTTTTCAGCCACCTGCAGGTCAAAGTGTGCGTGTGTGTGTGTTTTAGCTGAGGATTCTCCCTAACACTGATTGCCTGCTTCTGTAAAGCACCCCAAAAAGGCAAATGTTACTTTTAAGTAAATATTCCTTATTGCTTCTCTAAGCTGCTGTGGATAGTAAGTGTTCAATGCAACTAGGTCCATAAAAACTGTACTATTAGAACACGACTATGTTGAACTGTATGTCACAGAAATATTATGGAATGGAGCAGAGGTCTTCAACGTTTTTCAGGCTAGGGACCCCCAAACTGATGGAGAGATGGTATTGTATAAAACTGTGTTTTATTTTAAACTGGGCCTAGTGCCATTTATAAACACACCATGTTATTGTGCATTCAATACTAAGCTATTCAAGTAATACACAGGTTCATATGTTCATGTTTTTATTTGAAACATGTACAGGTACAGTGAGTGGGGGGGCTGTGCCATTGCCCTTTATAAACATACCGTGTTAACTGATATCAATGCCAGTAACAACAATGTCTGTCGGTTGCATGAATATCATGTATACAAGCTATTCAATGACATTTTTATTTTAAACATAAATGTGGAAATGATAAATATAAAGAACTGTCTAATCAACCAAAAATCCCCCCCCCAGTGTTACCTCCGCGGACCCCTGCAGGGTCATGGAGCCCCTGTTGAAGACCTCTGGAATAGAGGTTAAACATAAGTGTGGGAAACTCAGCGTATGTGCTTGTTTTGACAAAAGTGCATTTTCACTTGACTGATGTTTCCTCTCTCTATAAGCTGAGGGGCAACACTGTAGAGCATCTAGAAACAGTGCCGGAGAAAAGTTCGTAAATCACCTTCCAAATGGTTCCTCTCTGTTATAGAACAGTCGAATGCATGAGCTCATCTGTCTTGACCTTGAATTTTTTTGCTGCGACTTTTAAAGACTACTTACAGCTATCACAAACAGACAGACATCTTCTGGAAGGAAATAGTGACACTAGTGACGGCGGTGGTCGCGCTGGGTTGACACTGTCTGGCTGAGTCACAGTTTAACCTTTCTAAGACCTCCTCAGTAGGTCGTTCATTGGTGATTCAGATAACATATCTGTACCTGCCCTCTCTGGCTGCCAGGGCTTCGCTCTACAATGTTGTCCTTTCAATCAGCGTGTAATTGGATCAGCTGCAGCGATTAGATAAGCATGATGCATCTGGCTTTAAAACAATGATATATATACAGTATCAAAGCCGCATGATCTTCTCAAACCACTCTGGCCATCACTGATCAACTCCCTCAACAGCCTTGGCTAGACACATTCCTTGGAGCTGGTCTGACACAAGCTGTGCCAAGACACACACAAAGTGTGTATGTACATGCACTCAAAACACACACAACTCAACATGCCCACATATTCATACCACACACACACACACACACACACACACACACTTACATATACAAAAAGAATAAGAGGGCGACAGCATCACATAAAGCCCCTCTCTGTAATCCTCTCACTCGGGTAATTAAAGATACTCAGGGCTTACTGTGTGAGCCCTTATCTGCCAATCTACAGCATCTAAATGCCAAGCAGCTTTTACCTGAGTTTGAGTTTAGAGCACTGGGTTCACCAAGTGGTGTTTTGGCAACAGCAGAGACCCAACTATCACTGCCAACAGATTAACAAGACAATGGAGCAAATCTAAGCAGCATGAATGAATTAACATGTTCTCCCACACCCTAACTTTATGAATGAAGGGATTAATAAGTTACTGAATGAATGAAGTGGAGTGGAGCAGAGTGGAATAAACTCATTGGAAAGGGTTGGAAGAAAGTATATGACAGAACAAATCACTTCTAATTGGTTTTGGTTATTGAAGAAAAAGCAACAGAAATTTGGAAAGGGAAATGAACACAGGTGATCCTCCAAAATAGTGTCAAATCAAAAGTGCATGGATCCAGGTGAGGGAAAGCCGAGACACAGTGCACACTGTCAGCCATGTAATGGCATGCACCCACTGGCCTCTCTGTATTTTAATTGCTAAGTGGATGATCTGGGATTATCCCTCATAAAATGTTATTGTCCTGAAAGGAGACAAAGATATCTTGTGATCTCTGTGGGATTTAATCTATTGCCATCTCTGCGAAGAAAACAGGCTCTGTGCTTTTCCCAAAACACAACCGCCTGCCCCACCATCATCACCTAATGGAAGTCACTACAGGGAATCAGTGGGGGCTTTTCTTATGGAGATGACCCAAACATTAATGCTGTTGACTACACCCCACAGGCTAAAAACAACACAGCAAAGTTTCCCTCGTCCCTCTTTGCCACTGAGAGCTTTAACTGTACGAATGCAGCAGGTACTCTCTCCAACGTGGATTGATATTTCTAAATGAGTGAAAAATATATTTACATATGTTTAAAAAAGATGAGATACACACAATTTTACATACACACCAGGACAAGCAGTGTCTTTAAGTGCAGAGTTTTAATCTGAAACAGCACAGCCGTCCTGGGAAATTGATGGAGTTTCTCTTGAGACTAAATCACTTTGCTCTCACACGGTACTGTAGATATGAGACAACCGTGCTTGCTGCCAAATTCTGCCACTGACATATTGATGAAGTGCTGTGAATTGTAATGAAATAAAAAGATTAATCCAGCCACTGGGAAGTATGAATAAATCAGCTCTGAAGTCAGACACACATAAACAATCACCCCCACACACAGTGAAGTTCAGCAGGAGGATGTGATAGTCCCTCCGCAGGATCTAATCCTTTAAAACCATTGTGATACCATTATCTATGAGCCTTATTCCAAAAGCTAAATGTGTTTGAACCTGCTATCAACACCTCTTAGTCAATTATCTATCTAAGAAAAAACATGGGTTGACATGTTTTTTTTCTTGCTCTGTGTGGTCGAATCTACACCTCCCTGTTAGTGAACAAGCCATTTTGATGTTATTTAAAAGCATTACACAAATAGGCGATTGCTATTCCTATGTATGGAAAATCACCCAAAAACACCCAACTAAAAGCAACAGTATGGTTTTAACTGTTGACTTTACAACTATTTTTATGGTGTGACTTTCCAGGATATGTAAAGATGCAAGAGAAAAAGAGCTGCTTGTAATAAGGACAGAGATTTTTTTTATAAATATATATGCTGATGTTTGTCAAACATTTGGGGGTGGCACAGAGATCATAGAGTGGGGAGGGGGGCAAAGGGCTCCCCAGTAGACCACATCTCATTCTAATATAAAATAAGAATGATTAATGAAGACTGAAGTTCCACTGGTGCAAGCAAATACAAAACAAAGTGTCCCGGTGGCAAATCTTATCAAAACAGGGCTGCTTGGCTCTAATGTGTGCTGATTGGACATGGTGAGACATGCAAAAGTCTGGAGCCTCCGGGTTAGTGGTCCGCAGGAGGTGCTTTACAGTGGACAAATGATTGACAGCCCCTTGGTGACATCACTGTACGACAAAAAGAGTCGCTGGGGAAGAGAAGGCACCAATCAATTGAACCACTACACTGTGGCGCAAAGAGGCGACGCGCTCCCAGACTCGCAGCAACACGGTCCAAAGGAGCGACACTCTGAGCGCGCTGCTCTGTCCAAAAAGCCTGCTCCCTCTACTTTTGTCTCCGTGACTCCTTCTAGTTTGAAGATGTTCAACCAAGATGCTTTATACTTAGATCGGTCCTGCCTACGCGAGCCCGCTTCCTCATAGACTTAACACTTTTTTTTTTCTTTCCGTACTGGCCAAGACCTAACCCGAACTGCAGCTGGTGAGAATATGTGCGAGAGGCGATCGGCGAAGAGTATGGGCTGTCTCTGGTCCCCCAAGCAGAAGCAGCGTGGATTAAACACGAATTAATGTGGAATTTATCGGAGCCCAAAGGTGGAACGACGACCGGACACAGCGCTTCCTCGTCAGGTAAAAATCAGACGGATTGGTTTGGTCAAAGTGTTTAAATGTCCTCTAGGAATGACATCTTCACAGTATCAGCAGGTAAATAATAACTTGATTCACGAAGAAACTTTGACTTCACAGCTGAGGAGTCGTCCGTTTCTCACTATAAACCCGTAAAGGGTGTGTGCGTAAAAGTTCAAGCGGTCCTCTTTTGGACGTCGGGGAAAACACAGAGAATAGAAAAATACAACCATATAGCACGTTGTTTCGTCGGAGGCTGTGCCTCTGAAATGATACTTGAGTTTTTGATGTTGCTGTCCCGGGCTACATCTGGCCCTGGTACGCTCGTCAGATCTAACACCTGCGAGCCTCTTGAAGTAACTCTATCCCTTATGATTATACATGACGGTCAAAGCCTCTGCAAATAGAGGCTTGCAGCACCGTCTGCCTGCCTCTCCTGCTGCTGTGTATTCTCACTCTTTCTGCTCACTACATTCTTTCATGCTTCTAGTCATCTTTCTGGGTTATGCAGACCTGAAGCCTCTTTGCTCTCATATCATTTACTACGCATGATTTCTTATCTTTTCTGACTGGAGACTTTTTGTCTGCAGTCTTCCCCCGCAACTTTCTTTGATTTGTCTTTCTTGTGTCATTCTCCTCTTTTTTTTTTTTTTTTTTTTTTTGTTCCGTCTCTTTCATAACTTCTTCACCTTGAAATTTTGGCGTTTGTGTTCACGTTGAGATCAGCCCTGTGTTTCAGTCAGACGCGGTGTATTGCCAGCGGGCTCACTATTCACAGCCCCTTTTTGTTGTACTTCAAAGGGAAGAGGTGTCTTCCCTTTTTAACCTGCTCTCCTTCACTCATTCCCACTGTATGGAGGGATCTCACACAGTCTGGGGAATGCTGCAGTGAAGCCCCTGCCGTGTCTACCTCATGTCAATACCTCAGCGCCAGTGTATTGACAGAAACCAACTTTCTCCACAGGGACTGACTGATCATGGTCGCCGTGGTCCGCTCTCTCATGGTACTGCTGCTCGCTCAGGTGTTGCTGGAAGGTGCTACGGGACTTATCCCCGAGGTCGGCCGGAGGAAATACAGCGAATCCGGGAAGCAGACCCCGGAGCAGTCGGAGAGCTTCCTCAACGAGTTTGAGCTTCGGCTTCTAAATATGTTTGGACTGAGGCGCAGACCGACCCCGAGCAAGCAAGCCGTGGTGCCGCAGTACATGGTGGACCTTTACCGCATGCACTCAGCAAACGGAGACCACAGCACTAAACGACCCAAGAGCATGGGGAAACACGCAGATAGAGCCGCCAGCAAGGCCAACACGATTAGAAGCTTTCACCATGAAGGTATGTATTAGTGACATACCTTTACCTGTCAGCCGGAGAGCTCATCGGCTCTCTCAGACAACCCAAACCTATATTTAAACATGACTCAGTGCCTCAACACTGAACTTCAGAGTCTTCACTGTTTTATGGAGGGTTAGTCATTTTCAGGTGACACGCGTCCAAGTTATTTGTAACTCTCAGATAAGTTTGGGATCGTTTAAAACTTACTGAGACGATTTACAAACAAGCAGCTCGTGCACGGTGAAAACCAACTCTGGTGCGTGGGGATGCAGCCTTTAACCAAACGCTCCCCTGGCGGAGCTGTCACAGGCTTCCGAAGCGCCAAGGGGCGCTGCTATCCCTGGGGTCATTTGTTTCTTAATAATTGATGGTGTTTGCGTGGGCTCTGAAAACAGTTTTTCCAGACACGCACCACAGGAGCAGGATAAAGGGCGGTGTGCGCTCGCGCAGGTGATAGTCATCACCCCGTTACTTCAATAACACACGACATGACATTATACTAACACGTATTATGACAAAGTCATCGTGTCAGACTGTATTCTGAGTCATTTCTAACAGGACTGAAATTAGTCCTCGGTGAAGGGGGGAGGAGGGGTTGCGCGCCTTATTCTTTCCAAATCACCCCTCTCTCCGCGCTGTGCGCCATTACGCACGTTCCAATAACACCATAATTGCTCTCTTAGTTTATATGCTGGATACCCACTGATTGTTGAATTCAGTGCTTCAGTTCAATTGCATTTTAGTTCCAAAGCAACATATGCGGTTCAGATGAATAAGACACACACCCCAAAGGTTTATAGGGTCTGGGGAAAGTGCATACATTCACAAGTCACACACTATGTGTTTATACAGTGTTATTAATGAGGGGGCCTAATCTAAACTGTCTTGAATAATCGAACAGGTGAATTTTAAACACTGCAAGCACTTTATTTAATTACTAACTTAAACTGCCAAGCAGCAGAGAGGTGCAGCTGTTCATGATATTAAAATTGTTTATGTATGATTAAAAAAAAAAAAGATGAAACATTTACTGTCAAACATACACCAACTGTATCAACCATCCAATTTCCTATGGCCCATGTTCCCGTTTTTATAACTTACACGTTACTGAGGCCATAGGGGCTTGACACAAAGTTCTTATACAGAGTCCTAAGTGTTTGAGTGGGGAAGTTTCCATCAGGGGTGAGTCAGAGGGGTGGCTGAGTGGTTGCTTGGGTGCTCTCCAGAGGCCTAGTGCAATGACACCCAGTGGCTACACTGACACACTACAAACAAGCCTGGCCCGAACCAGTCAGGCTGAGTGACTGCTCCCTGCCCACTACTGGAAACCTCTGCACCCGGCCAGCACACACCTTGACACCACTGGCTATTACAGATGTGTTCTGACTGCGCTCCCTTGGCTCTTTCATCCTATGCTAACAGAGCTGCAGGGTAGTTAGTCTTCCCACGTTAACAGACACGCAATTGATGGCTGCTCCATATAATAAGCATGTATCTACAGATGTAAGTGAAGCACATCAAAGCCAACAGCCCTTATCATTCATCACTTGTGCCTGCTGATATTAATTTCACTCGGATAATTAGTTTCACTGCTATCAGTTTTCAAAAATGACTATTTTCCATGCCAAATAGAACATTTCCACTATTACACAGGAAGTGGCTGCCAGAGACAGGTCCGTGATGAATGACCCAACATTAGCCTTTATCTTTTGTTTTGGCATGCAGCGCAAAGAGAAATTAGGAATGTTGATACACTCATATCTGTGGTTCACACGTTTCTGACAAGCATCAACTTGTTCACACAGCCGTTCTTCCAAGGAGCGGGAGATAGGGAGAGAGTGAGAACTCTGCTGCCGAAAGGAACAGAGAAAGAGTGACAAGAGAGGGAGATGGAGTGAAAAGAGGATTTGGGACTAAGAGAACAGAGGGAGAAGGGGATTTGGGAGCTGGGGAAGGAAAGAAAGAGGGGGATTGGGGACAGACGAGAGGGAACGAGAGACCGGGGGCTTTCCCACACCAAATGAGGAGTGATAGGCCTAATTGAGGTCTTTGTGCCTCTGGAGGGAGGTTTAGGATGAGATGCTGGAATTTCCTAAATGGCTCCTTTGAAAAAGCACAGAGTTCAAAGTTTGTGTTTATTTTACCACACCAAAAGATTAAAAAGTGTGTCTATACATCATCTATGATCTTCATAAAGGAAGAGTTCAAAGTGGGGCTGCATTAAAGAAAATTGCAGCTTTTACATGCTGTGCACAATGAAGGGGAATACCAATGACTGAACTCACAGATGCATACATATAGCCTGGTCTTGATAACTATTAGGTTTTAAAATAAAGTAGTTTATATTGTTCAATACATATAAAATTGTTTATATCTTCTCCTTTTCCTCTGTGGTGTAATCCAATAACATTAACAATATCTCATTGTCTTCTCTTGGTAACAACATTTACCAGACAATTCTAATACGATTGCTTCTGTAAAGGTTAATGCAACAGATGGCATTTGTGCTATCGTTTATCTAATCAATTGTAAACTGATTTCCATATTACTCTTTTGAACACACTGATCTTTGATAGCACTTTATTATATGGTATCCTTTTTTCCATGTGCACTGATAGTGGGAATTGTATACAGCAGCCAATTCACGTTAGGCTTCCGAGCACGTTCGATCTTATCATTAGATGGAAACGTGCTGCTTTCATCCTCTGACATTTAACTAGGTAAATTCATGAGCATGACTCTAATGATGTAATTACTTTGCCATGAGAATTTGACTGCTATTACTCTGAGTCACACATGCAAAGTGTTGATGTATGTGTTATGCCTCTATGATAATGGCCCACACCCACTCACTGTAACCACGTGGCACCTTGGCTGCCTGCATAGAAAGAAGGCTGTGACTTGTGTGTGGGTGTGTGTGTATGAAAGAAATGAAATGCAAGAAAACAATGGAGAAGCCATCCTTTCATACTTTCCCATCTTTTCCCGTTCACAGTGAATCCATCACGCAACTAGGCTTTAATCATAAATGTTACTTCTCATTCTTATTCCATGCATAAATTCTGTTTCATCTCTGGCATTCATTTCAGACACCTATCATCTTACACTATTTGTCTCTCTTTTGTAGAGTCTATGGAGGCCCTGGCCAGCCTGAAAGGCAAAACGACTCAACAGTTCTACTTCAACCTTACTTCCATCCCAGATGAGGAGCTCATCACCTCTGCAGAGCTACGTATCTACAGGGATCAGGTCATTGGAGCTGCAACCCCTAACAATGGCTCCAGAAACAGCAGCACTAGTGACAGTGGTCCTGCAGGGGGTTTCCATCGTATCAACATTTATGAGATATTCGGAGCTCCTGCTACTCATGGCGGGGAACCTCTGGCACGTCTGCTGGACACTCGGCTAGTGCAGGACTCTTTAAGCCGCTGGGAGAGCTTTGACGTCAGCCCAGCTGTATCTCAGTGGACCTCCGGCAAAGGCCACAACCATGGCTTCATGGTGGAGGTACTTCACCCAGAGGAAGGGGAGGTGGATGGGGATCATGTCCAGAAACGTAGGAGGCATGTAAGGGTGAGCCGGTCCCTTCACCAGGACCAGAACTCATGGCCTCAGGCTCGGCCCTTGCTGGTGACGTACGGCCATGACGGCCGCGGGGACTCAGTACTCCACACACGAGAAAAACGTCAGGCAGCACTCCGCAAACAACGCAGAAAACAACAGCACAAGGCAAGCTGCAAGAGGCATGCCCTGTATGTGGACTTCAGTGATGTGGGGTGGAACGAGTGGATAGTGGCACCCCCTGGTTACCATGCCTTTTATTGCCATGGGGAATGTCCATTCCCCCTTGCAGACCACCTCAATTCTACCAATCATGCCATTGTGCAGACGCTGGTCAACTCAGTCAACTCAAACATCCCCAGAGCCTGTTGTGTGCCCACTGACCTCAGCGCCATCTCCCTGCTCTACTTGGATGAATATGAGAAGGTCATCCTGAAAAACTACCAGGACATGGTGGTGGAGGGATGTGGCTGCCGGTGAGCAACTGACAGTGGCATGGATAGAAAGAGAGTGGGCAAGAAAGACTGAGAGAGGCATCAGAGGTTATTATGGACACCCGGTTTCCCAATGAAGACGTTTATTTATATGAAAGAAAGACTAACAGAGCTATTGTGGAAGAAGAATAAAACTATATATGAATATATTTATGTCTACGTAAAGTTGGGAAAAATAAATATTTTAATCAGAGGAATATTCCTTTACTGGTTTTGAAAATGTATTTCTGATGTACATTTCGAAATGGGTGCAATACCACATGAAGTATAATGCTCAGATTTTTATTTTGTATTTATTATTTCTATTATAACCACTTTATTTGTAAATAAATAATGTGTATTTATCGTGAAAAAACATGGTCACTCCAATTTTCAGACTGAAGATCAGCTATAGTGAAGCAGCCGATGTTGATGTATATGTGTCAAGGGGCCAAAATGTGCTACTGACATAAATAACAAAGATTCAAATTCTGGCAGATATTAACTCCAAAAATATCACACTGCAAGAAGCTCACACTACACTGATTGCAAACCAAGCACTGGACTCTTTTGGTAAATGTAACTGGAAACCAACAACAATAGAAGCGAATAGAGAGGAAAGTGGCAGGGCAAGGTCAGGGTGCCACTGGCGTAATGAACTGTAGTAGGGTGTAGGGTCACAGGATGGGAGTGACAAGTTACAAGCCCACAAATGTGATAGACTCCCATGGGAGGATTAGGAAAACACCAGAGCATGTTTTCATGCATTACATGTCACTGCAAAGATCCATGGGAAGGCGCTTCTGCAAGCCGACTTGTTTTTTCTGCTCCTAACCAGTACTACAGACGAAAAACAAGTGAATCTGCAGCACCTCTGCAGAAGGTCTGACAGGGCACAAGGTTTATTTATCATGAGACTTGAGCCTGAAAGATTGCAAAGTAAGACAAACAGACAAGAGACTCAGCAAGAACAGAGCCTACTGGCACTTTAATTATTAAAGGCAAACAAACACACACCTGCACCTGTCCACATACTGCACATGCTCAGACAGATTCAGCCCCACTTCAGAGTTTGGCTGCCTTCCTTTGTCGTCTCTGATTCATAAGGCTCTGATGTGTTTCTGTACTAAGGGGGAAAAAAATCCAGGAATGTTTCACAAAACGGCTCGGCAGCAGCAGCAGACAATGAACTGCAACAGAAACAATATCATACGACACCAAAAGCAGCTTAAGAGCTATGTTTTATTCACTAAGACAGTGGGCACGGCTGGCTGGCAAAACAAAACATATCATATGTTACAGTAAGGCAGCTTGAAGTACGAACACCTGAGTCAATACCTTCATTCTCTGATGTTTTCGGTGGAAACAATGTAATACGTAGACTAAACTGAATGGACTAAAACTGCTCCAGAAAGACACAGATGGAAATTTATAGTGTAGCCACAATAGCAGATCAGATAATGAGAGGGAGAAGAGAAACAGAGAGGCAGAGTTCTGCGGAGTTTGACTGACTGCATTTTCTGCTGTGTTTGCATTAGAAAGGGCTTGGAGGGATCACAAGGCAGCTCAAAATGCTCTAAATAGAATGTTTTTTATGTGAGCGCACATTGGGACCGTGGAATGTTGGTTTTCAATCTCAGACACATGCATACGCTTGCATGGAAAACCAACGTGCTTGTTTTTTCAATCATCTATTCAAGGGTTTCCTGGTGGGCTTTTTCTCTTCAAAAACAAATGTGCATTGAACAAAGATACGCTTGTTACTTATATAGGAAATGTAAATCAAAACATTTAGAAGGAGCCATGAGACTTTATTCACGGGCAGTAAAAACACTGAAATGTCACTTTTTTTCATGGGCCTCGGATCATGTCTGTTTACCCATTCTTATCCTCCAAGGGTGTACAGCGCCCGTTCACTCTACATGATGCAACCATCCAATTATTTTATACCCTCCCAACATGTACACGTACGCACACACACACACACACACACACACCACCTCCTCTCCCACCACAGTTCAGTTTCAATCTTCTGCATGTGTTATTTTATTCTACCTTGCATCTCCACCCCCCCGGTCCCATCTGGTGTCCATTTCTCCTCTGTGGATCACACCATACCACAACCCTGCACATGGGCTGCACATACCTCTGTCAGTAGCAGCACTGTTTTAATGGACTTCAGGAGGAAGTCACTTCACTGGCACACTTAATGAACATTTGATAAAATTGAACAATAAAAAAAAAAAAAACGTACTTCCAAAAATGTCTGCCAAGAGTTTCGGGAGTAACGTCAGGAGTGGAATGGGGGGAAATTTTTGTGTTAAAAAAGTGTGAGATTTAGTGGTTTGCATTTATAGTTCCAGTCCATAAACCTTTCATTGGGTTGGGTGGAAATACTGCTCCCAGAGAGGGTGACACATGGGTAGCACTCCTGAAACTCCCCCTCTGTACCCCATCCCAGCTGAACTGGGTTCCATTTGTACTGTGACTTGGCCACAGTTACTCCGACTTTCTGGGGCTTCTTATTTTTAGAGCCGCGTTATTATCAGACAGCTCCTCAGGGACCACTCCTAAACTTCTCACTAGGAACAGGGGTCAGGGGTCAAAGTAATAAGGACCTATTATCTCCACCATTACTGACTGACTTCCAGGCTCATCACGTCATCACAGACTAGTAGCTTCAAGTGTGGTCAGCCACTGGTTGGGACTGTGAACATGTCTGCATTTCAGAACCCATTCTGTTCATCCTACTTGAGCACAACTTAGATTGTTAAACTTTTTATTTCATGGCATGAAGGAGCTGATGATGAGCTAAAAATTTAGTCTGTGTGTGTGACCGCATACTCCATGATTTAGTTATAAAAGCACAACTGTGAGATATGTGTTCTTGGCAAGATTCTCTTCACCTGCTCCACAGACCTCTGCAAAGTCACTCTCTGAAAACAGATTTCCCCCTTCCTTCTCCATGAACATCTGGTAAATCAGTTAAAGGTGTCCTTCGCTGTCTTTGTTTACGCACAAACACACAACAGAGCAGCCGCACGACTGATGAGCATAACACTGGGAGCTGAGACCCACTAGCGTGGCAAGGCACATTCATTTTGTTTGGTGCGCAGTAAACCACACCAAAACTATCTGCAGCTCCAAACAACCCAAATCATAAGGGTTATAAAATCAGATTTCCAGATTTCTGGCTGGCCCAGAATTGGAAAGTATGTGGCATGCCGTGTATCTTTGATGAAACAGAGGACTCAGTCGCTATGGGAGATCTCAACTGGCCCTGAGCCAAGGTGGGACACGGAAATGTAGAGAAGTGAAGAGAGACAGCAGCCACTTTAGTCCTTTTTAACTTCAGCTCTTTTCTCCTTCATGTGCTGCACACGCTAATTTTAGAGGTGGTGCACATGGTGTTTTTTCTGTATTCCGAGAACAGCCAGCGAGATGACGTCCAGCATAGCTAAGACTGTGGCATCTGTGCTGCAGCTCTGAACACATCAAACAGACGGGCGTCCACAGATTCAGAAGCAGAGCAAATATGGAAATTACTTTTCCAGAATGACTATAAAGATGATTGCATTTTTTCTTTTACATATATACAATCTCAGTTTTTAGTATTTGTCCACATGCATACAGTATGTCTGCAAGGCACATATGAATTAATGCATGCCTGTGAGCACATGTGGGCAAATGCACTAGTTGTGACTTCTTGAATGATGATACATTCATATTGCCAAGGGCATGTGGTAAATGACAGCAACATTACTAAAAACTATCACTGCCTCCCTCCTGAATTATGTCCTGCTACTACCATTACTGTAAGAACTAATCATCCATGCAATCACACTGGGGTTGGCTTGGAGTGACATGCTGAAATCATTACCTCTGGCTGGGGCTCAATTGAAGAGACCATTATATAGCCTTATATTCACAGCAGAGTAGTCTTGCCGTTAAGCTATAGAACAGAGTTAAAAGGTTGTCTGCCATTATAATATTTTCTAGAACAAGGCAATGAAACCTTAGAGGATGGGCAAGAACTTAAGCCAGACACTTTTTAATCGATGAATGGTGGGGGGCAACAGCAGGGGAAACGACCTCGTAACATCAGAGCTGTTCATGTCTCATAGAATACTAACACATTTCTTGTGAAAAGTGGGCACTTCTCTCTCTATCCTCATCCCTCTCTCTGTTTTACAAATAATTTGAAGTGAAGCAACAGACAGTACTAGAGGATTTGAGTGCACTTCTGCTAACATAATTATTTTTTCTTTTATGTACAGTAGTATCTGTTACTGTGTGATCAAATAGGAATGGCCTTCAGGATGTGTATTTTGCACTTCGTGGACTAACACATTACCACAGAGGATACAGGAAGGAGTTCCATGTGGACCACATATGGGCTTCTAAAACAGACTCGAGGTTGGATTTGCCTCTAGACACTGATCTAAGGTCAGTGTCATGTTTACTCCTCTGATGGTTACAGTTAGGTTTGGGGGGAGGGGTGAACCGGACTGATCCTGGAACCTTGCCGAAGGGCGTCTCCTACACCCTGAGCTTGAAAGGGGCTGTGTGGTTACGGGAGCGGCCTCCATCTTTGTAGCAGGAAGTAAAGAGATCAATCAAAGGGAGCTACATGACATCCCCCAGCATGCCTGTTAAATAAATGTCAATCTCCGACACAGTAAATCTCATGCATTACCAAGCGTACAACTTCAAATCAGTGTTCTCTTTCAGAGCTGGCAAAAGCTCATAATACAAGTGAATAATGTCACGCAGCTACAATATAAAACAGAACAGAAAACTCTGCCCCTCAAACATTTACACACATAATCATATATCAACCTTTCTACAACCAAATACATATCTACAGTGTATATACTGAATGGTCTTGTTCACTCTTCTTCATCACCTGTGATGAAGAAGAAAAAAAAATCCTAGTTGACATTAAACTGATTCCAACTGTAATAATTAACATTGTTTATTCTGCTATATATTTCATTTACTTTTGAACATTCACATGTTTTTTGTGATGTTATGTAAGTATAAAAATGTTTATGCTTATATGAACTTTTAGCCAGCAGATGGCAACAACCTATCTCCAACACTGCCTGAGTGATACCACAAAGTCTCCTCTCTCCCTCTCTGTCTGCCTGGCAGCAATGGGGAGGTAATTTAACATTGACTCTTTATGATCATAGTAGTCAACCCTAGCAGTCAACCCCTTACATTACAAACTTCTAACCCGAAGATCATTGACACAAGTTGCACAGTGTTGATATGGCACCTTGAGGTGCTCCAGACCTGGAACCCAGTTCACCAAGTATCAGTTGATCCCCAGATATGAAAGGAGACCTGTTACGGAGTTGGGGGCCTCACTTGGTGGTCTATGAGAACAAGCTGGTGCTGAACCTTTCGTACTTAGAGCAGATTACCAGGAGGCTGCTTCCAGATGCAGTGCACCAGGGAAAACAGGCTCTCCTTCTCTGGGTGGTATGGGACAAATCCATTCCCCACACTTTTCTCATTAGCATAATATGTTCTGGATAAACCTCTGGTCTGCTATTGTCAAGGACATATGCACCATCTCCTCCATCCATCTACAATACATCTGCCACATATCTTTGTGCTGCTGCAAAGCAGGTTGTAAAATGTTGAAATGTAAGGCTATTTGAAAATTGTCCAACCTGTATACATGACAAATTCTTGCCAGTGAGCATGTGTGTTGTTGTATTCACATTGCCATTTCATATAATATGCTGAGAATTCATTATAGGAAGTACACATTTTTATCAAAAAATATATATAGTAATATATTCAATTCTCAGATAAAGCCTACTGATCAGCAGTAATATGCAAATTATGTCAGCTGTACCCCAAAAGGAGCACACATTCAGAAAAACCTTCAATATTAACATGATATTATGTATTGCTTTTGAAACATTATTTGTACTATGGTACGTGGGAAAAGAAATGTCCATACATAGCACTTATTTTCAAAGGAGGCTTCGTCAACCCGATTGCAGTAGGAGAGATGACAGAAGCCTGTTTATGTAAAGAGCAGGTCCACAACCTGAGGGCCCCAGCCAGCTCGGCTACGAAGTGTAACTCATACTCCTTCACCCCGCTCTCCCACAGCCTGTCAGTGACATGGCAAAGTCTGCCTCACCAGGCTTCCTGTGACTCACTTCCTGTCCCGGCCCTGCACCTGCACTCCCCTGGGTGATGTCATGGCAGGTTTTCCTTTTGGAGTTGCACTACTGAGCACACTCCCCATCTGGCATAATGTGCATATGCATGCATGTGTGTTTATGTGTGTACATCCATCAGCATGCCTGGCTCAGACATCAGTCAGCAGGACCTGCAGTCAATGTGGCCCTTCATAACTTTAGTGATGACCTCCTCTGTGAGGAAAACGCTTTTCAGAAAAGAAAGGCACATCAAACAGACAGGGAGAAAGAGGACAGTGGTAGATGGAACATGGATTCATTCCCAAAGCTGGATCACTGTGATTTTTTTCTCCTTCGCTTCCTTCGTCTCTAAGACACAAATATGTCCTTTTGTTGCCTCCTTGTGTCTGTGCATTCAATTACTTGTAAGAATCCTTCTCTGAATCCTTCTGAGCTTCACGTAATGAAAACTTGACCTTTATGAGAAAGGAGTAGTTCTGTTTTCCAGTGAGGAGAAACAACCTCTAGATGTCCTCAATATCTGTAGGAATAATTATAGTAGGCCTTTCTACCATCGGTGACCGCAGTGAAAATGATAGATTGAGGGGAACACACTACTTGGACAGGCCCATGAGTAAATGGAAATATTGTATGAGAATGAGTGCATAGTTTTTTCCCTTATCCTGGGCCGTAAGAAGTGATTTTTTTTAACCAAACCAACTTTTTTTTTTTCTTTTTCTCCCTCAGATTGAACGAGTATGTACGTGAATGGGCAGGAAATGCCTTACAGGTCCAGTCAGCAGAGGAGAAACCCATTGGAGGTCAAGGGTCACAAGAGGAAGGCAGCAGCAATATATCAATATTCATTTCCTTTTCTGGTACATTCACAGACCTCTTGCTAGTTTCACTCCTTTATAGAGTGCGTTACGGATCATTAGTTCTTGCTAGCTGCCTGTTGACAACATTAGCTGCTCTAATGGTCGTCTGTGGGAAACTCAGCCCTGTGTCCTCCTTTTTGGTGTGTGCGTCATATCCATCTGGCTCTGATGCTGATAGATGGTACGGACCAGAAAGAAGCCAGTGCAAGAGAAAAAGAGGTCTCATGCCCAATCTGATTTTCTTTGACATCCACATCATTTCCTCATGACTGGACTGATCTAAACTATCCCCATTACCTTTGTGAAAATTACATTATGTGCTGTTATTAAATAACCACCATTGTGACTGTGAAAACTGATAAAGTATACTCAGTAAAGTCTTTTTCCTCATTAGAATGGGCAGCATTTAGAGAGCTACAGTTTACCAACATTCAGGGGTTGACATTGGACTGAATCTCTGTACTGTCACTGTGCAAACAGCGGGCGTGCTGTTGACTGGGACATAAAATAGTGCTGTTGGGTTTTGGGTTTCCAGAGTGGGATCAGGGCTGCAGTATATTGAGTCCATGTGGGGAGTGCGTTTTTAATCTGAGCCTTACCCACAGTCCTTCCTGTTTCTAATTTGGCGCTGCAGCGGTTTTGTCCCGAGGCCAAGAGCCTCTCTTCCATAGAGTGTCTATTTCCTCTGAAGTGAATAGTAGCAGGTGTGCTGGCCCAAGATCCCTTGGAGAAGTCTGCTTATGAATGGCCCACATCTCACTCTTTCTCACCTGTCTTTGTTTTCTTTTTTCTTCCTTTCATTCTTATTTTTCACTCTGCCTTGGATTCTTTCTCTCTTTTTCACATTCTTTCTTTCTTTATTTGCTGTTATGTCTTCACCACTCTGTGGTCACTCCTTTGTCTCCCTCATCTCTCATTCATTCCCTTTGCTCTTTGCTTCCTTCCAAGATCAAGGTGTACCACTTTGACAAGTCATAAAGCGACAGCTCCTGCTGATGAAAACAATAAAAGACTACAACAAGAACAAGGGCAGCACAATCACATATCAGCCCAGCCAGACATCCAACACAACAAATCACATAAAACAGTGAAACTGTCAAAACATCTAAATTAGATTTAGAACTGGGTTTATTGGAATTGCCTCTGTTCTGGCAAATGTAATACCACAGATCCTTTAGCTGTTACAACCATGATTATCCTGAATAAATTTAACTTACACAACTACAAATGTACATTCAGTGGAAATCACCTCAGTAATGAACAATATACATATATGCAGGAAGAGGAGGGGGAAATGTGTCTATGTGAGCAAAAGACTTAATCTTCCACACGCTGTCATCAGGCCAGTCTGATAGCCGAGAACTCATCCAATCTGTGAGCAGAGGAGACATGCTGTCACGCTGTTTCAAGGAGGCACTGCGATTGGAATTAACCTATAGTGACCTTCACTTCTCCTCCCCCCTTCAAGACCAACTCGCTCCCTAATGAGTTGCGCTTTAAGGGGTGCAGGCTTGGCTGTAAGGCAAATAAATCCTATCAGGGAAAAGTCATATTCTCACTTATCTCAGAGGAAAATAAGGCAAAAGATATCATGTTGGTTGCCAATGATTTTGACTTAACATAGGGGTGAAATGCGGCCGCAAAGCCATTAAGGAAATGAGAGCCTAACAAAAAGGGTTGTTTAACTGGAACACATGAACTTTTAATGATGTTTGTGTTTATTCAATTTTGCCTCCACATCATTTGCCAAAGTAGAATTTGGTGTAAAGGTTATGAGCAAAGCTTGCAGATTCTGTTCCCAGACATTGTGAGTCTAGTAAGCCTTACACTTCCTATCACTCTGGATGTATTTTATGTAATGACAACAATAATTGAAGAGGGAGCAAAGTGCTTTGTGGGCAATACTTATCTGTAAATGATCAAAATTAAAGAAATTCTTTTAATTCTTGTCACTGTGTCACCAACAATCAACCATAGCCATTCAGCGTACTCATTTGGAGATTGGATAGGTAGCCTTTGACCCTCTAGTAACAATGGAAGTTCTCCATCCTCTGTTCAGGCCTCATTCCCACTTCTCCTCTGATTCTCTGCCAAAGTCAACCATCAGCATTTACATTTCCAGCCGTGGCGTTTCCGGCATCTGCACACGCTTGTGTTTACACAGGATGTTCAAACTTGATGCAGATTAAACAAATCCAATTTGGAGGCTGAGTTCAATCACCTCCTTTATTTCAACATTAAGTAGATGAAGCTGGGTCCAGATCACCACTACCATTTCCAAGGGGAATGGGTGGGGGGAGTGATCTGTAGACCAATAAGTCCAGAAAGTATTTTGAGAGTATTTATATGCGGATAGATGTCATCCACTAGTTCCCACAGGCTTGCATGTGGTTGGATTTGCTCAGTGTGGTGTAGGGTATTTTTTCAAAAATCTCCAGCTCTCCCTGGCAGAGTGTTGTAGGCCTTCTAAGGGCCCATGGGTAGTTTGGCAATGGTTCTGTTCCCACACTTATGGTGTAAACGGAGGCCTGGCTTTGTGCTCACATGCCCAGACCAGGCACACGTAGCACAATTCAGTGTTATGAATGTTTCATTTTGCCAGGACTTTTTTCATCTTGCATCAGATAATCACTGATTACTTAAACTCAGGAAACACAGTATAGGTCAGACGCCAATCGTGCCAAGTGCACTTTCTCATATGTGAAAGTAGACAGCCTCCAAGTTTGGCTGAGGGCGGTCTACAGGCTCGCTGGCCCAGTCCTCTGTTTGTGCCAGGCTTCAGCTCCACGGGTTCAGGATTGGGATGAGAAATGCTACAGAACACTGGATGGTCTCTGACCTTTTCACAAGTACAAAAGGACCTTCTTTGTGTTCAGAACAGCAGTCATTTGTTCAACAGGGTTTTTAATTGCTGCTCACTGCAAATAAAGCCCTGAGTTTGGCTGGTGTTCGTGTCCTCACCTGGGTCCTCTTTCACATTTGTGAGAGATTTTGACCTTCCATGGCACCTGTTTGGCTAGTGTCCGGCCGCCCATCTGCTCCCAGCTAATGCAGCCATTCTACTTCTATGGAACAACTCATTTGAGGATGGCTAGCTGTCCACCTAATTGTATCACATTCTACAGGCTTTGTCCTGGCATTCCCTTGCCAGCTAAAGGTTGCCGAAATCTCATCCGCCACATCAGAGAGGCCCTATTAACCCCTGACCCCTGGTTGGTGTGTGTGGACAAGGTCGCTCCTCACACCCAACGTCGGGCCCATTAACACGTCGCCCCACAGCAGAAAAACTATTTTGACGGGCTGTAATTGGTGCTAAGTGATGGTGGACAAAGGCCCCCTCTGTGCTGCCTGCTGGACTGAACGGTACTGACCACTCTCAGAGCTTCACGCTTGACATTTCCTTTCTGAGTCCAATGTGAGAGGAGAGGAATTGGGGAAGCCCCTTCCTGCACCACCACCTCCTCCATTTCTCCATCCCTTTTGCCCCTTCTGCTATTTGCCATGGCGCTCCTTTGAAAACGTGAGATAATGAGGTTCTAGTGGGGAGAGCTGGCTGGAGCAGAATTGCATGGTCCAGATCTGTGGAGGCTGATTAATCCAATGGCGGGCCATTCCTTTCAGAGCCAGCCTAATTAGTTTATGTTAGCTGGACAAGGTCAGGGGGCGTGTTTGACTGAGGCCTTTTCTTTAAATGCCACAATGGTGTGATGATCTGTGGATGCAGGTGCAGCAATCGGCTGCTTTAATGTTGGTTAACTGCTTTGGGTGCAAACTGGCAAAGACAATGAAGTCTTCTGAGTTCAGGATGCCCCGATCATGTTTTTCATCTCTGCGTGAGATCAGCCAGTACAGATAATTTTTGTCATTTGCTATAGCAGCTGATTTTGTAGTGAGTCTGCTTATCTTTGTAGTGTACTGGGACCTCCCACAGACAGCAATGTAACCCGATAAAAGGACCACAAAGGATCATCCTTATTAAGTCAACAACAGGCTTTCAATTTGTTCTACAAGGAAATACAAAAAACTCCGGTGGAGCAATGCAACAAGTATGCTACAATAAGGACAACTGAATGAAATGAATGAAATGTAAGAACTAATCAAATATGTTAATTTATGCAAGTTGTCATTATTAATAGACTAAAAACATATGAAGGCTATTCAAACAGTGCCACTAATCCAATAAATACATAGCACTATGTCTCGAAGGGATTAACTCAATTGCATTATGCAAACTAAAGATGATGGGATTTCAAGTTAGATGCAGGATGCATTGAAAATATGACAAATGCAACAAATAAAGTAAATATGCCTCACAACATGGCAGCCCAGTGTGTACTAAATCATTTTCTCATGCATTTTCATAAAAATATTTCAACAAACAATTTATTATGTTAGACTGCTACTCAGGATGTAAAATAAATTAAGGTCCTTCCTTCAAAAACATGATCTGACAGAAGTGCATTTGCTGTGGAAACAATAATATTCAGCATATCCTCAGGCTATATACCTATGGCTTGTTATGAAGTATTGTCGGCAGATTCTTAAAAAGGAGCCTCTCATCCACCTTCTTTGTCATCAGACTGTTCCTGTATTCATCCATGCTGTTGGATGCAAAGCTGAACAAGCTCTGACTCTCCACACTTGTGCAGGATGCAGAAAGGTAAACACTTGCTCCTGTGCCATGCATGTGGCCTCTGTCATATGTTGGTGCACAAGATAAACAAGGTGGTAGACCACACTACATAGCACACGGTGTCCCTTCAGTTGCAGAATATTCACAACAAGTGATCAATTTTAAGGTGATTCAAAGTGTTAATTCCAATCTACTGATCACATATTTGATAAAAACCTGCCAATAGTGATCAACAGCCAATCTATCTCGGCAACCTCCATTTCAGTATATGACAATTGTTAACCAGCCTCCTCCTGTCTAGGTGACTTTCCAAGTTTATTAGTCATGAACTCGAATGTTATAATGCTCTACAAATAGACAGGGAAAAACCCTCAGTATTGTATGTGGGATCGTGGTTAAGGCTGAAAAAAATGGCAAGCCAGGATTTCCGAAAAACCAAAGACTATGACGAATAATTTATCTGGTAGTTTTGGCATAGGTTATTGTATTACTAACCCAGAGTCCACCCAGTGAATTGCAAACCACTGAGAATGAGTCATTATGTTAGTATATGGATCCTTCTTCCTTCAATCTTATCACCATTTACCTTGCTTGAATTCATATTTACGGCAGATGTAAATCCCTTTAATGATTGAGTGTAATCCCAAATTCCCCCCTCGCTGTGTACAGCTTGTGTCCTTAGCAACACTCCAGGGAAACCCAGCCAGGCTTCTCTCACACAGAGCTGTATACTTAAGACAGGTCTAACTCCCTTCCCCATAGGCCATGCCATGCTCTCATCCCCGTATTTAACAGCCTGACGTCAGACAGGAGCAGAGGAGGCAGCAGAGGAGACTTTAATACTAAATCTCTCCCCCTGTCATTACCGGCCTGTGTGACCGCCTATCAGAGGCTCTTGAGTGATGTGGGAAACCCTGGGCCCTGTCCTCCCAACCCCTGTAGGCCAGGCCGCCTGTTCTGTCCAAACCAAACTGAAAACTACAGGACAGGCACAGCTAGGGCTGACATCAATGAGGCGCCGGGCTCTTTATGCCCACTCTGTGGTCAAGAGGAGAGAAGCCTGGATATTAATCTCTCTCGTCTTTACTCGCATGCTTTCTTCCTCTTTCCCCTTCTCACCACGCAAGCCGTATTTCTGGGCTCTCCATCCCATTAAGACTAAATCAAACGAGGGCAGAAACTATTTCTTTTGATAGCTAGTGCAACTGCAGTTGCAGCTGGAGGAAGCATCTCTTCAAACACTGACACTGTGGACGTTAGAAAGAAATTAATGATCTGGGCTTAGCCCAGTCCAGTGATGGATTGTACCAGCAGCTCAAGTTGAGGTCTGGGTTATTTTTTAATGTTAATCTCTCCATCAAAACTTGCCTGAACTTTTTGCTTCAACCTGAATGTGTCAACCACACCTTTGTTGACAGTAAAGCCCACTGAGGCCAACCACATTCTTATTAAAGCCACACACAGTTAAAACCCTGACTGCTTATTTACATATGGTGAAGGTAGGAAAATCATTATTACAACTAGTAATTCAACTATTCTTATTTCGAGTATACAGCACTTCATTATTAATGTTAAAAAAAATAATCCAAACACACCAGCTCCGTCAGTCGGTTCACCAGCCCGTGTGATGTGGGTCTTTATGAGAGGACACCTGCAGCACCCAGCGTCCCCAGCTGACTTTGTAAAAGCCTCTTAACTGGGTGGGGGACAGCGGGGAGAGCTACAGGGCCAGACACAGGTTTGGCCCCAAAGGCCTTAACTATCACTCTAGTCCATGGGTTGCCTTTGGCCTTGCTAACTGTTCCATGAAATGGGCCCCAGGAACAGTGCAACAGGCCACTCACTGTTAGCCAACAGTGCTCCCTTTGTGTGAAAATTGTCAAAGCTGGCCCTTTTCTGCACTGCTCCTGTCTTTCTTTTGAGCCTCAGCTGTGAGCAAACAAAGCTGGCTTAAAGGTTTGCATGATGGTTAGCTAGCTAGCTGGCTAGCCACATTAGTGTTTGTGTTTCCTGTGTTCTGCAGGTGGGACTTCAATGGCTAATGAGAGAAGACCCAGTCAATGCCCCAGTGATGGGGCCATCATTAAAACCAGTAACCCTATTTTTTGTGGCTTGAGGGGAATGGAGCTTAATGATTCATGGTGTGATCCACATTTAACAATTGATGCATTAGCAGTCTTCGAAATGATTATGAATTGAAATGTTGTTGTTTTTTTTACATCACTATATTCTTACGGTGTTCATTTGTCACTCAGAAATGTAAACATGACTTTATCCAAATGTATTTCTTTCACATTCACATAACATACTGTAGTAACATGATGTATATTGAATTTGACTCTATACTCTATATTCAGCAACTCACCTGTGAGTTTATATGATTTTTCTAGTACAGTATGAGGATAATAATGTAGCCACTTTTTCAGTTGTTTGCTAGTATGTCCTCCTGGCTTTTATTATATAATATGTAATTAATAATAATATTCATTATTATTATTCTTGTTACTGGACATTGAGCTACTGGACATTCATTTTCTACATACTTTATTTAGGGAATAAATACACAATCTATGCACCATCTACACATAGATTGTTATCTACCAGTTGGCCGTCGCTGGTGATGATAGATTAGTCAAACTTGAATACAGTCAAAGAAAGACTGTCTGTGTACAGTATTACAAAGCCATGCCAGCTTGGCCACACAACATTAACTGTACTTGGAAAGTTCCAACACTGTGGTAATGTACAGCAATAATGAGCGATACCATCACCTTTCAACATACAGCACTATCTTCAATTTTATCTGACAGCTCAATGTGAACCTCTTGCTGGTCTCTTTCAAAGCAGAAAAAAATGAATGCTTTAACAGATGCATAAATCATCTCTAGGCGCAGACATGATTGCTTCAAATTCAAATTATATGTATTGTGTTGTCAGAGCGTGAAATGTTCTCAGGAAACATTTATTAAATGCTATTTGTTATGGGGTTTTATCTGTGGTTGAAATAGACCATCAAGTCACCACAGCTTTGGGCTCACAAGAATGAACTTACCAGGAGATGTGTTTTCCTTAAAGGCCATGTGAAATACCAAAAAGCTATACAACACTACAAAAATGAGCTATGGCTACAATTGCTGGCAAAGATAAATGCTTCATCATATTTATTAAAGGAGATAAACTTTACTAAGGAATCTTTTTCCTTTTTTGCCTTCCTGGATGGAAAGGAAAACCAGTAGCACTTGGTTTAACCACGTTTCACTTTGCATAATTGTTCCCAAGGTTGCTGTTTTTTATTTCTAGGCTTTCTGTGCCAATATAATTCAATTTCTGTGGCCAAGCCAAATATTTGCAGCATGGCTTACGCTTCTAAACTGAGCTGTAGTTTGCGCAAAAGCAGTTTGTCTTGCCAGAAGAATCGCACAGACTAGGGAATAAACAGATTCCCTGTTCATCAACAACTCTGCTTCGAATCATACTGTCATTCTCATTACTTGCTCTGTTGTGCAACAAATTCTTCAGCAAATGAAGAGATACACACACAATAGTCCTTGGCATTAAAGTCTTATTGCACTTCAGTCCACACCTCTCATCCCAAAGGGCTACGTGCAGCATGGTTTGATGGTCAACCGACTGTTTACTACTTCTTAGGAACAGATGACACAAACTGAAGGGAGTAAGAGTCATTTACAGTTACTTAAATTCCCTGCTGAGGGCCCTGCTAAATGCTTCTTCCACAGACCTTGCTGGGAAATATTTGCAATGGTTTCCATCCAGATCTGGGTCACTCGGTTCCACATTCACTGCACAGGTGAGCTGGAGCAGGTTTGTTTGGCATTGGTCACTGGCTGTCCTTTCCTTTCAACAGAGCTGGGAAAGCAGCACCACAAACAGCTTGCGACAACAAGAGATGCTTTTGTCCATAGCTGACCGTGGCGAAACGACACCGCTAAGCCGCCTGTTGCCAATGTTGTCCAGGTCTCCCAGGACAGTCCCTGGGGGCTACAAGACCAGCAGCAGGCCAGTCCAATAGAGGCAGAAGGAGAGTGAGAACCCTCAGGAGAATAGGTAACTCTGTCAGCCAGCCGTGCTCCTGCAGCATGCACATGAAAACAACCTCTTTCACATGGAGTGTGTTTTGGCTTCCAAGACTGTAATCATGGATGATTAGACTAAGAACTCAATTCCGAGCGGGGACTATTCCTTATTCCTGTCACACTGTCAGAAATTATATTTACCTACTACCTTTCTCAACTGTCCCAAGACATAAGGGGAGACTTGACTGACCGATGGAAAGCAGGCAGGTGCGTGATCTTGATTTAAATACTAAAAAGTAACATAAATCTCATTTCAGAGATGTCCTCTCCAGGTACTAACAGATGCTCTCATGATAGGTTACAATTTCTCTAAGATGTAGGGAGGAAAGATTTTTCTTTTTCTCTTGAAATTTCCAAACAACATCAAAGTAAACCGAGGTCATACAGTTTCTGAAATGAATACAAAGAGCTTTCACTGGCTTGTAGTTGGTTAATGACTCAAGCAGCGCGTTACAAGGTCTGATGTCACCCGTGGCCAGATCATCACCCCACAACAGGTGCAGCCTTCTCTCCCCTCTCCTCATGCTCATTTTACTACAGCTTGTTTTCCTTCTACATGTGGAAAACATCTGCATAGGTGGTCCCTCCTGCCCCCCTCCCCTCCTCATTTACTTCCCCCCTTCAATTCTTTCTGTGTGTCTATGTCTTTCTCTTTTTATGCCGGAAAATGGAAGCGCTGATTGTAAATATGGAGAGGTGTCGGTGCCAGAAGAAATGAACCACGTATTTCTGGATCCAAGCTGCGAGGTTTACCGAAGCATATTTTTATCATGAAAAGCCAACATGGAATGGGACAGCCATGCGCAGCTGCTGGTCTAATTTGCTCTAAGCATGTACAAATAGGACGGCCCACACAGACCATAAAAGTGGAGTGGAGGTTTTGCTCAACGCGGCACTTTTGTCTGACCAAAGGCACAAGGATGCCTTCCAAAGAACAAACAGATCACAAAAGAAAAGAGAAGAGAAAACACACAGGCGTACTCACGATAGTTTGAAACACAGCAGGATAACTCAGAGGAGGACGGACTACTGCTGCTTCAGAGTTATCCACAAGCAAACAGTATTTCAAACACTGTTTACTAACACCAAATGCATTTCATATTGAATGGTTAAGATTATGTAATATAGCCCCATAGTTAGTTTTTCAAGAAGAGTGCCTCCTGGAAAACATAACAATATAGTATAAATATACTTTGTTTAACTTTTCTGACTTCCTATCCTTGTGATACTATTTTTTTATTTACAAAGTCAAGGTCAGTGGCCGTCAGAACATATATACATACATATGACAGACCCTGGAGTATATATTTTCCCAACAAATTCTCAAGGTTGTTTCCCACCTTCAGAACTGCACCAATGTCCCTCCTGTTCGTTCTCCATACATTTTATTGCACCATGGAAAGTTTTATTTGCTCTTTAGTAATTTGCTCTGGAAACCCCCTGTAGATCCTGTGAGCACTGTACGTCTGTGCTGCACATTACATGCCTGCGCATGGATACACATATACGCATGCATGCACACACACACACTTACATGTGCCTGAACGGGGTTCCCCTTTAGACACCGGATAAATAACTTCAAACAGTAAACTAGGTGCTAATGAACTGGATCCTGACAGGGTTTGCTTTCCGCGAGCAGAGACCCACCCCACAATGGATCCATTCACAGGATCTCAGCCATGGAAAGTGTTGGTAAAGTAATCCCGCTAGAGTTTATGCGACCTTTTCTAACTCTCAGTACGTCTTTCTCCCCTCAGGCCTTTAAGGCTCAGCCAAAAACAACACTGACCTGCATCAGCTGATACAGGCAGAGGCTACCCACATTTGCATGTTTCAAAATGGCACCCATTCACCACCAGTTGGCAAATTGATGTGGGGAGGAAAGGAACACAACGCCCCGCTTCCTCTTACGCTGTACCTGTGAGATCAGTCACGGCAACTTCAAGGCCAGTGTCAAGGGTTGTTTCTTCCATGTTGCTCTGAAGCACAGGACGTGGCTGGATGGAATCTAAATGCTTCCGTGCACATGTGGCCAAATCGTCCAACATCCTCTGCATACAGGACCTGTAAGAAAAGGTGTTATTTTATCTTTAACAGAATATGGGCAGTGTTCCCACAGTGTCTCTGTATGCTCTGACAAACCTAATAAAAGTTACAGCATTGCATATGGCTTTATTCAACACATCTGATACTCACACAAGAACAGAAACTTTTATGGGTGCTTGCTAAAGCTGACGGATTGAGACAGTTGATGTGACTGACAGCATTTCATCATAAATTCTGCCAACAAAGAGGACAGTGAGTTCATCTGTCTTAATATCTAAAAAAGGCCATCTATCTGCCTCTCCCTCCTTTAATTTCGGACTAGCAGAATATCTTCCTGAGATGAATGATCAGAAACCATTCATATGGCTGTATTCCTCTATATCGTTTATGCTTCTGGGCAGCAAAGGAATGAAATACTGCCGGTGACAGGTAAAGCGATACTCTGTAATGGAAGTTGTTTTACAGTAGCCACTTTTCAGAAAGAAGTGCAATATTCAAACATGTGATATCCTGTTCCAAACCACAGCTCAGAGCAGCCTCTCCTCTAGATGTGAGGGTCACACTGCGCTGACAACCTGTATTTATGGCTATCTGACCTGACACCATGAAAAGTTTTATTTCTATCAGATGTTTCCATGCAAGGAGATGTGAACTGAAAAAAAAAAAACGAAAAAAAAAAAACGATATCAGTCTTGTTGGCAGTGTTGTATGGAAAGTTAAAATGTAATTGAAAATGCATGAACTTTCTGCAAGTTTTTGCTTCTTTTTCACTTTAAACACTTTTTTGTGTTTAGAATTTTTTATAGTGTTGGCTGCGGCTTAATAACATTTTTATAAGCTTCAATGGAAATATCCACAAGCAGCAACTTAGGACACCATTTACTGAAGCACCTATGGCCCCGGCCCCCACCCTTATAAATAAACAATTAATTTTAGATGTAAAAGAGCCTTTATACTGAGCTTTCATAGTGCAAGGGTCTCACAGTCAATTTGAGGGGATGTCTGCCATATTTAGTCAAATACAGACACTTTTATCAACAAAGATTCTATAGTCGATCACTCTGCCCTAAGACATAAATCCTCACTTGATCATCACACCTGGGTCTGATTGACTCTCATCAAGACAAAATTTTACATTATAGTGACATTTGTAAAACAAATAACCTGCCAGGTGCAGGTTGTTCTCTCTTTCTTTCTCTCTTTTTTTATAACGGGTGCTGGTATGGAATTTCTTGACAGCTACATAGGTCAGTGGCTTAAGAATAACCCAATTCACATTAAAACAGTAAATAAGAACCAGAGCAAAGGCATGATTTTGACAGCCTCGAAGAGAGAGAAAATGAATCAAAGCCATAACACTTTGCAGGCCATGCAGCAGTGTAGCCTTTATTCCCCTGAGCCCTGTGCTGTCAAGAGACTCTTGCAGTGCTGGTTCTCAGGCCTCCTGACCTCCTCAGCCCTCGTCCCACAGGATAAGAGCCGTGGTTGTGTTGGGTTGTAGAGGTGGGAACATCCGAGGGGATACAGGGGCTGAGGTGAAGGGGATGTGGAATGCCAAGGTGAGCAGTGGTTGGTAGCCTTATGAAAACAACACCTTTGAACAGTGTTTACTTCTGAACCATGCATGAGGTCTCCATCGACACGTCAAAGAAGGTGGTGAGGTAAGTTAGTTTCTTGTTGCATTCATCACTGCCTCTCGTCTATCCTACCTCCCCACTACATCCCTGGAAGAACAACCCCCCCTCTTCACCTCACCCCAAAAGCATGGGGCTCAGCAGCATGAATAGGGCATTGTGATGCGTCTCCGTCACGGCAGTGAATGTTTTCACTTCCATTTGATCCGTCGGCGAGGCTGCTAATTGGGTAAGCGTGTTCCCAGGTCACCGGGAGGTTTCTCTTTCCATAAATACAGAAAGCCGGCAAAGGCTTCTACAGATGTTATTTCCCACCCGCTTCCAAGTAGGTTCAGACCAGCTTCAGGCAGTAGATGTAATTTATTGTGTCTAAAACCACAGTCCAAAATTTCTCCTTCTCTCTCCTCATCACTCTAAAGACTGCATTTATCATTCTCCCAGGCACTGTAGTAAAAATGATATTTGTCCTTTACTTAAGATTCCACCAAGTGTACTATGTTGCCATTAGAACCACAGGTGTCATGACATGGCCGTGGTGTTACTTTGTCTGTACTCCATCCAAGGCTGACAGGTCCAAATGATGTTATTTTCCATCTGTCTGTCCACCAGTGACACAGTTTATGAGGCTCAAGGTTTATTTGTTTGTTTTTGTCATGGAACTTACATTTCCTCTCTTACACAAGGACTCAAGACGAGTTCGTGTGCCAACACTAAACACTCAGCTGGAGCAGAGAGCTCAGACAGACTCACAGGCATGTTTGCTACACTAATCCACTGGGTGTGGTCAAAATGGTCAGTTGGTCAAAGAAATTGTCCTTCAACTGGAGCATCCAACTTTAAGGCCTTCTGCTGGCAAGCAAACACCATGCTGAATTGTCCTTGAATACTTACCAGTTCTGGAGGTGTGCTTCTGCAGCTGACTCTCACATCTGTCCTCCCTGCAAAATGAAGAGGCAAATTCATTAGGTAGAACACTTAATCAATAAACTATCAGATCATTCATACAAAAAAGGAGACAAGTCTTCATGTCTTCTCAGATGATTGGTTATGAGTAAGTGAAATAGCCAGGTCTGTTACTACACTTACTGAGAGTTACTCAAAAATAACCATTTTGTTTGACGTTGTTCATTTGAAGGGCTATTTCACTCTATGATAAGAGTCATACAATATGAAACTGACATTTAATATTGTGATGCAAAAAGCAGCAGCAGTACTCAGATGCTTGAACACCCAGCTGTTTTCCAGAGATAAAAAATACTGTGAGATGATTGTTGGTCTTAATGTTTTTTGATTTATTCACACACACAGACACACAGACACACACACACACACACCATCACAGGGAAAACACATTTTGACATTTCTACAGTGGCTGGATGTGTAAAAGGGTCACCCCAAGGAAGCTACTTAAAGCTTGTAATGTTGAAACAGACTGGAATTTGTCTTGCAAACCTGGATCACAAGTGCTTCTGCCCCAGCATCTCAAGGCATGGTCTTATGGCGCCACTGTGTGGTAGCAAGTGAATTCAATCAATAGCCACATAAGGCTGTCTTGATAAAAGAAAATTTCAGGGCACTACTAGCCATAGGATCTCCTGCACCAACCAGATTTTTTTGTCTCCTGACATATGAATACATTCATGTGTGAGTATACATAAAATCCTATTCAAGATTGTGTGATTATGCTGGAAATACGGTGATCACTTCCCCAGTTACAGTTGGATGACCAATAAGTGTGTATTGTACCTCTACAGACCATTCAGAATTACTTATTAAAAACGTTTTTAGAAAATCAATACAATGTGCCTATTCCCTATGATTAAAATAACTGTAAATAGCTGCTGACCAAGAAGTGTCAGCCCTAAACTCACCTGAGATTAATTCAGCACAAACTGTTGTTTTAAATCTGTTTTGTTTTACAGTAATTTGGATATCAAACTGAGGATTGTCTACTGTTAATCTCATGGGAAATGAAGCTGTTTGTTATGTAAGGACCACACCACTGAGAAAATTATTTTGGATTTTCAATAAAGTTAGTGCTGATTGTGAAGTAGTTGTTATGTTTTGTGTTATTAAAAAGATAAATTAAAAGTATATATATAAGACATGTATCTTAAAACTTAGCCCAATCTTCAGTGTGTGCTCATGCATTTGACATATGCAGCTGATGTCTGGATCTGGTTGAAGGATGCATTTTGCACAAGGACCAGGCAAAAAGTTACTGTATGATTTTACACCAGCGGGTGGCAGACTTCACACATGGACTCACGTCATGACCAAGCAGCAAAGTCAACATCATACACTAAATGGCTAAAGAAACACACCTACATATTACAAACCACAAAGTTGGCCCCAACTAATGTGGCTGGGTGGTTATCAGGACACACCATCTGTCCAAATGGAAAAAAATCTTAGCAATCAGTGTTACTGTTAGGTTATTGTTCTTTCATAAACTGGCAATATCGTTATGTGGAAAAGGCACACTGTGGTGATTCATCTTGATTAACTCATTGGGCAGGATGTGGGCATTAAGGGAGGTGGGCTGATTCATCTGAGGTAAACCATTATTCATCATGTTGTGGGTCTGGCTCTTTATATTCACTTACAGTGGAGCAACACCTCTGATATGATATTTTCACATCAACTGAAAGCATCCAAATTCATTTGCAAAAGACTGCACCAGAACTTTTAAAATTGAGATTAAGAGCAACCTCTCTTTATGCGGTACACTTTGCTGCATGTACAGTTAGATTACAGTTATTTGTGACCCTTTTAATGTTATATTCTACCAACTGCACTTCATGTATGTAAATTAAATTAAGTTCAAATGATTTATGCTTGCTTATGCATCCACAAACATGTTTAATCTTTCTCTGTGCAGTATTCAGAGTCGAGCCTACCCAAATTAAACATGACTTCAATTTATTTTTGCTGGGTTGAGCGAACGACACGGACACTAATCACTGCACCTGCATCTATGTGGGCTAACGGTTGCTTTTATTTTTGTGTCTGTTTGAGATTTTCATATTTGAACCCGAAACACAAAGATGAAACGTTTAAAATGTTTTCAAATGTGTATGATCCCATAGCATGTTTGCATTATTACCGCGATATAATGTTATTCGCATTGATGCTGATGAGGCATTAAACTCGCTAACCAAACTAGTTAGCATACATAGACTAGTTAGCTAGCTAGTTTCGGGGTACACGTGGGTACTACAGAGAGTCTGTGCATGTCATAAATAGCCAGCCACTCGTCGTCAGTTAATCTGCAACCTTTGTAGACCCACTGAAAGGACAACCCAGACTGTGTCTAAAGTTTGTGACTCACCTGAGGTATACCCTACCAGCTCACTTCCCACGTTTCCACCTCTCCTGGTTTACCTGTCTGAGACGGGGCGTGGCTTTCGCTCCCCAAGCAGAGCTCATTCCCAGGATACTCCACTTCACAAGAAATTTCTTGGAAAGGCTCAAAAAAAAAAAACTTTGATTCGAGGTAAGAGCGGTTTCAGACTTTTGACTAACCCAGTACCGTCAGTTTTATAGACTAATATCCCTATGGGCTTGACCCCAGGAGTTACTCTCATGTTCCTAACGGGAAACAAATCACATCAGAAAAATGGGAATGGCCCATTTGGGACTTTGTTATGTGTCTGTGGTCGGCCTACATAGACGAAAGTTAATGATCAACTTTATTGTGCTATCATACCCAGGCTTGGCTGTTATATCAGGCCTACGTGAGCGCTAACAGTAGCACTGTTTATGGCTCAACGGAAAAATCTTATGCCACAGACTTCACTCTCATTAATTTATGCCTTTTCTTTTCAAACCATTTGGCCCACTGTGAAGGACTGTTAACAATAACTAATGATACATGCTGCTTCTGAGTTCTGTCTGTCATTGTTGTGTGAAATTGCATTTAAAGAAGGGTGGGTTGTCTTTCTGAATTCCTTGAGTACCAGTAAATCAGTGTGTTGTGAGCTGGAAATGAGACACTGAAATGTTTTCCTGTAAGTTAGAAAGAATAAATGAATGAATGATGTCTGTAAAATGTATTTACCTTCAGGCATTTTGATTCACCCCAAATGCCAGGATTATATCTATATCACACATGGGTGTGTTTTGCAGCGTACTGTCAGGTCCTCCACTTGTCTTTTGAAGAAATATTTGTTGAGATATGTTGGAACATCTCAGCAAACCGAAGTATTCATTCAGCAGACATGCAAGCTCAGTCTTTTAACTGAACCCTACAGCTGCAGAAAGCAGAGTGTGTTCATAAAACCTCACCTTCCAGCAACATAGTTTTACACTGTACACAAACACAGTGGCCTACCCAGGACAAATCAAACAGGTATCTCTACTGATAGCTCCAGGCTACAACTAGTGTGTGTGTGTGTGTGTGTGTGTGTATGAGAGAGAAAGAGGCAGAGAGAGAGAGAGAGTTTATATCTCTTTGTTCACCGAATTTGTATTGTTCATATGTGGAATAGAGGGAGACTGGTGCAGTGTGGAGATAGATGTTTTGCATGGTCTCTCCTGCACCAGATTCATGTCCCTGCTCGTCACACATTCCACAGCAGCACCCTCCCTGCTCCTCCTCCACTCTTCTCCCCTTTCCTACATGCCCGAAGTCTTTCATCCATTCCCTCTTTCTAATAATTAAAAATCCAACAGTCGTCCACCACATCTGTGCCTTTATGTGCAGAGCAGTGCCACTGCTTTGTGCTTTGTGCTCTCTGTGTGGACTGTGTGTTCTGCAGTCTCATCTGTTTTTCCTTCTGGCATCAGCCAGTATATCTGCCACTGATTTTTTATTCATAAATGTGTTGGCTGAGAGGAGTATTTCAGAGGCTGCAGTGTAATTGCACAGAGATCTATTCCACTGGTGACCACTTAAAACACAAAAACTAAGAGATCTGTGTTTGTTAACTTCTAGTCAAGTTAATTTGGACATTTCTACAGGATGTTGAGAAACACTTGATCCATTGAGTCAAGTTTTCATCCCAGATGTTTCCTAATCCCCTAAACAAAAGAGGACAAGCAAAGAATCCACACATCTTAGTGGAATTCCCCTGTTATGTGTCTATTTAGAGATAGAAATAGTTCCACTGTTCGTTGTAGTGTAGCTCTGTGACAGCAATGCAGTATCTAAACAGGAGCACATGGTCTGTGATCTATTCACTGTCACCTCACCCCTCTTACCTTTGTCTTCTCAGAAGAATGATCACAGCAGCAGAGTATGGAGAAACATCATGGGAGCTATCTGTGCAGGTGGATCAAAAACATTTAGATGACTCCATGAAATTTAAGATGAGAGTGAAGGGGGACTTGCACATTGGAGGCCTCATGCTGAAGTTGGTGGAGAAGATCAGTAAGTGTGTGAAAAACTAATACCACATACTGTATCTACTGGCAGCATCCAATGTGGACTATTGACTAGACAGTATATATGTGTTACAACAGAGGAGAGAGACATGAGAATACGCACATTTCAGTTGCATCGTAGGACTTAAGTTCTCCTTTAATTTTCATGTGTATGACCTGGTAGAAAAACATAACTCCATGCTACCCTGTTTTAAGCACTTGGACTTGCCCCCCACCTCACCACCACCGTACCACAGCAGGTCTGTTAGTCAAGCCACACCTTTATTTGCCCGACATTTTTCCACACTGCAGTGTCATTGTTTTGTGTCGGTGCATTAGCTTGTCTAGCCCTAGGTGCCAAAGTTCAGCCAGGATCTAGATATCTTTTCACAGTTCTCCATAACAAATGGAGGAGCTCAACTTTAGTAGGTGGTTTAAGAGTATGAGACATAGTAGATGACTAAGAAGCATGTCATCAACAGACAGATTTCAGCCCAGCAGCATAACATGATGTCAGGTAGACTCATAAAACAACACTTCAGGGAGTCCGGGGAGTGTTAGCATTGGTATCAGCAGTGGTGTTTGTTGAAATAAATACCCTTTAAATGTGTGCAATAACATTTGGTGTCCACAATCCATTAAACTTGAAATATGACATTAATATGGTCCTAATAAAGCAGTAATATGAATCTGTCTATCTGTAGAGGCTCCTCAGGACTGGTCAGACCATGCCTTATGGTGGGAACAAAGGAAATGCTGGCTGCTGAAAACACACTGGACTCTGGACAAGTATGGAATTCAGGTAATTTTTTGATTACAAAGCAATACATAACAATGACCTGCAGGGGACCGATGAATTATTTCTGATCCCATAGCCCATGACTCAATAAAATATTCCACTCAAAGTCATAATAATTAACTTCTCAATGTTAACAGCCCCTTAAGGTAGAGAGAGCCCTTATTAGTTTTATATAGCTTCTGATTAAAAATCATTCATACTAATAGACTACTAAAAAGCTGGGTCTCATTAATGTCCTTAGTCCAGCTCTGAAACATTTGTTGGGTGCATAATTGAAACCCATGCATCATTCAAAACCAAAGAAGCAAATAACTGTAGTTTAACATTGCAAAGAACTTCACAGTAAGTCTGCCACAAAATTAAAAGGAACACACACAGGTGAAAACATACAGAAAAACATCAAGGAGTTACAAAATGAATGTGAAGCATATGTGTCAAAGTTTGACCATAAAAACAGCCGTACTTCCTATTTTAAGAGTTTATCATCTACAGTGCATGTACAAACATCATCTTATATTAACATGCACCCAAAAAGAATAAAGATAGAGTTTGCATATGTAGCTCATATGATTTGATATGATTTTGCTCTACAGGCTGACGCTGACCTGCGCTACACACCACAGCACAAACCTCTGTTGCTGCAGCTCCCAAATATGAAAACCATTAAAATGACCGTCAGCTTCTCCAGTGTGGTCTTCAAGGCCGTATCAGACATCTGTCGAGCGCTCAGTGAGTTTCTCTCATCTCTGATTAGAGTGCCCCACTCTCTCTTTGCTCCTTCTGTTCAATTTAGTATCTCTTGGTCAGAAATATTTTTGTCTGATGTAAAATTAAGACTCACCTTCCATATTCTCACTGATCGCTCACACTTCCTCTTTACTGCTCCATTTCAGACATCAGGAGACCAGAGGAACTGTCCCTGCTGAAGCCGCCAGATGATCCATCCAAGAAGAAGAAGAAGAAAGACAAGAACTCACCACATGATGACATCTGGGACATCGATTTACTCAGTGGCGGACCAGGAGGTGCAGGTACTGTTTCAACAAGGCTAAATAAGTTTCGCAGGTCAGAACAACATGACATAAACATTCACATAACAAAAAGAGAAACTGCACTGGGGCGGAGCATACCATGATTATAAACTGATGTCAGAAATGGAGAGACAGACCATCATTATTATTTCAATTATAATTATATTATTTTTATCTTCAATGCTGTGTCATATTTTATGCTGCACAGTTAATCACAATCATAATCATAACATTTCTACAGTAATTGAAAGTAGTTCTGTGTAATAGTGTTTGTAGTGCCTGCTCTGGTGCATCACTTAGAACTATGAATCAGTTTGTCCTGATTAATAATATTATGACCAGTTGAAATTCTAGACTATGTGAGACTGGGCTATTAGATAAATCAATGGTTTCACTTCTAACTCAGTATCATTGGTTGTTATAGTTATTCCTACTTTATTTATATGGTATTAAGGCAGTTAGACTAAATGTAGTCACTCAGATTTCATAGAGTCTGAAATTCAAAATTAAGATTCTTATCCAGCGGAGGAGGGCATAGCATATATAGTCCTATAACTTACCAAGGCTGATAGAGGAGAGAGAATGAGCCACGTTCATTAAGGCTGCTGCTGAGATCCACCAGGACACAGTTTCCATCACTGAGATCTGACAGAATTACTCAATGTGCTGCCATGTTTTTTAGGATCTCCCACTCTTTCACCATTACAGTTTAAATTCAGACCAAGCTTTAGGTCACTCTGACCATTGGTCTAACCACCATAGTTACTACATTTCATGCTTCAGCATGTCTAATTTTCTCACTTGAATTCACTATAGATATGAAGTGCTGCTGGATCTTTGCACTGCTTTGCTTTGCTGTAATTATTTATACTTCATTTTCCACAAAGGCCCCATGTACAGCAAGACAATGACAGCAACCTATGACCCTGAGAACGGGATGCCAGTGTCTGCCACCAGCCTTTGGTTTGGAGAAAACCCTCTTGCTGAATCTCAGCCAAACTTACCACCCGCTGAACTGGCCAAGATGTATCAGCCGCTCTCGCTAGTGGACAAAGCCATCAACAATGCAGGGTAGAAACCAAAATTTTTTAATAGTGTTAGTAATAGTGTTGATTTGAAATTGGTGATATTAAATCATTTAAATAATATTTTTATCCAAAGCTCATATGGTTGGTTATTGTTATGATTGACAGGTGGTTGGACTCGTCTCGTTCTCTCATGGAGCAAGAAATTCAACATGAAGACAAACTATTGCTTCGCTTTAAGTACAATGTCTTCTTTGACCTCAATCCCAAAGTAAGAGACCCAGAATTTATCCTTCAGGAAAAACTCCCTGGAATAACAGCAGGGCAAACATAGCTCGAAAATCCTGATTTAAACTGGAATGTGCGTGTGTGTGTATTTTTCACTTTTAGTATGATGCCGTCAGGATAACCCAGCTGTATGAACAGGCTCGCTGGTCCATCCTGCTGGAGGAGATAGATTGCACTGATGAGGAAATGCTGATGTTCGCTTCACTACAGGTGAACACTATCCTCTACTCAGAAGCCAGTAAATTCATGGCTGCTATTTGTGATAAAAGCTCTATCTTTAACCCTTGCATGTATTTTTATTTCAGAATTCAATTTGTTGATGGTACCTGCAGTAAAAAGTGTAATACATTTTAGATACTTATATTAAGTATATACAGTATTAAGTTTATATGTGTCATGCCGCTCAGAATATTACATCTATGGGAGAGTGTGTCTGGCTTATAAATCCATGCAAGGAGCTCCTTCTGGAGTGGGAGGATAGAGAGAGAAGAAAAAACAGACATACTGTATCGAAAGAAAATTATAGCTTTCCATTAGACATATTTGCTCAAAGGAGCTATTGATTATCATGATAATTTCAAAAAAATTAGTTGCGACATTCTGAGTGTCTGGATTTCAGTCCTATCTTATCTGTTGTTATTGTGCAAGTGTTGGGACAGTGATTCAGAAAGGATTCAAAAGGAGACCAGTGTTACATTCACCTACACATTGATGCAGTGGCTGGCACACAGGGCTGTGCTCATACCTCGCTCTGACTAATGCCAGCCTTGCATAACTCTATGAAGTCATGTCAGAGAACTTCATTGTAGCTTATACTTGTTACTTACAAAACTAATAATAATAATAATAATTTAATCATTAAAATGAAGTTGAAGCTTCTCTCATCAGGAATAAATACTCTCTTTTCTTCTTCATCTTCTTCTTTTCAGTATCACATTTGTAAACTGACTATGTCGAGTGAACCACTGGACAACTCCACTGAACCAGAAATAGATGAAGTGGAGGCTGCACTGTCCAACCTGGAGGTGACACTTGAAGGCAGACACACGGACAGAATTCTGGTAAACGTGTTTTTTAGATGGAGCTACACTGGTGTGAATATTAACTGTAATTTTCAGGTTTTCTGGCCTGTTACTGTTGAACACCTGTTTTTAAACTGAAGTTGATGGGTAGGCCTCAGATGATTGCATGTCTTAACATGGTGATGTAACCAGGAGACATAGGATAATTGACTGTTGTTTGTCCCGCTTTTAGGAAGACATCACAGACATTCCAGAGCTGGCAGATTCCCTCCGGCTATTTAGGTAAACCCAACTTAATACACATTATACTCTATCACATGAAGATACCATTGATAATTATTGGTAATTACTGATACTAATGCTTCTCTCTCTCTTAAGCCCTCATCTGTCCAGTGATGTTAGATCTAGATGAGTGGATAACAGTATAAGTCATGAGATCATGTTAGGGTACGGGTCAAATATTCGGTATAGGAATTTATAATGTATACTTATGGAGATGAATTCTGTCAAGCTGCTCTCTTCAGTATGTGCTGTTTTTGTAATTTAATCTCATAAACCATATAAAATACAGTCTTCTTTCATTTACTCAGATAAGGTCATTGCAGGCAAAAAAAAAAAAAAATTTCCTGTCTGAAATTAGGCCCAAAAGACTGACGCTGCGACCATACAAAGAGTACTGGTTCGTGTTCAAGGACACCACCATTTCCTACTACAAGAACAAGGAGACTGCCAGCGGAGAGCCCATAGAGCAGTTTCACCTCCGAGGTCAGTGAAAATAGAACCATACTGTTGTATGTTTTTGTATTGTTTGTGATAATCTTCAGTTAAAGTATTCATATTTTGTGTGATTATATCTTGACCATGAGCAATATTGATATTGGTCATAGGATAAAGCACTTAATGTTAATTATTGTATTCCAAACCAGTGTCTATAAGTCTGCAGTGTTTTCCCATGAATCCCCACAGCAATTTCAGTGTAATTATTATTATAATTATGGGATTAGCGTTGTCTATTGTGTCTTGTTTTTCTGAATATGAAGCTTAGGTCAGTGCAACATATTCCTCCTGATTTGACAGGTTGTGAGGTAGTTCCTGACGTCAACGTCACAGACAAGAAGTTTGGCATCAAGCTGCTGCTGCCGGTTGCTGATGGGATGAACGAGGTGTACATCCGATGTGACAATGTAAGCGACATCTGCTGTATGATCACTGGCATTGCTTTCTTTTTTTGGAAATCTCTCCAGTGTGTATTTATGCACCAATGTGGAAGTCATTTTGTAACTGATGTACTGTTATGTGCTTCTCTGGTGCAGGAAACGCAGTACGCCAAGTGGAAAGCTGCATGCACTCTTGCCTCTAAGGGCAAGACAATGGCCTACAGCTCTTACAAGTCTGAAGTGAAGAACGTCCAGTCGTTTTTGCAAATGAAGAGCCTGGCGCCCCCTCCTGGTCAGGCAGCTCCCGACATTGACACCATGGAGATGAACGCTGAATGTTTTGTTTCCCCACGCTACGCCAAGAAGCAAAAGACCAAACAGGTTGGTTTAAGGGCTGCTTCATGCAAGACGCTTGACATTGCCAAGAGCCTTCAGTGTTGCATCACTGACATAATTAAATATTTGCTAAATCTGCCTCTCATGATTGTTTCAAGCTGACAGCACGTATCCTGGAGGCCCATCAGAACATAGCACAGCTGTCTCTAATGGAGGCCAAGATGCGCTTTATCCAAGCTTGGCAGTCACTTCCAGAGTTTGGTATCAACTACTACATTGTCAGGTAGAGTGTGCATATATTTACAGTACATATACAGCACTGTGCAGAAGTTTTACACAGGTGTGAAAAAAATGCTGTAAAGTAAGAATGCATCGTGCAGTACCATCAGGGAGGCATATGATAGGCCTGAGATTTATTCTTAATTACCCCAAACATACTGTACAGCCAATGTCATTAAGAACTATCTTGAGCGTAAAGAAGAACAAAAAGTCCTGGAAGTGATGGTGTGGCCCCCACACAGCCCTGAGCTCAACATCATGGAGACAGTCTGGGCATGAAGAGACAGAAGGATCTGAGGAGGCTTACATCTCCTACCGGGAACAACCTACCAGCCCAGTTCCTTCAAACCTGTGTATAGTACTGTATATACAATTATAACATCTAAAAAGTATGAATGATTATCTGACAGGTTTTCTGTGTGTGCTTCAGATTCAAAGGTGGTAAAAAGGATGAGATTCTTGGGATCTCATACAACCGTCTGATTCGCATTGATATGTCCACTGGACTTCCTGTCACCACATGGAGGTTTGCCAACATGAAGCAGTGGAACGTCAACTGGGAGATAAGACAGGTGGGGGTCATTGTGCCATGTGTTATGATTTCAACCGGCTCTTTATTCATGTAAGCAGTTTAGGTCTATTGCACACAGACCATATTACCTCAGAGACATGAATCTTGAATCTGCTGTGTAATTTCAGGTAACCATAGAGTTTGACCAGAATGTGACAATAGCCTTCTGCTGTCTGAGCTGCGACTGCAAGGTGGTCCATGAGTTCATTGGTGGTTACATCTTCCTGTCCACTCGAGCTAAAGACCAGAACGAAACGCTGGATGAAGAACTCTTCCATAAACTCACTGGAGGCCAGGAATGAGATGTGTGCATCTGTTGTTGATTTTCTTACATGTTACAATGTGAAAGCTAAATGTTGCAGTGGCAATCCTGCCTGTATCTCAGGCAGTGAAATGATACGTTGTCAATGACAGAACAACAGCTTAATTTTTGTGATTTTAGATCCTGCTGTTGACAGCCATAGCAATGTACCCTGCAGTAGGAAATAATGGTGTTGATGTAAATATGTAGCGAAGAGCTGTCTTCATGACTCAAAACTTGTGAGATCTAAGCTTTTTTTAAGTGACGAGACATCTTCATTTAAAACAGACACAATGTTTGTAAAAAAAAAAAAAAGATTAAAAGGGATTTTTATATGTCATAGCATATTTGTTCAAGTGCTGACACAAATTGAACTGAATTTTTACCCTGAAGTTTAAACTAAACAACTTTTATATTCTGTGGTTGAAGAAAACAGAATTCATGGTAGACATAGAATCATATAACCCTAACCCCATAGTGTTAACATCATAGTCAGGTAGAGTGTTGGCAATAGTGTTCTTTCCAATCTTTTTACACCACCATCTTATCCAAATGAAATCAAAGAGATGTAATAAAATGAACTCTGATTATGGATTGTCTGTGTCTTCTCATCTTGACTGTAACACCTCTGAAGAGTGAAAGACATCTATATCATCTCACCCTTTTGAGTCTGCACCCAACCACCCAACTCCTTAGTTTGTAATGGAAAATGTTTTTATGGCTTTTAGGCTTCAGGGTGGCTAACGACAGGAGCTAATAATGCAATGCCATGACATATTTACCATAATAGGAACACCAGAGTTACATATTTAAAATAAAGTACTTCATTCAAATTCAAAGATATTCAAATATAATTCTGTACTGAACTTGAGTCAGGCCAGTTGACACAGAATGTTTCAGCCCTCACTAACTTATTTTGTTAAGTAATGCCATGTTTAACTTGTAGGTTTTGTCTTAAGTCACTATTGTCACCGAGTCATTCAATAGTTACTCTTTAATAACTTGAGATGTCCACTGATCTTTTATCCCAGTTTGACCAAATCATGTCATTCCATTTGCTTTGTAGGATGCTCTTGTTTGCTCTTTGAGCCAACTTACTGCCACACTGCCATATACACCAGCGGTGGTGGAGGCACACCAGTTGAAAATACCTGATTGTAGCCTCATGGTGGGAATGGTTGTAATGTGACATGATGCCACTTCTTCCTCTTTACATATGACAGCAATGAGTGAGGATTGCCGCAGCATCAAGAGGTTCTAGAAAATATAGGCAGAAGTAGGCTACAATTAATCTCACATAATGCACACTTCATTTACAATTTAGGAGTTTGATGACTGAAAGTCAACAAACTCCTAAATTGAATTTAATAAATAATCAAATACTTTTTGCCAATTTCTGATTTTTCGTTTTGATGTTTAGTAGTCAAGTAAAATTTTTATTTCTAAGAGGGTAATATTTCAAGCCATTTCATTATGTGGAAATAATATTTTGCTAAAAAAATTATAATAATGATAATTAAAATGGTTGGGTTCATTTCATTTGGGAAGAAGCTGTCAACTCCCTCTCCGATTGTACGTCTGATTATTTTATTGTCATTTTATCGATGATCCTGAGATCAACTCTTTTGTCTGAATCATCGCATTTCACTCCTATTGGCTATTGAGCTCAGCGAAGACTATCCAGCCAATCACAGACGAGTACGTCGAAGCACGGCGCTATCTAGAGTTACCGATCTATTAGCTGCGCCTAGAAGCTAGGGAAATGAAAGCTAACACGTGGAAATAGATATCTACATATTTTACTTTTACTTCAGGGGAGTGTTGTGCCTTTTTTTGAACCGTGCCTTGTCGACGGCGGCTTTGTGTCTCTAACTGAAGGCGACATTTACCTCGCAGCTTACTAGTGAGCTGGTTTATCTGTCTTATCATGGCGGACCACGGAGACGACGACTCTCAGTACAGAATTAAAGAAGGCGACTACGTTGTGTTGAAACGAGGAGACATCTATAAAGCTATGCAAATACAACCGAAGAAGTAAGTCGAAACTGTCAAATAAATCTTATATACATTTTAACGAGCCAAATGTATGTCATCGTGTCCTAAGAGGCGCAAGGCGGGTCTAACCCAATCCAATCTGAATGGATCTCTTTATATAAATAACTGTATGGTCAGTGTTAATTTCACTTTACTCAGACCCTGATTACCAGTTTAATTTAATGACAAACAGTCGATATAGCCACACTTGTGAATAAGAGATGTTGCATTCAAGCTATTTGCTCTGACAACTGATTTTTGTCTTGTTGACTCACAGGAAGGTGATTTTTGAGAAACAGTGGTTCTTCCTGGACAGTGCAGTGGATCATCTGTACAGCACCACATTTGAGATTGGGCCTGGGGGGTACCTGCAGCCACAGAAGCCCAAGGACACTGAGGCCTCTAATGGTGTGTAACATGCTGTTTAATGCCATGCACTGGTCCCCTTCACGTTTGGGTTACACAGATAATGCATCCAATGGTATTTCCATGTCTGATTAACATGTTATTTCCAGACTGCATGTATGATGTGAATTACAAGACCACTGCTAACCTGTTTCTCTTTCATTTTCACTTCCAATTATATCTTAATATCTTCACAGGTGCAAAAGAGGCAGGCACAGACAACAGAAACATTGTAGATGATGGAAAATCACAGAAATTGACCAAGGATGACATCGAGACGCTCAAAGAGCAAGGTCTGAAGGGTCAGGTACAGCAGTCAGTTTGAAATTACACACATACATGGAGAGAATCATAACAGTGCCAGGTGATGGGTGTGTTTATTAAAGATCAATGCAGGCAGAATTCACAGTTGTTTTATTAATGTTGAATTCCACGAAGAGACCAAAACTAACAATGAATATATTCCCTTAAACAAGTGTTGTCTGATAGAACATGTTCATCTGTGTCATAGATAAACAAACTAGAAACTCACTGTGTGACATCGGCCTTTATATCTGTTGCAGTGGTTCAGTTTCAGCTGATCCATGCACCCCCCTCACCCAATGTGTACTAAAATTGTCAATAGTGGGACAGTCATCAAATGTTCTATTTAGTCCTATTTGATGAATGTTTGCTTAGAACTAGAGTTTTTCTGTTTAAGGTAAATTTTTACCTCAGATGTTTGTAATCTACTGCTGTAATCTCAAAGCAAAGCCACAGAAAGTCAAAGTATTAAGAGATGAATTAACACATTGTTTGTTTTTGTCTTGTCATGGGAAACTTTTTTTTTTAATTGTTGCATAAAATGCTGAAGTTTAAGGAGAGTCTAGAGACGATGTGTGTGTGCTCCACAGGAAATCATTCAGCAGCTGATAGAGAACAGCTCCACATTCAGAGATAAGACTGAATATGCACAGGACAAGTACATCAAGAAGAAAAAGAAGAAGTGAGTCACTTCTAATTATACAACTACAACATCTTGCAGACTAAACATAAATGTAGAGTGCTGTAATTAGTGTTATCAGTTGTTCTCATCATGTGCATTTTTCAGGTATGAAAATACTGTGACAATTCTAAAGCCATCGTGTCGCATCCTGGCGATGATGTACCATGGGCGGGAACCAGCGAAGATCTGGTGAGTCAGCACACGGATGAACAGAATGTGTGAATTTTGCCTTTTAATGAGCAGAGAGAGCTGAGTGTATAATTTGGATGTTTCTGTGTAACGCAGCCACCTGCGGTATGACACTCTGGCCCAGATGTTGACTCTGGCGAACATCCACGCTGGCAGCAAAATTTTGGTGTTTGAGACGTGTGCTGGTCTCGTGCTGGGGTCCGTCATGGAGAGAATGGGGGGTAGGTTAACTTAACTTTTCTGTTCTTTATATAATTTCACTAAAGTCTTTTCTTTGCCCTCTGCATAAGTACCCACTCTTTCCTCCTCATTCAGGCTATGGCTCACTGATCCAAATGTACCCAGGAGGCGGGCCTGTACGGGCGGGTTTGGAGAGCTTTGGCTTTCCTGCACATTTTCGCGATATGCTGCATGAATTTCCCATCTGCCATGTCAACGCGCTGCTGGCAGGCACTCTGGACACCACGGCCAAAGACCCAAATGCTGGTAGGGCCTGCCTTTAAAAAAAATCTGTCCAAGATGTTTCTTAGCTTGTTGTAACATGAAAGGGAAGCCACCAGCTAGTGATGAAATGCCAAAGAAACATATCGTTGTTACAAGTGAACAGATGCTAATATTTACATGTGTTCCTCTGATAGCCATGTTATTTTTCTATCATTAATTATAAACAAAAACATAGACTGGAGCAGTCACTTAATTTCAGAAAATGAAACATTAACCAATATGTATTTGTGGTACTGATATTATAACCTAATTCCAGACGAAAAGCAGTCTAACAAGGCTGCTGTGGAGGAGCAAGACCAGTCTGAGGCAGAAATGCAGGGCAGTTCAGAGGAGCAGGGCATGGAGACCAACACAAGTGATGATGCAGGGGAGGATCAGGAGAAAAAAAAGTTGGACAAACGTAAAGAAGCCAAAGTAAGTTTAATATTTGCTCACTCTACTTCCAAAAATCTTCCTCTCTCCTTTTCCACTTGTGATCAATTAGTAATTAATGTTGCCTTTTTGGGGATATCGCAAAGTCCCAAAATTGCACTTGTTGCTCGGAGGCAGGATCAGGAAGATAGAATGAGTGATCTCATTTTGTGTGTTTTTCTTCAGGCCCAGGAAAAAAAGGTGAAGTCGGAGGAGAAACGGAAGAAGCTGGCGGCGGCTGCTGCTCAGCTGGAAGGCAGAAATGCCGACGGGTTGGTGTCAAAGTTTTTGTTTTGTTTTGTGATTGTTTCGTAGCACTCTTCTGCTCTTCTCATCATCGGCTTCTTTATCTATTGCACCCTGTAGTCAACAGCCATAATTACAATAGCTCTATGGGGATGATAAATGGATTAGTACTGATTAAAATGATGTTTAGCATGGACATAAAAGTCATAATAACCATTTGCCTCCCTCAAAGCTCATGCACCGTGATGAACACAGAGTGCCCTTACAAGGGGAACGAGGCGATTGCTCTGCAGTGGCCTGTCAAATAAAATGAAGAAATTTGCTTTATAGCCTTTTTATGATTGATGGATGAAGTGTTGTGGGGCTGACATCTGCGCCAGAAGAACAAGTATTGATCTGGCTAGCCTATTGACTTACCTCTCCTCTACATCATAGCGTCATAGCAGCAGTATCATAAACGCTATAACAGAGCGCCATTTTCCAGACCGTCGTAAATCAGCCTGTTTCACTGACTCTCATCCAGTTTAATAGAATGCTGAATGAATGTGGACAATAGGAAGGCACTAAATCCTTAAGTTTTCCAGTGATATGTCACATGCACCACTGATGTGCTAAATTACGATATTGCCTACCTCCACATTTCCAATAACACAGTGTGCTGTTGACAGCGTATTTCATATCAGACAGATTTGCTTGGTCATCTTCTTTGTTTCTAATCGCAGGTTGGTTATAGCCAGTCGTTTCCACCCGTGTCCTGTCTTAATGGGCCTCCTCAAATTCCTCGCCCCCTCGAGGCCTTTTGTAGTCTACTCTCAGTACAAAGAGGTAAGTGCATCACATCTGGTGGCATTGTGTTTATGTGCCTGACTGAGTGAGGATAATTCTCTATCTTACAGGGATCTCTCATTAACTGCCTCTGCACACAGTTTTTTATTGCTTAGAGTTACAGCAGCGAATGTCTTTATTTCATTACTGCAGTGCACATCCCTGTCACTGCCAAGGAGTTACAATGCCTATCACATTCCTGCACTTATAACCTCTATTGTGCTTGTGTTGCTAAAAAGATCTGTGTGTGTGTGTGTGTTGGCATGTTGGCTCTGCAGTCCTCCTCCTCATCAATGCCTCTTTTCCATCTCTGTCTCTACAGCCTCTCATCGAGTGCTACACCAAGCTCAAGGAACGTGGCGGCACGATCAACCTCCAGCTGACAGACACCTGGCTCAGACATTATCAGGTAAAGTCTCAGTGTTCCTGTTTGGTTTTGTTTGATTTCTGTTGGGTTTTTTTTTTTTTGTGAAGTGGCTCTGAGCTATGTTTTTATTTTAACAGTAGGTCGCCTTGACCTCTCCTCAGCCTCAGTGAATTTTTTAGTGCCTTTGAGCTCATTGTTTTCATTTTACGGTGAAAAACGTAACTGTCTTGTCTGAGCCTCAACATTCTCATGAGTACATTTTTCAGTTGTATCAGGAAGCTAAAAGGCTTGAAAAGCTCACTTTACACTACCTGCTCTACAGCAAACAGCAGACAGACACAGGTAGCAACTAGCTGGTAAACATAGCATTTCGTTGCATAGCTGTTTTCCCTTTTGTGTAGAGTAGCAAAGATTTGGAAACAGAATGATTATTGGGATAAAAGATGGTTGCAGATACCAGAGGTGCTAAAAACTAAACAGGTACTACAGATAGTGGTGCCCTTAAGTGGGAAAGTAGAAATTAATGCTGGTCTAATATTAAAGAGTGAATAACATTGATCCTGTATTTTAAGCCTAGAGGTATAAATAAAAATAATACATCTTTAATAATGAATGTGTTGAATTTTTATTTACTTTTTCATTGATTAAATGTCAGTAAACAATTAAAAATGATTCCAAGTTTCCCGCAGCCTATGGCGATGATATCGAAATGATTGATACATCCGATCAATAATCAGTTTCCAACAACAGAATATGCAAAAGCAGCAAGCTGTCACATTGGATCAGTTGAAACCAGCTGATGTTTTGGCTTTGTCTTTCTAAATCATTTGAGTGAGTGAAACGAATGCTACCAGAATTGATCCATTTTGTTGCTTCACTGCTTGTGTCAGTGATAAATCATCTTTTGTAGGAGCACAAAACATTGTTAACTGTCCTTTCTGTATTAACTCACCAGGCCACCTCTCCATCAGTGATGTGAAGGCAGTTATTCTGCATTTGGAATGAGATGCTTGTACACACTTGGTACTAATCCAGTGTTACAGAGGCTTTGATTTTTGATCCTCCCTCAGAATCTTTTACAAAACAGCAGCTAACTAAAAACACAGTATTTGTATACTCAAAGAGCTCTTCCCCTTGAGACTAACATGCAATTTCCCTCAACTGTTTCTGTGGAATTAATGCCTCGTGACTTCTGACTGTGTTCTGTGTGTCCCTAGGTGTTGCCTAACAGGACGCATCCTGTGCTCCTAATGAGTGGGGGCGGGGGCTACCTCCTCTCAGGGATAACAGTTGCCACGGACCACTCCAAACCTGCAGGCTCCCAGCAAGCTCAGGAACCAGCACCAAAGAGACTGAAACTGACAGACACGGAGGGATAAACAAATACTCCAGATTCAGATCTTTTAAGGGCACATTACTAATGGCCAATAGGGGTTTCCTCAAGCATCAGCTTCCCTTTGAGCTGAACTGATTTGACACATGTGGAATAAGGGTGACAGAGTGTCTGGTTTGCATTCATCAGGCCACTCTCTCCCGTCTTGTGTATTCAGATCAGCACAGATGAAGGCGTAATACAGAGGAGCAAACTGTAGGCCAGTGTAGGCTCTGAGAGTTTAGTGTATGTGTGTAAGGAGCTGCCTAAATAGTGTTTTGTGTTGAGAGTCAGTGACAGGTTTGTGTTTGATGCCCCAGTGTAAAAACAATCCTTTTTTCCAGTTAATGCGCTCCAGCTTCGAGATTATAACTTTTTTAATAACAAATCTTGTTATCCCTGCAGGAAGTGCCATTTGTTTTATGATCCAGTTGCTTATAAAGTTTCACTGTGGGCTACGTCTGTATCTGCACAGAATAAAACAGCAGTATGAAACAGTTTGATGCGTGATGATGATTTTTTTATCTATCAAGGAATAATTTGAGAGATATTTGTTTGGTCCCAGAATAACTCTTTTTTTTATTGAGTGCAAACTGAACACACTTCAGAACACATTTATTTTAATAATCTGCCTCAGATATTTTAATATCTATAATATGTATAAACATCAAAACCATTCCCATGCTGATTAATTTCATAACATCAAAATATCACAGCTACAATGATAAACAAGTTGATATTCATGGTTTTGGCAAGGCTCAAGGGTTTTTAATCTTTTTTTTTTTGTCTTTTTGAAACACTGAGCACAATAAATTGGCAGACATAAGAGAGGTGAGACAGCAGTGTTATCCACTGGTGGCTGATAGATGCTCTGGGAATGCTGTCTGTCGTAGCTTATGCACTGTTGTCATGCAACTTGGCAGCGATTTTCTGCAACTCCGTGTCCATCGCTGCAAGGTTTTCCAGCTCCTTCTCCTGTAAGACATGGTATTTAGATGCCAGCAGCTAAACAGCATCACTTTTTGTTGTGACAACAGTACATTCTGTCTCTTGTGAGCTAAAGGGAACATGATGACCGAGAGCAGATGAAAGTGATGAGTAGCACAATGACGATGAATAAGTTCTGTAGATGCCTTGTCTGACAGTGGATCCACATTCAAAAATGTCATATTTACAACATTTTACCACATATGCTCCATATATGATTCAATTCTATCCTAAACAATAATTTAGGAAGATGAAATCTGCATATTCTTATCTTCTCAATATATCTGTCTTGTCCACTGCTCTCATTCTTGACAGCAAATAGATTAGAGCCATATTTTGAAGTCCACATTTTAGTTGTACCACCTTATCTCTAAAACACTAGATAAGGATGATAACCGTGGCTCCATCTGAGCACAGTCATGATAGAAGCTAAACAATGTGACAGCCTGAGCTCTTTGGGTTTAGGAAAAGGAGGGGCACTGGTGTGAGGCCAATCCCTCTCTCACAATTGAAATCTTTATGAAAGTATCATTAGTGTCCTTGTGAGTGGTTCTGTGCCCGTTTACAAAAGACAAACTCTGATTTGTGAGTTTTCAGTGGTAGTCCTCAATCTGAGTTACTGCCTCTCACACTTCCCCTTTAAAAAGGAAGGGAGGAGATGTTGAAGTAAGTAAGAGCGCTACTCATGGAAAATCATAAGAAGTGAAACCTTGGTGTCTTTCTTTCTGGTGAGTATATTTACCAAAATTTGTCTGTTTATTACCTCTGCTGAGCAGAATATCTTTTCACCTGTGTCTATTGATTCGTTTATTCATTTGTTGGCTCATCAGCAGAGATACACTGAAAGTGCTGACTGAGGGGTGCAGTGTAGAACAGGGAGGGACTCGCTACACTTGGCTCGGTAGTTTTGGCACTGATATCAAAAAAAAAAGTGAGTTATTTACAGACTTGTGATTTAAGATTTTGACAGTTTGGTGCAGATCTGGCAGATGTTTGTCCACTGAGTTCAACTTGCACAGAATTTATGTCCTAAAAACTCCTAGAAACAGTTAGTTTCAGTTTTCATACAAGTCTGAACACATGAGTTTAAGCTCCACTGACACACACCTACACTGATGTTATTTTACTTTTTGGTGGTGCTGTTATGGAAAATACTCTGATCAGCAGTTAAAATGCTGCTATAAGCGGTATGGTGAAATTTTGTCTTTTTTAATGTTGGCCTATATTAGGAGGGTTAGCACATGGAAATGTGTCACAGTTTGGATAACTAACTGCCAAGAACTGTGGAGCATCTGTTTCCTGTTCTTCTTGTCTTACCAGAAACCACTACAACAGATTCCCTTATGACTTGAGCTGTGGTACTGTGGAGCTAATAAGTCACCATGTCTCCTCTCCCTCTTCTTCTCTGATTATCTTCTCTGCTCCAAAGTACTGAAAGTGACAAGATGAGGGGGTATATATGGTACATATTTTATTAGCCTTTTATGACTTTGATTGATCTGGGAGGCTTTAATCAACAATATTCTCAGTCTGATTACTCTGAATTGTTAATGTTTATATTTTGTTTTTGTCTACTGTTAAATGTTGAGAGTAAAAAGGAAAAAAGGGAGGGAAAGAAGTCCTGAGAGCTGATTGTAAGAGTGCCAGAGCTGGACAAACACTCACTGCCAGTGAAGATACTTGTGAGATTGTCTTTTTGCTTCATGTATTTAAGGGCATGCTCATGAGGGACAGTCCTTGATGCGCATTTGCACAGATGCATATTCTGTGATGCTCTGTGGTTCTGAAGGCTAAATCCTGACATCTCCATGTAGACTGGAGATTTCTATAATGAGCATGGCTGCTCTCTCCCCCTGTCAAACAGTGTGCTGGAGGTATGTGCCTCATGGATTTACTAGGTCAGCTGAATGCATGCTGGATATTCTTCCTCTGCAGAGTAAGTGAATTGACATCATGAACTGCAGTAGATATGATGTATGAAAGGTATATTACCTTTCTTATTATTACCTCAACTATCACTTAGAGTAGACTCTGACCTACACTGTCATCTGCAGGTGTTTTTAAATGACCATTTTTCTTTTGGCTCCTTGCTGCCACATGCTGCTGTTCATCAGTGCAAGATGTATGAGATTCTGTCCTATTACAGTCTTTAGTGTGGACAACTTAATGTATTTTCTAGACTTCAGTTGAGTCATAAAGGAGGCTTCTTTTGCTGTGACTGAGTGAGTGTAGTTTTCACCTCCTGTGGAGTGAGTGCTCTCAGGTGTGTGCTTCTCTTTGCCTCATCTTGATTAGAGTGGTTGGCCAGCTGGTTTATCTTATAGCTCAGCAGCTTGGCCAGTTCATCCATCTGCACACATTAAAGACAGAACCAAACAATGTCCCGACACTATAAGACAATGCAAAGAATTACCACTTATATTTTTGGTATACACAGGTGAATCTGAGTTGATCTCATCATGCCCACCTTGTCTGAGGTTGCAGTATGCTCATCCGGATCCCTTTTAAACCAGGCAGGGTGGTAGTAGCCTCTGAAAATCCAGGGATTGCGCTTCTCTGCCAGATACCTGAAAAACAGCTGCAGTTAGACACTGCCGTATTTTTCTGCCTGATTAAGGGATTCATTAATATTGCTGTGCTAAATGTTTTGATGCTCATTGATCTGCGTTTGCGATCTGAGTTTTCCGCTCCATGCTACAAAATCCAAACATGCACGACTGAAACGCAGCAGTTATTAGATATGATGAAGGACAGACGTACCTAAGAGCTGCGTCCCTGCCCTTTGCGGTCTCTTCGTCTTCCTCTGAATCACCCCTCTGTTCTTCCTCTTCTTCTGACGAGCCTCCGCCGCGCTTGTGAAGTTTCTTGTGGTGGTATCGGTGTGTTGGTTTCCAGATGCGCTTTTCTATTCCTCCCTCTTCTTTTCCGTGCCTTTTGTCAAATCCCCAGGACTCCTGGCTGCGCTCTTCGTCGGGCTCATCTCTGCCCTCCTCAGAGAGCTCCTCATCACGCTTGTGTTTCTTCTGGTGGTACCTGCCGGGCCTCCAGTCCCTCTTGTCTCTACCAGTGTCAAAGTCCCAATATTCCTGGCTACGCTCTTCATCAGGCTCCTCCCTGGCTTCCTCTGAGAGCTCCTCATCACGTTTGTGTCTCCTCTGGTGGTACCTGCCGGGCCTCCAGTCCCTCTTGTCTCTACCAGTGTCAAAGTCCCAATATTCCTGGCTACGCTCTTCATCAGGCTCCTCCCTGGCTTCCTCTGAGAGCTCCTCATCACGCTTGTGTCTCCTCTGGTGGTACCTGCCAGGCCTCCAGTCCCTCTTGTCTATTCCATTGTCAAAGTCCCAGGACTCTTGGCTGCGCTCTTCATCAGGCTGTTCTCTGCCTTCTTCAGAGAGCTCTTCATCACGTTTGTGTCTCCTCTGGTGGTACCTGCCAGGCCTCCAGTCCCTCTTGTCTCTTCCAGTATCAAAATCCCAATACTCCTGGCTACGTTCTTCATCAGGCTCATCCCTGGCTTCCTCTGAGAGCTCTTCATCACGCTTATGCCTCCTCTGGTGGTACCTGCCGGGCCTCCAGTCCCTCTTGTTTCTCCCATCATCTAGACCCCAGTATTCCTGGCTGCGATCTTCAGTTTCCTCCTCCTCAAATGGCTCATCACCTCGTTTGTGGAGCTTTTTCTTGTGGTGGTAACGATGTGTGGGTTTCCAAATGCGCTTGTACCTCTCTTCTTCAACCTCATTCCCGTGCCTTTTGTCAACATCCCAGGCCTTTTGGCTACGTTCTTCCTCTGGCTCATCCCTTTCTTCTCCTTCCTCATCTCGCTTGTGTTTTCTTTGGTGGTATCTTCCAGGCCTCCAGTTCCTCTTCTCTCTATCTTCACCTTCTTCTTCTTCTTCTGACCTCTTCTCTTCTAAGCCCCAGCTCTCTTGACTGCGCTCATTGTCCTCTTCCTCACCCCGTTTGTGTTTTCTCTGGTATTTTGGCCTCCAGCTGCTTCTCTTCTCCCGCTCTTCTTCTTCCTCTTCACTGTCGTGTCTCTTCTCCTTCTCGTCACCCAGACTCCAGGATTCTTGGCTGCGCTCATCCTCTGGGGTTTCTCTCTTCTCCTCCACGGACTTCAGGAGTGCTTCAATGTCTTTTACATCTGTTGTCTTTGCCCCGGTATCTCCAGGATGACCTTTGACCACCTCCTCATGCGTCGCTGTCCCGTCTCCACTCTTTTGTCCAGTGGGGCATGTTTAACCCCTATGGGAGAAGAGGGAAGATCAAAAGAGGTATAAAGAGCCACATCACATAGCTCTAAGGGACAAGTTAAGACGGATTTGTCATTTGATTTCAGACTTTTGCTTGTTTCTGATCCATAAATTGAAAGTTTAAAGATGAAAGACAAACAGAATCCTATGTATATTTCTTATTATATGGAGAACTGAAATGAAAACTGTGAATATACTAATCTTAATTGCTCCTTGTTACCTGCCATTTAGCAAGATATTCATGTGTTTGAATCCACCTGCTCCTCAGTGTCTGAGGAGCCCAACAGTTAGGAAAAAAGCAGCAACCTTCTTGAATATCCAATCTCCATAAACATTAGGCTGTTTGGGTGATTTATGCTGACTGAGCATAAAGATTACAGTAAACCACGCGCTACAAACCTGCTTGGAGGATGTCTTTGCATTCTTGATCCAGCTGGGAGTCCGGTTTGGAGAGAGCTTTGGACAAGACTTCAACCAAACACCGTGTTATCTGCACAAATCACATCACATCAACTAGGTTTCTATACAGCTCAGTGACACCTTTTATCATGATCATTATGCGCTGAGTTATTTGAAAAGCATACCACGTCTTCTCTCTGTCCTTCTTTTCCCACTGGAAGCGCGAGATTTTCTGCATCAAAAACAGAACAGAATCAACATGTTTAAGTTAAAGTGAAAATGTGAACAGAAAGGTTCTTGCGTGCATTTAAGTGGAGTGAGGGAAGTGGGGGGGGGGTCGTCGGTGTCTCTGTCCATGGTCCTGAACTCATCCCACTAACTTGCAGTGTTTCGGTCCAGATAGAAAACCGCGGTGCTCTTCCACCTACCTGTCAACAGAGCCGCAACCGCAGCGACAACAAAAATGAGCCTCATCGTGGCTCGACGAGTGTAAAATCCGACAAAGTGTGAAAAAGCACCAACTCCCGTCCCGTCCCTCAGCGGCGGCAGGAGAGAGCTGCGCTGACTGGGCGCCTGCTGCTCTGAGGGCTGGAGCAGAGGAGCGCCTCAAATAAAGGAGAGGAGTGGGCTGGGGGAGCGTGGGAGGGAGGCTTTAGGCTCCGTTAGTGTCATGACTCATTACACCTGCAAGGGAGAGTGACCTGAGTGAAATGTGATGCACGCACAGAGCTGGCATTTCTATTGACCACACCAGTAATTGGGTTATTGCCACACGCTTCATTCAGGAGTTTCACTTTAAACAGGTTAAAGGAGACGCGGGAATGAGAGCTCATGAGGCGTGTTTGTTTTGAATGTCACGAGATGCCGGAGGGAAGACCCGCATAGGGGGTGGACACAACATCACGAAGATTCCTGCGCTCTTATGCAACATAATGATAATACCAGAGCCCTGCATTACTTCGTGATGGCTGTTGGTAGATTTCATGCTGTTGTTTGCTCCTCATGTTTAAAGTTGCCCCCTCTCCTCTTTACAGCAGGTCTCTTATTGCTGTTACATTGCATTAAATTGCAGAGAGCCTGTTCATGTTATTGTGCCCAGTGGTTCATTTCTGTTCTCTGTGTCTCAGAGCAGACTTCGACTTCTAGACAGGAGCACAGCCTCCTGCAGAAATTATGTAATGCCTCCTTATCCTCAACTGCAATGTTGCCCTCCATTTTCTATTGGCTTTCAGTAATTACATGCAGACTAATGTAGTTTATATTAAACAAAGTAAAAAGACATGCAAAGCCAAAGGGTGTGAGCAACCCTGAGTCACAATTTAGCTTTAAAGACTCCTCAGTAATGCCCTCAGCCTTCAGCACATCCCAGCGTTACCCCATGGGAACTGGTGAGCCTCAGCACCAGTTGAGGAAAACCAGTTAATGGAGACTTGGATCAATAACTGTTGTGGTTAACACTTAAGTGACATGGATGTATTAGAAGTGTATCTTTCTGCTGCCATTGTCCAGGTTCATTCAGTTACCCATGTTACCCAGTGGTGTGACTAGAGCTGCAGATACAATGTTGCTCCCATCAGGAGGGTTATGTGTCTGACAGTTCCTTCAAAAACACAGCAGCAGCAGCAGCAGCAGCAGAAACATTCAAAATGTTTCTGTTTGTATATGTGAAAGGACAAGGACATCTCATCCTCACCTCAGACTTCTTTTGATTCCCAACTTTCCATGAAACTTGGCTTTACATGAGCAGTGTCTGAATCAGTGGCTGCTGCTGTCTTCATAGCAAACCCTGGATTGGGATGAGCTGACATGTGCAACGACAGAGCTCAAACGTAGTAGGCTCAGCTCAGCGTGGCTCAGAACATTCAAACTGACAACTAGTGGCATCTTCTTTTTGGCACTTTGCAGGATTTTTTCTTGCCTCCTTGTCCAGCATTTTGCTGTTCCCCATGCAGCACATACACTGTTTCACTCAGACACAAGAAAAACAAAGAAATGTTGGAGCCTTGTGAGAATGCCTGAGTAGATACTGTATTTATTTGTAAAATGTGTCACAGTCTCATCTACACATAAGGTCCTCAGTGGGTGCTTGAAAATGCATTTCTACTTGAGATGTTTACACAACAAGCACTGACCTTAATATATGGCCAAGTGCATTCAAATTCAATCATGTCTTGGAAACTACAGGGCCAGAAATGTGCAACAGCTGCAAGCAAAGTGCAGATATCTTGCTCTATGAATCTGCTCACTCTTCTGTGTCTCCTGTGCAACATGACTGGTTACAATATCTATCTTTGTTACTGCAGACAACCTCCACTGTGCTAACTGAAATAATTACTCATAAAACCACAATGTGAGACAGAGAATTGTATATCCAAGCAATACGCGCTGAACCAAAGCAGCCGGTGAACCTTGGCTTTTGTGTGAATGACTGTGGGACAACTTTCAGTTTAATGTGTATTGTGCACAGTGAGCAGCAGCAGCAGCAGCAGCAGCAGCAGCAGCACTCTGCAGTTTCCTCTTCCTTCCCAGGGGAGTAAGTCATGTCTGTGACTGAGACTCACTACTCCACTGTGAGCCATCCAGCCACTAGATATCAAAGGCACCGAACCACTAAATTATACAGGTCCCTTCCTCTGAACAATAAGTGTGTGTGTGTGTGTGTGTGGTGTGGGTGTGTGTGTGTGTGTTTGTGTGTGTGTGTACACTCACATGTGATGCTGTGTATGTGTTTTTGTGGCCTTTACTGTTATTGCTCCTGCCCTGATTAATATTTTAGTGAGCCATAAAGACATAGGCGCTTACAGCAGCAGGGAGGGGATTTGAGAGGGAAGCTCAGCATGTTCAGACCAGCTCTGTCATGACTCAGATCAGTCTCTGTCTGCAACAACACCACCCCTTTCATCATGACCATTAACATGCATGAACAAAAAGGCCCACAATGAGCACAATGCAGCGCGCTGCATGAAAGCCTCGGCTGAGCTTTGATCTGCAGAGGGGACGAGCTTTATGTTTGGCTGAAAACTACTGAGAGACTTTGATGATATTCCAAAAACAAAGAGAAGTAATTCTGTGGTCATCTATGCTCAAATGCACTTGCTTTTGCTAATGACTGTCTGGTTAATGCATCATTATCATCTGACATTTTGTATTTTTCTTTGGTGGAGAAACTTAATGTCTGTGTTTCAGCTCAAGCTCGTGTAAGTTCTCACTAATTAGCAAACATCTGTCTTCCGCTACCTTGAAATATGATGCAAATTAATTTTCTAACAATACTGACAGCACATTTACCCAAAAGTATGAACAGAGAGTTTAATCACTGCAGGAAAAAAGAGAAAAAAGTCATTTAATCCTTTTCTAAATAACAACAAGATGTTATGCATGGCAAACATCACATTTGCTAAAGTGCAACATGTTTCCACTGTCAACACATTAGCCTTTAGCTCAGATCACAGCTGAACTAAAGTAAAGTCTACCAGAGCTGCCAGTAGATTTGGTTGACACAAACAGGGTGGTATGATAAATTATAAAGATGATTCTGTGCTTTGGTGCAGCGTATTTCCACAGAAATGTTTAGTTCAATACATAAAAAACAGGGATGCCCCTGTAGCTGACCCTGTGGAGCGTGAGTGTGTACCATGTATCAAGGCTGAGAGCCCTTACTGCAGTAGTTTGCTGTGCATCATGCCCACCCTCTCTCTCTCTCTCTCTCTCTCTCTCTGCCTTTGCTGTCAAAAAAGTTAAAAAAAAAAAAAGTAGAAAAAAATGAGCAGAAACTAGTTGAGACATAACTTGGAGCTCTTAGGCCTGGGGCAGTTTCCTTCTCTTGTTATTCAGGACAGTTGGGTGCTGAAAACACAGTGAGGAAGACTAACCCAGCAGGTTACACTGACTGAAGTAATGATGGAAAATAAAGGAGGAAAGGCCACAAAGAATATGATATGAAGAGTGTCTCCAGATGTATAATGCAGCAGTCATTACAAAGCTCATCAAACGGGATGACAGAGAGCTTGTTCAAGTATCTTTTACATAATCTCTTTGTGTTGCCAGACTCTGTAACCCGAACTGTAATGCTATTAGCATCACTATTGTAGCAGCAGGTTGTTTTCTCAACACAGGGCTCAATAGGACCCAAAAGGCCTCTGCAAGACTGAATAGTATTCATCACTGGTTTATTGTGTAATACAGGATTTGAATTGTCCTGATTACCTGACACACAGGCGATGGCTAATTATACTATGAATTCTTAAGACTGCTGTTATCAATCCTTTCACTCCACTTTCTCATTTCAATTAAATTAGGACTCGTCTTCACAATTAAATATTTGAAGGAGGACCGGAGGTGACCCATGGAAAGTAAAACTGGAAGGCCAGACTTAAAGAACTGCACACAGTTCTTCTGCCCTCACCCAAGAATATTTCTTTTAACGATTTCTCTCTTTGTTTTAGTAAAATTGCTTCATTGTAGTAATATGGGCGAAGGTGAAAATCCTAATGAGGTCTGTGGGGAGAAAGGATGATGAGCCCAACTGAGAAAGGGTAAATATGAATAAATTAAGAATGGGCTGGAGCAGACTCTCTATGAATATTATGACAGCTCTGAACGTATATTGTTCTCAAAAGAAAAATGGCCATTAAGCCAGCTGCATGAGCCGCAGAGGAGAATGTGTGTGGTACTTACTGCGCTGTGAGCTACGGTACTTTTAAACTGCATCTCTTAGGGGTGTGGCCAGAGCAGAGGAAATGAATGACATCAGTGAAAGATGACACGGAGGGTTTGGATGAAAAGATGCATTTTTTTTAGTCAGAGTCAGGGGTTATGTGATTATGGTAATGACTACATGATCATTTATGGACACATACTCAGTTTCTCCTCCTTCAGTTTCATGCTGTTTGACAGTTTTGGCAGTCCATGCATGAGACACGGAGGATGTCAGAACCCATACATCGAGCCAGGAGGCACAGGGGTCATCTGCTGAAGGATGTAACATCAGCAGCACTTCTAGTTCTTCAGGGCTAGCTGATTTTACATGTGGTAAGCTGTAAAGCAAGAGGTGTGACCTATTTGTTATTTTAAGATCCTCTTAATCTTTACTTTGATTAGTTTGCTAATATTGTCATGAAAAGTTACAGTTTTATACACAGAACTTATTATACATCTGCAATGTAACATTACCTCTGGGTGAGGAATGAATGTCTGACCCCAACCAGGAAGTGAAACCAGTGAATTGAAACCAGTTTCACTTCTGCTTCACCTATTTTTTGTAGAAACTTCCACTGTGCCTGTAACATACTTGTTGTGGAAACATACAAGACATCACATTTTGATTCAAATGTTGCTGAACTCAGATTTGAGCCTTTATGATCTGTTCTAATGTTTAGACTTGTTGTATAATCAGCTCTGCATTAGGAGCAAACCACACAGACATCTGCTTACTCTTCTTGTCCATATTGACTGGAAAAAGTGTGTGAACCCCCTCAGGTAAATGACATCAATAAAAGTTAAAAGTCAGGCGTTATCAAACCTGGACTCCAATCAATGAAATGTTGCAGGTGCACAGATATAGTTACTTTGCCAAATAAAAAGCACTGGTGCAAAGAGGAGATCTTGATTTGCAATCAGACATTGAAATTGAAAGTGTCACAGAGTCATTTCACAGAGTTAAAATATCCATTAATCAACAGTTAGAAAAACTGTTTATAAAAGGAGATGGTTTGGTTTGTGGAAACCCAGTTCAGATGAACCTAAAGGACAACACAGACTGAGGTTCAGTCTAACATTTGAATGGTCCCATGGAGCCCAGTGTCTGTTTGCCAAAAAGGAACTTGGCAACAGGGAACATATAATGTATGAAGGACGCTGAGGACAGGCTACAGTAAATGACCTCAAACATCAACTTACATTTCTGAACAAAAATACCTGTGCCATCATAAAATCAATCCCTTGTGTGTTCTGAGACCAAGTCCTCATCAGGGAGTCAAGGAAATCTCCCAGATCTAGTGGTCTTTGTATATGGTAGTCTTCCACCATTAGGAATCTTCTACTTGGACATGTTGAGGCCCAGAGAAGGTGTGGACTAATGAAAGCTCCAGCAGATAGTGAAGGTCCAGAATACTTATCAAAGCAGATCAATGTTTATCCTCAGTGCTCAGGCAGGCCTCCGTGTTTTTTCAATTAAAGACTCTGGCACAGCTGAGATGTTTTAGCTTATTGATGACAGACTGGGTTTTTCCGGATAATGAAATGATTGGTGGTGAACATCTGCTGGGACATAAAATCCATGGATATCTGTGTGATGGTTGTGGTTAAAATGGTAACACAAACCTGAAGCAAGCTGGGTTGGAGATATTTGTGTAGCAGTTCATCTTGGAGAGTAGAACATGGGCTGACTGATGGTGGTTTAGGGAAGATCTGAGTACACTTCACTTAACTACTCCTATCAATAATCCCTTTACTGTTTTCTGACTCTGACGAATGCCACTCTGTCTTACGTGTTTGGGAGCATTTCTTTGATGTAAAGTTTGTCTGTCCCAGTTTTATCTGCGATATCTAGATCTCATATACACTTTCCTGAAAGTAAAATGTTTCTTTCGATTTAGCCTCAAACTCCTGTTCACAAGTTTTCTGCACTTGGCTGAGGTGAGTCTTAGGAAGAAAGTTCCTGGCGGCCTTTTGGAGTGGCTCAATGAGAGGCCACATCCTAACTTGGTAGAGTTATTGTGGAACAACCACACCACATCCGAAGAATTTGGCTGAGCTGGAGTGGCACTGTAGGAAAAATCATCCACAATTCCTCACAAACATTGAGCAACTCTGAACAACACTGACTGGAAAATCTTGGTCAAGGTTATTGCTGCCAAGGGAGGTTCCATTAGTTATTCATCCAAAGGTTCACTCTCTTTTCCCGCCAGTGATGTGAATGTTTGTGTGTATTCAAATAAAGACACAAGAAGACCTCGGCTGTTCACGTGGTATTAACGTTACGTTCATGGTTTAGATGAAGATCAAATCACATTTTATGATTAATTAATGCAGAAAATCAGGTCAATCCAAAGTCTTCACACACTTCTTATCTCACCTTTCCCCAGCTTAGCCCCGCCCACCTTGAACCAGTCTGTTATAAAAGTATGTGGAGGCAAATTGATAAGTGCTCCATGGTAATAATTTACAAATAAGTCTCTGTAACTTTGTCTCAATTTGGGAGAAGTGTTTTTTCTATTTCAACTAAAATATTTAAGACTAGTGTAACAGTATCATACCTCATTTTCACAGTGCTGATTTTTAGACACAAAGCTCCTCTTATTAAAAGCACTGTTTGGGTTTCAGCTCATCATCCATATTTAATCACCGTAAACATAACAAAAGATTGGCTGCCACACATCTGAGGATGTTAACAGACCTTTTCTGCCAAACTCCTGCAGTGAATGAAAATTTAATGGCCCAGTGTTGCTGCATATGCTTTTCTGCCCTGGGTTTTCATCATGGGTATTGATTTTGATGTGTTAATGCAAACTAGCCTTACAGCACGACTCAATCAACGGGGCAGATGCACAGTTGTGCAAGGAGATCAATATCAACTTTCCAGAGGCCATCGCATGGTTCATTAACATGAAGCCAAGCTGAGAAAGGGAATTACAGGTCTTGAATTATTTTCTATTGAACTGAATTGTGTGGTCTGTATGGTCTTGTTTTGCATATTGATTGCTGATTGCATCACTGCACACGGATAAATCTCGTCAAACCGCAAAGCTTAAGCCCTTACCTTTCTAAGAAAACTGTTTTTTTTCCTTTTACTATAAGACGCATCTAAAAGAACACTGAAGTCTTTCTGACATTCCTCCCTTGCTACATTTCTTCACTGCCTCTGTTGCCGTCTTTTGTTGCTGCCTTACTGTAGCTGTTTTAGCAGCACTACAGCAACATGACTTCAGTGTGTCACATGAAAGAGCTCAGCACAGAGACAACTTCAGTTTCTTCATCTGTTTCTTCTTCATAGTCAGTAAACAAAAACAGAAATTACATGAAAAAAATCTAACTATGTTGGAAAAACCAGTTAGCTCTTCAATAAATCAACCTGCACATTTTCTACGGCTGGTTTGTGAATACACAGATGGGGACAAAGAACATTTTAGTTCCAGGCACTTCTTCTTCTTCTTCTTTTTTGAAGAGCTCCCTTAAATCACAAATTACCACAGGCTTTCCATGTCATTGATTTTCCTCACTAATTGCTGCTGAGTAAATGCAGCCAAGACACAGTCTGCAGGAGAACCGCAATTTACAGGTAATCATTTCAGTAGTCTCGGTTTGTTTGGTCCTGCATTTCCACTCTGGGGAATAGCTTGTGTTGCCAAATTAGGACTGCAATCACTCACAAAATACCTGCAAGAACAACTTCATCCTCATCGGCAGATGAGTCAGACTGTAAAACACTTTAATATAGCCTACCTCTAAAGGGGTTAGTATTACTGCAAGTAATTTCCAAAATGTATATACTTGGTTTACAAAGGGAGAAAGCTTTATAGCTTTATCACATCACGTCACCCCAGGATACAACAGACAGGGTGATATAATATCTTAATAATCTAAGTCTCTCATATTGACATGATATTAAAGATCATTGATGCTGCCCTGGGGCATCTTTCCAGCTGTGACCTTCAGCTCTCTGCTTAAATTGACACTGATGTTAAACATTCTTCACAAGGGTGAGAACATCAAGTGGTAAAGAGTCAGGAGTGAGACAGCAGCAGGACAGAATTGGATTATTTTGTCTAAATTCTCCCTCAGGGTCATGGGTGTAAAGGTTGCCACTAAGTATTAAGTCCCAGACCTCGAGGGTGACGTCTTGGTGACATTATATTAATGTCACCTATGTGTGCGAGTCTTCTTCACTTGACTTCACTTCACTTGTTCTTGAATGAAGAATAGTCATATTGAAATAAATATCAAGTAGAACAGTAGTATCATTTCCACTCAAAGCAGTATTATGTTGTCTTTTACAATGTTAGGTTTCTTGTTTGAATCAATAGCACTGTCTGCCTCTGTGAAAGGACACTCATACTGGTGTCATGATCAATGGCAGCTTGGGACCAAAGATGTGTGTTTTCTCTCACCCTGACTCACATTTGAATGGATTGGTGCAGGCACTTGTTGGATTTGAAAAGGTCTGGGTGCTGTGTTGAATATAAGTTTTAGCCCTTCAGTCTTTAATCTGATTTGATTCAGATGGAGGAGTTGGGGCGAGAAACACATGCATGTTTCATGTAGAACTTGCAGATTCGCCTCCAACAGAATCAATCTGTTGGTGAGCAGACAAACATTTCTCCCAGCAGTAGGTTCACTCAGATGGACTCTGATCTACTCTTTAATGTTGGGAGTTTATATTATTTCTTTCAGCAAGATATGAAACATGTTGCACTAAATATATCACACAAGAGTGAAAAGATGCCACAGTTTATGGTGCAGCTCTTATGCCATGTGTTGCCACATGGCATAAGAGAGCTTTCAAGATGATGTGGAGCCTTCGACCATAGCCTACTTGTTCCCTCTGGCACTAATGAGCGGCAGCGGCTTGTTGTCGCATGAACAAATACTTTATGTGCTTTGACATCTGCTGACTGAATGTTCTCTGCTGCTCTTAACTCCCATGCTCACATCTCTGCATCCTACCTTCCCCTGTCACAGTGTGTCACAATTAGCCCGTGCTATTGTGTAAAATTTATTTGCACATTTGCAACATGAATCAAAGTCACACTGCTGTTAACTCGAGTGCAAATGTGAAATGGCGGCATCACCACGGCTGTCATACTTTAAATAATGAAAAAAATCACACAGCACAGGATGATACATGTTTGTTTGGTGCAGTGCTGCTGCTGCTGCTGCTGCTGACGTGTTATATTTCCTGAGGGGGGAATCACTGAGAAAAAACAGGAGCACAGTATGTTTTATCAGTACTGTGTCCCTCGTGGCAGTTTTTCTTTTCTTTTTTTCATGTACAGTTTGCATGAGCTGAGGTTACCTTATTAATGATTCTCCCCCTAAACACACACAACATTACTAATTAAGGTGTACGTCTTTCCATTATAATGAGCTCAAAGCAGAATAAAAAACAAAACTATTAAACTAGAATACTACATTTTTTCTGCACAAATTAGCTGAATTGCCTCTCTAATCTCAAAACATGATAAATTACAAAGATACAGTGACATCATGTGTAAAAATGTCACAGGGAGTAATGATGTGCTACATCACGACCAACAGCATTAAAGTTTGTTGCTCTGTAAATGGAGCTGTGGGAATTCACTGCATTCAAGATGCTGGAATCCACGTGTGCCTTTGTTCCACAGAGAGAAAAGAAAACCCACAGTTCTTCACCTCTCTGGGACTTTACCATAGACCGTACAGATGGATGTCGTCTGTGTGACGTCAACCGAAAGCTTCTGTAGAGCAGGCTGCTCTGCTGTTGCCATCCTGGCAGCATCTGGTGCCATAATAGATTAGAACAGAGTAGAAAATGGACAAAGAGGAGGGGCATGTGTCGACATGAGACTCTGGTACCTGCCAGTTACTCAAATTATGCAGAAACATAAAACATAATAAAGCTCTGTGCCAGACTGTACAGGCAGACTGAACCTCTGTGCTGGTTTGGTGGTGGCTGCAGTGTGGACCCTTCTGATCTGTGAGCACTGGTCTTTATGTACCATGTGAACCAAAGTGTCCAGGCCCACAAACCCAGTGATAATTTTTGACCTGCCCCTTATCACCCTGGCTTGTCCAGGAACAACATCCTTTTTCTCTCTGCTCTCTGGCCCTCATCCAGGAGCAACAAGGCTCCCAGAACCAGGTCAGTGGTGCTGCTGTTGCCTGAAACAAACCCTCTCTTCTGCAGCACTCTTTCCTCCACAGCAGCACCTGCTGAGTGTCTGCTGAGGATTAATTAAGAATGAACCAGGTCAGCGCCAGTGGGTACAACACAAAGTTAGCCAGCTGATTTTTAGAGCAAATGGAGCCATAGTAGAGTTAGTGTGGAGCAGCTAACTCTGTGAGAGGAACACAGGAGCCACACAGCTGGACACGACTTCAGTCAATCAGGAAGTAACATAAACTCACTGGACTTTAAATGCAACACCAGAGAGGATTTCATTATTTTCCGACTGGGTAAAGTTGACTGCACCTCACCTGTGTCAGCACAGCACAGCAGGGCTCAGCACAGCACTCTTACCCTTTGGTTTCCACTGAACTTTCTTGTTGTGAACTTGGGTTGTTAGTCAGCCACACTGTCAATGTTACACTTGTAACACACACACATATGTAGCACATCACACTGACAGGACAACTGTTAATCTGGCTTAAATACTGAAACCCACTGTAAGTCACTGTGCATGGATCTGGATCCACAAGTCAGCATGGTGTAGTGGAGACAAGTTTTTTGTTCTGAATCCTCTGAAATGTAGTGTTTGTGCCACACGACGTGGTGAAGTTTGAGTGAGGTGGTCCTTGGGAAGCCCCCCCCCCACACACACACACACACTTGTTGTCATCTATCTTTTTAGGATTGACTCCAGAGGTTCTCAACATAACTCCCTTTAAAGTCCACAAATTATTATTATCATTATTACAAATGATATCTCAAAAGTCTGTCTGTACTAGTATCATTAATTTGTCTCAGTGAGGATATTGTGCATATCTAATTAGTTTGCAGACATGAGCCCTGGGCAGAGAGTGACTCTGTTTTATGACATGTCATCCAGCACCACTCACAAGTCTACAGACAAGTGATGAGTGGGAGCAGGACAGCCGACGATGTCGCTGTCCTCTCAGTGTTAGCATTTAGTTTGTAAAACAGGAAACCGGACTGCTTTGTTACACAATGGTTTCCCAAGATGCTCTGCTGCACCCGCCTTGACACATTTATCAGCATCACGCAGGAAGATCCTATCAACTTCAGATTCTCCTCCCCCCCTAAGTCTTGAAAGCATCCTCTCTTTGAAGGCCTAAATCTCTTTATCCGACTATCTTCCCAATTCTGTCCCGTCAGCTGGTCGTGACAGTTTGAGGTAAATTATCACCACGGTGAAACTCACCATTAAGCGGACACTCCAAGTATTTAATTAAGTTTAGTTTTGTTCTTCGCCTTGAATTGAGTAAAATAAAGAAGAAAACAGTCTGTTCTCGTGTGTAAGACGTTTTCGAACCCATAAAGAAAAATGTCAGTCCAGCCATCCTCTTAATTATCTCTCAATTCATTCAGTCATCCCTCACTATATCACTAAGCCTTACTTAACCTCACTTGGCTATGTGTTTCATTGAAATGCATTCTCTCTCTCCTCTGCTTTAATTAATCAGTTCCCCTCATATCAGCAATCTTTAAACAGATATAAACATATAATGAGATCATGCCTCAGGTGAATTGTGCATCCCTCTTGAGAAAGAGAAAACCCACTTTGTTAAATATACTAAGTAATAATTAACAGATCTGTGAATGATTGGTGAGATAAACCTTGTCCTGCAATGAACACATAATGCCAGCAAATGTCATTACAAAAACTGAAACGCTAGCCACGTAAAGATGATCTCACCTTATTTTTCAGTTGACTCTTGTTTAGAAGAGCGCCGCCTCAGGAATCCAGCGTCAAGTTATTATTTTCTACTGTAGCTGCAATGGCTGCAGGGAAGGAAAGTGGAGGGATCGACACGCTTCCATTTGATGTAAGTACAGTGGTTTATCTGTTTGAAATAAATGCAAGGCATCTTAAAGTATTCTTTCCATATGCTGTTACATTCACCAGGCACCTGTGAGCATTCAGCACTCTTTTCCTTTACTTCATAAAAGGTTGCAGCACATGGACACTGGATTCTCCTGGTTCACAGCGGGAGTGAAGTTCAAAGTTTCTAATCTAGTGCAGCTCTCATAAGCCATACTTGAAAATGCACATACTTCACTCAATAGGTTTATGTTTTAAAGCTTCCCACATTTACATCCCTGAGAGAAGCACAATCACATGAGTCACATGTCTATCTGTCGTCTACAGTGTCTGAAATGTCTCTTTAAAATGTTTTTGATAATTCAGTAATAAATACATGAACTCTATGTGTACTAGTCATGGAAAGCAATGACAATAATATACAGTACAGTCTAATGCCGCAGTGATTGGATGAGCTTCTGGTATATATTCATTTATATCTGGTGTTGGCAGATGGATGAACAAGTCAGTGAACAACCAGGAGGAATGGTGGGTAACACAAATGGGGCAGCAGTGGTCGACAGAAATAAACCGGTCTATTCTGTGACTGATGTCCCCCCCTGGTACCTTTGTATTATCCTGGCCTTTCAGGTTGGTGGCACTTTCACTCTCTTAAGTCCATTCCTTGTAAACATGATTATTGTAACATGGCAAAGGTTTTTTATTGGAGCCACCGGTGAAATCTAAAATCCCTCTTTGCCTTATGTCAATCCAGAGGAATAAGACAATACTGAATGGGTGGTGTCATCAGTACCATCAGTTCTTCACTGTCATCACTGCTCCTCTCCTCTGCAGCATTACCTGACAGCATTTGGTGCCATCATCGCCCTCCCTCTCATCCTCTCAGAGAGGCTCTGTCTGCAGCACGACAGCCTGACCCAGGGCCGCCTCATTAACAGCATCTTCTTCGTCTCTGGCTTGTGCACCCTGCTGCAGGTCACCTTTGGTGTCAGGTCAGAGCACTTGCTGTTGGTTCATCTCAGTGTTTGCCCTCCTGTGACGAAATATTGTCAAGACTGTTGAGATAAACTTTGTCCACAATTCATTTTTGATCCAAACAGAGATACTTTCTTCCAATGACTCTTTAATTTCTTTTTCTTTCTAATTGATATTTTTGTGTTAACAATAGATTATATTAGCCACAGTTTGCTCACAGTAACAGACCAGCAGACAAGAAATTGTAACAATTGAATATAGTGACATTTTCCATAAATGTAAGTAAGTAATGCATGGAGCCTACTATTCACTTATTCATTTATGTTGTATGTTCATGTTGTACATATAAATGGCACATACATATATATTGATGCCAATGCCCACTGATATATTCATTTCAATATAAAGACAGACATGTATGGTAAGACTCATTAGAGAAACCATGTACAAACATATATTGTTTATAGTTTATTAGATTTGCATATATACATTGAACATATATAATAGGAGCATATAGTGACAAACGTCATTATATAGATCATTTCCACACATGTACATATGCACATTTTTTAACAGTTTTATCATATGATATCTTCATATATCCAGTGTGTGTGTATATCAATGATAATATGTCCCCTATATGTGATATATGGCCATTTCAGTCAGATGTGAGATACTGGAAATGGTTGCACAGCATGCAGCTGGTTAGCTCATGTTTCTGAACTGCTTCTCAGATGACTAATAATTTGGCTGACAGAAATGTTTCTGTCCTTGTCACCCTCTGTAGGCTTCCCATCATACAGGGGAGTACATTTGCCTTATTGACACCCACCTTGGCCATGTTGTCCATGCCAGAATATAGGTGCCCAGCCTGGACTCAGAACGCCAGCCTGGTCAACACCTCCTCACCTGTCTTCATAGAAGTGTACCAGACGCGCCTCAGAGCAGTAAGCCAACATAAACAATTCACAGCAGCAAAGACTGATGATTAATTCAGTAAACTCAGATGGTTTCCACTGTAGGAAGTAACTAATCATGTTTGCTCTTATATTTGTTGTCAATCACTCAGCCAAAGACACAGTGTTATAATAATGCTGATGATCTCTGTTATGCTTCTGTCCACAGCTGCAGGGCTCTATCATGGTGGCCTCTCTCCTCCAGATCTTGCTCGGTTTCTCAGGGCTCATTGGCTTCCTCATGCGCTTCATTGGCCCGTTAACCATTGCCCCCACGATCTCTCTCATCGGCCTGTCACTTTACGATGCAGCTGGAGCCAAGGCTGGCACCCACTGGGGCATTGCTGCTATGTATGTAATCTCTTGCAGTCATGTCAAATGTCTCTTTGGCCAGTTGGGCAGGGAATTTTCTCACTGAGTGAACAGGTAGTATTTGGAGGCCACAGTCATCTTACATAACAAAATCAAATTCTGTCTGCTAATGTTCAAGTCTGCAGCTGCAGCTCTTTTGACATGTAGATAAGTCTCCTGTCGTGGAGATAGTGTCATTACCGGTTTCAAGAGATCTGTTCAAAATTGCAAATCATCATGCTAATGACAGTTATTCTCATACATTCAGGACCGCAATGCTGATCATCCTGTTCTCCCAGTACCTCCGTTTTGTACCAGTCCCTTGTCCGACATACAGCAAAGTGAAGAAACTGCACACATCCAAGTTGTTTATCTTCCAGATAATGCCTGTATGTCCTTTGGAAAGCAATCACTCACACACAAATTGCTCACTCTGGTTTACACTACAATACTTATATATAACTATAAATTATTTAAGTCATATATGTTGTGCTATAGGATCACCTGAAAACACTGACATTCATACTGATCTTTTATATTTTGATAAGATTCTCCTGGGTATTCTGGTGTCATGGTTCATCTGCTACATCCTCACCATCTCTGGCGCCCTACCATCTGATCCAGCTAAGTATGGCTACCTAGCCCGGACTGATGTGATGGGAAATGCAGTGACTGATGCTTCCTGGTTTACATTACCATATCCTGGTATGTTTAGAAGAATACACAACACTGGTGACAGATGTTTTTTTTTAAATGAACTGTTCAATAATCACTGGTTGGACTTTAGGTCAGTGGGGGACACCAACTGTGAGCCTAGCCGGGGTGATCGGCCTTATGGCTGGAATACTATGCTCCATACTAGAGTCTGTGGGCGATTACTATGCATGTGCCAAGCTGGCGGGGGCACCTCCTCCCCCCAAGCACGCCATCAGCAGGGGAATTGGTATGGAAGGGCTCGGCTCTTTGCTGGCAGGAGCTATAGGTACAGGCAATGGCACCACCTCATTTAGTGAGAATGTGGCGGCTCTCGGCATCACCAAGGTAAGGTACTTAAAACAAAATCACATGGAACCGCAAATAAGAATAAATAAAACTGCTTTTACTTACATCATCTGGAGCTAAAACACGGCTGCTGTGTGTCAACAGGTTGGTAGCCGAACTGTGATTCTCCTAAGTGGAGTGGTCATGATTTTGTTGGGGATGCTGGGTAAATTTGGAGCTATTTTCACAACCATCCCCGACCCTGTGATTGGAGGGATGTTTCTGGTCATGTTCGGAGTCATAACTGCAGCTGGAATTTCTAACCTACAGGTAAACAGCAGGATGACTTTATTTTTTTGTAAATCTATTATTTTATATTCTACTCTGCTTATCTCACATCTCATTCTACAGGCCACCGACATGAATTCCTCCAGAAATATCTTTGTTTTTGGTTTTTCCATGTTTTCCGCAATCTCCATTCCAAACTGGATCGGGAAGAATCCTGGTTTCTTAAACACAGGTATACTCAACAAGAGTACTTCATTACCAGTGATGAAAAAACAGAACTTCAGGCACTCTTGCACTGAGCAGGGAAAAAAAGGGTAGCTTGAGTTGTAGATTAAAAAGCCTTTATTTTATCATGGCTAATACAAAGACAATTCTAAAGAACTGACTGGTTTCGACCACTTAGGTCTTCTTCAGGGTTACAAATGGAGACATGATGTTTAAACAAGCCTTAGGACTTGGAGTGTCACAGTCTTAGTTGATGAGTTGACACAGGTGATAGAACTCAAGTCAAATCTACAATCAGGGCAGTGATGCCAAACTCCAATTATGTTGAGGGAATGCAGGGAGTTGAAATAGGACAAGAGGTCATCTCAGTGCTAGAGAAACAACACAACACAAAGAGAAATAACAAAACAGCCAAACCAAACAAAAAAAGAGTACTTCATTATGTTTGAACAGCATAACTACTCTTAGTCATTTTGAAATGACAGAACTGGACTTGGATGCACTGCACATTACTCTCTCAATGTTTTGACTCTTTTACACTGATGCTTTTTTTTTCTCGTCCTTGATATGTCTCAGGGGTGAGAGAGCTGGACCAGGTGTTGCATGTGTTGCTGACCACCAGTATGTTTATTGGAGGGTTATTTGGCTTCATCCTGGATAACACAGCTCCTGGTAAGCTGATGTGAGATGTTATTCATCAGTGCACTTGGCAGTTCCATGCAGCTTGTGGACACACATTTATTATTAATCAATATTAAGGAAATGTGCTGCACTCCTGTAACAAACTCTCTGATGCCTGCAGGCACAAAACGTGAGCGTGGCCTCCTAAAATGGGACAAAGTGGATCCTGAAGATTCTGGATGTACCTTGGAAACAGAGGACGTGTATGACCTCCCTTTTGGCATAACTTCTTTCCTCTCATCCCACTCTTGGGCTCGCTACATCCCTTTCTGCCCATGGAAGGGCCACACATTTCAGCCAAAGACTGAGGACAACAGCATGTTAGAGATCCAGGGACAGCAGCAGAGCACAGCGAGGAGCAGTGATGGATCTGTTGTGTGAGGTCTCACCTAGAAATAGTTCAGTAAAATAATAAGAAAACTTTTCTACTCTTTGTTGCTGTTTCTTATAAATCTGCAGACATATAGGGAAATATTGTAGACTAATATCTCCGTATGTTTATTTTGGATCATATTTTTTAATAAAACATTTTAAGAGCTGTTTTGAATAACAATATAAGCTGAGGAGTAAAACTTGATCTATTAACAAATAACAGTAAGTTGAATTATGTTTTCTGTCCTAGTGAACATGGCAAAGCTGCTTACAAAACATTAACATGGTAATCATATTTTCACTCTGTAATACTGTCAAAGCTGGAAGAGAAATAAAAATATCTGAGTGTGAGCTGTGGCTCCCACATTCTGTCAGGACCAATTACAGGAGAAATACTAAACAATGGAAGTGTTCCAGTGTTCTCCCCTTACTCAGAGCCCCTCCAATAACTCCTGGCCGATCACACACGAGAGACAGAGAACTAGAATAATGCGCTCTTCATTCCCCTCTTTCAAAGGAAATTAAATTTAGCCTGTGGGTAAATTTATTATCACACAGTCCTATCTCCACACACATCCAGACAGCTGCACAAAAACCTACAGCAGCAACCCTCCAGCTCTTACTGTTGTTTCCTTTTGTTAAAGCAAACAAGAGATAACACAGCTCCACAGCTCCTTCTCTATGCTTCTCTCTCTCTCTGTATTCATTTCCTCTGTCTAACCACCTTTGACAGGCAGGTGGGATATAGTGCTGTAACGCTTTGATCTGTGGAGCCATCACTTTTCTCCCCATAAGCCTATTCTGACCACTATTGTCAACAGGCTGCACACTCTAATGTTATTTCAGGATGATAAAATACCACACAGCACTGAGTGTAAGTTGCACTCTAAAAAAAAATCTCACCTTTTCTGAGGTCTTTTTGTGGACCTCACTGAGAACACATTACAGAATATTAAATTCTGAAAGATGGTGGAAAGCGATTTTGCACAGTAATTCACATCAGGTTTTTTATATATCGCTGTGGCAGCAGTCTGTGTTTCAGTGGAGAAGTCATCATGAGAGCTCAGCATTTCCCTGTTCATCAGGGATGGCTTTAAAGCACCAGCAACATATCTATATTTTCTGTCTGATACTCCAGCCTTGAGGAACTGCCTTTATTTTCTTTTTGAACTCTGTGTTACATCATCTGTCGTCTGAGTTTATCTTTCTGACATAGATGTTATTGCAAATAGACAGAGTGAGAGACAAACAGGAAAAACAGAGAGAGAGAGTGAGAGAGAGGAATTGTGTATTCATAAGTAGTAGATGGGACCATAATGCAGGCAAATGTGCTCTATGCACTCCTGCTGATTTATTCATTCAAACACAAACAGGGTAAATAAAGAATATGAATACACACACACACACACACACACACACACACAGAAATAAATATATTCAAACTGATTTCACTTACTGTCCCCAGTTCATTCATGTGACAGATTTTTATTTGAAACCTGCAGTCTGCATGGACATGCACACTGGTGCCCTCATATTTCTTCACTGCCTCGTGGGCTTGATTTTTAACTGCTGTGTTCCTGCTCTTAGAAATGTATTTAAGCACCACAAGAAATACTGCAGCCTTTAACTCCAAGCTTAACTTCAAGATCACATCCTGAGAATAATAACGTGCTCCTGTTCAATGCAAGGTGCTAGTAACAGGTTAAGCTTTTATTGGGCCATAATAATCAGGTGTGTTCACTTCCTAAGCTCAGTGGAAGATCCATATGTTCAGGAATACAAAATAAAGCAGCATGCTGAAGGGAAAGTGGCTCAGGATTAAAGTGCTTTAGTGTCCGGTGTTTCCTGTCCTCATTTCTTATTGTAGCTATAACTCACTGCTGTCACAACCAGGCTCGGACGGTTGTAGCAAGAGAGGGAGACCACACATGACTTCAAATAATATAGAATATGTTTATTAGGAAAAGCTACAAGTGTGTGTAGTTGGTCACCAGTGGGTCAGTATGCAAGCAATGTCTGGATTAGTGAAATAGTGTGGATGTGTGTGAGTGAGTGTGCAGCCAAAATCAAACAAAGGATTCGAGGAGGAGTCAGCCAGCCAGGGAGATAGAGAGAGAATCCTTCCTGAGCTGCCACACCAGGTCCCAACTCCACCCACCAATCTCCTGAAACAAAGAGTCAACAAAGACAAGATGATGACCCCCCAAGGCCGTCACACTGCTAATCAGTCTTAAAAAGGACCAACTAAGCAAGTATATAGTCCTGTTAAATGTTTGGGTGCATGTCTGAGTGATGTGTCACTCTGCAACCCAGCCATGTGTCGAACATTACGGCTGTTACCTCCCTCGCCTAGAGATAGATGAAGTGCTCCTCCTTGTCTCAAAAGGAATATATCATTTTGACTTTTGAATAAGTCAGATCTGCTTTAGCAAACATGCCAAATTAAAGAAAAGCTAAATTATGGTCTAAAGCAGTGGAGCAGCAGCACTGAGAATAATTTAGTGCAACTATGATTTATTCCAGTGCTGTCACTTCCATTTTGTTTGTTAACTATAATTCTGGCAAAAATCCAGCCTCAAAGACACTTTACTCCATCATTAATTGACTGCAACATCACAGACATGTACACAGAAGAACACACACATGTCAATGAACGAGCTTAGCAGGCTGCAACTGATAAAACTAGTGTGCGACCAGAGCACAGCTGGGTGCTGAGAAATAGCCTGAAATATTCATAATGCTGCAGTCTCTCCTCACTCATCATGATTTCTCTCTGTTTCCTTTGCTCTGATATCAAGTCAGTTCCTCTCTCTCTCTCTTTGCCTCTCCACTGTAACAGACACCAGAGAAATCTGGGTCCATAGATGGCCCCTGGCAGCATCTTAGCTCTCCAAACTTTTTCATTCTCCACACATCCAGAGCTGCAGAGTTTGTGCATTTTCCCAGGTCAGATGGATAATTCCCTCTCACCCTGAGACATGCTCATCCTCATCACAGTGGGGTCCCATAGGTGTTCATTAACAAAACCAGACAAGAAGACGGCACACTTTAAGGAACAGCTCTTCCGAAAATAAAAACTCAAATCTTTGTCATTGTACTCATTAATACTCTATAATACTCTCCACCGTCTGCCTCCATCCAAAACAAGTTGCATGTCAGAAGTTAAGGGAGCTTTAGTCCTGATGATGTATTTGCTGGGCAGCTCAGACATACACACATTTCTTTTACTGCAATGATTTTTTTCCTGCTTGTCTCTCAAAGGCAGAGTGCATTTTTTCATTTGAACACTGGAGGGGGCTACAGGCCAAACATTGGCCTCTGTGTGATTCAGAGAGTGGTCCTGTCTTTACAGTGTCACTCACAAATTGTTGCGAGGTTATCTCACAAAATCTAACTTTTGCACCCAAGTATACAGCGGTCCTCAGAGCTCAGTGCACTGAAACTGAAGAAAACACACTCGACGTATCCAGTCCTACATCGACAGAGAAGTAGATTCCTCCGGATGAGGTTTGCCAGCAGCACACTGACTGGTGACTTGATGAAGTCTGGCATCATCCAGGCCATCAAAGAGGAACCAAACTTTACCAAAGCGAGCTGCTCTGCTATGACCTTCTCTAATGTTGGATGCAGCAGAGAAAACGTTGTACTGTACATCTCTGATCAAGTCCAGCTCCCTGAGTGAAAGCGCATTCAGCGGACTGATCTCGGTTTTCCAGGTCCCCTGCTGATTCCAGTGGGAACTTGTGTGCTGAGAGGGATTTTCCAACACCACTGATGCTGTTTGCCAGAATGTCTCTTTGTTAACTGGGTAAAGCTTTAAAAGATATAACAGCTTTTATCAGTGTGCCCTGGAGAGGCTCCATGTTGGAGACTGTGTCAGCTGTGATGTTGGGTAGCCTATTAATCTCTTCACAGTGGGCCTCTGTGATACAGAGCTCTGTAGATCCAAATCTTATGTTCATTTAAAACCTCCTGCAGACACAATGTCAGCATAAACAGAGGGAATCCACACCTCTCTCTCTGTGGACAGATATTTTTTCTCATACATATTCTCTCTACAGTCCACAAAGACAGTAAACTGACCCACATAAGTGAAACTATAATAATGATGATATGTTATTCTTGGGGCCAGTGACGCTTTGCAGGGACTAAAATGCAGGCTGGACCCCACAATGAGGCTGTAAAGATTGACTGAGGTTTAAGACTTGGCTTAAAGGTCAGGGTAGGAGGTTAGGGAAAGGATTGAGGTTAGGTGCTTTATTGTAATGGTTAAGGGTAAGGGAATGCACTGTGTCCATCATGAGTCTCAGATCCTGAGGAAGCAGTATGAATGAGTGATCTTCATGTGCCCAGTCCTAATAGTGGTTTTAGTGGTTGGTGCTGTGAGGCCCTGCACTCAAACACCACAGATATTTTATAAAAGCCTCCTGAACTTGCAGCTGCATGACTTCAAAGCTTGTTTCATTTCCCCAATACACAGCAGAAGACTGTGTGAGTCGGTCATCATGAGCCAAAAGAAGAAGAGGAAGTTGACACACTCCTCTAAATGATGTCTATTATCACATTTAACACATTTTTTACCCTGTTCGTCAGACAAAAACTTTCAGGAAAACCACTGGCTGAAGTAAGTTACACCCCTATGTAATTTTTTATCTGGTATGAAAAGTCAGTGTAACACAAATTTAAGAAATTCTTCTTTTGTAATTTAATGCACAATGGGCTGACTTTTGGTATCTGATTTTTTAAGTTATCAAATAGATGTTGAAGATGTTTAAGTGAATACACAAAAATGGGAAGTTAATAATATCAGACCTTTGGTGAGGAACCTTTTCACACAGCAGAAAGAATGTCTTTTATTTATTAGTCTGAGATTGGTATGTGTACAGACTGCTGTGAAACCACGAGACAGATGTCTACAGTGCAGATGTCAACAAAACATCACACGTGTGAGCTATATAGCCTATATATCACCTGTTCAAATATGTAACCATTACTTTGAATCCTGGAATATGTTCTACAAGGTTATACACCAGTAATGTGGGGAGTTTAATCACTTTATTGTGAAAAGTTGAATCTTCATTTTATCTGGTGTTTAGATGAACAGCAGAATAAGAACAGACCACCGCCCTCAGCCCACCCAGCACTGCTGTGTATAATGTTGTTATTCATGTGGGATGTGAGAGGATTTCAGGTAGTTCAACCTTTCAGGTCAGAAATCAACAGCTGCCAAATCTCTGATTCTCAGAATTGAATAAATTCTGTCATCTGAGTTTCACAGAATTGAAATCTGGGAAATGCCTGCCTCTTTCAAAATAGAAGAATGACTTCCTTAACAGTGAGGCACCCAATAAAAAAGAGGCACCGCTGAGCTATTCTATTCTATTCTATTCTATTCTATTCTATTCTATTCTACTTGCGGTCTGTCCAGTACACCTGAAATAATAAACTCTGTCAGGTTCTGTCTGCACCCCACTATCTTACCACTCTACAACAGCAGTGACAACCCTGGAAACATTTACTCTAACTTTGTCTTTGAATAGTGAAATCTGCCAGTGTGTTGAAAACTGCCTGTGTTTCCTCTGTATACAAGTCATGTTGAGTTTTGCAATATTACACAGGAACAGAGGTCACTTTCCAAAAAGCAAGATCTCTTTGTTTCATTTTAACCAGCTAGGATATCTGGTTCAGTGCAGTTGAGTTAAATTATTCTACTCTTTCATCACAACAGGTTTCTCATTTTGTTGTCCAGGACACGTTTGGTGAGGGAAAAAATCTTAAACTTTTCTTTAAAATACTGAAACCTTTAAAATGTTTCATTTTGTAACTCTTCATCTTCTGCAGTGACAAAGACCTTCTTCATCACTCTGAACATGTAGGTCACCATTTTGACAAGTTTCTGTTGTGAATCCCAAATGGGGAAGTTGCTTTATAAATGCTGTCTGAAAAAAAGTGATACGATCAAACACAGTGTCATATTTGCAGATGCCAGGAGCAAGTGTCTGTCTGTGAAGATGGTGACGGTCATTATTTTACTGAGTGTCCTCTTTGTTTCTGGTGAGTTGTTTGTTCATTTATTTGCTGCCAACACTCAGATTTTATGATGTGAACTTCATTTAGATACAAAGAAAAAACAAAATAATGAAAAGTGCATTATGAAACATGCTGCTGAACTTTCTCCTCATGCAGAGGCTGGATTCACAGCTGCTTTGGCTTCCTGTGGGAAGACGGCAGAATTAAAAATTACTGCGCCAGAAAAGATGGAGGCACTGACTGGATCTTGTTTGCTAATCCCATGTCATTTTGAAGAAAACTTGAATGAATCTGACGAGTCAAGTAGCACTGGGGTGTGGATTAAACATGACTCTAGATTTGCGTTAGATTCCCAAAATGTGATCTTCAACAGTAGCAGCACAGTCAACAGTTACCCAATGAAAATTATTGGAAACCTGAGTCAGAAAAACTGCACCACTCTATTTTCTAATTTAACCACACGTCATACAGACAGTTACTTCTTCAGAATCGAGAAGGGTTCATTCAAAGCAACAGCTGCTTGCAGTCCCCTTCAGATAAATGTTAGAGGTAAGTCTGAAAACTGAGTTTAATTTATATCAATAAGTCTGCCATGAATGCAGCTTTGGTCCAGACAGGAAACTCCATGACCCTCACCTTCACCGTGAAGCTAAATAATAAATAACATAAATAATATTATCGATGTAATAGTAGTTAACATTGAACATCCTGACTGAAACTGCTGAGATACACTCAATGGACACTTTATTAGGAACCTCTTAGTAACTGTAGGCAGAGAAACATTTCCTTTTCTCACCAGCAGAGTTATCTTCATTACTTCACTGTATTTTGTGGCAGGTTTACACTCAAAAGCACTTATATAAACAGTCATGTGCTGTGCTCTGGTGTGCACAGATTCTCCTCCCAGGCCCAAAATTGAAATCTCTGGTGATCAGAGGGAGGGGAGTCTGTCACTGTTACCTGCTTGGCTCAAACTCCCTGTCCACACTCCCCTCCTGAACTCTCCTGGAACCTCCAACAAGACCCTCGCAACATAATGGAGGAAAACCCTAATCGAACCTTTACAATGAAAACTCAGCGGACCATCACTCTGTCAGATAAACATGATGGACACAACGTCACATGTTCTGCCAGCTACTCTGTGGATGATGGACGAGATGTCAAGACAGCAGAGGTTACAGTGACTCTCAGTGTTTCATGTAAGTCAACCAGCTTGTGTTCTCACTGAAGCCTGTCAGAACAAGAGGATTCATGAGATGTCACTTTTCCCCCAACAAGGTCCGAAAGGTCTCTCTTACATCTTTGTCATATTTTCCTAGATGGCCCCAAGGACACCTCAGCATCCATCAGTCCAACAGGTTTGGTGTCAGCAGGTAGCTGGGTGAACCTGACCTGCTCCAGCAGAGCCAAGCCTCCCATCAGCCGCTTCATCTGGTTGGAGCAGAGCACAGATGGAGAGATGATTGTATCTGAAGGAGCCCTTTACAGTTTCAGGGCCACACGTGGAGCAGTTTATTTCTGTGTGGCCTCCAATGATGTTGGTAATCAGACCTCATCAAAGGTCCATCTGTCTCTTAGAGGTAAAGACAGTCTACTAATGGAAATCTTATCTACTCCTTTCCTCATTGTCTTCTCCTGTGTTGTGATCTTCTTAGTCTGTGTGCATAGGAAGTGGTGCCACTGTATCTAAATTGAACTGCAGTAGTGGCTTCATCGGTAGTTGAACATGTCCACAATAACTCATGTCTTCTTTGGTGTTATATACTGGTGTTGTTTTTCTACCAGGAGAACGTCAGCAATGGGAGCTGGTTCTTGGAGGAATCATTGGGTTTGTTGTTCTCATTTGCTTGATTGTCTTGGTCTGGTAAGTACCACAAGTCAAAGCAGATTACTTGACTCAGATACTGACGCCATCATCTTAGCTGCACAGTTTTGACACTTATATTGTGTATGTAACTAAAAAATCATTAATCTAACAGCCTCTTGTGTCTTTCAGGCGTTTCAAGTCCACACAATCAACTGCACAACAAACTCAGGTGGGAAGATATGAAACATCCCTGTATAATAATGAATTGTGTGAGCTGAATGTTTTCCATCTGTTCATATTGTCTCACTCACTCCTCTACAGTGCCTCTCCCAGAGCAGTCTCTGTGCAGTGATGCATCCTGATGTTGTTCAGAGGTCCACACACTTAATCTGTGATGGATCTGTAATTATGCAATAAGGATGACCCCACGACATTTCTTGTTTGATTTATTTCTTTCAGTCCAACAGTCCAACATATGAAGAGGTGGCTATTGACCGTAAAACAGAAGAAGAAAACATCCATTATGGAGAGATCGACTTCTCCAGACCTGGACCGTCCTCTGACTCCCTGCAGGACAGTGGACAGCAGCAACATAGTGTGTATTCACAAGTCAATGTGTCCAAGACAACAAAAAGACCCAGACACACTGCTGACAGCCCAGAGGATCTCTATGCTCAAGTGATGAAAAAATGAAAAAGACCATTTGGTTTCTGTGAAGAAAAGGGTTAGATGACATGACAAGAGGTTACAAGACACTGGAAAGAAATGATTTGTTAGCATTTGCTTGTGTTTGTGGTGTTATTTCCTGTTTCCCTCCCTGCTTGTTTGTTGTCAGTTTTGAGTCCTTCCCTGCCGCTCTCAGGCTGGGTGGGGCTCGCCTACTTCTGGCTCCTGCTTCCACCTTCACACACCTGCAGCTCATTCAAAGCAATCAACTCACTTACCTGCACAGCTTAAGAGACCAGGACTCCTCGCCAGTTTGTTGTTTGACCATACTGTGATAACACTTAAAAACCTAGTTTGGATTTTTTTTTTTTTTGCCTGCTCTGTTTTCTGTGATTTGCCTGCTTCATCTTTTCTCCCCTGTTTTATTTCTCCATCGCATCCTGCTCTGCCCAGCCTCACCCAGCCTTGTGTCTCTGCTCCACGTTCCCCGTTACCCTTGTCAGCCCTGCATCTCCAGCCCCTCTCTTCTCCAGCCTTGTGTCCCTGCTCCACATCCCCCGTCTGCCTTGTCAGCCCTTCGTCTCAAGCCCGTCTTCTCCAGCCTTGTGTCCCTGCTCCACGTCTCCCCGTTCTGCCTTGCCATTAAAGTCCTTAACCTGCCACCAGCCTTTATGTTTGAGTTGTGGGTCCAGCTTTCAGCCTTTGCATAACATGATTGCCTTTATTTTTATTGATTTTATTGATATGATGTTTTTTATCAGTTGGTGACAGGAAAACATTCTTATTCAAGATAAAACTCAAAACAGTCACAGTCTGTGGCTTTCTCTGTCAGCTGTCAACATCTTCATATTCACATGCTGATATTTCTGAGCTTTGAAAAGGGAACTAAAGGAACATCAGAAGCACTTCTGCACATCTTTCAGAAGTCTACCATAAATGTATATCTAAATTTAGAATATGTCCTGTTCCATCATGTTGTGAAATGATCTTGTTTGTGTCTGTACCATATTTTCAGTTTACATGCTCTGTCATATGGGCCTTCAGCTCCTCACTATTCTAACTACTTGTCTTTATATTCTGATTATTAAAAATGTCAAAAATGAAAGAGGCCTCGTCTTTGTCCAGTTTTTATCCAAAATGTTTTTCAGGTAAACAGTGTCCCATCATGAGGGGCTTCTCCATGTGATGCTGGATGAAAGTGACAGGGAGTAAGGTTATCATTTCCAGTCAGACCTCATGATAGAGCTATAAACTCTGATACATGATTTAATCTGTCTTTAGTAAGAGACAGTGAGGTTTGAAAGAGCACTTTTGTACAATATTGAAAAATCATGTTTTTTGTACATGAAATAAACAGACTCTATTGGTCTTTGCTTTTAGTTTGATCTTTCTGAAATTTTAATGTGACATGACTCAAACTGTGGAGCCTGAGTGAAACATAGACAACAAAATGATGGTTTGATTTTATGTTTCAATACTTCTAAAGCTACTTCAGGGAAAAGTGCATGAGAGGAGTTTAAAAAAATGTGAACACTTCCTGTTATCAGCTCAGATGATCTGTTGTATTTTAGTAGTAGTTGTCCCAGGTCTGAACTCAGCTTGTGTTGAGAAATGCTCTCCGGCACAGCGCCTGTGTGGCACTATCGTTGATGCAGCAGCATCACCTGCTGTCCAACCCAACAAACTACCAGCTGAGGACAAATGCCAAGCGGTAACAGCTTCCTCAATTCAGGTAGATGAGTGTCCAGCTAGGCTGTTTCCGCCTTTCCATCGGCACTCCTTTGTTATTTTGCCTTTTTATTTTTTGAGGTCATCCTGGGCGGGCACGTGGGTCCCTGGTGGGGGTAGGCGTTTCAGGGCCTCGGCCGCTGATGTGTGTGCCTCGAGCCTGGCACGCCTCCGAAGATAGGCAGGTTAGGTTCAGATTAGGCAGAATCTGAGGAAGTTTGTTTGGAAGGCGGACCTGTTTGTGGGTGACAACAGGCAGTAGGTTTCGCTCGGTGAATGTGTATGACATTGGTCTTGGCTGCGGAGGGCTATTGTGTTAGCCGCCCCAGCTTGTAGCTTGGCTTAGCTTAGCTTTGTCGAGTTTTGTGGACGCCGTGGCGGCGTTGTGATATTTTGTGGATTAGTTTAGCCTAGTTTAGTTTAGCCTAGCCTTGCTTAGTCTAGCTTGGCTTGGCGTGGTGGATGTCTTTGGGTTGATTATGGCGTTCGTGCTGAGTGAGTTTGTGGCCAACCCTCCTCTTGAGCATCTGGAGAAGTGTTTTGTTTGCTGTTGCTCAGCACTGTGGCATCCCTGTTACCACCACTCTCCATAAGAACGATCTGAGGGTTTGTCCCGACAAGGGGTGGTGGACGTATCAGTAGCTGTGGATGTTACTGGCATGGGGGTTGGGACTACGGCTGTGGCGTCGCCTGGTGGGCGCCAATTGGTTTCTGGGGAGCCCATGGAGGCCGGCCGCTCTGCTCCCCGAGAGGGAGAGGCGACCGAGCCAATGCCCGTCACTGGAACCCCCCGTCCAGAGGCGGGTGGGCTGGAGGAGAAGCCGTTCATGCTACCTTGTTTTGACCCTGACTCTATTGAGTCCTCTGCCAGCTCCTGGTTATATGCTCGGGTTAAGCTGCGGTTGGGTCACCTCCAGATGGAGCGAGGAGAAAAAGGAAGAGCGGGAGTGTCATCTCCGGAGGGAGCTGGAGCTTAAGAAAATAGAATTGGAGGTAGAATCCATCAAGCTGCGCCAGTTAGAGCTACAGAAGTCTCTGACTAGCTCTACGGTTAGCATGCCGCCAGCCCCAGGGCCTACAGCAACTTTTTATCTTAGCAAAAACATCTCCCTGGTCCCTGTTTTCCAGAAGTCTGAAGTCGAGTCCTACTTTGGAGCGTTTGAGTGCCTTGCAAATGCTTTGCGCTGGTCAAGAGACGTCTGGGCTATTTTGCTACAGTGTAAATTGACGGGTAAGGCTCAAGAGGCATGTGCTTCCCTTTTAGTTGACAACAGCCTAGTTTGTGACAAGGCAAAAGGTGCTATCTTATGTGTGTATGAGTTGGTGCCAGAAGCTTATCGGCAGCACTTTTGCAGTCTTCAGAAGGCGTCTGGCCAGACCTTCTCTGATTTTTCCCATGAGAAGGAGCTGTTGTTCGATCGCTGGTGTATGACTTGCAAGGCAGATGACTTTAGTTCTGTGTGTGAGCTTATACTGCTTGAGGAGTTCAAGGCATGCCTACCGGAGCGCACAGTGGTGTACTTGCATGTGCAGAAAGTGACCACCTTATTGCAGGCAGCCTCCCTAGCTGATGAGTTCACCCTCACGCACAAAGCTGTGTTCAGCAAGCGTGAATCTGCCGTTGTAGACTCTGGACTGAGGCCTGTGGACTCACAGGTAGCACGTGCCCATGCACCCACGCCAAACATGAAATCTGACAAGCAGTGTTTTTTCTGCCACAAACCGGGTCATCTGGTAGCTGATTGTGTGAGACTGAGGCAAAAGCAGCAGGCTGTATTCCCAAGACAGCCAAAGGGTGTGGGGTTGATTAAGACTGTGCCTCAGGCCTGGTGTCCCCAGCCTTTGATAGCTACTGAGCCTGATGAGTGTTTCAAACCATTCGTCTCACAAGACAAGTTGCTCTAAGATGATGCAGATGCTGTGCCTCACCCAGTGTGTTTCTTTTCCACTAAGTTTGACCGCCACCAGCTGAACTACTCCACCATTGAGAAGGAGACCCTGGCTATGCTGCTTGCTTTGCAGCACTTCGAGGTGTACATGGGTTGCACTGCGCTCCCGGTCACTGTGTACATGGACCACAATCCCTTGGTGTTCTTCGCCCAAATGTACAACCACAACCAGCGGCTGATGCGCTGGGCTCTGGCTGTGCAGGGCTACAATATTGAGATAAAACACAAGAAAGGAGTTGATAGTGTTGTGGCTGATGCACTGCCCCGTGTGTGAGATGCCTCAATGGTTCACAGAAATTGAGGTACTTAGTGCTGGTAATGGGTTGTATGGGGTACTGTGTTATAACCTGTTCACAAACTGGGGTTTGAGTTTTTATGGGGTGGGGGTGTTATGGCCCAGGAGGGGCGTGTGATTGGTTGTTCTCCCTTCCCCCATGTGTTCGCCCATGTGTTCCAGGTGCTGCTCCACCTCTCTGGGTCCACACAGGTGTCTCCTATTGCTGATCAGTGATATTAAGGAGGAAGGCAGACCAGGCTGGGCTGGCGGCCATTTTCTGGCAGCGTGTGAGTTGGTTCCGGGCAGAGCTGTCCTCCCGTTTGGAGAGTTCGACCTTAGTTTAAATGTGTCTTTTGGTGTTGTCTGTAGGTTTTGAGTTCCTTTTGTAAATAAACCCCCTTTTTCCCAGCCCCTGGGGTGGGATCGGGGATGTAACACTGAGCCATCCAGTCTGTAAATCCTGTTGATGTGCTAATCAAACTGTTCAACCGGTACAAGAACTGTGGACCAATAAAATAACAATGATTGAACTTCAACTTCATTACTGCCTCACTTAGACCACTGCAGTGACTCCTGTTGCTTGTTGTGACTGCATCTTTAATTCTACTGTTGTGTTCATGTTTCTGCCATCCCTGCTCCCACTGTAATTATACTTATACCATTACTACTGGCACTGCTGTTACTGCATGCTTCCTCTGTTACTACATGGATTGACTGAGACTAAACTGTTTACTTTCCTATGTCACTAACAGAAGGAAAGTCTGTGCACTAGAACTGTGTTCAGCCTTTGAACTGTTTGTGTCTTGTGTTGTTCTGTTTAGAATAATGCATGGAATACAATACAATACAATACAAATTACTTTATTAATCCCCAAGGGAAATTCATTTGTCTGTCAGCTCATCAACCATTTGCAGAAGAATGAAGAAGCCTGATGGCTGAAGAGACAAAGGATCTTCTATATTTCTCCGTCCTGCAGTGAAGAGAGAGGAGCCGTCCACCACCGCGCTTTTCTTGGTCCATCATTGTTCAGAATGGCCTCCACCAGTGTGTATCTCTCCACCACAGAGTCCATCAGGGAGACATGACTGAAGTCAAGTACCTCAGGATGTTTAGTCTGTATCCTAGCAACGACTTCATGGAGAACTTCACATGGAACTTCAGCGGTAGCCATTGGTGGGATGTACACAATATGGCCACAGTCTCTATTTCCTGAGTTACAGTGAAGTCCTGAGTTACATCACAGTGAAGTTGATATTTGAGGATTTCAATATTAAACGTCATGAAATCATAATTTTATTTAGTGAGTTAAATTGTGTCTGAGATAACACATTCATTTGGGTTTTACCCCAGTGACCTTTGACCACCAAATTCTGATAAATGTATCCCTCAGGACAAGTGAATGTTTGTGCCAGATAGTGATCCCAGAGTGAAACAGCGTTAGTGAATGCCAAGTCAAAGACCACCTGCAACGCCTTCATGGACCACCAGGGGGCTGTAGACTACAAGTTGAGAACCCCTAATGCATATTGTATCATTTCATGGCACAAGTATCCTGCAACACTTGGCAAAGTTAAGCTACTGACACTGTTACAGATGTTCGTACTGGAGCACCAACCCCAGTAATTAAGAGGTGATGAATATACTGGTTTAAATGATCTTGTTTCTTTTTGTCCATTTTTTTCTCTCTTTTTTCTCTCTGCCATGCAACTAGCCATATATGTTACAATTATATATGTTATATTTACTCCTCACACATTGACCCCATGTGACTGGCTTGAACCTGAATTAATAAACTCTGTCAGGTTCTGTCTGTTCCCCCAGTATAATCTGAATATCTCTCTCCAACAGCAGTGACAACCCTGGAAACATTTACTCAAACTTTGTCTTTGAATAGTGAAATCTGACCAGTTTGTTGAAAACTGCCTGTGTTTCATCTGAAGCCAGTCTAAGTCATGTTGCAACACCACAGAGGAACAGAGGTAAAAAGCAAATTCTCTTTCTTTCATTTTAAACAGCTTTTCAATGCAGTTCAGTTAAAATTCATAAACAGCATTATTCTACTCTTTCATCACAACACTTTTCTCATTTTGTTGTCCAGGACACGTTTGGTGAGGGAAAAAAATCTCTATATAGTAATAAACTCTGTCAGGTTCTGTCTGCACCCCACTATCTTACCACTCTACAACAGCAGTGACAACCCTGGAAACATTTACTCTAACTTTGTCTTTGAATAGTGAAATCTGCCAGTGTGTTGAAAACTGCCTGTGTTTCCTCTGTATACAAGTCATGTTGAGTTTTGCAATATCACACAGGAACAGAGGTCACTTTCCAAAAAGCAAGTTCTCTTAGCTTCATTATAACCAGCTAGGATATCTGGTTCAGTGCAGTTGAGTTAAATTCATAAACGGCATTATTCTACTCTTTCATCACAACAGGTTTCTCATTTTGTTGTCCAGGACACGTTTGGTGAGGGAAAAAATCTTAAACTTTTCTTTAAAATACTGAAACCTTTAAAACATTTCATTTTGTAACTCTTCATCTTCTGCAGTGACAAAGACCTTCTTCATCACTCTGCACATGTAGTTCACCATTTTGACAAGTTTCTGTTGTGAATCCCAAATGGGGAAGTTGCTTTATAAATGCTGTCTGAAAAAAAGTGATACGATCAAACACAGTGTCATATTTGCAGATGCCAGGAGCAAGTGTCTGTCTGTGAAGATGGTGACGGTCATTATTTTACTGAGTGTCCTCTTTGTTTCTGGTGAGTTGTTTGTTCATTTATTTGTTGCCAACACTCAGATTTTATGATGTGAACTTCATTTAGATACAAAGAAAAAACAAAATAATGAAAAAGTGCATTATGAAACATGCTGCTGAACTTTCTCCTCATGCAGAGGCTGGATTCACAGCTGCTTTGGCTTCCTGTGGGAAGACGGTAGGAATAGAAATTACTGCACCAGAAAAGATGGAGGCACTGACTGGATCTTGTTTGCTAATCCCATGTCATTTTGAAGAAAACTCGAATGAATCCGACGAGTCAAGAAGCACTGGGGTGTGGATTAAACATGACTTTAGATTTGCGACATATCCCCACAATGTGATCTTCAACAGTAGCAGCACAGTCAACAGTTACCCAATGAATATTATTGGAAACCTGAGTCAGAAAAACTGCACCACTCTATTTTCTAATTTAACCACACGTCATACAGACAGTTACTTCTTCAGAATCGAGAAGAGTTCATTCAAAGCAACAGCTGCTTGCAGTCCTCTTCAGATAAATGTTAGAGGTAAGTCTGAAAACTGAGTTTAATTTATATCAATATGCCATGAATGCAGCTTTGGTCTAGACAGGAAACTCCATGACCCTCACCTTCACCGTGAAGCTAAATAATAAATAACATAAACAATATTATCAATGTATTAATAGTTAACATTGAACATGCTGAGATACACTCAATGGACACTTTATTAGGAACCTCTTAGTAACTGTAGGCAGAGAAACATTTCCTTTTCTCACCAGCAGAGTTATCTTCATTACTTCACTGTATTTTGTGGCAGTTTTACACTCAAAAGCACTTATATAAACAGTCATGTGCTGTGCTCTGGTGTGCACAGATTCTCCTCCCAGGCCCAAAATTGAAATCTCTGGTGATCAGAGGGAGGGGGAGTCTGTCACTGTTACCTGCTTGGCTCAAACTCCCTGTCCACACTCCCCTCCTGAACTCTCCTGGAACCTCCAACAAGACCCTCGCAACATAATGGAGGAAAACCCTGAACGAACCTTTACAACGAAAACTCAGGGGACCATCACTCTGTCAGATAAACATGATGGACACAATGTCACATGTTCTGCCAGCTACTCTGTGGATGATGGACGAGATGTCAAGACAGCAGAGGTTACAATGACTCTCAGTGTTTCATGTAAGTCAACCAGCTTGTGTTCTCACTGAAGCCTGTCAGAACAAGAGGATTCATGAGATGTCACTTTTCCCCCAACAAGGTCCAAAAGGTCTCTCTTACATCTTTGTCATATTTTCCTAGATGGCCCCAAGGACACCTCAGCATCCATCAGTCCAACAGGTTTGGTGTCAGCAGGTAGCTGGGTGAACCTGACCTGCTCCAGCAGAGCCAAGCCTCCCATCAGCCGCTTCATCTGGTTGGAGCAGAGCACAGATGGAGATATGATTGTATCTGAAGGAGCCCTTTACAGTTTCAGGGCCACACGTGGAGCAGTTTATTTCTGTGTGGCCTCCAATGATGTTGGTAATCAGACCTCATCAAAGGTCCATCTGTCTCTTAGAGGTAAAGACAGTCTACTAATGGAAATCTTATCTACTCCTTTCCTCATTGTCTTCTCCTGTGTTGTGATCTTCTTAGTCTGTGTGCATAGGAAGTGGTGCCACTGTATCTAAATTGAACTGCAGTAGTGGCTTCATCGGTAGTTGAACATGTCCACAATAACTCATGTCTTCTTTGGTGTTATATACTGGTGTTGTTTTTCTACCAGGAGAACGTCAGCAATGGGAGCTGGTTCTTAGAGGAATCGTTGGGTTTTTCGTTCTCATCTGCTTGATTGTCTTGGTCTGGTAAGTACCACAAGTCAGAGCAGATGACTTGACTCAGATACTGACACTGTCATCTTAGCTGCACAGTCCATCCATCCATCCATCCATCCATCCATCCAGCTTCTTCAGCTTTATCCGGGGCTGGGTCATGGGGGCAGCAGTCTAAGCAGGGACACCCAGACTTCCCTCTACCCGGACACCTCATCCAGCTCTTCCGGGAGGATCCCAAGGATTCCCAGGCCAGCCGAGTGAAGCAGTCACTCCAGTGGGACCGGGACCTTCCCTGAGGATTCCTCCCGGAGGCGTCCAGAAGGCATCAGATACATACCTAAACCACCTCAGCTCCTTTCGATGTGAGCAGCTACTCCGAGCTCATCCAGGGTGACAGAGCTCTTTATCCTATCTCTTTTTTTACTGCAGAGGAAACCCATTTCGGCCGCTTGTATCTGTTCTTTCAGTTCATGACCATAGATGAGGGTAGGAACGTAGATTGACCGGTAAATCGAGAGCTTTGCCTTTCGGCTCGGCTCCTTCTTCACCATGACAGACCAGTACACTGACCACATTACGGTGGCCGCTGCACCTATCACAGTTTCTGTGAAGACAAAGGTTACATGAAGTCATTGAAAAGAAATGCTTGCCTTTATTTTTATTGATACATTATGTTGTTTTTTTTTTATCAGTTGGTGACAGGAAAACATTCTTATTCAAGCTAAAACTCAAAACAGTCACAGTCTGTGGCTTTCTCTGTCAGCTGTCAACATCTTCAAATTCACATGCTGATATTTCTGAGCTTTGAAAAGGGAACTAATGCAACATCAGAAGCACTTCTGCACATCTCTCAGAAGTATACCATAAATGTTTAGATTTAGAATATGTCCTGTTCCATCATGTTGTGAAATGATCTTGTTTGTGTCTGTACCATATTTTCAGTTTACATGCTCTGTCATATGGGCCTTCAGCTCCTCACTACTCTGACTACTTGTCTTTAACATTATTCTGATTATTAAAAATGTCAAAAATGAAAGAGGCCTCGTCTTTGTCCAGTTTTTATCCAAAATGTTTTTCAGGTAAACAGTGTCCCATCATGAGGGGCTTCTCCATGTGATGCTGGATGAAAGTGACAGGGAGTAAGGTTATCATTTCCAGTCAGACCTCATGATAGAGCTATAAACTCTGATACATGATTTAATCTGTCTTTAGTAAGAGACAGTGAGGTTTGAAAGAGCACTTTTGTACAATATTGAAAAAACATGTTTTTTGTACATGTAATAAACAGACTCTATTGGTCTTTGCTTTTAGTTTGATCTTTCTGAAATTTTAATGTGACATGACTCAAACTGTGGAGCCTGAGTGAAACAGACAACAACAATGATGGTTTGATTTTATGTTTCAATACTTCTAAAGCTACTTCAGGGAAAAGTGCATGAGAGGAGTTTAAAAAAATGTGAACACTTCCTGTTATCGCGCAGCTCAGCTTGATGTCTGATCTGATGTATCTTAGTAGTATTGGTGTCCCAGGTCTGAACTCAGCTTGTGTGAGAGATGCTCTCCAGGCACAGTGTCTGTGTGCAGGCACTCATTGTTGATGCAGCAGCATCACCTGCTGTCCAACCCAACAAACTACCAGCTGAGGACAAATTTCGCCATAATACCTTTATTAAGTCATCCAGCCAGTCCTCTTAAGGATCACCTGCATTGCCTTCATCGACCATGTATACTAATCATCACCTATGGGCTTCTAGTCCTGTGTGGTGGTGACTGTGTCTGCAGAGCCCCCTCACGTCGCCTGTATTTTGGTCTTCTGCTTTGTTTTGTTGTGAGCATGGACGTTTCTGGGCGGTGAGTCGGAGTTTTCTCTCTAGCCGATGACAGAGCAGGTGAAGTTCCGTGCTAGCCCCGCTAGCTGTCCCGGACGCTAGCGAGTGGTAGCGGCGGATGCTATCCGCCACGGCTAACACCCGCTAGCTCGACACTAACTTCCGCCGTTAGCACCCACTTCCCAGCTCACCGCGAGGCTTCTGTTACCAGGTATCGGACCGCGGCTCCAGCGCTTCACTTGACTGTATTTCATTTTCTTTCCAGTCCTGTCAACTGCTGCTGCTGTCAGGGGCAGGAGGCTGCACAGCTGAGCCCGAGAGGAGGGGCCCAGTTTGAATGTTTAGTTTACAAAGGGCAACATCAAACCTCCAGACTCTACCTTTAACCATGTCTCTAGAGATAATATTTTTTCTATTAAATGCTCTTTGGCTGTGTGTCTGTGGATATAAAATGGACATTCTATTGAAAGTGTTGGTTTTACATTAGGGGTGGTCCTAGTGAAACAGCTGGCATTTAAACTCTTCAGATCACGTGAGCATAGGAAGCTATTTGAGCCAAAATGCCATGTGCCACCTGACCTAGCAGCCAAACAGTGAAAAATGAGCATTTGTCCGTGACTAACCAGCGACAATCATCTGATTTACGTAATCGCTGTAATCGCTAATCTCTAATTCAACTGTAAGTGGACGCTCTCGGAGAACTTTTTTTCACACAGGCCAGGGCTGTTTTGACAGCCATAGCCAACTCACGTTATGTCTCGGTCAACAGTCAAGGGTGCAGTGTCTATGACGTCAGTGCCTCCCTCCCTCTGCCCGTGCCACATCTCCAAAAACAAGTCATATTATCTACGAAAATGTGCACGTTTACCGGGTTTTCCTGACGGTATGTTCACACTTGTTGTTACCTTGTGGTCAGTCACGCATTATCATTTACTTTAACATCCGTAAATCTGTCTGTGTATTTTTGGTGGCAAACGTAAACAACACCACGATGCGGCATTGTAAGTACCCCGTAAACTTCGTCGTCGCAGGCAGCAGAAATGAAGCCTGCTCCTTCTTTCGTGGTTGTTTTCGTAATTGTTCGATCGTTTCTGACCGGATTTATACGGAAATATGGGTCCGATCCTACACTTAAAATATAACTTAACTTGCACTCAGGAAAATCATCTAGAATCACAATACACTGCAGTAACAGGTTGGAAAATAAAATATATATTATTTTCGTTGTTCGTGGCTAACAGATTCGCCAGACGCTAATCACTCTCTCTAAAATCGTAACGACGTTTCAAAAGGCGCGACTTGCCCGTTTGTTTATTACATTCAAATCGACAATGTTAGCCGAGCTCCTAATGTCGGAGTTTCCCGAGGTACCTCTCAATGCAGCATGTTTGACAGGCTCTTAATCCGGAGCAGGGCGGAATGAACCAGCTTTGTCAATGGTGAAAGGAAAGCACAACACTGCGCAGAGCATATAAATTGTGTCTTCAAAATAAAAGTGCAAGAACTCTAAAAATAGAATTACTGTACTTGAATTTCACATGGGATTTTAGCACTTACAGACTCAAATGTTTTTTTGTTTTTTTTGTTTGTTTTTTTAAGATTCTTAGGCCATCCGCTCAATGATATTTTAAGATCCTTACTAAGATATGTAATTGCGAATAACTGAAGCACAGGCATCAGACATACATGCATTTGAAAATACATTTCTCTTCAACGTAAAGTTTTATATTAACTACGGGAAGGATTGGTACCCACAATTTCATCATAATTCATTTTCAATTTTCCTTGACTTTTACCACAACGAAGAACGTCGGCGAGTAAGAATTTGACTTTGAAAGTTTAAACCGGAAGTCATTTTACTTCAGATTGGTGAGTTTGTGGCTAGCGCGGAGCTGTGTTTGGTTTTAGAGGTCCTGCCTTTGTTTAGGCTTGTCTGTACCCGTGAGGCGAGGTAACAGACAGTCATCGGGTCAGATACGTTCGATGAGGCGTTTTTAACGGTATTCATTTCACTTTGTTACACTGGGTGCAATTTTTGTGTTTTTTTTCACTGTAGCTTAGGCTAACAACGTTTGGCTTTTTGAGAAACCGGTCTGCGATGGCCAACGGGTCGTGGCAGTTTTCCTTTCGTTCCGACCGATGCCTCTCTGCCGGATAGACGAAATGATTTCACTGTGAATTCTCCGTGCTCCGGGCTGTCAGGAGCCGACAGATCGCTGCCAAAAGTAAGAAAGCCGATGCCTTGGCTGTGTGTTTTTTTCTTGCTATTGTTATGGCTCTCTCTCCGACTCAGTTGTTTTGAACGTTTTTTGTACCGGTGAGATGTGCAAAGAAGTTATCACAGCAGAGACAGGGGTTAACCACCCCTCTGTACATATAAAATTGTGACAGATAATGGTGGTAATGAAATAAGAGTTTAAATCCGTTAATATCTTCCAGCTTGATTCTGCCGCGCCAATCTCTGTGCCTGTGTCAACCATGGAGTCAACTCAGGTGACCCTGTCTGTCAGAGGTGAAACATCCCCAGGTATGGCTGCTGAACGTACCACACAGCTTCAGATAGGATTGTCGACCCTTGTTAGATGTCTAGTTGTAAAGTGTGACTTAATGCCAGAAGGCCACTCTGTCTTTCCTCATAACAACTCAAGTCACTGTATTTCCATGTCTACACATAAACATTTTCCACACTGGGTAGTTTTGCTCCTGGAATGTTAGGGTTGTGGAAAGTAGTATCTGCCAAGTTTGCACACAGTTATTATACACTAGGCTGTAACATGAGTTTGTTGTTGATATGTTGATATTTAACCAAATTTACGACAAGTAACAGGTCTGTATGAACATTCCTAGGTGAGGTGATTGCTGTTGTTGGAAGCTGTGAGGCGCTGGGTAGCTGGAGCCATCAAAAAGCTGTGACCCTACATCCTGCTGGCAATGATGGGTAGGTTAAACTTTATGAGTAATGCCTCACTTTTTAACAGCATGATTTTGAAATATGATACTGTGTAGCTTTCTGCTCCTCTTGGTCTGCTGTTCTTACCGTTTTACATCTTTTGATATTGATGTGGCTGTTGATTTTCCTGACAGAAATACCTGGACTACAACCATCATTGTACCTAAAGGAATTGTTTCCAAGTATCGCTATTTCAAAGGCTTCTTTCTGGAGTCAAAGGTGAGCAGAGTCTCCTATCTTTATGGTGATAGAACCTTCTACACAAGAAATCTGTTGCACATTTGGCAGAGATAATCTTTTGATAAATGTACTGGCTGGCCAAAGTATATACCAAAGTATTATTGCATGTTCTGTGGTTGTTGTGATGTAATGTGTGGATTTGAGGTCTTTGTTTTCTGTCTATTCATACTATTCCCTTAACAGCTCATCATCAGGAAGTGGAGAAACCGGTTGTCTTAGCTTTCTATTATTGCAGTGACTTTGAAAGTGTGTGTCAGGGGATTTGCCGCAGTTTACATTATGATCTGACTCACACAAACGTCTGTGTATTTCTTGCTCTCCATCTGTGTTTATTACACTCTCTATAGAAACACCCTGAGGTTACTGTTGTGGAATTACCTACTGTAGACACATTATCAGCTGGCACCTCTTGTATATGCTGAGAGATGTGCCACAGTTGCTGGTCACCTTGCATATATATCCAAAAAAGTTGTGCGAAAAAAACGTCAGCCACCAAGAAAGAAACTGCGAAGAAGTCAGACCTTTCCCTGAAAAGTGCTTCTTGTTATCCTGTAGCTCTTTCTGAGTATGGTTGTGTTTATTATTTTTCATTCCAAGGGTGGAACTCGCATTGTGTGAGACTCTGGGCCTGCTCCAGCTTGACTTCCTCTTGTGTTTGTGCTGTGTTGTTTGTGAAGTACCAACACCTTGTAAATTGCATAGATTCAAAGTTCTCGTGAGCTAAAACATGATATTGTTGGTAAAGAAGATCACATTTCCCAGTGTGGTGGATTATTCATGCAGAGCCATGTTAGAATTTTGACAAATTGAAGTTCCTCCCCATGCCAGTGGAAAAACTCAGCTGGACAATGTAAAAAGAGTCACAGCTGCAGACTGGAGCACTGTTGGGTACTTTTTCCTTAATGGGATCTTGTATTCAACTATATAATGACTTGAATAAATGTCAGAGTTGCTACGAACATATCATTGCCATAGTTAATGGTGGTTTTTTATTACAGATAAAGAGAGCGGCTTAATGTGTAACTAAAGAGATGTTTCCAAGTTCTTTATTTTTCTTCACTAACTAATTCACTTTTCAGATTTCAACCCATGGTGGCTGACTGCCCTAGCTGGGAATTGGTGACTATACGAGCTCTAATTCCTTTCTCACTCTCTGGTCCAAAGACAGCTTTGAGACCAGACTGAAAAGAAGTTCAATGTATCTGATTTGAAAACCCTAACACTGTGCCCAACATTGGAATTGCAGAGTGCAGGTGGTCCTTGTCAAGTGATAGTCAATATGTGGGAGACCCATCACCATCCCCGCACGATGAGCCCCACAGGTATAGAACAACAAAAAAATGGTGCTGATTGTGGTTGGGTTTGGTAAAGTGTGTCATACTCCAACCCCCCATAGTCCTCCCGTTCCCTGCTGTAGCATTGTATACACAAGTCCCCCATCAGGAGCAGTTCCTGCTCATCTCTCAAGAAGAACGTTCTTATTTCACAGATAGATGAATCTGACCATAGGTTTGTTGTTTTGGGCAAAATGTTAAATGTTACGCGTGTTAAAATTAACTTTTTAACCTGACTGCAGTGTGTCCTCGTTAAATGCCGTCTGTAATTTACTGGTAGCCTCTGGAACTGCTTGCTTTTGTGGCATTGTGTGTCCATTTTGGCAAAGATCAGAGACAACACTTGCTGGAATAATCTATAGTCACACAGGAAACACTGCAGCACAGTAGATGTCATGACCTGATATAATAGAGCTCTCTAGTTAAAACCCCATTGTGTTGGCAGAACACAGACAGCTCATTCAAAATGAGCTTGATAGGAAGAATAGTTGCAGTCATGGCTACACCCTGCTTTATGTTCTTTTTGTCCCCAACCTGTCACCCGCTCCTTTCCTGCTTTCCTCCAGCAAATCCTGCTAAATCACTTATTTCACTAGAGTAAGAGTTTATTAATTTTGAACTTCATTTTTGTTTTTCAAACCCCCAACTTTTTGTTTAATTTCTGCATAACTTCACAAAAGTCCTGCTAAATTAACCCTAATGACATGCTCATATTCAGAGGTTGTAGTTGTTGAATTTGAGGCAAATCAAATGCAGAGCAAAACAATGGAAGCTAAAAATTGGCATCTTGTTGTAATGCCCTGGTTTGATCTGTCCTCAATTTTTTGTAATGGTAAGATTCCTCTGTCCTCTTTCTAATGCTTTTTTCCTTAATTGCAGCATCACACCAGGATATTAATGATGGACAATTTGGAATTCACAGTAAGTTGTTTTACCACCACACAACACAACAGCTGCGAATCCTGTAACTATTCTCTGCTTCATTTACCTTATGTGCACTATATAAAACCTCTGGGAGATATAAGTAGTACAGCACTAAATGGCTTACTGCCGTGCTTAATCCTTCAGGATAACTCAAATCCTGTCAGACCACTTTGTCACTTCCTGTGGTCTATGCAGCCGAGGTTTGGAGGTAGTTCGTTATAACAGAGCAAACAATTGTCTCCTCCCTGCCTTTGTTACTGCAAACAGTTCTCTTGTTCATATACTTTGTCATCTCATACAAAGGGATTCTGTCAATGTCCTCTTTTTTTTCCCATTTTAGATGGGGTGAATTGTGTAGATCCTGGGTGGCTAACATGCCAGACAGAGATTCGCCTGCGTCTGCACTATTCTAAGACGTCTCCAGTGTCCATCACCAAGAAGAAATTCAAGAAGTCACGCTTCAGGTAGGGGTGACCTAAGGTCGATTTCAACCCCAACCAGAGAAAGTTCTACCCGAAAGTAATGTGAGATGGATCATAATAGTGCTGCTACAACTGAACCTGCCTGCTACCTAAGAGTGATAGTTCTGCACACATACATATAATGCAGCAAGAAGCTGAAAGTGAAATGTAATTTGATGTGCTGATGCATTTGCATTTGATAAATGTGTATGGTTTTATGTAATACATGACTAATAAGATTCATTTTTTATTTCATCGACCTGTCCAGGATCAAGTTGACATTGGAGGGCATTGAGGAGGAGGAAGAAGATGAGGATGATGCGATCAGTCCATCTGCTTGGCACAAGATGACCACTACTCTGGAGATCAGTATGATCAGTGCCAATGGCTACAAGTCGCGTCACTCGCAGCCTGAGTGTGGCTACGCCCTGGAGCCCTCCAAATGGACTGAGTACAGCATTCACACCATGGATCCAGACAACCTGGAGCTCACCTTTGAGTTCTTTGAGGTACACCAGTAAACCTATTCGTTAAAAAAAAGTCTTTATTCTTGAGTTAAGAGAAACAGGAAGAAAAAGTCACATCTCACAATTATATAATGTGGTTTCTGTGATCCAGATCTAATATGTAAATGTAATATATTTGTTTACAGGAGGATATGAGTGAGCATGTGGTCCAGGGGGATGCTCATCCAGGACATGTGGGCACAGCTTGCCTCCTCTCCTCCTCTTTTTTGGAGAGTGGCAAAGACAACGGAGTCGTCACACTTCCCATAATGGGTCGAAATTCCAGGCAGACCATCGGGAAAGTTAGAGGTATTATTTTATACTGAGGAGCTCCACACTGGACAACACTGATTTGACTGTATGCATAAGAGGACGAGAAAACTGAAACTGTGTTCCTCTTCAATTTGTTTCTCTGTTCCAGTGGATTACCTGGTGATTCGGCCCATCCAGGGGCTGCAGTGTGACATGAGCTCCTCGTTCACCAAGTACTGGAAGAAAAGAAGCACCCTGGATGTGGGTCACCGAGGAGCAGGAAGCACACACGCAGCCAAGTGAGTCATTATACATCTTGAAATGGGATAGTGTAGCATGCCCAGTGAATAGTCCACTGTGTGTGGCAATCGGGTGCATGTGCTGCATCTGCTGTCTTTCAAATAAAATGTTTCCTAATTTTTATTTTGCAGGCACCACAGAATCAGGGAGAACACAGTAGCCTCATTTAAAAGCGCTGCCAAACATGTAAGTTACTCACATGATTAGGTCATGAGTCTATGTTTACCATAAACTTCTGCCTCAATTATATGTCAACTGTGCACATATAGGGAGCAGCTTATGTGGAGTTTGATGTTCACCTCTCCAAGGATGGTGTTCCAATTGTATACCATGATCTGACATGCTGCATATCCACCAAAAAGGTAGTCATCACTTGGGTCATTATACTTTTCAGAAACAAAAAAGCAAAAGCAAAAAACCAAATCAAAAACAAATATATGTCACTACTTTAAAAAATTGTAATTCTTTTTATTCACTTGGCAGAAAAATGACAAGACCTCCCTGGAGCTCATTGAGGTGCCAGTCAAAGACTTGACATTTGATCAGCTGCAGCTTTTAAAGGTAAAAACCTGGAATGAGGCCAAACCACCGCATTCTTCTCAAAACAATAAGTCAGGAAGCTGGCTTTTAAACCGGCCCTGTCGGCAAGTCTGAGAATGTTAGGGTGTGGAGCACACACACCCAAATCCATTTACATTAACATTGATGTTACCATATGATGATAAATTTAGATAAAGACATAGAAAGACAGACACACACATGCGCACACCATCAACATGAAAGTATTATACAGATCAAAAAGGTTAAAAGTTTTTCCATAGTTGTTTCAAGTCAGAAGATGATGTTGTTTTATTAAGATCATGTATGATTTGTTTGATTCATTGTGTTTTTTGCAGCTGGCCCATGTTACAGCAATGAAAGGAAATGACGATAAAGGTATGTACCCACTGACAGTGTTTGTTTTTCAAAGACCTGAATGCCCTCACATTGTGTCACAACAAAGTTTCTTTGGATGTAGAAGTAGGCCAGCAGATAGTGTGTGTGTGTCATGATCACAAGTAGTCATCTGTTTTGTTTGTTGTTCAGATCTGCTGGATGATGAAGATGAAATTGATGAGCATCAGCCATTCCCCTCACTCTCACAGGTAAATTGCTTTTTGGTGATCATCATAGTTAGTAACCGTTATAAGCTACCTATGTCACATTGACTAAATTATTTGTTTATTTGTTGTTAATTATCAGTTATTTTCTATTTTTGTTTCTTGCGATCTACTTGCCTGTGTGTTTACTTCAAAATAAAATCAATGAATGAATATATAATGAATAACATCTCCTTATCTCACTTACAGATCTTTCAGACTATTCCTGAGCACGTGGGATTCAATATAGAGCTCAAATGGATCTGTCAGATGAAGGTGATTAACAGCATATTGCAACAATTACTTTGAATAGCTGAAAGATAGTGTTTCCTTTCCATGTTAAACTTGATTAATGCTTTGCATTGACAGGATGGAACGTGGGACGGCAACTTATCTTCCTACTTCAACATGAATACCTTTCTTGACATCATCCTGTCTTGTGTACTGCAAAAAGGCGGCAAAAGACGTATTGTCTTCTCCTGCTTTGACCCAGATATCTGTACCATGTAAGTACAGTAGAAACTCTACTCTATTCAGAAACACAATACTTACATCACAATGAAATTATTAATAAGCATATATTTTGTTTTTGATAAATGCTCATTTCAGAATATGGTAATGTTGATCAGATTATTGGGCGGTTCACTTTCAGTCGTTTCGGTTTTTGAAATTATCACCAATCTCAGGATGTGAAAATGTTAAAAAGAGTTTTGCTTTTGCCAGATTAGTTTTGAAGAGAGGAAAGTTAGCTAGCTATGCTGTGTCTTCAGGTTTTAGTTATACATAGGTTCTCTCCCACAGAGATTGTGACTGTGACATGTTTTTATCTCTCTCTCAGGGTGCGTCAAAAGCAGAACAAGTACCCCATCCTCTTCCTTACTCAGGGAATTTCAGAAAAGTATCCTGAACTAATGGACATCCGTTGCCAGACAACACAGATCGCCATAAGTTTTGCCCAGAGTGAGAATATTCTGGTGAGTCTAACACTTACATAAATGTTTAATGAAAGGCCAGTTTCACACTAACAATTAAAACAAGTTTCAGTGCTAGTTTTACAGCACACATGCAGAAACAAACACAGTTCATGCTGTACATCTACTCTGAAAGATGTGTGACATGTATTTGAATGAGTCACACCCTCACTTAATAAGCACTGCTGCAGTGGACTCAAGCGAAGGACTAGCAGAAATAGCCCAACAGCATAGTGCTGTGTCAGCACTCTACGTGGTTTCACCAAGGTCAAAAATATCTTGGCATAATTTGACAACATCGGTTTTGGAGCTGAACAGTGAGAGGGAGTAGATGGAAGGTGACTTTTATTCTGGGATGAACTTGAACGAGATTAAACAGGACGTCTTTTTTCTCACGATGCTTCCTTGGCTGCTCCTTTAGGGGATCAGCGGGCACACGGAGGAGCTGCTTAAGAACCTTGCCTTCATTGGGGATGCCCAGTCTAAAGGCTTGGTGGTATTCAGCTGGGGAGATGACAACAACGACCATGAGACCAGAAGGAAGCTGAGAGAGCAGGGGATCGATGGACTCATCTATGATAGGTGTGTTAAAAAGACAAATGTCTATCTGTGGCTGCCTCAATGCTTGTAGTTAAGACTATAAACACACAGACTCAAAACATGATCAGCTCTGTCCTTTATATCCAGTGTTAATATTCAGTTTATGCTATTTTTGTCAAAAGTGAGATTATCTTCAACAATTTACAAAACCTGTGCTAGCTAAACATCCAGCTACTATAATTCATATTTTCATAATATTTCTGTGATGAAAACCTTTCTGATAATAGTTTTTCCAGCTACCAGCTAATCATGACCTGTTACCTAACAGTCTGTGGTGTACATCATGTGCTACTGGCCTGCATAGAGCCCGAAGCCACAATCGAGTTATTGACAAGGACATTTAGTTTCATAATTTTGATTACAGTGCTCCTTGTTATTCCACTATGTGATGACAAGGCCCTCTGTTATCAGCAGTTTTTCAGAAGTTTCAGGATTTGGTTACATAACCAAGCACTGGCTGACACGCTAATCACTTGGCACCCGCTACGACTGCTGATGAAAAGGGTTTGATTATTCATTAGACACAATTTTGTATGTGAGTACGACTTTGGGACACAACATGTATCAGTGCTGTTATGTAAAGACCGTATCTTTGTCAATGTGACAGCTTTTGCTGATGCGTGGTCAGCAGGGTGTGTTTGCTCAGCTGTTTCACTTCTGTGTTTCACCCTTCCACGACCTTTACTCTATATTAATGACTGGACGTTGACTCAGACTTTTACCTTCCCCTGCAGAAAGCAGACTATAGGCTTTGAACTCAGTTTTACAACACACATCTATGAAGATTCCAGATGTAACTTTATTCAGCATCTCAAATCAAAACCTTTGACCTCTCCAGGCTGTCGTTATAACTTTACCTCTTGTTTTACAGAATTTGTGAATGCTTGGTGCCGTATTTTGACTCAAGTTCTTCTGACTCCCGTAATGTTTCTCTGGTTCCTGTCTGTGTTTTGTTAATGTACTTACACCACAACCCTTGGCTGGTTTTGGTTCCCCCCTTAAATACTGCCTGAAAGTCCATCTCTTCCTCCGTTTAAATGCAGCAGGAACAAAATCATGTTCCTTGACAATGATGCAAGACGGTTGACTTCTTACAGTGCTGCGCTGAAGTTTTAGGCACGAAAATTCAAGTCAGGATGCTTCAAAAATAATAGCATGAATAGTTGATTGTTTATAATTATGCCATACAAACACAGCACCAGTCCTCCTCAGTACACTTGTGCATAGTTTTTCAAGGTACTTTGCATGTAGGTTGTTCCAAGCATCTTGGAGAACTTGAGCCTCAGTCCTGTGGATGGAGGATGTGTGAGTGTGTCTTTGTTTATGTGAACCCAGACTGAGTCCATGATGTTGAGACCAGAGCTCAGTGGAGGCCACACATCTGTTGCAGGACTCCTTGTTCATCCTTTTCACGACAGTTCATAATAACTGTGGTTGTGCATTTGGGCTGGTTGTCATACAGCTGAATGTATTTGGGACCAGTCGACTGTCTTTCTGATGATTATTGTGTGATGGATGAGAGTCTAAACATCAAATGTGCCTAAAACTTTTTGCACAGCACTATTTGTCTGATATCGTAATGGTGCAGCACTCAGTGATAAAGGTTGTTTTCCTCAAACTTGGATTCTATTAAACAGTAGATTGATGGGTCAACTGCCATGTTTATCATTTCTGACGCCTCCGTATCTTGGGTTCCACATGAAACTCAGATATTCAGTTTAATTTTTGAATTAAAAGAGGCAACAAGAGTGAATGGCTTGTTTAGTGCATGACAGTGTTCACTGACACTCCCGTGTTTGCATTTGTCTCCTATAACCTTGATCCTCGATCTGCATTTAAGCCTCACGTTCATGAACAGTTGGTCACCTCTTGGTATCCTTGTCAGATATCACAGCTTCTGTCTCACAATTATATTTTCTGTTATTTGCACCTGTTCAGTTTGTGGATGATCTGCTTAGACTGCTGTTTGGTTTCTTTACAAAAAGGGGTGATTGCGCTGGATGCTTGTTGTATGTGTGTAGTAGTATAGTAGTATAGTTGCACTGACTGCTTAGTCTTCATTTGCTCTTGAGCATCTATTTGTTGAACACAAACACAATGTGTTGCTCTACAAAAATCTTCTCTTTGTCACTTTGGATTACCAGGCACACAGTGAATGAGATTATAAACCATATTTCACAGGTTGAAAACTGAATTGGAAAACTGAATTGGTGACATTAAACTTAGATACCAACCATGACCGATGTGTGATGCCAGGTTGTCGATCTTACAAATGGTATCTTCTTTGCAGCAACATCCACATCTGAGCATTATTGACTGCTACATCAGAATGTATGGCAACACATAGAAGGAACTAGACAGTGTATTTGTTCCTCTTAATGAAGTTATCACAAATTCAGCAGACAAGAACAGCAAAGCTTACTGATGTCAATTAACAGCAGTTTTATATCAATATCTCAATTTAAAGGGTACACACAATGCTTCGGTCTTCACCACGGTGTGGACAGAGGTGGATTTAAATTACACTCTGTTTGGTAGAGGCAGGTGGCCACAAGACTTGTGATTCTTTCCTGTCCCTTGGGACAAATAGCAATGTGAATGTATGCAATAGTGCAATAGTTCAACCTCTATTATCAGTATACGTGGTCATACATGGCTTGATTGCAAACACACACAGCCTCAGAGGAGTGGCTCGCTTGGGTACTGAAGTTCCCACACCACTTATCCAGGGTCATATAGCTCATAAATAATGCTTGCTTGTCCTCCATTTGATGTACTGTACCTCCATGAGAATTTATTTTAAATTTAGGACTTTCAGACACTTTGGATTTACCTGGCGATTCATAGGTGGGTGAGCCACTCACATAAAAGAATCCAAAGTAAACCAGTAATTAAAATCTTTCATGAGTCATGACCTTAGGCATGGCTTCACAAAATGTCACACAAACCAGCCAGTTAAAGTTGAGATCCCCTGCAGATGTGCATAAACAATCAGAATAAGCCCTTTTATCACAAATGGAAACCAGTGCAATCATCCCCCCCAAAATGAAAAAAATGAATGCAGCAGACAATTTTCATTAACATAGGTGCATGAAACCAACAGGTGTGAAGGTTCTGTATGGCCACATCACCTTTTACCTGTTAGTTTGGAGCAGAGCTAGAGTCGTCTCTGTATTTTTGCATCTTGCCAGACTCTACTGTTCTTGTCTCACTTACTTACCTTATCAGATAAAATTAAAAAGAATAGAAATTGACTTCATGAATTTAAATGTTTACATATAACTATTAATATTGCTATTATTATTACCGTTATAGTAAGTATAGTAAGTAACAACTAACAATACATTTTGTTCCACAGGACCACTCAGTACGGCTTGGTTATAATTCAGAATGATCATTTAGCAGTTTTAAGTTGATTATGTGGTGATGTAATCCTATTATGTCATGTTATTGCTGTACTAAATTTTGTTGCTTAATGTATTATGATACAGTTAAACTTGATTATCCCATAAATGATTTAACATTGGCTGTATTACAACATGTGCAAGAGATAGTGGAAAATATTCTTCAGAATGCGATGAACTTCTTTATACTAACTTTATACTAACTTATTTATATCAACATAATCACCAAGCCCTACTGCTCGTCTGCGTGCTAAATATGTTTGGATCAGGACTGTGCTGCCGCCTTGGTTTTTGAATGATGGACAGTATTAAGATTAACATGTGAGGTACCAGTAAACACTAACTGATCGCTCATCTAACTGAAGGATGTCTTTTCCTTTTCCTTTAGTATCTGCGAGGACCAAGGAGAGCAGCCAAATATCTTCCAAGTAGAAGAGCAACACACCCTGCAGGAGGTGATTACAGAGGAAACCCTGAAGAGCTCCACCTGCTCCTGCTACACCATCCCTTGCTCCATGGCTCCCTGTGTCGCCTCCAAGGCCCGCGCTGGGAGCGCTGAGTCTGACTCTGGCCTCAGCTCCTCATAAGTACACCTAAACTACCTTTCCATAGACCTCACTGCTCACACACACTTAACAGGACCACTGGTGTACATGCTCACAAATACAAGATCAGGTTTGTGTAAATATTTTACGTTTGTGGTCACAAGAGTTAAACCTCTGAATCTCTCCACTCAGCGACAGATTTTGTCCACTGTCACGGATCCTCACATGATGTTTGTTATGTTTTGGGATAAAATAGTTGGATGGTTTGCCAAACCATTAATGCAGCCATGTAAAATGGATCACCACAGTCTTCATCGTTTTACAGTAGGTATTTATTTAGCCAATGTTTCATTTCTTCATATTCAAAGTGCTAAATGTTTATGCATATACTTTGCAGGTGTAAAAGTATAACAAATTGTATGTCAGATGTTTGAGATGGTGTAGGGTTATGCTGGGTTTTTTTTTTTTACTGTTATGTCTTTTCTGTGCATGTAGCCATTACCTGAATGCTATTTCAGGCATGGAAAATAAGTTGCGAGTGTGTCTGGCACATCCATTGCTGGGTTAGATTTGCATATTACACTTTTACTCAGCACAAGAAGATGTAAGATGTACATTTGGATGACGGTGTTTGTTGCCATTAATGAATGCTTCACCTCTTGGTGGACTGATGACAGCACTTAGAAGTCTCATGCTGCTGATTAATTTCCTCTTGAAAGTTTTAGCTCCTTTCCACGCCTTTAGACTGACTGCTTTTTGACTTCTAGGGATTTCTAGCTGTCTGCTGTTACTAACAAACTGCATGTATACTGGATGTATTGTATTCTTAATTCTTTTTATCTACTTGAGTTGATGAAAAGCAGAAGAATGTTTTATTTGTGGCAGTGTGCACATGCCTCAGCCTTAAGGAGGAAAACTTATGATGTCTGCTTCTTGCCTTTTGTCTCACAATCACTTCACAATACCTCACTCATCACCTACTGGGGAAGACTTGAGTGTGGATGTCTGTACAGAATGAACAAATACATCTCTACTTCCTATAAATCCTTTTCCACCTCACAACTTCTCACTCTGCTTCTTAATGCATGGTGTATTATTATTATTATTATTATTATTATTATTTTTGGACAAATTACACTTGAAATATTTTATCATTTGAGTATGAAATGTGTGTAAGTTTGGTGCAAATAGTGACGTGCATTTTGAACAGAACAAAACACATCCATTTATTGTATAATACTGTATATCAGTCTTATGGCACAAGTCTCCTCAAACTCATGATGGAGGCATGCATGGTGTTTGTATGTGTATGAATGAAGTGTCAGAGAGAATAAAAGAATCTAGTGTGTGATATTAACTGCCATCTCAAAGCAGATGAGTGTAAATGACAATGTAAATAAAATCAGTATCTATATTTGTTCATTTTCTTGTTGACTTTTTTATTTTTCACATCACTAAACCTGATATGTCAATAACAGCTCGAGGAGGCTTCTTTAAATTTGACAAAAGTGTTTGCTGAACTGATAAGACTGGAACATCGGAACATGTTTGTGGCCTCATGAACGCTACATCTCAATAATGCCTAGTGGGGAAATTCTTAATATTTGGCACAATCCTTTATTTATAGTCAAAGAAGATGAATTGATGAGATGTGTTTTGGTGGGCAAAGGTCAAAGACCACTGAGTGCACAAAGCACGTTTTTGGCTGTAACTGTAAACGTGCATGTCAACAGCAACTGAATTGGTTGGTGGAGGGAGCACAGTCATAAGGTGACTCAGGTTTTGTTTACATTTTGATTACAGTTTTACTCTACTGCCTACATCCATATAAAGCTACTGGCACTGAGCAGTAGTTAATTATTGATCAGATAACACAGGCACACTCAGGTGTGTTGGCATGAGTCATGATATACGCTCCATTCTTATCTCAGGGTGATTGTCTTGGGCAGTGCTTATCTGAGTGAACCTTAAAACGGATTCACCACTGATCAGTCTTTTGATGCAACTGCCTGCATTAGTGTTTGGCAACACTGACATGTTGAAAGACAAGACAACCTTTACAACTCATTGGAGTTTTAATAACAAGAATGCAAAGGATTTCAAAGCAGTTTAAATCACTAACTTTTAGAGAAAACACCTATCACCGGTTGCTTTGCTTTCTGGTTATTAGATGTGCCAATGCCACTAACCCAGCCACTCTGATATTATCCTGTAATAAGACATCTTGACGTACTTGGGAATCAGTTTTCCCTTTGATGATGTGGAGCTGCCCAGGTCCAAAGGCAACAAATAAAAGTCTCAAATCATGAATGCTTCTGTCATCTTACTTCACTTTTGGGATGATGCTTTCATGTTGGTATGGGAACAGTGAGTTTTTCCAGCAAACAAAGAGCTACATCTCCCAAATAATCCAATCTTGGTTTCATCATACAACCAACCACAGACACTCTAGCTAGTTTCATCGACTGGAGTGGTTTGATAACTTCTGACTCCAGTTTCCTTGATTTGATGCCATTAACCGAGGGGATCACCCAAGAGTACATACTTTCTTCAGCCTCTAATGTGAATGTTTGAATTACGTTTGGTTAATGGTACAAATATTTTAGTGTCAGATAAAAGAATTAGTTTTTTTCATTATTGTAATTTGGTTAAAGATTCAACCATATTTTAGGTCAAATTTATATATAGATGTGATTCCAAAGAGTCATTTTTTTGCATGCCACTTTAAGTTAAATTACATTTGTGGCAGGCTGAGATATGGAGCATTTTATATATTTTATACTGTTGAGAAACCTCATATTTTCCAAAGCAATATCTTGTACGGTGGTCCCTCCGTTTTGCAGAGCAAGTGGTGTCAAACTGATGAAGCTGTTTTCTGAATTTGTTGCGTTTGTGTCTTTAGAAGTTTCTCAGGGCCACCGTAGCTTGTTTATTTCACAAAGTCATAGCTGCTAATCAAGGAGCAGAGAGAACAAGAAGATGTCGAGTCAGTTGTAATGTTTTGGCGCCCTCTGTTGCACAGTGCAGCAGCACACACTAATTGTGTTGCAGCTGTGTTTCAACTGCATTTCGATTTTCGATTCTATCTTCATAGTGAAGAGACAGTAACATACATTTCGACACTGTGTCAAATTTAGAGACAAAACATAAACTGGTCTTTAAATATATTTCTCGCGACGTGTCATCACATATTTCGTAACACCGGCTATAAAAATAGAATCACGTTTTACTGGAAGTTGTAGTTTTTTCGACTTGAAGCAAACAATGTTCGTCGCGTAGCGCACTCCAACTCCCATGATGCAACGGGATTTGCCTAAGCTACTAGCTAGTGCACGCCTACGCTAAATAAACCCGTCGACTGTAATCCTCACTGTACACAGCGGAATCCTTTGCGGGTATTTTCAGCCTCTTTTTACGTTTTGTTCCAAATACCCGCAAAGAAATGGACAACTCCGGGAAAGAGAAGGAGGCGATTCAGCTAATGGCCGACGCTGACAAAAAAGTCAAATCTTCTGGCTCTTTTTTGGGAGGCATGTTTGGAGGGTAAGACAGCACTGCACCAAAGAACAGACAGCTAGCCAGCGTTAAGTTACAGCAGCAAAGTTGGCACGCAGCCTGTTTCCATACAGACCCTCAGTCAGGTCTCCATATGTAAACAGACAACATATATGTAGAAGAACATTTTTATATCAAACCAGTGGGACATTCATTGTAATAATTTCTGCAAGTCAGTTAGCCAAGTTAGCTGTTACCATTGTAAACATGTCAGCAGATCACGCCTGTGCCCTGGACCCAGCCTTGGCCTGGAGTCTACGCAGTAGGTTGTTTTGTGCTAATTTACAAGGTTGAAATATCTACTTTTATTTACAGCCTTTTCTATAGTGTTACCCAGTGTCCGCATTATGTCAGATCACGCCTTATCGATGAGGCATTTGCTAAACAGTTGATACCTTCACGATTCCATGTCATTTTAGCTTTAATGTATTGTAGGAATTCATTTCTTTAATAAATCAAATGCCATCCTCACATTGTTTTCTGTCCAAACGTCATAATCCTCCGTGCATGTGCCCCTAACACACAACACTGTTGATGGCATGATTCATTACAAATTATTACTTTCACCAGTACACTCATTAACACTGGGGTTAATCCCCAAAACACACAGACTCAAGGTTTCTAATGACGGGATAAAGAACAGGGTAAACCTCCACAATAGCAAATGTGGTTGTGTTTTCTGAATCAAGGATTTAGCAGCCCCTCAGCCTGATTGTCTCTGAGTGAGATGTCACATTTTTATTGATTCTGTACAATGATTACAAGGTGTGGAGCACCAACAACATATATGGCATTGAGTGATATCAACAAAAAAACAAATAAAATATAAATGCAAAACAAAAGCAGAACCACCATGAAGGATTTATCAGAGATTTGCTTTGTAGTCACTTAAAATATTTAGTGTTCATATGAATTACAACAACCATTGTGTGTCACTGGAAATATCATAGACACTGATTTCTGCTCAAAGCCCCACATCAGCCACTGACCTTGGGGGCTCCTTTACATTACAATATGCATATCCAGTACATGCATGCTCTCTCATAGTCGTATACTTTATCATACATAATGCAGAGAAAACAAAGAAAGCTTTATTTGCATGTGTCTGAAATATAAAATAGTCAGCAGTTGTAGTTGTGTGTGGCTCTGTCTGAGATGACCCCCAGATGTTACTACTCTGCAGTTTGTGTGCATGTGTGATAACTCTTGGCAGCCTTATACTGTTAAATCTGTGGCTGACCAAGCAGTGATGTAATCCTGCCATGATTGAATGGTCAGAGTATTATTACAACTACAGGGATCTCCCCAGGGGCCCACTTCTTGTCATGGAGGGGTAGAGATCTATAGTACTTGTGTATGGGGATTTATTTAAGCCAGTTCACCAATCTAAGCATTGCAACTCCCTTGGAAATGCAACAGCCTGGCACGCTGTACCGTTCATCAACCTATGATGTCATTTAGAGATGATTTATTAGACAATATAAAGCCAGACTGATTTTTTTTTTCTTTTTTTGGATAAACACAATTATGAATGAACATTTGTACTACATTCAGGTTGTTTATAACATTTTTTTTCCTTTTGGTTTGTAGAGGACATCACAAAGTGGAAGAGGCATGTGAGATGTACTGCAGAGCAGCCAACATGTTCAAGATGGCCAAAAACTGGAGTGGTATGACTGGCTGTTTTATTCTTAAGATATTCAGCTAATCAGTTTCAACACATTTGAGAAGCTGTAGAATTATGTGCTGTTGTTTGGCTCTCTTACCGTAGGGTGCAGCACTTGTGAGTGTGCCAGAAAAAAAAGGTGGAATCATGTGCATAAATGACATTGTAAGATGGATGCAAAGTGTACTATGTGCATGCATGAAATATTCTTTTCTCTTTTTCCTCTGTCTACAGCTGCTGGAAGTGCATTTTGCAAGGCTGCACGTCTCCATATGCAGCTGCAGAACAAGCATGACTGTGCAACCAGTTTCATCGATGCAGGCAATGCTTACAAGAAGTCTGACCCTAATGGTAAGAGATGACTGACTGGCTTCAATCTAATTATGAGTGAATGTTTTTTTTTTAGTAACACTGATTTGCTGCAGGATTTTGACACCCAGCTTTGGGGAGTAGAGGCTTAATTCTCTCCTCTCATAGGAAATTAATCAATTTTCCTGTGATGAGTCACTGTAGATTGTGTATTTTTTTGTAATGACTAAAACACACTGTATGACTGCGCTGAAGCCTCAGATTGATGCCAGGAAATCAGGACAGTTTAACACTGGCTCTCCAGCCATGGGGCTTTACTTAACTGTGAGGTGGACTTCACTTTTTACAACCTGTCTTAGTTACATGACTGTTCATATTTCAAGCAATTGATCATGGGGGAGTTATTTCTCTTGAATTGCTTGGTATGTAGTGTTAGTTGATTTATGGGGCTCTTTGTTCTCTCTCTGACCTCATTTAATATTCTCTGAAGCAAAGACAAATCCATTGGTTTGGGGGGAGGGTAGAAGGCTGAGAATTTTTGGTGTGTGTTGAAAAGGAGGGACTTGCTTGTGTGCGTTATATTTATTTTTTTCCATCTCTTGAGTGCAACATATTATTAAAAGCAAAATTATATATGCATATTTTTAAATTTCCTCTCACTCCCTTGCTGTTCAGATATAAAGAAGACTAACTGTTTCTAACTGATTTCTAACTCTTCCCTCCTCTTCCTTTAATGCTGCCAAAAGAGGCAATCAAGTGTTTAAATGCTGCCATCGATATTTACACAGACATGGTAAGATACATATAGAAAGTCTCCATGTGTGTTCTCAACCACAACAGTCAATCTGGCCTTTGGAAAACGCATCAGCTGGATAACAGAAAATCCTCATACATGTTGGCGCAGGAAGCTTTCTCTTTCCTTTTTCTTCCACTGCTACTTTTCATTTTTGGGTTGATAGCAACATATGAATAGCACACACATTTGTTTATTTAACACATATATCACAACATTGATCGATCAAGTGTTTTTTCTCTTTTGTCTTTGTGGGGATTAGTTTTAAAAGCCAAAACCTTGTAGACATGAAGCCACAGACTACCACTTGACTTTGCCTCTCTGCACTGAGAATGTAACAAAGCACTTTCATTGACTTGAGACAGATCCAGTTAGTAATGATTTCTCCTCCTCCTCCTCCTCCTCCTCCTCCTCCTCCTCCCTCCAGGGAAGATTCACCATTGCAGCCAAACACCACATCAGTATTGCAGAGATTTACGAGTCTGATCTGGTGGATATTGAAAAGGTAACATCAGACAAAAACAATAATAATCACTCTTATGATTATAAATAATATTAGTTTTGAAGAACACTTTTGCCAACTTTGCTTTTTTTCCCTTTATGAAGGCTATTGCACATTATGAACAAGCAGCAGATTACTACAAAGGAGAAGAATCAAACAGGTACTGTTTTCACTGTAATATTCTGCATGTCATCTCTCAGAAATCAGATGCTGCCATGTTGATATGAGAGAGATGAAAGATACCTACATAAAGTGCACTCGTCATCATTAGTGATTACATCTGTGGTTTTCCTGCTTTGGAATGGCTGAATATTTTTACACATTTTCACTTATCTAAAATACTAAGAAATGTTTACAAGATTTTTCTATGGAGTTCAGTGACCTGTGGAAATTTGAGCAGTATAATGGTGTTTGTATTGTTGTGTTTCTTCCTACAAATATCATAAAAAAGACCATAATGTAGACACATATTTGATTATTTCAGCCAAATGAATTTGCCTTTGGGGATTAATAAAGTAATGTGTATCATATCGTATAAGATTGCTCCAGGTAGGAAGCTAACATGAATGAAGGTTGATCTGTAAAATGCTCGGATATAAGCTCTGTCTAATATTATACACTGCACAGTTAATAACTGATGAATTCATTGCATCCACTCTCTATATACAGCTTTCATATTAAATGTGCTGGGGGCCTTTTGCCTTGTTGAAACTTTTCTGTAGTTCTGCCAACAAGTGTCTGCTGAAGGTGGGAGCGTACTGTGCTCAGCTGGAGCAGTACCAGAAGGCCATTGAGATCTACGAACAGGTGAGCCCAACTCACATTTGTATGCCAACACTACACTTTTCTCCATCTTCACTCACTTATTAATGCTGACATTTCTACACATTTTGAATGATTTCTAGGTTGGAGCCAACACAATGGACAACCCCCTGCTGAAATACAGCGCCAAAGAGTATTTCTTCAAAGCCTCCCTGTGTCATTTCATTGTGGACGAGCTCAACGCTAAGGTAAATTTATACCTCTGTGGTTCCAGAGCTGGGACGTGGAGTTGTGGTAGAATGTTAACACACCATCTCTCCCCAGATTGCCGTTGAGAAGTACGAGGAGATGTTCCCGGCTTTTTCAGACTCCAGAGAATGCAAGTTGTTGAAGGTAACTCAATACGAAGATCACAGAGGAATCTGATGACTTACTTTTTCCCCTTAATCTGTTCCATTGCTATGCGTAACCTACATTTTTTTTGGTCTTAACAGAAACTTCTCGAGGCACATGAGGAACAGAACAGCGAGGCTTTCACAGAAGCAGTAAGTCTGACACTCTGCGAAAGTTGACGAGTTTTAAAATAAGGCCTTTGATGAGCAGAGAACTCCCACTGCTTCAACTATTGTAGTTTCATTGGATCCCTTGTGTGTTGAGGAAAGTTGAATGCTGGATCTCAGGAATCAGTTCATTCTCCCAGGACTGTGTGTTTATCTGAAACTGGTACTGACTGGTGTGGTGCATCACTGTACTGGAGTTGAACTCCTAAAGTATTTTTCAAATTTAACTCAATCTCAGAGAGGGAAGAGTGCTCATCTGAAATTTAGAGAAGCACACTACGATTGCACATGAAGTAGAAGTAAATTAAACATAGTGTGTAGAGGGATGTTACTGTAATCCTGGGGAAAAGCTTACCTATGTGTCCTGCTTTCCGCCTGCAGGTAAAGGAATTTGACTCCATCTCACGTCTGGACCAGTGGCATACAACCCTCCTGCTGCGCATCAAGAAGACCATCCAGGGTGATGAGGGGGATCTGAAATGAAAGAACCATGGGCTGATAAATGCAGCATGGAGGGACAAATCCATCACGCATGCTTTCACACACACAGGCACACAAATAAACAAACAAGCAGACAGACACTCAACTCATTGTGTATAGTATCTGGAGGGGAGTGTCTGCTGATGATTTGGAATATCCCACTGCTCACTGCTATACTGTCAGAGTACTATCTTTGCTTTCCTTACAGGCATATCTGAATCTAGTCAGAATGTAAATCCTCTCGCCCTCACCTCTTCCTAGAGGATTGCTGCATACCTTTTTCTGCTGAAATCTGTCCTGGGGGATTTCAGAGCGGTATATTGTATTGAAACTAATGTTAGTATTGATGACAAGCACTGCATGTTTTGTACAAGTATTGTTTCCTAGTCTGATGCAGCTTGTTTTTTTTAAGTCTAGTTTATTATATATTTAAATGATTTAAATGTTTCAGTTTGTTGTACATAAGATAATCATGGTGTGTGTGGATTTAAAGAATGTGTTATGATCTTGATTTGTATAGTGTTGAAGTAGAGAAGGGTTTAATCAATATGATTGTTCTTAGAACTCATTACCAAAAAAAAGATTTTGTTTCCTTTTCTTCACCCACGGGGAGAGACTCTTCTTGATGAAGGGCAGTGATATGCACCAAGTGTAGACTGTTAAATATTTGTACCTAATCACAACCTGATGATTTTTTTCCATTCATTCATAATTTTATTACTTTTGGGTTAATTTATTATGCCAGTAGGATTTATTGATGTAAGAACACTTTGAATGTTTGAGTGTGTAAGCTGCGGTTTCTAGGTTGCCTAATGTAAGCTGTATTTTGGAGTGAAAAGAACTGACATGGAAACCCTTCCTCCTTCATTCCCAGGGCAGTAATCTTGGGGTAATGTGCATCATTAGTCATTCATTCCGTGCTGTGTTGTGTTGTGAACTACTCAGTGAAGGTTTACTACTGCAGTGCACCTTCCGACTGGCCAGTTGCTAAGCATGTCATTGTGTACAGGTTAGTGTTGTGTTACATTCACTAGTGAGCCAGACCAAAGTTTTTACAGAAGGGTCAGTCGCCCTGCGTATCCAGCTTCTTCCAGATGGAATGACAGTGGACATTGGATATGATCTGTATGCTGTTTGTGCGAATGGACAATAATAAAGGTATTATATCCCACACTGCTCTGCCTTTCACCTTAATTATGAATTAGAGGTACTGTGTGTGTTGTAAGCTTCAATCTGTCTTTAAATCCTCAAGTTCACAGTAATTAGTTTTCTTTCTGTGACCTGAAAACACACTCAGGAATTGCTTGTACCCGACTAATACATCCAGACACCAGGTACAAGAGTGTGACACTGTTGATTAAATAACTTACCCACAGAGAAATGAATACTGAAATACATTTTCTACACTAGTTTCAGATAAGGCCTGAAACCTTGACCTATTCAGCACAGACTGTCTTCTGCTGCCCTTTTAACTCATTTTTTTTTTTTTTTTTTTTTTTTACAAACATAATCCATCAAGGGCACAGTTGGTGTGATTTAGTGCAAATCACTGCACTGTGATTTGACCTGCTTGATCATGTAGCTCTCATTACATCTGGTTAAGCTACAACTTTGCAGTTTGAAGAATAGTTTTGGCTCATTACTAGAACCACAATGTAGATTCTTGCACTAATGGTTTAAGAACATTTACTAGAGAGAACATAATGAAGGCAGGTTGATGAATCACAAAATCTTGTATTACAGGCTGTATTATGTGAGTTCTGTTTATAAGCCTACGAAATACAGTATGTGCTGCTAATGCTATGCTGGAATTTATAAAATTCAACATGTTCTTATTGATCTGTTATATTCATCTGCTGTAGATCTGCTGCCCTGTCTGACTGTGAGCAGATGCTGTTTGATTTTGATGTGTGAAGTTTCCTGGGGCGGTTAAAAGAAAAATGTGATCAATGATCTGTGACGGTGCACCATGTGACCTTGGTTTGACATGACTGTGTCCTGCTCTTATCCCATGTCCACATCATGTTTACTTCAAAACGTTTGCACGCATCCACATTAACACTGTTTTCATTACGTACAATAGATTAATCAAATCTACATATTTTGGTCAAATGAAAGTCAGTAAAAAAGAAGATATCAATTAGTTTCAGTCTAATTGCATTTAACTGGGTTAAAACTTACAAACTTGAGAGGTCATTTTTCTTTCCAGAGGTTCTGTAAGTGAGGGCAGACTTAGATATCCACAGGGCGATATAGTGGAGTCTCTGCTGAACATAACAAATACTTTGAGAGATAGTTGTAGTTACGTGGAAATGGTTCCAAAGAGACTAAAGTGCCAGAATTTTGAAGGATTTAAGCTAATTCATTTACATTCAGGCCAAAATAAATCAGGAGACTTGCAAAAAGCATGTTGTCATTCCAAAGGTGTATGGAAAGCTACTTAAGGATTCACTGGAGTGTCGTTCTGTAGCTGCCAAGGACTTCTGACAAGGTTCCCAGACTATAATACACAAGATCCAGGTTATAACTCCTGTGGGACATGACGTATGGTGAACAGGTGTCCCGTATTAACATGAGCACTACAATGTACTGAACCTGACAAGATGTTTGGCATTATATATAATAAACTGACAATCAATTTTATTTGTAATCAATATGACTTATGCCACATTCCAGGCTGTACATTATGAGTGACATATAAAATGTTACTTCATTCACTATTGTAACTAAACATCTCAATTATACCGTAGTTATATCTCTGAGACTTGTGACTAAGACTTAATGAATATGTTGGATGTCCAAAATGGTGTGATTAATACTGAAGATCACATCCAAGTGACTGTTTATGTGACACATGATTGTAGATAATTATAATGACAAAACACTACAGTCAGGACAAATATTCAGACACAGCTAATTCCAAATATATACAAAAGACAAAACTTTCAGTGTGAGGCTGAAACACATTTACATGCATTTTTTTAAACTGCTTCTTCTGGGACACCTTTAGGTTCATCTAAAGAGCTGTCTGCTGTCCTTTCCTGTTCGTCACTCTGGACAGCTGCTGTTTGCTCTTTTCCACAAGCTTTATCAGTGACAATCACAGTCTGAATACTAGGGGGTAATATATCCATCTCAGAGGAGGTCTTAGTGTCTGAAACCGGAGCCAAAATCGTCTGTGAAACAGCCGCTTCCAGGACAGATGAGGTTGAAACAGTTGGGATCTCTGTGACAGATGCCAGCATGGCCTCAGAAACAGGAACTGAGAGAACTGAGGGCACAGACAAAGAGGTGGAGGAGGCCTCAGAGGACAGGGGTGTAGGATGAGCCATAGACACAGGTATAGAGAAGGGGACAGAGATGCTGGAGCCGTCTAGGGAAATGACACTGGCCCCTGTGCTGTCAGTGGTCATAATGGGCTGGATCTGGGTCCCTGGTGGCACCTCAGTGTGGATGACAGTGATCCCGCCAAGAGTGCTGTGACTGACCAGAGCTATGGCTCCATGACTGGTCCATTCAGATGGGATGGTGACCGGCTCGGCTGGAGCCACAGTGGAATCATTGTTGGTTTTACCAGCAGCACCAGCAGCACCAGCAGCACCAGCTGAGCCAGCAGCACCAGCAGCACCAGTAGCACCAGTAGCACTGGCACTTTTTCTTGCTGAACTCTTTCTCTCCGCTGCTTTTTCTGTCTTTCCCTTAGTTGGACTTTTAGGTTTCTTGTCCTCCACATTTCCCTCCAGCACCACCAGGTAGTTCTTCCAGGGAGCATCTGTGTCATGAATCTGAAATTTAAAAAAAAGGATAATATTAATGTTATAGTAGTGTGATGGATAAAAGCTTTAAACAAACATTGTGTTTAAAGCTGTGGTAGGCATTGTGTAAAAGCCTTAATACTCTTTATCTTTTTATAATGTTCAGTCATGGTGCCAGTTTTATTAACACTGTATCCACACAATTACATTTGAAATGACACTTCAGATTGTACAACAACAATAAGTTAAGTGCTGCTAACCATAGTGTGCCTGCGGAGGGTGGACTTGTCTGTAAATGTACGACTACAAAGACCACACATGTAGGGCTTCTCTCCGGTGTGAATTCGCTGGTGCCTCTGGAGGGCGTTGAGCTGGGTGAACTGCTTGTCACAGTCTTTACAGCTGTATGGACGCTCACCTAACAATCATTTGAGAGGGAACAAACCTATAATGAAGTGTCATCAATGTCAGGGTGTAAACATGAAGGCAACAAGGGCAGACAGAAGAATTGAACACATTTCCAGTTGTAAAAACAGGTCATATTCTGTCGGACGACCACAATCAAAAATAACAAAGTCCAGTTACCTGTATGTATTTTTAAATGCTGGTGAAGGGAATTCCTCTGAGCAAAGCCTCGGCCACACTGTTCACACTTGTATGGCTTGGACCCAGTGTGGATGTTTGAATGGTGCCTTAGGTATTCTTTAGATGCAAAGCTTTTCCCACATGCCTCACACATAAAAGGCTTCTCTCCTGACAAGAGGAAAATACACAAAAGAACCATGTTTTCATGTGTGGTCTGGCAGCTGGAGATAGCTCTGTGGGCACATTCTTCAGGGCCTGCTTTAATATATTCTTAGCTAGGGCAAAAATAAGTGGGGACTACATCGAAATCCCCTTGAAAACTAATAATGAGAATCCAGTAATACACATGGATTTGATATTATATCAGTCTTACCTGTGTGTGATCTTTTGTGGTAGGCTAACATGTGCTTCTGAGTGAACCGAGAATCACACTCGTCACATGCAAAAGGCTTCTCTCCTGTATGAGTCCTACACAAAGGGAAAGTGACTATGTCAAGAAATTTGTCAAAGAGGGATGAAAATAATTTGCCAAAAAAAAAAATAAATCTGTGACCCTCTAGGTAAAATACAAAACACATACACAACCTCCACCCCGGTTCAGTACCTGCGGTGCATCTTTAGGGCAGAGTTCTGGGTAAACCTGGCTCCACAGTCAGTGCACTCAAAGGGCTTGGTGCCTGTGTGTGTTCTCCCGTGCAACAACAGAGCGGTTTTGGAGCTGAGTGTCTTTCCACAGTCAGGGCAGATGTGACGCAGATTGCGTTCATGTACCTAAGAATTAACAGTAACACAGATATAACTGGATCGGATGACACGTGAGTCATTGCTATTGCGCTAATACATATATATGTGTGTGTGTGTGTGTGTTGCAGTTAATTATCATGGAAATCACACTATGTATTGCTCTTAAATATGGACAGTGTATGACATTTCATTAACCCTCACCTGTCTTTGATGACGAACAACATCCTTCTTTCGTTTGAAGGTCTTTGTGCAGGAGTCACAGGCAAAAAGCCTCTCATTACTGTGGACATGCTTTTCATGGATTTTCAAGTTGCTGCGGTTGGCGAAGGTCTGCAGGCAGGTCTCACAGCGATAGATAACGTCTGCTTTCACTCCATGGTACGTGCTGTCCAAGACAGCAGGGACAGGTTAGAGAAATATCAGGGGCAGATGTTGTTCAAAGATATTAACAAGATACACTGACCATCATCTCACATAGCTCATCATCTTGAAACATACTCCTGTTTACATCATAACACCAGGAAAAGATGAAAAAATGTGTTTGGCAAAGTGCTAAACAGTAATAATGAAAAAAAAAACAATTGCACAGGAAGGGTCGAGGTCAACAGAGGTTTTCCTCCCGCATACTCAATAAAACACTTAAGGTCACCGGCAGAGCAACAAGGAAGCTTCAGGGTAAGACCAAAGCTCACTTGATGACTCACATTTCCCACCATACTGTAATCACCAGTGTGGCATTGGAGCAGTGCACACACTCAACTCTGAGTCAACAACACAGAGAAGCAACACATATAACATGAGGAATGTTTGGCAATGAGGTTGTGAGCTTGCCAACAGCTGGGTGCCAACCTCACCGCTGAAAATTTGCTTGCTTTTCTCCTGGAACTCATCCTGTCATATAGTGTCTGCCTTGCTGAAAGATCCCTTTTGTACAGTTTTTGGGAGCTGTATATAATCAATGATCAAAAAAAAAGAAACCCAGGAGAAGTATTATGTCCTACCTGATGTGCTTCAAGTAGCTTCTCTCATAGTGGAAAGTCCGCTGACACTTGTTACACTGGAACTGGGCTTTGGATGGTCTCTTTGACGTCTCCTTGGACTGTCCCTCTTCCCCCTCCTCGTCCTCGTCCTCCTCCTCGTCTTCCTCCTCCTCCTCCTCAATAGACAACAACAGCGGGTCTTGAGGGTCATTACTCTGCACATTGTCCTCACATTCCCACTCGTCCACATCAGACATCGGCATTGCCATCAATGTCTCAGCTTCTTTCTCTGCTTGTTTCTCTGATGGAGCCTCGCCATCAGTCCTGTCCTCATTCTCCTCTGTGCCTTCGGTGGTAACTTGGTTTTCGTTGTTAAAAGTCTCTTTTTTAGCATTTCTCTGAAGGACCTTACGGCCAGGCAACCTCTGCTTTACTTGTCCTCTTTGTCTTTTTTCATCTTTAGTCTTAACCTTTTTTGATTTGACTTCTTTCTCAGAGCTCTGTGGAGACAGATGTCGCTTATGAAGCAAGCTTTCCGCCTGCTTCTTCCCATGGGCCCTTTTTTCTTTCTTGTCACCCTGTGAACCATCTTTGTCTACAGAATTTGATGCAGATGTGTTCTGTGCAGGGTTTTGTAGAATTCCAGCACTCAGGGCCTCACCACAAACCTCTGCCAGGTCCTCACAGTCCAACAACTGTGCTGCTGCTTGAACATCACCAATCTTGTCTCTGGCAACTTCAACTTTACCGGTGTACACAAATTCCAAAAATTTGGAGAAGTTGATGGAGTGCATATTTGAGAGTGATAGTTTGTCACGGGCTGCATCCTGAGAGAGAAGGATCTTCTTGAAGTAGCCACTGGAGGCTGCAAGCACCACCTGGTGGGCCTGAAACTCCTGTATGTCTCCCTGGTAGTCCACCTGGACTGTAACATCACTGAGCTGTCCCTGTAGCCTCAGCTGATGCAGAGAGGCCAGGATGTTTTCATGGTGCGACTTAGAGGTGAGCTGGACCACGTTGACCCCCATAATTCATTGATGCTGCCCAGAGAAACAGCAACAAGACAGACCTGTTAGGAGTAAACTTGAGGAGTTTCATTCAGTTTGACAACACACACATATATATGTCTAGCCACAATAAGTCAAGTTAAAAGTTCACAACATAATATTTCTCAGGGCACTTTTCAAATAGGGCAGGTCTAGACCTTCTTCATACTGTAGAAGTATTTGCAGAGACCCATCAGTTAAAACCAAGAGCAAGCAAACATGAAAATAGCGGCAGGAGAAAAAAAAACTTCGTTTTGAGAGGCAGAAACTTCAAGCAGAACTAGACTGGAGGAGGGCGGCCACGCCATCTGCCTCGACCAGGTGGGCTGAAGAGGAGGGCATACCTGAGGTCTAGTGACACTAATGATTTCAGTAGAATTTTGGGGACAGGGTCATACAGAGGGTGGTTCACAGCTGCAGATCTGGACTCACTTCTAGAGTATGAATATATTTTTTAAATAGCCCCACTTCGAGGCACTAGTTTGTCTATCATCAACAGTGGGGCTAATTTTAGACCTGTGCCCAAAGGCAAAAAAGCAGCCAATAATGAGCTAAATGCTCGGAGAGTTCGTCAAAACAACCCGTATATTATAAACTGGGTCTGACATACGTCAAACCTTGGGATATAAACCTTAACTGCCAGGACAACATGATGTTTCTATTATTTCAGTCTTTATAATGTCCACTGCTGGGATTAGTAACTGCTACCAGCAGAGCCACAGACACAATGGTAACCAAGCTAGGTTAGCTGACATTAACTGTCGACAAAAAAACTAACAGGACGAACGTGTGTTTAATCCACATTCAAACGACAGTGCACTGCAGAGTGCACACGGTGACTAAGTTGAACGCTTAGCAACCAGCTAACTACACAACAACACGAAGCAAGTTTTCTTACCGTAAGGTCGCTAAAATGGCAGCCCCGCACAAATGTTCTCTACGGCGGAAGGTATTTCCTCTGTGAGTCGCTCCTGAAAACGCCAGTTAACCGACATCCGGTGCCGAGCTGGCTGATTCAGGATCAGTTTTTCATTCATAGCCGCGTCTATGCTCTAAACTTGGCATAGCCTACTGCAACATCTGCTGTTCCTGGGTCAGTTTAGCTGGTTTATTGACTATAAGCGCATAACGTTATGTTCTGAAGAATAAACCTAACAGTTTATGCTGTCCAGGATTTATGTTAATGCTGATTTAGCTTGCTTATACTCTTAACTATTATCTTCAGGATCCTATCCATTTCAGTCACATTTGAACTGCCGCAGAGCAATATTACATTGCACCTCTGATGTAATTGTTATTGTTGTATTTATGTAATGTTACTTACAAAGTAATTAAAGTAAAACCAAAATTTGAATGGCTGATTATCGCAAAGTAGTGATCTTACCGTAATCCGGAGCAGCAGTATATTCGACTTTAATGCATTACTATCTTGCAGCCATACGGGGGCGCCATTGCACAGAAGGACCTGAGGGGCTTGACATGAAAAATCTGCTAGTTTTTGGAGGACTTAGTTAAACCTGCACCGTTAACAGGCGAATGTGCATCCATTATCAGTTCTCACACCGGTAACTCTGAATCTAGCGAGTAGTTTCATCGTGATTATTCATCAGTTGTGAAACTATCTGCTTTAAAATAGTTCTCTCTATGTGTGTAACGTCATAGTCTGTTGTAGCTGTTTGAGAATGGTTCCAAAGCCAACACAAAACAGTCCAACATGCTGCAAGATTTAAGGAAATTCATTTACATTCAGACCAACATAAATCACAGAGTAGCAAAAGGCATGTTGTCGTTCCAAAGGTGTATGGAAAGCTACTTGAGGATTCACTGGGGTGTTGGTCTCCGGCTGCCAAGGTTTTTTTTTTTTTTTTTTTTTTTTCCAGAGGAAATCCATATACCTTACATTTGTCTTAATGAATTCTGCAAGCTAGCAATCTCCTCTGTTCCGGTGACTCATGCTGCTCTGTGTGGACCAAAGCTGCACAGACTCCAGCCCTGACCTGGAACACTGTGTTCATCTGTCTTTAAGCTTACATTACTCCTCTACCATAACACCATATTTTTTTCATATTAAAGATAACTGATCAATAATTCTTGTCTGCAGAGGAAATAATCTGTAACAGTATGCTCATGGGAATCAAAGGTATTTGCATAGATATTAATATGGTTAAGTAGGTAAATCAGTCTAGAGTTTAATGCAGGACTGAATTACTATGTGCAAATTAATGAGAAAAGTCCTTCAAATTAATTCTTAGTTTCCATAAGTACAATTTCTGACATGACTGAGAAGAGAGGAGGAGGCTGATTTTTCACTCATGGGTTCAATAGTGCAGGAGTATTTTTCACTTCCTTTGTTCTCACAGGACTTGGTATGCATATTACAGAAATGTCAGCTGTTCATAGAAACCCCTGATAAACATAACAGCCTCACTGTATTTATGAAATGAATGACATATTTCAAAAGTTCAGCTGGCTCAGACCCAGGTAATGGCACTGATAAATATTAAAGCCAGGGCAGTGTGATTCAGCGTTTGTGGTTTGTGATGTTTTCACTTTGTCAGATTGAAGCTATGACAGAGAAGCAGACTTGAGGTTTCTACATGTCATCACTGGTTGACATGTGTAATCAAGGGGATGAACTGAAACAACAAAAGAAAGGTCAGACAGTCATTTCAGAAGCATGCCATTTTGAGCTACTCACAGCACTGATACTGGTTGACTTTTCACGTTACTCCAGGGCATTTTGTGTTTTTCAAAGGTGAGCCGGGGAGGCAGAGAGTGTATGTCACGTAGCTACAGTCAAGGATTCACATGTTGCCAATCCATGGCATGCTTATTAGGCAGCTGCATCACCAGGGTGTATGGTAACAAATTCAATTCCCACAAATTTATCAGCACATTGTCAGTAAAAAAAAAAAAAAAAAAGGATGAGGTGCAAATGCTTGTCGAAATGTGATGGGCTCAGCAAACAAAACATCATGCCGACGATGGGTTGTGTTTGCACTGCTATGGGTAGACTCCTTCACAGCACTGAAAATATCAGTGCTGACGTTCCACAGTGCACAAACAACATTACAAAATGTGCACTGTGCGAGACAAACTGCAAAACTCAATGCCAGGGCCGATTTGAATTTGCGGCTACGGGGCACACACAGAGTGTAAAGAGCAAAAAGAAAAACACAGTAGAATTCAGGAGTTTGGTGGGGATGGTTATGACCTGGCTCGGTTTGTGTGCTGGATCGTGCAAACACTTTAATTTGGATGCAGTGAGGGTAAGTCAGTCAGTCAGTGTCCTTGCAAGACCTCTCCACAGCTCCTTAACGGAGCTGACTCATAATCCCTGCAGATGAACTGAACCAGTGATGGTAAACACCAGAACATTACATGGAAGTGTGGACACTGGTGGTCCAAGAATAACCGCAGCATTCTCTTTGTGCTTGCCCACATAACCACAAATCTGATGCCAGACCAATCACAAACCAGTCCAGCTCAGTATTCTGTGGTGTCTTTATCCTCCCCTCCAGTCAGTGAACCCGGTTAACAGGAAACATGTTTCATTAACTTTTTTTTTTTTTTTAAACATCTTAGATTTATACTCCAACACACATCAATACTTTTTTGTTTTCATGTTTCTGTTTTGACAGTGGGAAATATTTTATGGATTTTGTACAGATTTGGAGAGTGGTTTTTGGTTGTTTTAGTAAATGGACATAAACTCCACCCATATTTATGTAAGGAAGAAATTGGGCAGGAGTCAAATATTGTACATGTTTGTGTAGTCCTGTCAAGGCCAAGGTTGCTTTGCCAGGATACACACAGCAGTCCAGACCTGTCTGTGGTAGACTCTCCTAACACGTCAACCCCGCTCCCTTCCCCTTCCCCCTTCTCTCTTCCCTTTTCTCTGGCCCGATGCCACACCACATTCAGCCTATCCAGAATATAGCTGGAACCCCTAAACCCTCAAAGTAACATCAGGACATAAGAAACCAATGATTCACAAAAATTGCGGAAGAGTCTTTGGGCCATAAAGTGGAAATGTACTTCTCCTTGGCTACGACTGATGAGAGCACACATTTTTTACCAAAGGACACGGCCTCACACATGACCAATTATGATCATAAGCATGGAGTGGCTCCAGGGATCTGTCTGTCCACCACTTTTGTTCTGACTGAAATATGTTGACAATTATGGGATGTACTGTCATGAGATGTGTTGCAGATATCCACGGAGCCTGGGATCCTGAAGACTTTTCATCATCTAAGCAAAATTTCTTGCAGAGTTCTTGCAAACTTTGTGACAAGTCTGTTCCCTTCGGTTTTCCTTCTGTTTAATGCTGATTAGCAAATGGCCCTACGCTAACATGCAAAGCTAAAATGGTGAACACTGTAAACATGGTTACCAGCATGACTGTAGACTATTAGTCCTGCTCTGAACGTTTTTCCCTGCTGTGTTTTCAGCTTCACCGACATGAGATAAATACAGTGCAAGAATAACCTGTGAATGGAAGCTGTCCTCAAATCGGCTCCGTTTCACCAAACAGAGATGTTTTTCTTCTTATGTCTGCCTGGTTCGGAAAATACTTTCCTTTCATTGATGAAAAGATATACAGCATTCAGAGATGAAATTACTTTCCAAATGGCCTCTGACTCACCATCTCTATTCCCAGTGCTCTCTCACACTCACCCCCCCCTCCTCACCCCCTCTCCACCTTCACTCGTCCTTGTGAATGTTCTATCCATTGTAACTGTATACAGCACTTTGCACTTCAGACGGCAGACAAACCAGCTCAAGGACAACCGCCCACTCTTGCAATGCTCATAAATAGACTATTTGTCCGGGCTTACCAATCACCTTACCCACTGAGCCTGTGTGGGTGCTTATGGACATTGAGTAGCTTGCACCAAAATAGATCTCTGCCGCTGTGTGAGGGTGGATTCGGGCCTGTAGCCTGCAGCGAGAGACCAGTTTGCACGGAGAAAAAACATTGTTCTGCATTTGAAAATTAACAATGGTGACTCACAAAGTCTATCCCTTTATAATGTGTGATTTTAACATCCGTTTGCAGTCGGTAGCACACTAAAACAGGTGGTGTCACCTCCGCAGAGTTTCCCACAATGCAACACTCTCTCCGACTGCGTGGGACATGACCATCAGCACATTCCTGGAGAGCTGGATCCCCAGAAGCAACAATTCCTCCTTCCTCTCTTCCCTCCCTTCCTTCCTGCCGCCCTCGTGTCCTCTCCTTCGCTTCCGTGGATTGCATCACTCGTCTGCCTCCTGGCCTCCTCTGCTCGGACCCTTTAATCACATATGGCACACACACACGCACACACACAGACGTAAATGTGTGCACACCACAGACACACATACGCACACACACACACACACTGTGGGCAGAAGGCAACCTCGTCAGTCCTCATACTGGTTTTGTGGCTTCAGTTGGAATTTTATGGTTGGTTTGAGCAGAGGATTCTGGAGGATTTCCAGCTGCCCTCCAAAGACTCCACTCCTCTCTTTCTCTTCCTCCCTCCTCTCTTTTTCTCCCTCCATCTCTTTGTTCCTTCCCTTCATCCCCCCTCCCGCCTCCCTGCTCTACCCGCTCGCCCTCAAGGTCAGAAATATCCTGTGGTTTAGGTTTGATCCCCTTGGATATGCCCTCGCTCGTTCTGTCTCTCTCTTCCTTTCTGTCTCGCTTGTGCACACACTCACACACAGACATACACACACTTACTGTAAGCCCACTGCACTACTCTAAGCATTCCCATACAGGAAACACATGCTGGGAACAGCATAGGCGGGTCTTGCAATTGCACACACTCCCTCCCAGAAAGGGTCAACAGGCTATCCGGACATGTAACATCATTTGGGAAAGAAAAAAAAAATCATCACAGTCTGAGTTGAAGATGTAATCACTGAAGACTTTATCCATCTTAGATCCAAGTTGCAGAGACAGTAAATTAAAGAGACTGATCCTGAACTTCTTCCCATGGAGTCACAGTCAGTGGACTGCAGTGGCTCCAGCCAGGTTAACCCTGTTCCTCTGGGTTCACCTATTCTCTGAGTTGTGTAACATGGCACAGATCCAGCACTTGCGCAATAACAGGGGCCTTGGCTGGCTGAAAGAACCAGTTCAACCAGTCATCCTTTCATATCCTCGGGTTAATGGAAGAAAACAAAGTCTTGGCCAATTAAAGCCCAGATCCTGAGTGTCTCTCGTGTGAACATCAGCCACAACAGAGATGTTGAGTTAAGATTTTCTACTGGAAAATTAGATCTGAGCTACATGGAACAAGAGTAGTTTTCTTCCACTTCTTTTCATTTCAGTTTTTCCTGTGGGTAGTTTTTCTTAATCTGAAGTCTATGTTATTGGGTGATATACAGTATGCTGTGTACAGTACACCTCTCACCAAAATGCCCTAAGAACCTGTCTTGGATACATTTCACTTCCTCATAAAATATTCGCAACACTGCTCTTTTTTGCTCATTTTGAAACTTGCATTGTTTACATCCACGTAACTTTGCCAGCAGTGTTCTTCTTTCCTGTCTTTGCATTGCCACATTTTTTACTTTGGAGTTTCTATTGCATCATCTGCAGGCTGGTGAGAACAAAAAAAGCAGGGGCCCAGTCACATAAAACATTGCTCTAGTGGGCCCTCAAGAGGCCACAGGGCACCGTTAATGCCAGTCCTGGTAGCAAGACCTTATGATCTCCACAGGTCTCAAAGGAGCATGATCTCAATTTGCCCCAACTTGCAAAACACATCTCTTTGTATCCATTTCACAAATAACTTCTACTCACTTACTTTAATTGTCCATGTGCATAAAACTGGCACAGAGACATAAAGACCTGGGGAAAAAAATAACAGGCTTCATTGTGATTTCATAAACCATTAACTGCTCCCATTTAAAAAAAAAAAGGAAAAATGAAAAAAGTTTGTCACAGCAGAAAAAGGTGAACATGCAGCAGGCATTCTCTATATCCATATTATCTTTTTTTAAACACATGGGACTTCCCTAATTAACTTTTGGTACCACTTTGCACATGCAAACCGGGCCAAGCCTCCAGGTGTGCACTCAGGAAATCCCGCTGGTATATAACTAGCCGCAAGCTGCGTTGATCACTTGCAGGGACAGGAGCTTTGACAGGGAAAGCCATAGCGCTGTTTCCAATTGACGCTCTAACAGGGACTCAAAAAGGACTCTCCCAGTAAAATAAACCACAAATAGTTCTCGAGAAACACTGCACCCTGCTGCTCGGTTTCTGCTTGTTGACACAGCGGCTCAAGACAGATTGTTTTTCAAATATGCAACCAGTTGTCAAATATACAGTGTCATATTAACTTAGGAGTTGCCTCCCAAAGGTCTGTGTTTTTCATACTGCATTTGTACATTTTCTTTGGGTAGTCTCCCAGAAGTGAAGGAGACCACAGACATCAAAATACCTATGTGAAATGAAGCCCAACCATACTGCCAACCGCCCAAACCTACATAATATATCTTGCCTGTGGATGTAAAGCAAGATGGCGCCGGCGAGTGTTTTTAATTATTCTCATCATGGTTTGTTAAATCTTTACAGTTTATTCTTTCGATTATGCTGTGCATTGTTTGATCCCTGCAGCTAGCAATAAATCACTTCCAATGTTGTGTAATTATCAAAGAAATTTGCGTCATAAGATAAAAAACACTCTCACACTGGGTGAGAAACTGAGGCCTTGAAGTGAGATCTTGAATGCTGACCTTTCCCCTCACTCCTCACTCTTTGTGGATAATCACAAAATCCTGATAATCCAAGGAAACACAGCTTCACTTTAAGAGCCACCATTTTCTCTCTGTATGAACCTCTGCTCTCGCTCCACATCCTTTTGAAAATGTCCAAAAATGGAGAGGAAAGAGGGAAAAGAGAAGAGGGGGGTTGGGGTGGGGGTAGATCTGACAGGCTGTTCCAGCGATGAGACCCATGACTGACACATTTTCTGTGGAACAAGACAAGTATGTGAGTGTGTGAGAGAGATAGACACAGGGAGTGAGGGGACGAGATAGAAATAATGCTTCTCTCTCTCTCTTTCACACACACACACACACACACACACACACACACAGACACTGAAATGTTAACGGATAGTGTCTCTCTCTATCAGCTGAGTGAACTCACGGGACTGAAGCTCCAGTTCACTAATTTCATTAAATCCTGGCTGGATAGGAATTTTGCAGGGGCACAGGCATCTCAGCCGGCCTGCAATCTCTTTATACTCTGACTGTAAGCCTTGCTACAGACACTGATGTGTCACTTTTTCCATAATGAGCCCTCATTTGATCTGCTGCCATCAAAATGGCCTTCAGTCTCAGGCAACTGTCACTGTTTATCCATATTATGAAGATAACAGGGCCATCTTCTGTGGTTTGGCGGTGTCAGATGAGTGGAGTGTGGAGGAGATTGTCAGAGGAGAGGAGAATGATTCATTGTGTTGCTCTATAATTGAATGATCCAGCATTCATCGTGGGCATGATGGTGAGATCATCTCCCACCATTAGACCTGGAGCCGGACTTCAGGACAGTAGTGTTGTTCACAGACACTTAAAGGACCATATGAGTGGTTTTCCATGTCTTGGTGTATTAACTACAACTGGCACATTCTTCACTTTACTGGCGACCATTTTCCAAAGAACAAAAGATTAATCGCCTCCCTCACAGGCTGCCACTCGTTCCCATTTATTTCACTGTGGTGTGAAAGTCATTTAGCAGCAACTTGAAACTTCCTTGAAACAGGTAATCAATCATAGAGAACATTTTCCTGTCCTTTTTCTTTATGTCAAATGGTTTTTCAGGAGCCAATTCTCAAACCATATGATTGCCTTAATAGATTACCGGTTAGAAGCAGGTTTTAACAAATGAAAATAAAGTAAATCCTCCATAATATATAAAGAGGCAACTGAGTATTACACTTTCATAAAGTTCAGCGTCTTATGAAAGACAGATGAAGGAGAAAATTGTCAAAATTGGTGTAACAAATATCCTGAAATGTCCTGAAGTCTAGTCACTAAAAATATGGATCAAGCTCCATAAATGCTGGATGCCACAATTCCTCTAATGTAACACAATAGCAATGTTTATTAGTCCCTTTCTGCAGGGCAGAAACTGACGTCTTTCAAACTCCACGGCCACGGTTTATAATGCATATTCTCTGATATGAATTTAGTTTCAATCCAAGACACTGACATACTGATGACATCAACAGGGTTGGTTTTTTTTAGACTTGACTAAACTCTTCCAGAGCTGCAAAATAGATAGACTGAGCTGCATACGTAAATATGGTGAAGTGATCCTTTAAGGTTAATTTATTATAAAACTTTTCTTTCTTTCTTTCTTTAGATTAAATTTAAGTCATTTACACAGTATAATTGTTTGCCTTAATGATATAAACAAACCTTCAGCAGCACCAGTGATCATTAATTAACTTAGACTCGTTTGTTGCCTTGGGTTAGTCTCTGTGTCTGAAGAGCTGCCAGTCATTTTAAATAAGTGATTGCAGGTTGCAATTATGATTTACATTTGGAGGTTTTGTGAGTGTGTGCCTTCAGTACAGATCAGTACAGGCCCTCTCCAGTGTAATTAATAATATTAAAAAATTCTCACATGCAGAAATTCTGAGAGTGCCACGGGGGTGGCTGTCGGGATGTGACCTCAGTCAGCGTGGGAATCAAACCCACAACCTTAAGATCAAGAGTCAAATATTGTACAGACAGACAGAACTAATCGGACACATAATCATCTCTCTCGCTGAACACTCACACCGAGTAGCTGTCAACCTCTCTGTGTGGTGTGTGTGTGTGTATGTGTGTGTATGTGCATGAATGAGTCTGTGATTATGCATGTAGATGATCAACACTATAAAAATGATTTAAAACACCTGTGTGTCAGCCTGTCCTGAGGTTGCCATGGTGATTTTACCTGTTTAATCTGTCGAAATGTACCTTTCAAACTCAGGTTCACAACTTAAATATCCTAACTGTTATCATATAAAGTTACCTCTGTGTGTGTGTGTGTGTCTGGTTGTGTTTGCAGCGACTTCATATAAATGTATGGGGAAAAAGGGTCAGGAGTTGATAAACTGCAGAGATGGTCCTGAGTGGTTACCATGATGATAGAGAGACCCCTGGCAGAGGCAAGCAAAAATACAAAGAAAGAGTTTGATTTTCTGCCTTGGCACTGGTCTCACATTTGGGCCTTTCGAGACAAAATGGTAGCTCCTATCAGAACAAGAAGCAGACCCTGAGCATCCAGAGACCTTCCTCAATACGCTGATATCTTTGTGGTGTTCTTGAGTTAGGTTTTTTTTTAGGAGAGGCTTTTCTTGGGAGATCAGCTCCAAATTTTGTACTGGAGTCAATGGGCAGCTGGATTGGATTGGCCTCACTCAGAGACTCATAGTTCAGATTCCTTAAGTCTCACTGCTTTTTTGAGCACATTGTGAGAGAGAGGACAGGTTTGTCTACCGTTGTGGGTAAAAATCATGTGTGTAGAGTGTAATTTGTGGCCGGGAGCAGTGTGTAAAGAGAAAAATGTCAACTTCTCCCACTCTAACTGGTGATGTCACCCACTCTGGCCTGAACACTCCACACAACTCACACCCATTATAATCTCAACATTTCTCCAAAAATGATCATGGTCATTGAACAGTGATTGATCAAAAAGTATGAAACCTACTGAAACAAGGAAAAACCACACCAATAGATAAAACTGTGGCTACATTTTAAAGTTTAAATAGGGTCTGTAGGTGAAAGTATGCTGAAGAAGTAGATGTTTGAAGTAGCCCAATAATAAGTTTTTTCAGAGCTAGAATTTCGCTACGCCCTGAGCACTGACCTCTGTTACTTCATAGCTATGTCTTTAAATCTATATATCTATATCTATGCTTGATACATTGTGCTGTCCTTTGCTTCACTTTGGAACATCACTGCTGTAGTCATATGGCAGCTGTGATTACACTTCATTAGTGGGACACAGCATTAAAGCAGTAGCAGACGTACTGTGGGGATCACCTTGACTTGACAAGTTAGAGAAGAGGGTAATCTTTTTCACATTTGTCTAGTGGGTCTCAGATCAGAGCACAGAAAAGCAATTTACCTTCTCAGCACCGCACAAAGTAAATACACAAACTGCAGTCATAACCTCCTCTGCCACCCGGTCCTTCCCTCACTGCTCTCTGTGTGCACGAGTGATAAAAGGCATGAGGACGGGGGAGAGACGACTTGCCTAGGTACACAGGTAGATGGACAAAGTGATCCAGTTTGCCTCATTAGAGAAAAACGCTATGTTCCCGGCGATCCTGGCAGAGCTGGGTTGTCATGGAAACCAAGCAGCATTGTCGCAGACTGTTTCTGTGGGGTTCTTGTCTGTCTGTCTCTCCACATTTGTTCTTCATCAGGGACGCTCAGATCACTGATATTCTACACCACGAGGCTATGAGTCATACACATCTTTTTTTTTTTTTGGTGCATCTGGAACAAAAGGGTTAGGGATAAAGTAATGCACATGCACATATACACACAACTTGATATGCATATATAAACATATGCACATGTGTGCATGCATGCAAATAACTAGTATCGTCTCTATCAATGGTATTAAAAGTAGAGAGAGTAGAGAGTAGAGAGAAGATTTTGCTCTTATGCCTTTGTCAGTACATGACAGATGTGCACCACACCATGCAGTTCTTATTTCTGTGTGGCTATCTTCATGTCTCTCTGCTTTTGTGATCTGGACTGTTTCCCCTCATTATATATCAGGTAGATTATGTGCTTTAATCGCCCTCTAGTCTCACAGATCGGCTGATGTGCTCAGTGTGTTTCCTGCTTATCTAGGCCACCAGATGTCAAAATCTGGAAAGCCAGAACAGCATTCTCAGCAACCAGGCAGGCAGAGGAGGTGACTGATGTGGAGGAGAATGCCAGACTCTGTAAGGAGGACACAATCTGTGGAGGGGTTGTGAGAGGGGCAAGATGCATGTGTTTGCCAAAGGTGCTTCAGGTACACCAGGTGATTTTCATTTGAGTTGAAGATAGGGAGCACGGCGTAGTTAGGCCAAGACACACACACACGCACACACACACACACACACACACACACACACACACACACACACACACACACACTAAGGTGCACAGTAGAAAAAAGTGATGAGTGACCAATTGTCTCATTGTTCACCTGCCATTGCCTACAGCTGTTTCATCAAAGCCTCTCCTGGCACTTCTTCATGAGGCTGCCTGATTCAAAAACTCACACACTCACCTAAAAATATGATAAGCTTACACACACACACACACACACACACACACACACACACACATACACCTGTGTCTCTTAGTCATTTATCTTCTCTGCCAGCTTGATCTGGTCGCTTATCACTTCAATCTTTGGATGGACACACACATGTATGCACACATGCGCACATACACGCACACACAGTTAACCTTGCTAGGACATAGCATTGGATTCCATTCATTGTGGACACCCTAACCTCAATTCACACCTTACATCTGACCTCAACCAGGATTTCAGAAATGACGTTTCACCTCATTAGTACCTCACTTTGGTCCCCATGAGGACGACTAGTCCTGGGCAAGGGCACAGGGCAGTGTTGTAAAAGGTCCCTAAGCAGTACCAAAATGCATACACACACGGACACACTCTTTAAACTGGCATTAACTACATATGGCTTAAGTACATCTTACATTCCACATATGGATCTATAGAAGGAGGATAAAAACATCTTCAAGATGTTTGATGTGGATCTGGAAAAACTCTTTAATCATTACAATCCGTCTACTGTGACATCCTCGCTTGGTTACTCCTCCTCACTTATAGATCATATGCTTTCAATGTTAATTATTCTCACAGAGGCCTCATGCAGTGGTCTATGTTTTATCATGTAGTATTTATAACCAACTGAGATATCTTTATAGTATTTGCTGTAAAACTAGTGTGTGGTAATTTATGTAAATTAGACCATTGTCAGTATAGTTTCAGCTTCTCAAAATCAAGACCACATTCCTGTTAAGTCCTGGTTTGTGTCACAAGGGGAATGCTGGTTGTTGAGCCTCTCTTTCGCTGCCGGGCTTTGCTTCATGGTTGCACTATGGAGGATAAACACGTTAGCTGGGATTTTTACTACTTTATTTGCTCCACTATATGATTTTTTTTTTTTCATGCTTTAAACCTTTAACTGTATTTGCCTGGGAGGAACAGCGACCCTTCTTGCTAAAGAAAACCACACACCAGGTTCATTTCAAAATCTTAACCAGTTCTTTGTGAAATGTAATGTTTTTTCCAGCTACACTTTTAGTCTTCTTGAATGACTATGGCGAGAGTCATAACAACCTCTACTGTGTGTGCCTACATATCATTGTGACCTTGAAAATAATGCCCTTCCTCTACTTTGCAGTGCTGCTCTGATATAAATGTTTTCCATTACTCTTCGAGCCAATATGTCCCTAAAAGTGTTCAAATCACCTTGTGGTGAAACATAATAAATAGGGCTCTGAAATAAAAATGCCTCATGACCTTGACCTAATCGATGAAGGCTGCAGCGTTATGATGCACACAGAGCAGTGCCATCCTGCAACTGCCTCTTTCCAAAACCATCTGTATCCATCTTCCATTGCACTAAATGAACTAATGAGGTGTGAAACTGCCTGTTAAAGTCACTGATTGCGAAGTGTGGGGCCACTTTCATAACAGAACAGCATGTAAGATGTAAAGGCGGCTATTTTGCAGCCAACTGCAAATCAAACATGAGTTAACAAGAGAGTCAGAATCTTGTATGAATCTCACCGGAGTCTTGAGCTCAGCGGTGCATAGCTGATGAGTTTCCTGCCTAACTGCTTCCAACCAGCCAGCCAGCCTCCTGGCAATCCAGCCCCTGTATGACTCATCACACGGAGCATGTGATCCTTCTTTTAATGCACACACACGCGCGCGTGCATGCACACACTCACACATGCAGTCATATTTCCCTGCCAGGGGCTTCCCTCCCCAACAGTGCATTACGTGCATCAAGAAATCCCCAACAAACATACAGAAAAGGGAAGCCCTTTTTGTTTAAGTCTGTGTCTGTGTAAACATGGGTGCGTTTTCTATGTGCCACTATATTTGAGAAGGTTTATATCAGTGACAGTGTGAATGAGAGTCTGTTGATTTTTCCTGCAGGGCAACCGTTTGATGAAGGATGAGTCATCCGGATGGAGACCCTGAGGAAGACAGGTTGGTGATTCACCCACACAATGTGCGATTCAAACTGGGCTGGCTGCAGAGAGGACTCACTGTAGCCACATGGGACGCCTGCTCACGCTAAACGGCACCCCCTATATGGTTCTATTTAATTGTTTATTATTTACCAAAAAAATAAAAAATAAATAAATCTGCACAAAGCTTGGAGTGTGATTTTATTTTATTTTGCCTGGGGCTGTTCTACCAGCTGAGCTATACAACACAGATTTGTTCTGTGTTTTTACCTGAGAGTAACTGTGACATTGCTCCACATTCAGGGAACCCTCTGCAACAGGACAGATGGTAAACTGGATTTGGGGCAGATGGATACCTTGTACTTGTCCTGAGATACAATGATGTTAAATGGTCTTTAGCTTGGCCTTTACAGTTTCTTTCTTTTTTTTTTAATATATTTTTGGGGCTTTTTGCCTTTAATTGACAGATTAGTTGAGAGAGACAGGAAATGGGGAGGCAGAGAGAGGGAGAATGACATGCAGTGAAGGGCCACCTGCAAAAAAAGAAAAAAAAAGAGTGTGTAGGAATGTGTGTGTGTGTGTGTGTGTATGATAACTCTATATATGTGCACACATTCAGTAATTCATTATACGTGCATGTTTATGCATATGCATATCTATGTATGAGCAAACATTAATGAGGGTGTACACAAACATATGTTATTACTTGTGTGTGTGTGTGTGTGTGTGCGTGCGCACAAGTGTGTATGTGTATAGCTATATGTGTGTCCTATGGGTAGACAGCTTGCTTTGGGCTGTTTTTGTTTATCTTCCTGCAGAGTGGGGAGAGTTGGTATATGCATAATCAGAGAAACACCACAGGGGATTGTTGACTCCATTAATCCAGTACGCAGGAGAGCGTTCCATATTCCACACCACACACCCCCAAACTCACACTCTTATCAGCGTGCTGAAACAATATTAATGGCATAATGCAATGTGGATGCAAGCATCTCCAGTTATGCACAGATGTGACTGAAGCGATCTCATTATTTTCTTGTCAGATATGTGTCTATACCTTCAAGGCAGGAGAGCACAACAAAATATATCAGAGGCTGAGAGGATCAAATTGATATTCTGGTGGCCCCAAATCTGCATCTTTGTCTATTATTCAAAAGTCTTTTGTGTCTGGTGAGAAACAGACAAGATTTTCTGATAGAGCTGGATTGTTAAATGATTCATTTTGATCATGCAGGCTTTGCAACTTTCACAAAACTGCAGCAGGGAAATTGAAGTGAGTGAGTTCTCAGTAAACTCTGACAGATTTCTGCCGACAACTTTTGAAGCATCCAGACAAAACTGCAGCAACTCCATGCTTTGATTTAACGAGCAGCATTCACTGAGAATTGTGTAAGGTCAATAAAAACCTTCGCTTGTGCTATGGATATGCTGTGTGCATCATGGCATCCACAGGAGGAGTTCACAAAGCCTGTAATGAGCGATCAGCAGATGAATGCGGCTGTGGTTAAAGCAGTCAGAGTCTATCTCTTTACATTAAGATGATTGATCAGCAAGGCGGGATGCTTGCCTGATGATGAGGCAGTTATCTGGAAGAGACAACAGCAAGATCATTAATCTTCCGTCATGATGAGGAGGCAGCAGTGTGTGTGTGTGTGTGTGTGTGTGTTGGATGCCCATGTGTGGCTTTTTGATAGGTGAAAGCAGTACTTGTTTGCTCACAGCAGCACTGATGAGGATTTATCAAAAAAGGGAACTCTCTCTCTCTCTCTCTCACACACACACACACACGCAAATACACACACACACACACACACACACACACACACACACACACACTGATTTTCTCTCCCAGGGGTCACCTTGAGCTGCACAAATTGGCTTTGGCTGGTTGAGGTCTCAGTGGTTGCAAATTAGTCAGGCACTGCATCTCTTTGAAAGTCTGAACTCAGCTCACTCTCTCAACTGTCTCTCCAAGCATCATGCTCTCTGTCTTTTGTTCTCTCTCTCTCTCTCTCCCTCTCTCTCTCCCTCTGCAGCCCTTCCTCCATTTTTTTCTGTTTTTGCTTGTTTTCTCTTCTTCTTACTAATCCCCCTTTTCTCTGTCCCCTCCTTTATCAAATGTGTATCTCTTACTCATTCTCACTTCAGCCTTTTTCCCCTCACTCACTCACTTCTCCCTTCCTCTTTCACTGCTGATGAATGGAGTGGAAAGTTCTCCCACAGCATCACTGAACGCAGCTGCTGTGGCATTTCTTTACTCATTCATTCAGAAGGCTGTTAAATACAGTTCCGCTTTCTAACTGTTATTCTCCCTCTGCTGTTTACGTGAATGCATCACTTCAGCTTTACTTATCGTCGCAGTGAATGAGCGTGTTTGCTCGGCTGACATGCAGGAACTTGGGGGGGCAAGTGCTTTCATTTAGGAGGAATGATACTGCTGTGTCACCAGAGTAGCTGAAACAAGCGACATTGTCAGTGGAAACAAGGGCTTGTTTTGTTGCATGCATCCATATTCAAAATGGAGATTCATAAGTGTGTAACAATCAGGTGTGTAAATAAAAAGTGTATCAATAAATTCTTCCCTATGAATGACAATGAGTATTAATTTCACTCTGAGAAAATGGCATGCAAACACAGATTATGCATGTTTGGGTCTGGCATTTTGATTAGCAGCTAATGTTTACATCCTTGTCTTATCAATGCAGCATTTTGTATTCTGCATGCGATCTGGACTTGCAGTGTATTGATTGTCTTTCACAGTACTCTGGGAGATCCTCCTTTTATTTCCAATCAGCATAATTACAGTTTGTGGGTTAGGTGCTTGAACACTTCAAATCTACATTACACTGGAACCTTAGTGAGGCACACTGCACAAACACACAACACTAAAGTCGAATTAGTGGAAATATTTATTATAAAGCATCACTTGAAATAATTAACTAAATTAAAGGGAGCTACAAGTCCGATCACTTTTTCACTGTTTTGGTCACTACAGTTTTGGAGTAGATATTTTCACTGTCTAAAAACTCCCGGCTCCCACAGTTGGGTCTCTATATGTGTGAGTGTGTGTGTGTGTCTGAATGTGTCAGTGGATGGCCTGATGTTGTACAGGTGAGGTGCCGAACCTGGCCATGGATTGGACCAGCCAGCAGGAGGGCAGTCTTTGTAACGAGCAGCATCTGGCTGGCCAATCATCATCCTTCCTCCACTGCAAACCCTGTTTGTTTCAGTATGTGAATGCAGCAGTAGGGGTGGGCTGCCTTCTTCTTTTTCGTTTTCTCTTGCTTTGAAGTAAGTAGGGAGGCTAGACTCTGTATTTTGGTTTCCTTTTCTTTTGCAGGTCAGTTCTTGAGTTAGATGGGTTATGCTTGTTATTTTGGCTTTGGCCCACCCTGATGTCTAAGCTGATTTATGCCTGATTTCTGTACATTATTCTTTAATATTCTCTTATAAATAAACCCTTAATTGTTAATTATTGCTCAAGCCCATGTCCTGGGTTTTTTCTGTGGTTCGGCTTGGGAGTGAAGGAAGGTGTCCACTTATTTCATGTTATGCTAGCTGGGGAATAACAACATGTACATTTGTTTTCAGCAAAGCCGGCGAGAAGGCAATACATGGATAACATTATATATCATATACGTTTTACGATATGTATACCTGTGTAGTCTTATCTGTCATAAACAAGAAGTTACAGGTTGGGGGGGGTGTTTGTGTCATGGTGCTGTCCATGTTTCTCAACACCACGTCAGAGGTGCTGATCTTGCAAGTTTAGTTTTTGGCCAAGAGAGCATCCATTCTCTCCGTAAGTCATCACAATTACTCCAAAGCTGTTTAATTAAGGTAAAATTAAGGTATTATGGTAAGGTATTTTGCATAGTTCAGCTTTAAACTGAGAGATGGTGGTAGTAGTATCAATACAAACTTGTCCAAACTGACCATATTTCAATTTTTCACAATTGTTAAAACACATTTTTTGAATCCTCCTGTCCTTTTCTCAGAATTGTAAACACAAAACTCTTTTCTCACACTACATTCACAAAACCTCTGATTCTTTCTGCAAAACCATACCATCGCCTCAAAATAGTTTTATCTGTGCTTAAAACTGAACAATGTTGTCAGATCTGGCACTTGGTATATATATATATATATATATATATCTTGACATATATCTCTCTCTCTCTCTATATATATATATATATATAGAGAGAGAGAGAGATTTCACAACTCTGTAGATTTAGCATTTACTCTGCATTCATCAAACATAAACTATAGTAAGAGGTAGTGTGGAAAAAAACATTTTCATCATCATCCTGAAATTGATCAATACAGACATTCTGCAGCCTATAATGCAATGTAAAGGGTAGAAAAATCAAAAGACTGTACAGAATTGATCACACAGTCACTGAGCTTCATCTGGTCTTTGGGCTGGGTCAGGCCATAGCACTTCATCAACATCACATGCTACATTTGTCCTATTTACACTTCACATAGTGTAATGGCATTGTTTTGATGGACTATCTCAACTACAATGTTCTCCTGCTGGGGTGTGAACATAGGTGTCCTCCCGCACCTGTATGGCAGTCTTGCAATTCTACAAAAGGTGAATGTGCAAAATACGGTACTTGTAATGTAATGTTCTGAAATGTATTTACACACAGTAACTTTCATTGATAAAATAGTACAGTAAAGAACACTGTACCTGTGTCTTGTCTAAAATCTCCAGATTATGCACACAGAGAATCCACTGATGCCTGGCCTGCCTCCCTCATTGTCATGCCATGCACAAGGAGTCCGAATGTCATCAGAAATGATCACTCTTTGTCTTTTTTTCTAAAATGGTTTATATTGGTTTTCACACCATGAGAAACAAGCGTGATCAATTTTGAGTCGTTGTGTTTGATGGATGACGTGTGTTTTATTTGTGTCTATGTTTTGCCACTTGTTGTTACCATTATGCATCACAAGTGCAACACAGTGACAGCTGTGTTTTGTTGCATGAGAATTGTGTTGAGAGTTTTGTAAAAGGAACGACTGAGATCTGCAAATGGTGTTTTACTAGGTGAAGATAGTTTATGGTTTTGTCAAAAGGATGTTCGATTCAGTAGGGGTACAGGAGGGGTACTTGATCTGATGTGACAGAGGTTGGGAATCACTGCTGTACAATATATTCTCTCTTTGTATGTCTGTGTACAGGTATACAGTATGGCAGCCTGAGAACATACTAGAAAGCAAGAGCAACAGACTGAAGCAGTGGCCGCTTTGATCAAAACCAATTGAGTCCTCATCTTTTGTCTTGCCACTGGCTGCGTTGGCATGGAAACCCCGGCAGAGCGGGGAACACTGTGGTCGATCAGCAAATGGGTCACATGGAGAGGAAAACAAGCACGCACACGCACAAACACACACAAAAAGTTATGAGGCAACCCCCTTTAGCATCAAGTGCAGTGTTACAATGTAAAGAAGCCCCTGACCTATTTCACCACCAGGCAAGAGAATGAGCCCCTTTCTTTTGCACAACATGCTTATGTTGCAACATACTGTACAGTTAAAATATAAACCATTAACCATATGTTTCACTTTCTATGTGCAACACTCTTTGCACCATTGCACCGTTCATTTCACTTTCCTTTTAAACATTCATTTTAAGTAATTCATTATTGATATCCTAGATGACTGTTGGTTTGGAGGATGGAAAAGCCATTTGGAAGGCAGATGCAAAGTGTCTGGAGGAGCATTTGTAAAATTAACATTCTCTTCTAAAGCAGCCTCAGCTTCCTGATGGTGATGCTGAGACAGACGGCAGGGAGAAGGCTGTAGGCCTCTCTGTGATCGCCTTCTGCTTGAGGAGAACCCTGCATGGTGACTCATAGCTGGTTACAGGGAATACTCACTGCAGACAAAGGCAGGGGGAGAAAGGAGAGGGAAGAGAAGGGAAGAGAGGAGAAGAGAAGAGAAGAGAAGAGAAGAGAAGAGAAGAGAAGAGAAGAGAAGAGAAGAGAAGAGAAGAGAAGAGAAGAGAAGAGAGAGGGGAGGTCATGGGGATTACTCTGACACTCAGAGTTTGAGGTTGCCCTCCTGAGAATTCATACACTGAGACAGTGTGACTTGGCTCCAAATGGGGGATGGTCCACAAACCAGTCAAAAGATTTAGTGTTAGAGGAGTTATGTGTGTCTTGGTCCACAGCCACATCTTGGTGACCTTGTAAAAGTATCTGGCAGGGCAACGTGTTTATGCACAAGAGATCAAAGATTACTGTTAGCAGTTATGTGTGTCTTGGTCACAGCCACATCTTGGTGACCTTGTAAAAATCTGCAGGGCAACGTGATGCAATAAGAGATCTGTTTACTGCAGCAAAATCTGTGGTGGCAAACACAAAGTTTGCAGTAAAATAATGTCTCTGTCTGACAACCTGATGTAAATAGTGATGTAAAGAGATATAAAGACTGTACACACGCAGACACACACATGCAGACACTCCCACATTTCAATGTGTCTGGCTGGCTGGCTCTCCTACTTGGTTTAGGGCTGGCATTCAGTTACATCATTCTTCAGAGAACGGAAGCTCAGATTACAGGAAAGGCAAACACAGGCCTCTGGGGTCTGCATGTGTGTGTGTGTGTATGTGTGTGTGTGTGTGTGTCTGTGTGTGTGTGTGTGTGTCTGTGTGTCTGCAATTGCTTTCCCTGTATGCTCTTCTTATATAACCAATCAGAATGCCCGACACGTTTCTCTCTATGGATGCAGTTTCGTTTGGGTTCAGATTTCATCATTCAATCTGACACATAGTTTCAGGGCTGTTTGTATAGTTGAGATATGGGTGATGTGTTTGTCTCTGAGCAACACACTTGTGTGCGTCTAGCTGAGATATTCCTTGTTACTGTGCTAAAGTACACTTAATTAATTGATTGAACCCTCCAAAAACAGCTTTGGTCGTCCATTAAAATGCAATTTGGTAATATTAAATGTACTTTAAATGTAATATCTCCATGTTTAATACAAATTCACATATTGCAGCTCCAGCATGGGGGTAATACTGGAGCTAAATGAGCCAACAGTTCACAAGTTCTGGTTCTGCTGGAATTAAAGAAGTACTTCTGGAGTGAAGAGGTCATTTGAGGTCTTTGCATTTTATCTCACAAGTTGAGCCTCCACTGTATTTTTACTGCGAAAATGCTCCGCATAATCTCAGCTGCAAGGCAACATATTAGTGCTGTATTTCTCCCCAAGTAGGTAGATAATATTTTCAAGCATTAGAGCAGTTAACCACGCAAAAGACTGCATAATTACCATGGAGACGTACAGTAGCTGAGAGCATCATCACCAGGCAGTTTGAACAGGAGATAAAGTACAAGTTGGGACACACTGCTCCACAGTTCAGTGAGCATCTCCTCCCTCGTCTCTGCCACCGAGCGTGTGAGTTAAATTAGTGCTGTATAATTAACAAGACCAAATGGGCTTGCAGATGTTCCAAAGTCAATTGAACATCAATAACTCCAGCTGAGGCCAGTGACCGTCTCTCGCTTTATCTTGAAAACTCTCCTAACCCCTTCTGCCCTCTTTCTTGCTCTCTCTGTCACTCTCTTTGTCTATAAATCAGACCCCCCCCCCCCTTTCAAACTGTGGAGCCGAGATGGATTTCACAGTCTGTTTGAAGCTGCTTTTCAGCAGCTTGGATGGATGGGTACAGTGCGTTTCTGTATGCCACTGCTGACGCGGCCATCCCTCTCTCAGCATCTCCGGATCTGGCGAGCTGTCACATATGTCTGCAGCGCTCTGCTCTGTGCCACTCACAGCTTTCATGCTCTGATCACAGTGATTTGAGCCAGCCCTGTTGATAATGTGTGTTACACTTTCTGCAGCATATGGGGGAGAGTGCCACCCCTGCGCCCTTCACATAACGCAACGTAAGTAGGCATGTACAGCTCCCCTTTTAGCCTCACACTTTGAGTGATATTTTCACACAGAATCCAGCATCTATACCTGCCAAAAAACAAGCCCTGAGTCCAGCTAATGGAAATCTGCTGTGGATTATTGTGCAGCCTACTGACTCATTTTAGCAAAACCCATTTTCTCCCTCACACCCCACCAACCATGGAGTTTGGTTTTTGTTTTTTTTGTCCAGGCTTTGAGCTATCTGTCTGCTAACTCATATCCCTGCATGATCATAACAGTATGCAGGATTTGAATCACCCGCATGAACTGTGTGTGTGTGTGTGTGTGTGTGTGTCTTCAGACCTCAATATCACAGTCATTCATTTATCTATCAAAAGGTAAGGTTGGACTAAAAGAAATATCCCACAGCATGTGTTGTGAAAAATATTGGAGATTTGATATTCTACAATCAAGGTCTAGAGCTTTTGGTTCAGTAAATACAAAGCTTCACTGCAGCTTGCAACTAAGCACAAAGAGAGGAAACAGGGCTAAACAGCTGATTGGGGTTCTGTCCATGGACAGTGAAGAAATTTCACCTACCAGCACATCACTTGCGAGAGTGAAGATTCTTTTCTTGTTTATGAATGTAAAAACCATAAATTAGCCAAAAAAAAAAAAAAAAAAAATCTTGAGGTTTTTGTGCTGATAAGTGGATTTTGGTTCCTTGTGTGAGAGCAGAGAAGGATTGAGAAGTTTGTGGTAAGTGCTGGCTCTGTTTTGGTCTCAGGTTGGGGAGGGATTTTCATCATTCTCTGCACCTGTGGTAAATAATTCTTGAGATTAAGGTCTTTTATAACAGATTTGTTCAAGGTCAAGGACGTTATGTGGGGGAGTGCTTCTGAAAAAGTATGATGCCACTGATGTTCTCAAATGCTTTCAATGCTGTGAGCGTACAGTATTTGAAACGTGACACCTCACACTCTCAAAAATGAGACATTGTCCTAATAAAAGTCTGCACTTGCATCCACACATTGATATGCTGACTGGATTTTTTTTTTTTTTTTTTTTTGGCCCAAACTAGGCCAACACCCCACATGACTTCAAAGGCTGGGAGACGAAATACACACACACACACACACACATATTGTAGTTTTTCCTCAGCAAGGATTCACAGAGCATTACAATCTTTTAAAATTTGGCTAGAACAGCAAGTTCTGCTGTTAATTAGTTCAAGAAATAGTGCACTTCTGCCCCAAGGCTTTATTAACAGAGACTCAGATTGAGCTATATGATTAATCTGTGCTGTGTTAAAATTGAAGTGAAAGTGCACAGGATACTGCACATGCCTAACTGTTCTGTAAGACACAAGCTCACTGAAGTCTGAAGGCTAATTCACAGGAGGGCAGGAGAGGAACTACCCCCTTAGTGAGCACAGATTGAATTCACCCCCGCCTGGAGAAGAACGTCTCTCCCTCTGCGTTTCTTGCTATCTGGCGTCTCCTTCACTTACTTTCTATAATGCAATTCAGCAAGGTGACAATAATGTGGCCCTCATGCAAAACCTGCCGGCCATATGCAAAGCACAGTCACTCAGCTGAGGGAGAGGACAGAGCTGATAAGATGGCAGTGATGAAGGAGAGCACACTGATGGCCAGAGGTTGATACTCAGGACTCTAATTTCAAATCGGTAACTCTTTCATAAATCACATGCAGAGATAGTTATCAGCCTTCCACTGCCGATGTTAGTCCTCCTTGTCATTTTTCAGGGTAGATAACCGGCTCCATGAATGTGCCAACTGATGTCTTTTATTTTTGCCTCCCTCTTGAATTATGCTACTTCTCTCTCTTTTTTTCGTAGTTGTGCTCACTCTCTGACTCTATTAGCCTTTCTCTCTGTGTTTCAGTCTTTCTAACTGTGGCAGCAGCATGACTCATGCACACACCGATAGGCCGGCTGACTGCTCTGTGCCACTCTGTTCTCACTTTTCCACGAAACATCACAAGTATCATGAATTTCTCCCCACCCCAACCCAGACAGAGGAGAGATGATAAAAGGGGAGCATAATAGAGGGGAGGTGGGGGTAGACTGACAGAGTCGTGGAGACACACTGAGAGAGACACTGATAAACTTTTGACTTTTAGCTCTTGAATGAATAATCTGCCACGAGAGAGAGGCAGACAAAATAAGAGGACGTGGGAGGAAAAAGAAGCCCTTTCTCCTGCAGGAGTGCTGTGATGTGGTGTGTGAGCTGAGGTGAGTCGATGGCAGTGAGCAGCTCTCTTAGCAACAACAAGATGGTGTTCAACCAGGCAACAAAGCATAGTCAAGGCAGTGTTGGTAAAAGAATGACCCATGGATGATCCTGCTGGTTGTGGAGCATCGAGGCTGTGATAACAACACAAAACTCTACTGCAGACACACAAACAGATCTACAACAGAGTCAGATTTGGAAGAACTGCTTTGAAAGTTTTACAAGCTTCTAGCTTTTCCTAAAAAAGATGGGGTGTGATGTCTGCAAACAAAACAACGGTTTGCTGTTTGGCCTTATGCAGGCAGCATACACTTATATAATCTCCATTTACACTGATATAGAAATGTATTAGCAAAGAGAACAGAGTAGCATTCAGCTGGAGAGGTGTTTCTGTCCATCAGTACAATATTTACTCCCTTTTAACTCTTATTTCTCCAGCGACTGTGTTCAAAGACTGGTTGCTAACTCTGTCAACTGTCTGCTTGTGCTCTCACTCACAAGCTTTGTTCTATATGTGATTTTTGAGTTACTCTTGCTTTTTGATTTTATGTTTCTCTGTTAGCTTGTTCTGTCTACTACTGTGGACTTTTTACTTTTGTTTTTCATACTCACTGGGGTCAGATTTCCTTTATCAACCTTTCTGGGCTTTTTAAATCTCACCTGCACAACCTGTTCATTGTACTTCAATTATTTTTGCTTGCTTGTTTGTTATATAGCGCAAATAAAAAATAAATATAAAATGATTGTTTTTAAAAAAGTGATGGGCAAAATCAGTTTGGGAATTTTCAAAATATAATTCATAAATAAAGATAAAATGTAGGCTAGTACAATCCACAGAACAGTGTATACTGAGGTGACCCCTGGTCAATGTCATTAAAATGTTAAGTAATTACAAATCCTGCTCATAGATAGCAGGAACAGGAAGAGGCACCACTGCCAATAAACACACAATTTGCCCTTTATGCAGACTTGGTTTGACACAGATGACAGAAGCTTCTGAATTATCTGTGGAAATTGGTGTTTCAATGACTGATCGTACAGTGAAAGAGACATTGTATGAAGTCTCAGCAGCACAAAAATGTAAGAGAACATGTAAAGAAGCCTGATTAATGTTGGCAGCACATTCTTCAGTCAGATGAAACCAAAATAAATTAGTTTGGATCAGATGGAGTCCAGCATGTTCGTGCATGAATCAGGCCAGGACAACCACAGTGACTGTGCAGTGCCCACTGTGAAACACGGAGGCAGACGTGTGTTGGTATTGAGCTGCATGAATGCAAAAGATGTAGAGGAGATGATATTTACAGATGGTACAATGACTGCAGGTTTGTACCCAAACACTGAATGACACGATGACACCCAGTCTGAAGGAGCTTGGTATGACAACATGTCAGTGACTCCAAACATACTGCAAAAATCTGTACCACGACAAAACAAAAAAAAAAAAAAACAAGTTTGTAAGGAACAAAAAAGTGGAAACTATGACCTGGCCAAGTTTGTCATCTGACTTGAATCCAACAGAAAATCTTTGGACTATTTTTAAGCAGAAGGTAGAGCAACAAAGCCCCTGCAGCAATGAGCAGCTGAGAAGAATCATCTGTGAAGAAGCAGAACATCTCTCCACAGATTTGTGCAAGACTGGTATCATCCATGCCCAGGAGGTTCAGGCCTGCCATCAAAACTAAAGGCAGACATACAGAATATTAAAACAGGCTTCACTAATGACTTCAGCTAGAAAACTTCTGGACCCTTTTTTTTTGTTAGCTGAGTTTGTATTCTGGGTTTGTAATTATTTGAACTTTTAATAATGCACATGGGGTGTATACACACACACACACACACACACACACATACACACACTCACTCACCCACACACACATACTTATATTGCACATCAAAACATACACACAGACCATATAATATACCATATTTCACCCACTGCATCATATAAGCAAATTATGAGGTTTAATTTTAATCGGTTTTCAGCCTCTGATCTGGAGTGTGATGTACAACCAGAGAGTTTGCCATCATGCCATCTGTGCCAGTGGATCATTTCTCACTGTCAAATGATGTAAATCTATGTAAAGTGTACACAAACTACCCTGGAGTGATGCACACAAGCTACGTGTTCACACGTTTGCAGCTCTGAAGTGTGTGAGACAATACAGCAGGTGGTTCCCTATGTACAGATGTATGTGTCAGGTTTGTGTTTGCAAATACACAACAAGACAGAAATAAGGAGTAGTGATGGGGTGAATGATATATAAGATAGGAGGTTGTTTTTTTCTTTGAGGGAGATGAACATTTTGTACAACACTGTCACTTGTTGGCTATTGGCCACTCTTTACTGCAATGCAGTATATCACCACTGCAACCGTTTTGTGGAATCAAACGTTTACTTTTCTGTCTCTGTGATAAATATTGGAGGCAGAGGAGCGGAGACTCGGAAGATTTAAAACTGTCGCCCTCATGCTTCAAAAGATGTTTAAGGGGTGAATTATTCACTGAGGCATCCTGATTAAAAAGTGATTAATCAGTCCATCCGAGCTGGCCCGAATGGAAACACAATCTTCAAACACTGCAGAGAGGTATTAAGGTTGGTTGGAATATATGACGACAATCTCATTATAGAGGCCAACAGCATGTAATCTCCCTCTCCCCCCCTTCCTCTCTGTCTCTCTGTTTCACTCTCTTGTTCTCTTATTCTTGTTCCTTCAAATATGCAAAGGAGGTATTTCCTTCCGTGCTGTAATGAGCACAAAATATGCAAAGCAGATCAAAAGTTGGAATTTAATAACTTTCATATTCACAACAAATTAGGGTTTTATTGAGGTATCTCCTCCCTCTAGTGCAACACATTTATGAGTTCACTCATGTTTAATTGCCGAGCCTCAGAGTTGACCTTGAAACAATGAATTTATACAAAAGCCACAATTTTCAGCACAATTACACCCTCCCAGTGAAAGACTGGATTATAAAACAAGGGGATGGAGAGGTCAGACATGAGCAGGTTCTTATTTTTGTCATTCTGGTGATGGTGTTTAAGAACAACACTGACTGTGCTCCCTGAACTGATATAACCTCTACTATCAGCGCTGCAGGAGGTCTGATGTCTGCAACTGTATTGGTCTCTGAAAGCCACATTTATTAAACCAGGCCTGCAGAGACACACACACACACACACACACCCACACACACACACACACATACAAAGACGCTGCCGGCTCTACTTTCTATTTGTGTGACTGTATATGTTTTTGAGCTGTATTTCTGCGTGTGGGTATATGTGAGCCAGCATGCACATGTACATCCATGTGAATGAATCACGTCAATGAATCCTCATCATGTCATTATGACAGCACACATGGTGTACTCCCATGATAATTTTCTATGCCACACGTGGGCCCTCTGGGGTAATGCATTAGCTTTAACTCATAAACTATATTGTTAATAAGTCAGGAGCTATGGTGATCGCTCTCTGGAGAGTGACTGTGGTTTGAAGCATCTGAGTGTGACTCACTAATGACAAGAACAAACACACCATGAAAAAGTTAAGTATTTAAAATGTTGCCACTATAAACGTTCATACGAGCGTGACACAGAGGACGACCCCTAATAGCCGGTAACACTGTGGTTATGAAGATAATTGCCCTGGTTTATTTATGCAAAAAAAAGGAGGAGGTGGTGTTTACAGCCAGAGTGCTGTGCATTGTTGTGGGGAAAACAAAAACATAAACTGGAGGCTAGCTTGTTCATTTTACACCCATGAGCCACACTCCACATTCCGCATCCAATCGCAAACATCCAATCACAAACACCCACATGAGCTCGTGCGGGCAGATTGTCCCAACTTCCAGGGGATTGGATTAGCAGAGAGGAATCAGTTTAACCTTTTCTCCCTCTGAAGTACTGAGCAGCAGTTCATGTCTTGCCTCTGCCTGTGAGTCGGAAGAATGCAGGCTTCCAAGAAGAGAAACAATTCCCATCTAAGCATTAAAGACATCCTAAAACTGAGACAGTCCACTCCCACTGATTCACTGAGAGAGGGAGGAAGAAGATGAAAATTAGCACGTCTGTTAGCATGAGCATGCAATCACTCCTGCCACTGACAGGTAACAATCTCACACACATGTTGAAAATCCACATGAAGCCCTGGTTCGATCTTTGTGTCACTGTGGCAGTAATTTGTTGCTGAAGGTTGCAGATCCTGTACACACCCGAGCATTCTCCTTTGAACCTATGGGTCATTCTTGCTTTCTTATCACTTCAAGTGAATCTCATCATGTGCCTTGTATCTTCCTTTCTGGGCTGGAGCACAGCTTGGCATCTAAGTGCCTGGAGTGAAGTCAGGCCTCATCAGCAACAATCAAGGTGAGGTCCCTTTCCCCAGGCAAAGCTGAGCCACCAGCCACATGTTTCTCACTCACCGCCCTGCCTTGCATCATGTTCTGATCATAGCCACAACAAGAGACATAACATTGGAAAGACAGCAGGCTGCAGCGCTTGGGGCTGAGGCAAAAACTGCAAAACTTTACATCAGAATTATTTCTGAAAGACTGGGTGTGTCTAAAATTGCTGAAAAGTATCAGAAGGAATGTGTGAGAGTTCGTTAAATGCCAAACTTTTGTGATTTCCTCTCTCGCTATACACTTGTAGTTTTTCCTAATGGCCTGCAAAATTATTGATTCGCCACTGTTCTACCAGCTACAGCCAAGCAGCTACATCATAAGTCTGTCTGCTCAGCCTGTATCCAGCCATGATGAATGGAAGTGCTCTGGTACTCCTCCATCAGAAGACATGCTTTCCTGTTGTCCTGTCCATTAATGCATTATAAATGAGCCCACTAGAATCTTCAGAGAGACACGTGAGACACCACAGACCAGTGCTTCCTGTTTTCCAGTAAGGAGCACCAAGTACCGCATGACCAGGTCAGCAGGAAACCACGTGACACAGCAGTCCAGAACCACCAGACCAAAGACTATCTGCAGACTTAAAGAACAATAAGTCCACACAATGCACAGTCATAAAGGCTAACACACTAACCATATATTTTGACTCCTCTCTGACTGCACTGTGACTGAGGTCTAACAAAACAATTTGACAATTTAATTTAATGCTTCAGCAACATCCATCATCACCACAGATCATTCTGTAGTGTATGCAGTATTTCTGCCCTATTAGACAATCAGTGACACAGTGCAGCCAGAGCATGAATGAAATTTTCATACGAAGCCATCATCTGACTTGCAAAGAAATCTCATGTGATTGGCAGACATGTCTGTCCACTGCTGGAGAGACACAGTGTTATGGCTGCATCATTTGGTCCTCAGAGCCATATCAGAGGATGCTTTCTCCAGGTATTACACTGCAAGGAAAATCCCACCCTTTTCATCTATGGCAAAGTTACAGTGGTACCACGTTTGATGTCTGAGCCAAGAACTCTCAGCTAAAGCACTGCTGCACTTTGAAGCTGCTTGTTGTGCAGACGCAGTTGAGAATTCATTCAATGTTCTGATAGTTATGGTGTGTCACGTGGTGGGCTTAAGCAAAGCTGAAGCTCTGTAAAGGTGGGAATAAAGATTTCTCTTCTGAACCCCTGACTCTGTGCTCTGTGCCACCATATGCTCTCTGCTCTTGTATCCTGCCCAATGCTCACGTCAGCCCTCCAGCTATCTCCTACATACACGGAGCATAAATAGAGCACACGCGACATTAGGAAGGCTGGAAGAAAGAATAGATAGATCGTGCTGTGATCCACTTAGGTTGGTAAAGCCCCAGAGCAAACACAGTGGTAATATGAACAGCAGCAGACATGCTACACACACCACAAACACACACATAAAGACACACCTGCACACACACTCACACACGCAAAGTTGCACTGGGAGAGTGGGAGCCACAGTGGAAAGTCTGAGTCATGAGCGCTCCTTTGCCATTTTGAACCTAAATCATTGTGGCACTGAGTCACTACAGGGCTTCCTGTGTGTTCGTCTGCGTGTCTGCATGTGTGAGCGCCGACAAACTCATTCTACAGTCTGCACTCTGCATATTTAAAGTACTGTGTGGTTTTATTTTGTATGCATGTACAGTCTAATCTTATTTGCAGTCTTTCCCTTCATTTCCCGAGTGCGCTTGGGGATTTTACTGGCACATGCAATATATATATGATCTATGCATATGTATTTCCAGCACGTGTTCACGTATAGGCCTACATTAAGATTGAGAGGAAACCCCTTTTATGAGAGCAGTGGAAACTACACACAATCAATGTATCCGGTGCTGCTTAAGTACTTGTGTTGCAACGAAGACAGAAGAGAGAGAAGAGAAGAGAAGAGAAGAGAGAAGAGAAGAGAAGAGAAGAGAAGAGAAGAGAGAAGAGAAGAGAAGAGAAGCCAACCAATCAACCAACCAACCTGTACTCTTAAGTGTAGACTTCAGCCCAAACACGTGTCTGGTGGGCAGCTTGTCTTACAGATCTCTGGTGTAGGCAGTCAAGGATGCTGCAAATAGCAACAGAGAGGGGGATTTTTATTCCTCTTTCATTACTGTCTTACACATCTTTCTCTTGCTCACCTTTCACGTCTTGAAACCTTCTTGCCTTGCCTACATACCACCTTAACACTTACTTTAACAGCACAGTTCAGTCCCAGAGCTCCAATGCTTTCTGATAGCACATAATAGGGTTGACATGTCAACATGACTCTGGTCAGCAATCACACATTTTCCATAGAGATAATGAGGGCTTTTAACATTCCTGTGGCACCAACAAGATTGTGCAAATGCACGGAGGCACGTGCACGCACACATACACATATATAGAGTCAAGAGGACATGCAGAGGGCATAATGACCTGCAGCAGCCCTGAGATGTGTTTGTGGTTGCAGAGGCTTGATAAGCAAGAAGCCTACATGAAAATGAAGGTGATAGCGCATTATACATTGTTCTCCCGCCTCATAGTCATGATCTGCTTCAATCGATGCTATCACACAGCGCCTGGCAGCCAGCTAGCAGTCATGGTAACGTGCTTCCCACAGAATTTAAAGATAGCATTTATAGACCAGTCACCACCCAGATATATTGCAGTTCATGGAGATGAGAAAGGCACTGTTGGGCTGTGCTGAAGGAATGGAAATGTTGGACCAAAACAGTGTATTATTCACATTGTGGCCATTCTCAGTCATTTTAAGCAATCATAGAGGATTGCACCAAACACCCTTCTGAGACCACGGGGAGAATTTTTTAAGCATCACAGTTGCCAGTTGTTGATCAGAAGTCATCTCAGTCTGTGGCCTGAATTGATGCGAAAATCTGTAGGAGTGATTATGAGACAGGAAAGTGGGAGGCTTTGAAACTGAAACCAGCCCAAATGGAATCAGATGCATGTTCAGCCAACTGCCATCAGCCTACTGCTGGCTGCCTAAAAGCTTCTGACCTTTGAGAATTAGACGGATATGGAAATTGTTGCTTAACTAGTTTTGAACAAACATACGGCCTGCATGAATGTGCACATGAATACACACATAAGCTCTCAGCTCTGCATGTTGACTATGCAAAAATTATATGAACATGTGTTGTGTTGCATACGTAGTAGCACTAACCATGAATTCAGTTTCAAGAATAGTGACTGGTGGAAGTTGCACTTTATTATTTGTTTTACTAAAGGCCTGATCCACCAGAGAGAGCAGGTAGTTAGTGAGCATTTTGACTCTGCTCCACTTCAGGCAGTCAGACCAGGAGGAATGAAGCGGCTGCCTGCCTCAGATGACTCATCCCCATTGATGAGCTTAACAGCCATCAATTCCACTCTGGGGAGTAAGGCCCAGAACTCTCCCCCACCCGCTGCACTTCTGCTCGGGCTAGGCTTCCTCTACACTCCCCCTCTCCCAGCAGAAGGCCTGGAGCTTAAATTAGAGCTCTGGCAGTGGGCCATGAGGGAGAAGAGCAGTGAGCAGGCAGCAGCCATTCATTCCTCTGGAAGCCTGAGTCAGATTCATTGTAACACAGACACAGGGCTGGGGCTGGCTCAGAGTGGGCCTGTTAGTTTTTCCACAGTGGAGAGGAGCTAGTCTTCATCTGCAGAAATGTTCCATCACAGTTTGAGAAAAACTGCGGTGAAAATGCAACTCAGCACAAATTACAGATTAGCTTGTGGCCTGCCACATGACATCTGCAGCTGTTTCACATGACTTTAGTGCTTGTAACAGTCGAAATTGTGAAATGTACCTTTAACATGGTGTGTACTGTGTCACCTAGAAGCCACGCAATCAGGCAACGCCTTCTCTTTGAGCTAGTTGAGCCGTGCACCATATGCTGGATGGATGCACATCATTGAGCTCCTGTTTTCCTTTCGCCTCTCAACTTAACAGTAACTGTTAGGTCACGTGTGTCCTCTGTTTTGTTCATGTATGTTAAAATATTGGCTGTACAACCGGGCTTTGTAAGGTTGATGTGTACCTTGTTGAACAACAAGCATTTGTGAAATTGCAGCACTTGTGTGAACATGAGTTTCTGCCTCTCACCTTTCTCCTAGCTCTCCAAGCTTCCTCAACCCAGGCACACAGACCCCAGACTGTCACATGCTTTATCTTGGTCATCCATACAGATAAGCACATACATTGCTTATATGAAATACCATTTCATAAAAGTGCTTTATTTATTTGTGGTTTTTGTACATTAAAAAAGATCAATAACTGGAATCATCACAAACATTTACACGAAACACAGGCACACCTCCACCTGCATGTCCATACATACTATTGCTTAAATACTAAATATAGGCAAGAATGCCCAAGGGAAATCAAAAGCAAGACAAACATATTACATTTATAGGGTAAAATAATAAACAGTAGCCTGTACAGTGTGAACTAATCCTCACACAATGTATATTGCAGTCGGAAAATCTGTCCTCAAGGAACTGTTAAATTATTATGGGCTGTAGTTATTCAGGAACTATAGGTGTTTTGTTTCTCACTTGTTCCTATTCTTAGCATGTGTGTATTAAGTGTTATCAGACAGTAGCACAGTGCACCTATTCCTAAATCATTTACTGTACATTTGACCAATGTACTGGAAGTGCAACTAGTTAGTTGTTATCAGTTACTCATTCATTATTGCTAATATATCTGAAAGCATACACAGATGTCTGATGATACTGCTCATGTGTTGCCTCACTGGCTACTGCTCTCTGAAATATGTCATCAGCCTGGCGACATTACCCAGAATTCATGGATTAAAAACGTCATGAGAAGAAGTTCTGGGGTCAGGGACTCACAGCAGCACGCGTCTCATACTTTGATCTGCTGAAATCGATACAAAGTGAAAGACTTATTACACCGACATCTGCGAACCATTGTCGTATAATATTTGATATTTTCTCTCAATCCAGGCCCTTTGTTTCCTGCACCTCCAAAGTGTGATGTTATCACTGTCTGAGGAGATTGCTTTTTGGTTCGCTCCCTCATTTCTTTGGCAGTTATTACATCTGAAGTCAGAGAGGTCACCTCAACATATTGCACAGGTTGTAGAAAGCCATCTGTCAGATTTCATATAATGCACTGGTGCGCTGGCACCAGCGGCACATTTCTGAGCAATAATACACCATATCCAAACTACATCCCCAAAGTAATTTACACTGCAACATCGCTGACAGGCTGACAATATGTGCTGTATAGCTGTGCCACATCTGATGCAGAATTGCACCACAATAAGACACATTTCAGCGAATAATATTAGATACTAAAGGTGGTGGGCCATGTCTGTAGGCTTGTGTTGCTTTTGAAGAAAAGTCAAATATATGAGCTACCATTGCTCTCATCGCCATCCTTAGTATCATGATCATTATGATTTTCATCTGTAGGAGCAGCAGTGTAGTTGTTTAGTCACTGTTAAGATCCCTATTATCATTCTTTGTCAATGTCAATGATCAAACATGGGTATTGCTCCCAGGCACTTGTGGGGTTAGATGAAAGCACAATGCCCTAAATGTGCTAAATAATTCTTTAAAATCACGTTTTAGTGAGCAGTGATGGACATTTTGTCCAAATGTGGCTCATCACAGCTGAATTAATTCAGGCCAAACAATGGATCATCAGCAGAGCTAGTGGTGATGTCAGCGGTCAGGGAGTGATGTGACTACAACATCTGTTTAGTCTGATGGAGAGCACTGTGAAGGAAATGTCTTTCCCTTCTTTCCTAGAGTACACACACACACACACACACACACACACAACTTTGTAAAATCAACCAGATGACTGTATCCACATGGGGAAACTAGCTGGCTGAAGTACACAATTTCCAGTGTTTTTGTTCCTCACAGAATACACTTCATTATATTACAACAGAGATAAAAATATGCCTCCTGCATTTTTATTAGTGAGTGTTTTTAATCATGTTACAACGGTTGCTCTCATTTGCAGGTCATTCTTCAGTAGGAAATGGGAAGAATTTTCCAAGGCTGCAATAATTACATCATGCTTGTGTTATTTGCATCCGTGTGCGTGCGTGTGTGTGTTTTTGTGTCGCATGTGGACATATGTGTGTGACATGAAAGGGAGGAAGTGTAATTAGATCTGAGAGAAAATTCAATTATATGAAAATGGAAGTGTATCTGTGTGAATTAGTGGGTAAATAACAAAGTGGTGAGTCCTCTGCATCCTGAACACATCACCTTTCCTGACTTTGTTTTCATGAACACTTTGTTCATTGTTAACAGAACACACTCATAATGAGGGCATGATGGGGACATGAGACATTCAAAAACAAAGGAAGCTGGTGGGAACGCAAGTAGGTAAAACATGGTCTTTCACTTTAATTTACCTACACACACACACCCTCCCACACTCACTGACACACACACCTGTGAGGTCAGCATTAAGGCAAAGCTTGTACCAGTCAGCAGAAACAGACAGCTAAGGTGCTACACTGAGAAACTAGCAGCTGAGCTGTTCTCATCCTCAGCCTTATCTCTTGATCTGTGCTCCACTTGCAGAGGTGCTGCAGAAGGGGTTGTCCTGTTCAGACGAGAGAAAGAAAAAAAACACCAGATATGATCACTGAAATGATATCTGAAAAGTATGCTCTGATGCTCCACCCACCTACACCCCCTGTCCTTTTTTGATAAACCTCATTAGAGAGTTATCTAAAATCAGAGTTATGAGTTGCGGGGCCTTCCTAGCAGACAGAAAAGGTTAGGGTAATGGATATCTGAGACTTCATCAGAGGGCTTTCCAGAGCCTTTTGAGCGCAGCGACATGGCAACCCTTCTCATTATCCATTTCTATGTAAGTCATCATTTTCAAAAATGCCGAGAGAGGGGGAAGAAAAAGGACCTGAGAGCATGAGCATTCCTCTGTGCTGGACTCTGCAAATGCTGTGGTAGCACACTGCAGTTTGAGCATTTGAGCTGTAATGATATGCTAAACACATTGACCCATGCCCAGTGCTGATTGCCACAGGCATGGTTTGTTTGACATGCCAGCCTCTGTTAGCTAGATATGGTAGAAACAGATCATTACTGTCACAGCTAATGCTGTTAATGTTGCTTACTGTGACAGTAATCGCAGGTCCTTCACTCCTCCCTTTCTCCTTCTGCCTGCTTCCACCCTCTTTGTTTGTCTCAGTCAGGCTCGAGGCTATTTTGCCTGAAGTGAAGGCCTTTTGAGACGACAGTCAATTATTATCTTAATAGCTGCACATCCCCATAATGTGAATACATGCCATATTCAAAGGGGTGCAGCAAACAGCCCTCACATGATTCTCTGAAACTGCTCCAGAAGGCAGGCATTCCCTCTGCGACTCTCATCTAACTATTCATATTTTTTAAACTAAACGATGCATGCTCTTATCTGATATCTGCTGCCCTCAATCTTGTATGACCTAGATTCTCATTTTACAACAATGACTTCCCCTTACAGATTTCACAGCACAATAGGAGACTTCTGCCAGTTTGATTTTTCTTAAAGGCAATGTCTAGAGTAAACAGGGAGAGAGGCTTGTTTGTTTGAACTGATTGTCATGCAGCAGTTATCCCCGCTGTCCTCAACAAGGGGTTGTTTGACACCCACAGTATAATGAGTGATTGCACAGAAGTAGGATTTCAAAGCAGCTGTGTGTGTGTGTGTGTGTGTGTGTGTGTGTGTGTGTGTGTGTGTGTGTGTGCGTGCGTGTGTGTGTGAGCCTGCACCTGCCAGCGGCTGGTAGGTACAAACACAGAGACAAGGCTTGTCACATGAGACACAGCAGCACCACAGGCAGGAAGTTGAGCTCAAGTGATGAAGTGCAGCAGCAAGTGATGTGCTCGCCAGCACTTCATCAGCGTCTACTTCACTGCTTTAGCCCCACCTCAGAGTCTGCTGCTCTCACATGCTGTGTGGGACTCAAACTGTCTGATTGTTCTGCACAATAATAGCATAAAATAATTGCACAATATTCTTCTCAAATTGAATAGTACACAAGCTGCTGCCTCACCCAAATGGATTTCACTTTTATGGATTTCAGTTTTAATGTCGCATGGTCTAAAAGCTGTTTCAGAAGCTGTTCCAGCCCATCAGGAAAAAAACATGGCAAAAACGTTGTTGCATAGAAAATGAATATGGCATAATGAAGCTGTAATTCACTTTAGATGATGGAAGTGGCAGTAAGCCGACCATAATCATACTATGATGGAGCTCTGTGACTACATCATGATGCATGGTATAGCAAAAGGAAAATGAATCATGACTCCTTGCCATAATTTTCCTTTCTAAGCAGGCATGAAACATACCTTTTGGCACAAAATCACTCATAAAGTGAGCAGAGTGTTCTTTCCCAGGAGATTAGAGCATGGGGTCCCTTCTGTGTATTTCACTGTATGTGTGTAATATCGTGTATGTGTGTGTGTGTGTGTGTGTGTGTGTGTGATGTTTGTGGTCCTGTACAATATTCCCTGGGGGATGGAGACAGGTTGCCATGGCAGCAGCTTGAATGTTGCATGTATTGCAGTGATGTGTGCGTGTAAACCTGTGTGTGTGTGTGTATGTGTGTGTGTGTGCTCTCATGTAGAGGCCAGACAAGGACAGTATGCTCTCGTCATTTTGTAGCTTATCATACGTCCTCTGAATCACTGAAAAAGACCAGTTTAAACTGACCTTGTACAACGTGAATATCCCTTCAGTTTGACCAGAATACAGTTACAGAAGCTGTCTGCATAGTTCCAGACAATGAATTTTATTTCTGGACTGCTTTCATCCACAACACCATTCATGTTTTCACTTGAAAATAACACTGCTTGTTCCAATTTGTCATCCATTGATATGAGCACTCTTCTCACATGCAATGGTACATGTTATCTGGGGGGTGGATATAATGAAAGGAGGCCAATCTAAGGTGTCACTTTGCAGGGTTGTAGGATATTTTATGGCGAGCTGGTCCTCAAATGCCTGTGTTATTTTGCCATGATGGTATAACACTGTGTAACATCACCTGATTTTCATGTCAGAAAAGGTTTCATGGATTTCTATTTTGTACATGATGTAAATCTATCACACAGATTTCCACTTCTGTGTCCAAATAAACACTCCATGTTGTTCAATTAATGAATCGACCTCTGGCCTTAGTTTTTAATAACTGTTTCATCATGCGTCCACAAATATAACCAGCCCAGGAAAAGCCTGCTTTTTTTTTTTTTATGAATTGGCCCATCTTAAAGGGCCAGGTCATTATTTCTTTGCAATGTCTGGAAAAATGTTAAAAGTGATATAGAAGACAAGCCAGGTTTATTTTAAATGTACATCACTAATCAGATTTGTACAGATGTTTGCAGGGGTTGCTGTCAGTAGCTGTTGCTCCTGACGTATGACATTTCACTGTAAAACAAGGTCACATCAACCTTGACATCAGGGCAAAAATAATATGTAACATACAAACAATATCAAATCATTATTTTATTATCATTGCTCTTAAAATTATTTCAGTAGGTTAGTGATTCAAATATTACGACACAAACTAGCAGTATTACAGATTACCACAACCTGTCACACAGTGAACCTGGGGCCTTCGGGCTCCCTGACAGTCTTGCAGGGTAATCGCCCCCTTTGCCTGGTTGGTAATCCAGCCTTGCTCAAGAGGAACCTCACAATAAGCCTCTTGGCGTTTTGGCTCTGCCTGCACATCTGTTCTGACTGTACGATTCTTTCCTTGGATTTCAGACTGTTTTTCTTTTTCTTTAGTTCACATCTTTGTCAGCTGCAATTCACCTAAGCTGCTGATCTTTGGACCGTGTGAGCAAACCCACATAAGAATACAGGGAGGAATCAAACTTGACACAAAGCCACCGCCTTTGCTCTGAGGCAGCAGCGATAACCTCTGAGCCTCTGGATGTTTATTTGTACTTTCCCAAGTATTAAAGATCTTCACCTACAGTTGTTCTCTAACCAATCTAACCACAGCACCAGAATATCAACTATCCACAGATGATTCACACAGGTTTTCAGTCACTCTCAGATAGCATGATGGAAGCTATGTTGTGTGCAAAATATAATCCAGATTAAGTCTTTTTTTAAAAATAAATAAATAAACAACATCATTTTTATGAGGCATGGCATTATGTTGTAATACTACATACTGAGAGCACTTCCCTAACTGTACTGGCACTCCTGCCGTGACTCCCCTCCCCGCAAACAGCAGGACAAGGAAAGTTGCGACTGACTCATCAGCAGCAAATGCAGCATAATGTTGGTGTCTTCACCTTGCGTCACTGAAATGTCAAGCATTCAGGAATTTTAATAAATCTGCCTGGTCTGCTTTAAGCGGTTCTGTGAGTGTAGCAGGTGTAGCAGTGCCAGGAAATATTTTGTACACGGGGAAGACGATGTCAGCTGTCAGAGTGAGCAGGAAGAAAAGGCAAATCACAGAACCACTGGGTTGGTGTTTGCTCGGCTCTGCTTTCATTTTCCTGGCAGTTCTGACATGTCATTCTTGATGCCTTCATGTGCCCATTGCTTGAAAAAATACACACTGCATATTTAGAATACGAATAAAAATATCATTTGCATTTAAACAGTCAGCAATTCAATTTGACAGCATTTACATTCACTTTATAGCCATCTAAACCTATAAATGGTCACATAAATGAGAGATAGAGAAGGCGGTGAAATGCATTTTTGCTTTGCAGCTGAGCCGTTTGGAAAGCTTAAGCTGCTAAAGCTGAGTGATTTCACTTCTGCGGATCTAATGTATGACTATTATTAACCTCTCCACTTATGAGTGAGTGAGTCACCCTGTCCAGTGACAGAGCTGCCACAAGTCCTCACTCAGCTGTCTGACTTCATGAAGGAGAGATCCAAGCCAGTGACGCCAATCCTGTCTCCCCCTCGAGCCAAGATCCTTCCTCTCCACGCAGAGGAGGTCTCATCTGCGTGACCTGCCACTCAAAGCCACTCATTCTTCCTGTTGCCACAGAGAGGAAAAGGGAAAAATGTCTCACTGAGAAAAACTCTCTCGTACATCCTGAATTCACCGGTACAGGGCATTTTGATTTGTCTAATGTAGCAGAGCATAAACTGTTGGTCAGAAGCCAGCAGGTTGAATTAAGGTCAGCGGAAGTGCCAGGGTTTATTTGATCTGCTCAGCTGTCCCCATGGGTTCACTCGGATGCTGACTGGACACTTTTTTATGCAATGTGTTCATTAACTTGTACTGTGTATGACAGTGAAGTTACTAAATACTGTTAAGGGGTCAAAGCTACTCTGATCCACGGTATTGTAGAGTACCGAGCACTTTCAGCCTTTGTCTGTGTGTGTACTGTCCTGACCCACTTTGATGAGTCTGCATTTGTCTTTAGTGGGCAAATGGAAGTTTTAAATCTACATTACAAGTCCTTTGACTCCTAGCCCTCTATATGGATGATAGTATCTCTCTACATATGTGTTGTGATGTGCACAATAAAACTGAAAGTGTCCCCATTGTCTCAGGTTCTAACAAGATCCTGCATCAGACTGAAAATTGGTGCTTTTGAACCTCTCAGCATGCCATAATGCATAGGAAGATCTGATTATATACTGGTATTATAAAATCTTGTAGTTGGAAATATGCTCCTTTTTTATGATTGCCATTCTTGTGTGACAAGCAGCTTCATCAGGCTGATTATTAGGGAAAAAAAAACAGGATGAAATGTGAGTGTCACTGTATCGTCAATGCAACATTATCCACTCCTCTCCCTGCTTTCTCTCCACTCTTTATCCCTGCCCTGGAATCGGCGGCACTCTCCCTCCCATTCTCTTGTTTGAAAACAGGCCTCAGGTCCCACAGCGCCATGGAGGGCAGAATGTGGCACATGTACCCATCCCCAAAATAACTTGTTTTTTCTCTCTCGCTTGAAATTGAAGGGTATTGCAGCTGTTGCCCTGTACCCACATGTTCGCTATGGGTCGTGAAAAGAGTGAGCGTCATGGGACTTGGTGTAATTCTCAAAAGTAAATATAAAAATAAACCTAAAGACTCCATGGGAGCAGGGTTTGCAGTCAAAACAAAACTAAGAATACCCCTGGTATCAACTTGATGTCAGCACTTTCATTATGACTCAGAGTGTATGTCATGTTTGCTTTGTTGAGCATGTCTGCATTACTGGTGTGATTTGTTGCCCTTTACTCCCACGTGTCTCTGTTCAATTCTGTATTAATCATGTTGTTACTCTGCACAACTCTCCAGCTGACATCTCACAACCTGATACAAAGTATTTCCATTCTTTTCCAAAGACGATGTTGGGGAGGAACAGCACTTTCTATTACTTTGATTATCTTTCCCCTCCTTTCTCTCCCACTCTCTCCACCGCTCATCAGATTCTGCCTGCTGCCTGCTTTTCTATCCTATGTCCTCCTGCCTCACTCTCCCTCACATCATCTCCTCTCACACTCACTGAATGATCTCACTCCTCCTGTGCCGCTGCATCTATCTTCTCGCATGTGATTGAATTTCTCTGTGGAAGTTACCCGCAGGGTGTGGATGTGACAGCACTGATTCTCGCTTCTGTCAACATGAGCTGGCTTGCTCCTTTGCTATGTGACAGCTGGATATTGCTTATTTTCTGAATGTACAATGCAAGGAAAACAACTCTCATTTGGCTCAGTTTCATGATTCATTCTAATAAAATTCATTTGATTGCAACCACTATGGAAAACACATTCCCCTGGTGGCTCCAAACCCTTAGGCCTTTGTGTAATGTCAACACTGCAGGAAACTGACCTTAGATCATTTTCTACAGGGCAACACAGGCTATTAGTAAGTTGGTGAGTAATATCAGCCGGGGATTCAGAGATGCTCCCCCGTCCTCATTGACCTCTGCAATCTTCCATGGGACACATCTTCTTGGCGTGCGCACACACACAGTCATAAGCTCTCGCTGGAAGGCACTGCTGGGGCAGCCTGCCGTTACTCCTCGGCATGTAGGCGTGTCTGTAGAGCTGATGAACCTCAATGGATTTTCTCGAGTGCTGCTCTTCACTGCGAATGAGTCACACAGCGTATCAGGGAATGGGGGCAAAAGGAGTCTTTGGGGATTATTATTCTGATTCATGCACAGCTGTGGTTTAGGCTTAACAGAATCCCCATTTGGAGTCAGAGCAATGGGCAAATGCAGGGATGTGGTGGCATAAAACAGAAACAGGAAATGTGCTATGGAAGCTGTGTATCCCTTATGGAGACTGTGGTAACCTGCAACTTTGCCACAGGTCAGTAACATGTGATGTTCTCAGCTGCATGAGTGAAACAAAAAAAGCAAACCTGAGGAATGTTCAAGAACTATAACAAAGACTAAAGTGGGTGACTCATAGAGATTATATCACAGAACACAGATACATACATATACATAGGCTTGAGGACTGGAATACAAAAGCTTGTGGGTGCAGCCACATTCTGCAACTGTGAACCACCATTTCTGAGATGAGAGGCCTCTGCATAAAAAATGCATTTCTATGTTGTGGGGGTTTATTCAGGCAGGCGTCGAGAAACCAAGATTTTGAGTATTGTATGTGCGTGTGTGTGCATGCATGTGTGCACCGCTACTGCCTGCAAGCAGGGGAATAAAGGTTAAATCGAACACTTCTGTCAGTGTCTTGCATCCAGCTGCAAGCATTCCTCTCACCGCCCCGGATTCCTACATGGAATTGCACAATCCTTCTGTCACACCCCCCAGTAATCTAGGAAGAACAATGAATAATGAACCTCTTCCATCCTTCGTTTTGTAATATATTACGGGGGAACAACTCTTCCTGCAAGACAGGAATTCATTACAAGAGCACACAGCCATGTGCCATCTCTCAAATGAATTCTCTGCTCTTTGTCTTCAACCTTGGCACAAAAATCTGGAATATAATCCCATATTATACAAAATGAATACCTTCATTTTACATATCAAACAAGAAATGTAAGAGCTTCAACCACTGATTCTGTCGTCCATGCTCCTACACTGCATGTTTAGTGTTTTCTTATTTCAACCAGTCATTATGTATTATTACAATGCAGGTTTTTGTTGTGTTGGTTGTAGGTTTGCTTACTGAACAGAGAGCTTGAAGAGCAACACTGAGTCACACGGGTGTCATGTTATGTTTTCTCACCGACTGCTGCATTTACAGTCTGTTTATAGTCAAACATAATGGCTGCTTTGGTGTTTTTCATTTAGATGACACCATAATGGTATTGATGAAAAAAAAATCATACCACCGTGGTAGGGAGCCCCCCCCGCTCTCCCTTGAATGATATTTCAGGAGGAAACACATTTGTAACACAGCACGTACAGTAGTTAGAGTCTCACTCCCACTTCCACTCCCCCCCCCCCCCCCCATCCAATTTGCCAGCATGCGATGCATTCAGATTCCTGGGGGTGTATCCACACTACACGGTTCTCACATGACCGCACTGGATATTAGAACTCGCGTCGGAAGCCAATGGGGTTTCGATGTGGGAGTGACGTCAGGGGGCGGATCGGTATGCTCGTGTATGTGTGTGAACGCGTGCGTGGCGGCGCGCGTGCCCACAGTAGAAACCCCCTCCGCCAGGCAGCTCCGTCGCTCTGTACAGGCGCAGTGAGTGCAGTGTGTGCAGCTCGGCTGGCCTCCCTCCGCACTGAATGGACTAGATTCCCAGCCACGTAAGAAGCACAGCGGCACCACGGGAGAGAGGATGTCCTGCTGAATCAAGGGATAGGCCTGGGAAAGTCGGCCGGCCGTCCCTTCCTTCCTTCCAGCACCTTACAAACAGCAGAGATAACACACAGACGACACTTTTCTTCCATTGGACTGGACCAAGAGAAAGAGAGAGGACGTCGACTCCCGCACACAAAGAGCTACAGCAGTCTTTTTTTTCCGGATGGGGTCTTTTCCTTATGTGGTAGATGACAATCACCGTGCATGGATATAATTCTGGGGAACAAGGCCGTGCACTGATCTGGTACTAGTTAGCCAAGGAAGCTAACTAGTTAGCTCTGCACCTGCTAGCCATCATTCGTCTGTTATATTTCGGCCAAAAATTCAGCCGTTGTAATTGTCTTGCAAAACTTCCTTTATGTACATTTTTTGCTAGTGCTTTTTCCCCTGTGCCTGCAAGCTCTTTTCAACAAATTGTTTCCGTTTTATGAAACGTGCCATACCATTAACCGGCAAGATAAGCTAGCAAATAAGCTGCGGTTTAACTTAGCAGCCTTCATTCATTGTAGGAGCTGACTTTTGGTCGCCTTTGTTGCAGTTTTTGTGCGCACTGCCTACGTTAATGAAATTGCAGCAGGTCTGTGCAGAGGGGCTTCAGTCGGCTTGGAGCAGTGATTCTGTAACTTGTGCCTGGCCTTATCTTCTGAATGGAAATCAAAGTGGGGCAAATGAACAGTTGAACAGCATAAGAGAAAATCCACAGAGCCCGTTTTTGTATGAAAAGCAACGAGCCAGCTTTGCCTGTTGATAGTCTGCCATTCCCAGCAGCAGGCTGCAGCTGAATCACTCTGTTTTCTTTTTTTCTTTTTACTTGATTGAAGATTTTTGTAAAGTATCAGCCGAATTGACATCGCACTGAGTTTACAACAAAGTGGTCCCCTATCCGAGGAGGAGGAGAAGAACAAGGAGGAGGAAGGCCCCCGATACTGTGGAGTTATCGCACTTATTCCTCATGAACATACAGAGGTCAAATCCAATTAACATTTCACGTTATGGGAGATCGCGGCACAAATCGCACGATTTTGAAGAGCTATCTTGCTTAAGGACTACAGAGTCACACCAGAGTTTCAGTCCCAACCTCGGGTCCCCCAGCCCGCCGGAGACCCCGGACTCCTCGCACTGTATCTCCCGCATCGGGGACTACCTTTTGTTGGAGCCACTGGAGGGAGATCACGTATTCAGAGCCGCCCACCTGCACAGCGGGGAAGAGCTCGTATGTAAGGTTAGTAAGCAGTGTGGTGGAGTCGGCCTACCTCAGCCATCCCAAAATAGCAGCTCAGAACAAAAAGCATCTAGTGCTCTTACAAGCTCACGACCTTTGCATTGCACTTGCATTTCCACATAAATGACTGGCCCCATTCCAGCATAGATATATATATATATATATATACATATATATACATGTATAATACATCAAACCTATTGAACATAGTATACAGAGGAGCCCGTATTCGGTGTCTATGTGTTTGCTATTGCAGCAAGTATACCCCTCTCCACTTTGGAATAATTGTTTGAATTGTAAATAGAGAGCTGGCAGAGCACCCTAATGGAAAAAGTGAATGGGGCGAGCTGCGTGGTTCGGATTGCATGATGTAACGTTGACAAAGGAGTGAGTAACCACGCACACACTCCTCTCAGTGCTATTCTAGCTTACCCCTGGCTTCTCTCTTTCAGAGCTCAATGCTGGGACCATATTAATCCAGCCTTGGTTTTACATTGGGTGCATAAGCATTGAATTAGTGCACCTTTACCAACAAATATTATCAATTAAGAGCTTTTTCAGGGCAGTTGTATTAAGGGAAAAGCACACAAGGTTAGAGAACTTTTCAAGTGCAGCCAGCTGCTGTGACAGTGGCCCCAGCATTGACCTCTCTAACCATAAAAAAATAAACCCCTATTTCCATAAGGTTGAGAGAAACCTTACGGCCTTTCCACACCAAATGTCTTGATGAATTGAGACAATATTCACATGCGACGTTGGACTTATAAGCCATGACATATCCAATAATCTGTATCTTTTGACTTATACATTATAGATAATGTTTCGTCATGGCATTAACAAATTAATAGCCTTTGGCACATCCTGTGAGCTAACTGCTGTTTGACCTCATCTGCTTTGCACTGGTTTCAGTACAGCACCAATCAATCCCCTTTTGCAGGATTGATCATTCCTGCCAAGCTGGAAGCCCAGGTCACAACTTAAGATCTCGAGAGCTGTGGGGTGTATTTGTATTGACTGCAAACAGAGGACCCCCTTCACCTGAACTGGTTGTGCTGAAATCAATTGGGGGGGGGGGGGGGGCGGTTACTATGGAAACAAAAGGACAGTGCAACCACCGGGCTGCAGTACAAAACTGTGCACAAACACGATGCTTTCACTTTGCCTCAATGTAACCTCAGCCCCTTTGCCAAAAGATTAAACACACGTCTGGTGTCACGAGAATGTGGTCGTTGCTCATTTTTTGGTTACGTTTTGCTTAATTAAAGGGCAATTTGAAGCTCTTTCAGTCAGATTTAATTGTGTGTCTCCATGGTGGGAAAGGGAAAAAAACTGTTTTGCAGATGTTCTCACCCTAAGATCTTGACACCAAAACAACATAATGAGACGGTTGCACTCATAAGTCCCTCAGATAAGACAAAAAATATCTAACTGGCGAGGATGCAGACTGTAGGCATAAATTTTTATCTCTCTTATGATTGCAGGTTTTTGACATCGGCCGATACCAGGAGTCACTGGCGGCCTACTTTGCCTTGGGCCAGCACCAGCATATTAACCAAATCCTGGAGATCTTGCTAGGCGAGACACGAGCCTATGTGTTCTTTGAGAGGAGCTATGGCGACATGCACTCTTTTGTCCGCACCTGCAAGAAGTTGCGGGAGGATGAAGCTGCAAGACTCTTCTATCAGATAGCCTCGGCTGTGGCACATTGCCACGACAACGGACTGGTCCTCCGTGACCTCAAACTGAGGAAGTTTGTCTTCAAGAATGAGGACAGGTGAGTTCTGCTACTTCATCGCCTCTGCTGACTTTACTGCGGCTTGGTGACATTTTTCACTCTTTTGCTCTTTTTTTTTATTTCTACACTTGAACTGTAGATGTTGTATGTGATATCTGTGTCATATCTCAGCTTACACGGAGGGTAGTGTAAACTGAGACAATACAGCACTGACATGCTTCTCCTAGATGTTATGCAGAGTACAGGAAACATAAGACCTTTGTGTCTCCCTCAGTTTTTTTTGTGCACATGGTTTAGTAGTGGATATGTGATGCATTTATACAGCATGTGGATTCACACAGGGATCTCCTTGGGTAAATTTAATCATTGTACTTATTTTAACTGGGGCCTTTGTTGAAATGAAAAGCGTAGACAGACATGTTAACAGGACTAATGTATGCTTGACATTATCCATTACGCTGAGCTTTTGACACTGCTGCACTTCTTTAGTGATCAGCGGGAGAAATCTGGGGTAGCGTGCTCATGCAGTACAGTTTTACTGACCCCTGGTGGCAGCATCTGAAAGCTACACCCATGCCATCAGGCGTCTGTTGCCACAGCAACCCCTTGAACACCATTTTTTATTAATGGAGATATTTTTTCAAATCACAAGAGATGCTGATTGGTATGCAAAGCTTTTTATTAACCCTTTTACTTCACTTTAGATCACTGTCAACCAATTATCCAACACCCAGTAGCAGAGGCACAGTCTGCACCTCTTTGCCCTCTGTCTTACACTGTGATGTCATTCTTTGGCAATAACTGTGGAAAAGGGAAGTTGAGCTACCTCACAAATTCAGTACGAGTCCAATGACCTTGAATGTCACACCAGACTGCTCATGGGCTTGGATGCAGAGTCCCCCTTCTCTCCCATTGAATGATTGATGTGGAGTGAATTTTAAGAGTGATGGTGCAGGACAGTATTGGGTCACATTTACTATGTGGCCTGTCAAGAATCCTCTTACATCTTTTCAGACGTCTTGGATCAGTGGACATGAGAGTACAGACATGAGCAGATGAAGCTGCTCCAGGGACTTGAGACACTGTTCTGGCTTGAGCTCAAATATGTGACAAAAGGATATGGTGTATGCAAACAGAGGGAGAGGAGCAAGACCAGACATAAGATGTTACCTGAGCAAGCTCCCATAGCATGTATTAGCTTCTTGACCTGATTTTGTCATGCTGCTGTTAGCCTTAGCCCAAAGAGCAGCCTGTTTTTAAAGGGCATTGATCAAAGGTTGGCTGTGACTGAAATCCAGTATCATTGGCAGAGCCACTTGAACGGGGCCCGTTGATCTCGTCTTTCTACACCAGGCTCATGAGACATTTTAGGATCAGCACACATTACATCCTGTATAGCTTAACCAAAGACAATGCATGACTGGAAAAAAATGGGCTAAGTCTCTTTTTGTATCTCTGAGCCCCCTTAACTGTAATTGCAGGTTTGCACATGCCCTCCAAATAAGCTATTATCCAGGCTGTATTATGTTGTATTCTCACAGAGGAACAATGGCTCTTTGGCTCAAGGAAGCAATAGAAATTTCCTGATATTAAAATGCGAAAATGGCTCTAAAGCATATAAATAAAGGGAAATTACCACGCTCACAATGAGCCAGTGAATGCAGCTATATGAACATGCATGCACATGTCAGAAATGGCAAAAATAAGTTCTCTTTTGTAAGCTGTTGCTTCTTGGTTTTCTGTTTCCCAGTAGATACTATCACACGCCCCGGCTCTTTGTCTCGTGCATCGTGTCTCACGGACCTCACACACAGATGGCAGCATTTGCATAGCCCCACAAGTGTCTCTTACCATGCATGTGGAAAATTTTCTTGCCCAAGCCCCTCAAGATTCTTAAGCAGCAACGCCTCCGAACGACCAGCCCATTATTATCAGCACTTGAGGCTACCATTGCTGTTATTGTGGGGTTTACAAAAGAGTGCAAGTAGATGCTATTTTGAGGGGGAAGAGCAGCAGGAAGAGAAATCCACATTGTCAGGTGCTGGATTCTGATTGAAACAGTTCACTGCATGGAACTTAAGATGATCAGTCACCCGTAATTGTGTTTCTTTTGAATTGCAGAGGATGTGGATGCTTTTTGGCTGGGTTTTTATCTAAGTGAAAGGAAATGTCAAACTTAAGCCCAGAGCATTATGTGCTCTACTTCCTCTGATATCCAAAAGCGATGGATCTAAAACACTTAAGATGTCCGTCAGTGCACATTACCCTACCCGAGTGTCTTTTGTGTCTTTCTGAATTAGTATCCAAGCAGTGGAACTACCATAGTAATTATCATTTAATAACATTCACACTATCAGATGATGATTATGTTTAATGTCTTTTTTCCCCTCTTGTGTGTTTCCAGAAGCCTTGTGAAGCTGGAGAGCCTTGAGGACACGTATATCCTGGATGGTCATGATGACTCCCTGTCAGACAAACATGGCTGCCCAGCCTATGTAAGTCCAGAGATCCTCAATGCCAGTGGCAGCTATTCGGGGAAGGCAGCTGACGTCTGGAGTCTGGGCGTCATGCTTTACACCATCCTTGTGGGGCGTTACCCTTTCCATGACGTTGAACCCGGCTCTCTGTTCAGCAAAATCCGCAGGGGTCACTTCAACATCCCTGAAACGCTCACACCCAAGGCCAAGTGCCTGATCCGCTCCATCCTGCGCCGGGAACCCGCAGAGCGCCTCACCTCTCGGGAGATACTGGAGCACCCCTGGTTTGCCTCCTCCGGGGCACTGGGGGGCGTCGCAGTGCACGGCAGAGGAGAAAGGGAGCAGGAGCAGATGGTGCCTGAGGTGAACATGGAGGAGGAGCTGGAGCAGTTCTTCAGCTGAGCAAACACCAAGCACAAACGGACGACTCCGCCACGGTCAGCTCGCCACGCTCACAGCAGAGCCAAAACAGTAGTCTAGAGATTAATAGGTGAACATTTGTCACTCATAATAAAGGTGTTTCCATCCTGTTTCCTTTTTCCACCATTTCATGGAAAACCTTGAGCCTGGCATGACAAATGGCATCTATACGTCACCTGGCGATGCACTTCCTGCTCAGGGATGCTGCCGCCAGCCATGCAAGTTGCAAACAATGTAGCAAATGTTCTTTTTGGATCTGTTTTGTTCAATGTGGTGCTCATAAAAGTAGACACATTCACCATTTTTGACACTATGGAAAGCATGAAGGGACAAAAGAACACGGGAAACCAAGGAGAACAATTCAGAATGAACTGCAACTCCACACCTTTTCTTACAGATTTTTTTTGTCATAGCTTTAGGTGGTACCAGTTTTAACCACAGACCCAGGTTCAGAACTGACAAGCCCTAAAACAAGGTGATTATACTTGACCTGGGATTATTGGTTAAGAAATGGAGCAGCTTAGGCATTTTTTCCCTCATCATCATCATCATCATCATCATCATCAACATCAACGTGTTTGACCTCGACTTTGTTTCATGGTTAAGTTTTGTCATCTCTCATTTGTCTCAGTTTTACATTATTGAACAGTCACTAAACTCCTCAGCAGCCTTGTTCCCAGTCATCATTATGTTTCTGTCTCTCAGTCTCTTCAGCCTCCTCCACTCTTCATCATCAACACACCTTCATTTTTCAGTATCATCACTTTTGTTTTTTGTTTTTCTGCTGTTGTTGTTTTTTTAAGCTATTCCAATCTGTTGTTACTGCTGCTTTGATATCACTCCCTAAACCTCAAACTTAAACTGTTTTCTTGGTAAGCCTCCAAACATGGCATCATGCACTTGATGTGTTCAGTGAATGGACGATTCCACCTCTTAAAATTAGCTTCCTCTTATTTAAATTCATTCTTCAGTTGTAGGAACGAGAACGTAACATTTATTTAAATTGTAACAGCTATATATATAAATATCTATAAATAAATAAATAAATAGAAATATATATATTTAAAACTACATTGCAGGGTTTTTCTTTATTCAGAGATTCCTTTTTCATGTATAATGTAGGCAATATCTTGACACAGGACAGGCGCAAAGAGGAAATGTCTGTCTGAAGTTTTAGAATACACAATATCTTCTGTGCCAGTATTCCTGTGCCCCGACAGCCCATGCCACCCGGTCTCCCTCATTTTTTTTTTTAAAAACTTGATACGAGATATTCAGTGATAGTATTGCTATAACATGCTCACTCCAGGACCTCATGTTAGTTTTCTACTGCCTGCGTAGGTTCTGTGAAACGATCATGCTCGGAATGGGTACCAGTGGACATGTTTTGTCGTATCTCAATGTTACTTGAATTTGTGTTTTTATCTAGTCATTGGCATGTGCCCCATGAATGCTATAGCCTGCCTAGCAGGGGGAGAAGGTGTGTGTGGGGGGGGTGGGGGTGGGGGGGATGGGTGCTTGTTTTTTAAGAAAAGTTAAAAATATGAAAATTCTCAATTTGCTACTTTTCTGAGTTGCTTTTCAATAATAAAAAAAACAACTTGCTTTTATTGTTTTTGTAGACTGAGCTACCTTTTTATTTAAGTTGGTTCTGATTTGGTGCTAATGTTTAGTCCTTTTTGTTTCATGGAGGGGGGTGGTGCATGGTGGGATATCTGCCTCAGATGTTCTGATTGTATCGTAACAGATTCTGGTGTTTTTGTCCAAATTTATTCAGTAAATAAATTGTGAACTGACATTTGACTTGTTTCTTTTCCTTACTTCAAAGTGACTCTGCTTCCATAACATGCAGCAGTACACCTGAACAAAAGCATGACCTGTTCTTTTGGTCGCCCATATGTAATAAAAACAAATTTACACTCTTCACTCAATTGTGTGTTACATGCTTGTTCGATACCATGTGGTAATATCTACTAAATGATCAGTGGCATCTCAAATTAAATAATAGATTTAGATCTGTTATCAAAGGACTTATCTGCAGAGTTTGACAAGAGGGCGAGAGGGCTTTTCATCTCCAAGCTCCAACTGAGTGATTGCAGCTCTGTGATGTGGAGATTCTGCAGCTCCTTTCATCCGCCCATATAAAACAATATTTTTCACTTCCAGTACACCCTCAGCCTCTGTGCTCTCACAAAAGCACTTTCCAGTTCATCATGAGATTGCAATCACTGACCGGCTTCCACACACACACGCGAGGAGCAAAAGGCTTTTGCTTCTAAAAATGAGCAACTCCGTCAGCCTCACTTCATCGAAATGATGACATACACAGGGCACGAGAAGAAAGCTCTTTAGCTGAATAATTTTCCTTGTGGCGCTCTCATGAGAGACCCCTCACCACACTCTGATCTGCAGGGTGAGCTGACCCTCTGTTGATTCTCCTGCCTTTCTTCTCTCAGATGAAGAACAAAAAATCATCTCAGAATCCATTTGTTCATGCGCTGCTTGAACATGTGTGTATGTGGTCTAACATCTGTGCACATGTGTGTCTCAGCATGTGTGTATGAGCTCTCCCACCCGTCATGTTCACGCAGGGTAATCCTGATTAAAGATAGATCTATCAGACAAGGCAGACATCTGCAGTTATAGCCCAATTGCTCCCCATCTCTCTGTTCAACAAAGGATAAATGAATGTCTTTTGGTGCACAATGACAATTTAAAGTCATGGGTCATTGCCCAGCAGCTAGTAGATGGCTGTGGCACTCGTTGCATTTTTAGGTTTTGATGACACTGTGATGCATGAAAATACAAGCGCTGCCTCCTCTTTCAGCAGATTCAGCAGATGAGCTGACAAGAGATGACAGTTTGTTGAAGACTAAAAAATGATTTCACAAATGAGGTACTTTGACAAGCTTTCTAGGCCAAACATATTCCTGGCAGAAAGAACTCAACAGTTTCTTTGTAATCAAATGTGAAACTGACGGATCAGCTCAGTGCTGTTTTGTCAGCAGTTTATAAGCAGAGTGCGTCTGAAAATGACAACTTACTGTCATGCAAATACAGGATGCATGTACAGGAGTGGTGGGCTGAGAGCTCCGTGGACAGGCAGTTGTCCTTGTAAACTTGTGCCAGTGAATGCAATGCTGACATCTGGTGGTAACAAGTGATAAAGAACCTGCTGTACAGTGGTACACATGCCTCAGAAACAGCAGTCCTCTAAAAGTCCCCTAAAACATTCCTGCAAAATTGTATTAACCAAAAGAACAGAGGATTAGCTGCAAAGGCGAATCACAAATAATTACCCACCCTGTGTGAGACATCCCCTTTTCACTTTGACCTTATCATACATAACACTGGATGTTTTATCACCCTTTAGAGGAGGTATAAACTTTATTTCAAAGACTTTATAAATGGTTATTAAATCATTTTTTATAACACTTTGCAGATTATTCTTGTGATGAGCTGTTAAAAAAAAGCATTTGTGGAGCTGATGACGTATGGACTTATTTTTCATTGGTAAACATTTGTGATTATTTACCAACCTTTCCTGATGGCAGAAGAAAATCCCACAATTCCCGTAATTCAGCTTGATAGCACCTTTCATTTGACCAGCTTGTTGCCAAAATACACATTTCTTTCAGTCCCCACAGTAATGACTTAAGCTCATGTTTTCAACCTGATGTGAACATAAAGCCTAATAAAACTAAGACGATTCCATCAGCACTTCCAGAGAGCAGAGAGCGTAGACACAGACCAGATCTATGAATTTAGAGAACTCCTGATATAAACGTTGTTACTGCCTGCAAAGATTTAAAGTGCAGGCCAAGACCAGACACATTTCCTCTCCTGCTTGCCTGTTGACAGGAATGATTCATCTGATGTTTACACAACTCCTTCAGTACTGTGCATTTCCACAATCTGTCAAGCCGATGATGAAAGCTGTTGACATTCACACACTAGTTCAAGACTTAGAAAACACTAAAACATCTCCGACTGTTTGAGCTGAATAATTGATGCACGTTTGCAGTTTATTGTAACACTACGACGGTGTCTTAGCTGCTCACTTAATGGAGAAAACCATTGAAAGGAGTTTATTTTTCCTTTTTGTCGTTCTAATGTGTTTATCTAATGTCCTTGACGTTCTGTCAGAAACACAAACCAACATACGGTCTGCAAGTGCTCCATTAACACTAAATGGAAGATTAACTTCATCAAAAAAAAAATTTTCTTTTTAGTTTTTTTTTAGTCTGAAATTTAAAACCCAAGTAAGCTACAGTGGCACTGCTGATTCAAAAACATGCGCAGTGACCTGCAGCCCTACAAAATCCTGCTGTCACAGTAATCTTCTTTTGCAATCCAATCTCTGTGGAGCTTAATATCAGTGTGAGATAACAGATTTAGGGAGGAAGTACTGGGGGCTATTTCCTCTGATGAATGGGAGATATTAATAACACCATCCCCCTACTGTGGCAGCTAGATCGACCAAAAGAGTTTCAAAGCTGACAAAGTGATGCATTCCCTGTTATTATTTTCCCCACTTTTCATGTGTTGAATAGGCAGAGTGTTCTTCACACCTGTTTTGCCCCAGGTTGTTGAAGGAACACGGATGTTGTTCATTTTTAATCAACAGGATTCTGCATTGTAGATGACTCTCATATCAAGGTGGTTATGTGGCCTTGAGGCTAAATTAACATCCTTAAAAGGTGAACACACAAACACACTTTGGGAGGGAGCAGTGGTAAAGGGAGCTCTCCCCATGTCCCCTAATGTCTCCTCACATGTCTGTTTCCTTGGCTACACCCAATTACAACTAATATGAGAACTAAGTCAGTAGTGTCATTATGTTTACTAAGAAGCGGGGGGGCAGAGTGATTCACTTTAAATTATGTCATGCCTGTGTGTTTATGTAACGGCCTTATTTCTGTCATTGCACAGAACCAGAGAGTGACATCGTAGCACTTACTCTTCAGTTACTCTACAAATCCTCAGCAGGAATATAAGTATTCTGCAATTCAATTAAGTCAGAGTGAGATCCATTTCGATTTTATGTAACCCAGAGGAACAACACGGCTGTCTCAGAGGGCTGAAAGTTTTTCTGTGTTCCACCAAGCTGCTCCAATTAAGGTTAATGGCATGGTTGTGTAACGATCCTGCTACAACAAGGCCCTTTTCAGACACCACTGTTATTGTATCTGGGCTTTGGCAGAATACAGACGTCCCCCAGTAGAGCCAGTAGGCTATGAAGGTGCTTCATGTGAGCTGATCCCTAGGCGCAGCAAGGTGCACATGGGTACCCTTGGGTGTTCTGGCAGCAGAGTTTTGTGGCAGGGCACCAAAGAAAACACACAGACAACAGATGGCCTCTGTTGTCTTCCACCCAGCCATGAGGCTTCTGCTGGCACCGGGTTACAAAACCCACTGAGCAACGGAAACGCAGAGAAGCCTGTGACTCACTCAGGTGGAATATGTGAGTCAAATGTGCACTAGTTCCCTGATCAACAAGCAACACATTTACTGTAGAATCTAAAAAACAACTGATTTTAATTTGTAGGTGCTGTATATGTTCATCCTACTGTACATTGCTTGTAATTGTCAGTGAGGACTGGTGTCAGATTTTCTTCAATTGTGAATGTCATTTATATAATCAGGATGGTTCCAGCTGTCTACAGTACACATACAGTAAAGGTTGCATTCTTGGAACAAAAGATTAAATATGATTGTTTTGAACACTAGATGGTGCTCAGTAACAGAGTTTATGAGTGGAAACTGTTCCAGTAACAGGCACTTGCTGGTACAGAGTCCAGCTAACATGCACAGTAGTATATGGTACATATATACTGTCTTTGGGATTCAAAGGTATATTTACATTACCCAGTAAAGACATATTTTAGAAATCATATCAGAGCTATAGCTAAAGGTAAAAAAGCAGCAGCTAATTCTCTCAAAATAAGCAATGATCAAGGCAAAGCTTTGGGGAAAAAATCCCTTAGTAATTATTAAGTGTTAAATCAAACCTTAGATAATCTGAATCGGAATCACATCATTTGCTTATGTGATGCAGTGGGTGAAATATGGTATATTATATGGTGTGTGTGTGTGTATGTTTTGATGTGCAATATAAGTGTGTGTGTGTGTGTGTGTGTGTGCGTGTGTGTGTGTGTGTGTGTATGTGTGTGTTTGCTTGCACGTGCACGTGTGTGTGTGTGGTTGGATCAGATCAGACTGAGAGTGGCAACATGAAGCAAACAACACACCGACTTTCATCAGATTAAAAATGTTGCTAAAATATATTTGTGTAACATTTAAGTATATGACATCATGACTTTCAAATCAATATGGAAATCCTCCATGTGAAATAAGCTAATCAATTCTAACTCAGAGCAGTAGGTTATCACGGCCTTTAACCTGCTTGTCTACATGCATTTAACACTAGAGGAACATAGACTGATCACTGTGCTTTAAATGTTTGTGTAGTGGAAAACATGATGGCCTTAATCTGGTAATTAACTCTTAAAAAGCCGTTTAGTATCAGTTTAAACCCACAGAAGCGTGAAACCCCCCCATGCTTTTAAAAATTTCTCAGTCCAGTGGATAACAGTATATTACACCCCAGGGAGCCAGGAAGTCATGAGTTCGTCAGGCCTCACACGCAGTCACAGGAAATAGAAGCATCATCCCAATTAAGTGTTCAGAATATTTTTATGCAAGATGCTTGTATTTGACACTTTACCCTAAAAATGTTTGTTTTTATCAAGCGTTGCTCCAATTATCTGGTCAGTAAGCAGCATAATCAGAGCCTCAAGATGACAGAGTAAATTGGAGAGTGGTCTTGCATGCTGTCTCTGCTTTTCACACTCTTTTGTCAATACCCAATTATCCTCTCTGTTGCTTTTCCCACTGATAGCGCATGACTTAAAATAGCTTTTTGGGGCATTGTTTTCTAATTGCAACAATCCAGGCTGACTTGAAGCATTGATCAACCATTAATGGCCTCAGAGAGTTTATATGTGAGAGAAGGCCACAGCAGGGAGAAGGGAAAATCACAGACACATTTGCTTGCAGGGTCACTGTAAAAATGATTTTGGTTCCTCTACAAATTGCTTAATATGATGATAAAACTGTAGCGAACTGTTTCATTGGCTCTGACATCTGGGGTTGGTATGAGCATTGCTTCTATAAGGACAGCTATATTGACTGCAGGTGTCAGATCAAGCACAGGCATTTTTGATGGGCCTGAATACTAAACCTCACACTGTAATTATTAGAAATCCAGCCCTCTGGGGGCCACGGGCATGCACGAGACTACAAGCACTGCAGGAACCAACGTTTGTGATAATTATCTCCATGTTTGTCAAGGACATTTTGTTTCTCTCACGGCTGATCATCATACTGAGATATAGCTCCCATGGCTTTGGTGGATATATATATAGTAAGTGTATAATTTGAAAGATAAGATATGTTTCATGACAAATGTTCAGCATACTGTGTTATCATTATCCAGCTGTAGCAGACAAGCAGCACTCCCATGTCAGCACAGGTTGGTCATGTGACTTTTCACTTTACAACCTTTTGTGCTCTCACATCTCACAGAAATATGGTTTTCACCAAGTGACACCCGGTGAAGACTAGAAATAACATGCTATTTTTGTTTCTGTAACCTTTGGTGGAGCAGCTCGCACTGCTAAATATCAACTGAGAATCACGGAGCAGTTTCAGTCCTGGTGGGCTGACTTGTGGATCCCAAAAGCTTTAAATCATCTGGCTCAATGAATCAGAGTCTTGACTGAGCCAAATTGCCTGACTGTGCCCTGTGGGAGAGATAATTGGGTGAAACAGGTTGTTTTGTGCCTTACCGAGGTACAAGAGAAGTGGGAGAAAGGAGAAAACAACATGGACTTCTCATTTTAGATAAAACCTCTGAAGCGTGCAGTGTCTAGTTTTTGTTCGGGTTGAGTTTGGGTTTTTTCAATAAAGCAGTCAGGACTATTACATCTCATATGTGTGAAAATGGCTGGGGGCAATTTTTGAACATGACAAAAATTTTGTGTACACCTTAGAAATACAAGCCTTGATTAGTGCAGACCCATGTTAACATCAACAACCAGATGTATGATGAGAAATGCAGGGAAATACCTCCACGGATTGAGAGAAACAACAGACAAAACCATATCAACCTGCAAGGACTGTTTTTCTGGAGTCCCTCGGGGTCAGCGGTAACAAGCTGTGAAGCACAGTTCTACTGAGCCCCAAACAGATTTCACAGACCTGACTGAATCTACTGTCGATTTCAAACACAGAACCTATATTTTTTATTTTCATTGGGGTTTTTTTTTGTTTGTTTGTTTTTTTCAAATATAAAGTTTTATAGTCCCTTTGAAGAGATTCTCACAGACTAACAGCATATACCCTAGAGGCAAAATATACATTGCAAACAATCATTAGTATGCAACACAGCAGCGTCTGTAAATCATGACTGATATTTCTATTTAAGTTAATAGGTCCAAATAGACAACAGAAATCAACTTTAACCCATGTGCATTTCCCATCTGACCTTGTCAATCAGGACAGTTCAGTGCTGTACAGTTGTAATGTCTGTGCTCTCTCAGTATTACGGTTGTGTAAGAAGAGAATCACCTCACTCCATCCTCCTCTGGACAACCAACCAACCAGGGGCCACACTCTAAGCTTTATAAAAGGAAAAGGCCTGACATGATACACAACATGTTGCTGGGATCCACTGGGTTCAGGATGGGTTTGTAAGCAAGTTGCCTCTTCACGCATCAGTAGACAAAGAGCAGCATTAGTATTTTTGCACTGGAAACCTTTGTTTGCTGTGGCCTTAAACCACTATGTAAGAGGTTAGGGTGAACCAAAACACTGTGTTTGTGGCTGGTAAACAAAATCAATGACCGCTTCAAGCAACCCCTCTCACAACCAACATCAGCAATACTATCAATTGTGAATTTTTTTCCACAGTTTAGATACTATTTATTTAAGTAGACTTAGTAGGGCCTTTGCTAACTTTGATAACGAGTAGTTAAACATAACAGATGTACAGCAAATTATTAGATTAGATTAGATTAGATTGAAAAATGGGCATTGCTTCCTCCTGACTACCAAACAGCCAACAAAATGGCAGTTGTTGTTTTTCAAATGCACAATGCAGTCTGCTAAGTGTTGAGTTTAACTGTCTGCTGAGCCCTCCTCATGCCAATTATCCAGTTCAGTAAGAAAAAAGTTTTGCCCCTTGACCCCACTGATCATTCTGCTGTGTTTTTATATTCACACTCTGCGATGAACCATTGGATGCACACACACACACACATAAAACACCCACACACAAGCACACACTCACAATCAGAATGCCAGACAACTCTGCAGAGTTGTGATGTAATTAGACTTGTTAATTGGAAGAGAGCCTTTCGCCACCTGCGGCAGTAAGAGTGTGAGTTTGTGGTCATCTCTACAGAAATAGGCCTGTTAATTGTTTTGGTTTCCAGGCATCCGTGGTGGAAGAGCAATGTGACAACACAATTTCTTCTTGCTCTCAAGTTACACTTCAAACTGCAAAACCAGCCTGCACAAAGGGACATTATGTTCAATTTGCAGGCTTTATTGTCAATTTCATTCACATTCCATCCATAGAAAAAAAACACTTGAACATCAGTGCAGGAATGGCAGCCACTCAATCACGTACGATAGAGATCTTGTTAAACAAGTGGCATATTTTATATCAAAAACCAGGGTCAGGGTAAAACAACAACAACAACAACAACAACAACAACAACAACAACAACAACAACAACAACAACAACAACAACAACAACCTTTGACAGCTTCAGGAGTGTAGATGTAGTTATGATTTAACACAGGCCAAGTACATCCACCTAAAGGCTCTTTTTAACATTTGCTTTCCCAAAAAAGCTGGCATGGATGCTCCATTCTCTTCACAGAGGCAGAATCACCCTGAATATAAATTTTGCCCAACATGTTGTGCCTGTTTAATGCTGTGGATCCCTTTTTGAAGATGCCCTTAATGTGCCTCCTCCAGGATGCTAACGTTCATTGATTTTCCAAGGCTGATCAAAGAATCATAGCAGCTAATTAATCATTTAAAGAAGCAAATTCTTTGCTGGTCAGATCATGATCTGCAAAAAAAAAAAAAAAAAAAAGAGAGAGAGAAGAAGAAGAAGTGGTTCAGAGGCTGAACCTATGTTCTTTCATTTCCAGACAGATATGGATTTCATAATGGATAAACACAGACTCACTGTCTCCTTCATTTCCTTGTAATAGGATAAATCTGTTGACGCTCCCCTTTTCTGTAATTCTACTTAAACAATATTGCCAACATGAGTCTCCCACACAAGGGTGGAGTCGCTTTAACACTACTTTATTGCCGAAGTGAATCCGTGAAAGAACTGAAGGTTATATCTGCTCATGCTTATAAACTTGATTATGAAGAATTTCATCTCAGACATGCAAGGAAAATGCATTTCTTTTTTCTTATTAAAACAAAGACGAACCAGCATGCCATCCTCCGACGTTTGAAAATAGAATTTACACTACCACAAATAGCGTTAACCTCATAAATTCAAAAGTGGTTTCAGATGTAAAGATCCTGTCCTTGGTCTTTCAGTTCATATCACAGCTTTTATTCCCCATTCCAAAGACTTTGAATAACAAAATAACAACCACTGAACTGAAATGATGGTAAATCAACCATATTCAACCAGTGAAACCAATATGGAAATACCATATACAGATTAGAACACACAGATGCGAATTACATTCCACATTTCCTCCGTCGTTTTTTTTTCATACTTTTCTGATGAGACATATCAGTCAGTTCTGGGTGGGGTGGGGGGCACAAATCAGGTATCTCCAGTTGTTTCCAGTGAAAACTCTTTATTCAGCTCAGGGAGGATGTGCAGGCATTTACAAAAATCTTAGCTGCAAGTAATTTGATTTGAAAATATTTCTGGAGACTTGGCATGAGGTTAATTTATTGAACTCTACCACCATTTCTCCATTTCACACCCTGCCAGGCATTTATTCAGAGTCACCATTTGCAACAGACAAAAAAAAAAAAAGAGCAAAGGTTGCATAAAAAACTTTCTCTTGTTTTGCAGAAGCAGTTAAACATTGTGGAAGTGTCACACTTGGCACAGGACAAACTGTAGGATCATCGAAATGCTTCACGCTCTTTGACAAAGATATACTGTACACTAGCTATAAAAGAATAACACTAGCACAGCAGTTAAGTGCTGTGGCACTGATGTTAAAGTGCAAAGTACAACTGGGCTGATATATAGCCCGAAGTAAATAATAGATGGATAGATAGACATTGATTGATTGTCTGTGGAAATGAATGAAAGCATCAACCAACAAGAGAAAAGAAAATGTTCCCAGGGTTTACTCTTTTCACACACACACACACACACACACACACACACACACACACACAGTCCTCACAGTTCTTTCATTCCTTTACAGCTTCTCTTTTTCAAGACTCTGTTGCACTAGACACAAAACTCCTGTGTGGAAGGCACACAGCTCGCTTCTTTATTCATCAATATGTGGCCTCTCTTTCCATTCTGTTCCTCTGGATTATGAAGAAACTAAATCTGCTGTCGATGAAAAGATAGCCAGACTCATAGAAGTAGTTTGTTTTCCTCCACTGCCCCTTGAGTCCAATTACAATTGTTTACAGGCTGCAGATTTGGTCACATATGGGTTCAGTAAAGAGCATGAGTAACACGTTGCCCCGCAGAATCACGGGCACTCAGGTAAGTGACGGCAAAATAACTAGTGAAAGACAACACAGGGACTCTCTACATGGCTGCCCACACAGAGGCTTCCAGGAAAAAATGCAGTTTTATTCAGATGAACCATTCATTTTCCAAATAGGTTCCTGTTAAGATTTCATGAAAAATTAATAAACTACCGTGGGGAGGTTGGGGTAAATGTTTATTCCTTGATTTTCCTCTTCAATTCAACGCACCAGCTTCACCTGTTAGAAACTTTTCCAAAAATTTACTTTTGTACTCAAGGTTATTTGAGGATCCTGATCTGTCCCAAAACCAAATTCATAATATTACAAATCACTAGCCGTCTCTTTGGTGTCACTGCACGTACAGAATGCACTACAATTTTGTTAATAATCATGTAACAGCTCACTGCTCCCTTCTTCTCTTTGTATTGCATCTTTATCAAGGCAGCCATTAACTGTGGAGATGTAGTGTGCTTCCTGCTCACCCCCATCTTTTCTCTCATCCTGATTTCTGAGTCATGCTATTAAATTTAAGCCTATCATCATCAAATGGCCCCACAGTGCCTGCTCCATCACTGAACATGATACTAATTTTCCTTAGGGGGAGACATTCCATAAAACCAGAATCTCAGCTGGGAGCTTTGTTTGTACAATGCAAAAAGTCCCTTTTAATTCAGACTGGTACCTGCTGGCTCAGATTAGGCTCACTGGGCTCTGCAACAAATTACATCCGCTCGCCCACCATCTTACATGCTGCCATGGCTGAGAGGCACAGCTGAAAGACTTCTGAAATTACTGCAAAATAGAATTTGACCCCTGATAAGGCCCACTATCTTTTCTGCCAAGTGTGACATTTTGATGCAGTGCTGGTTGTCTGGTTGGAGTGGGAGGCACTCAAGTATTTTACCCAGGCCTTTTGGAGTGCATATACTTAACTTGTGTGCTGCGGTAAACATGATATTTACACTCTGCTATGGTTAAAAGTGAGTGTTTTAAAGCTCTGTTTTGCCCTGTTATAAATCAAACAAAAACCAACCATTCACAGGCTGGGTACAACAAAACCAAGGGACTTTTTTTATGCAAATGTAACACTTCTGTCCAGTCCTGAAAAGAGGTCTAATTAGGCAACATAAGTGTAATCAAACACTTGTGTCAAATCAAATCGACATAATCAATCATGTTCACTTTCTGTTCAAATCCAGCATGTGTCTTTGAGCCCTGAATATTCTGAACATAATTATTTTCTTAAAATTAAAATAAATAATAAAAAAAACATTAGGAAAAATAAGTGTAAATTGTTTTGAATCCAGCCTGCAGCATGGCCAGAGCTGGTCCCTGAGGTAATATGGTTTATGGTCATAACACGCAACATTGTAGCTTATTGGCATTTTCTTCCTCCAGCAATTAACATCCCACAGGCCTTTACACAGCGCTCACTATGACTTGTCAAAACAGGAAAAGCACAGATGTTATTAATAACATTAACAATCGCTCTGTTGTGTTCAACAGTGTCAAAAACCAAGCATGCCAAGAGTAGTGCCCTCACACCGAAGCAGATTAACTCAGTGCATAATGAAGCTGTTAATTCCACCTGTGCTTCGGTCAGAATGTGGATGTTTTTGTGTTGTTGTAAGATTATACTCGACTCACCCTGCTCTTTACTAGCTGACCAAGTTTGAACAAAAGTGTTTTCACCTCAGGCTGGTAACATGAAATTATGTGATGTCACCAAACAATACATGCTAAAGAGCATAATAAAGCTGCCCCGCCTTAATTGACTGATGGAGATGTCAATCAAACAGCGTGCACATGCCTACACAGTCCTGAGAGGAGAACTGATCGAGCAAGGTGAACAGTAGGTATGTGTACAGCAGGAGCAGTACAGATGACTAAAACCAACAGATTGTCCATCGTGTGTCTCTGACATGGTGATTATCCATCAGATCAGAACAAATAGCTCCTAAAGCAACAAATGGAAAGCTTTAAAAGGAGGCTGTGAAGATATGGACAGTATTTACTGGTCCTGTGTTGTCTGAAGCAGAGGACTGAGAGCTTTCTGCCTGAGTTAATTGTCCAATAAGTATCCTATCTAAGAGGCAGTCGAGATAAGAGCTGGTTGAATTGTTTAAGTGTAAGAAAAAAAGAAAAGAGAAATGTCCTAAATTCAGACATCATTTTTTTTTCTTATTTTGTATTTCTCCTGTTGTGTATCAGCCAAATGTCTCTCAGCATGGTGACTGTCTGCTCCTGACTTCTTTGCTTGACGGCATTACATTGCTCAGTGTGTTCATGGAAGTGGTTAGGGAAGCAGAAAGGACATTGATTTTAAGGAGATTTGGATCCAGCCAGAGAGTGGCCTGCTGATTTTCATTCTAGCCATCTGATCAGAGGCTGATTTACTACTAGGATGCAAAGTGAATCTAATTGCCAGCATTTAATTACCAGGTAGGGATGGAAAAAAGCAGTGCTCTGGACACTGGTGGACCAAACATGAGAAAAATGCAGCAGATGATGCTGTCAGTGAGATTTTGACCTGTGGAGAAGCAGGTGGACATTTTTAAGCATCTCTCTGCAGCTTGTTTACTAAACAGATGTTAAATATTCAGGGACTTTTGATTTTTTTTTTTTTTTTTTTCCCAGACGATTGAGTAAGAATTTCTTTTAATGTGGATCTGCATGTACCCCCTCTGTGACCCCTGATGATCCCAGGACCCTGTTGTGAGGACAGCAGTAGTCCATGCTGATGCTGTGCGGCGAATACAGCTCTGCAGGTACGTGCAGTTACACGTGGTGGCGGGTGGGGGGCGCTGTAGGGCTTGTGTGAGCGAAAACAAATTGAAAGGGGAGGAGCAGCATCGGGAGTAAAGTGGCCACACGGTGTGCCAGTCCGTCCAAGCAGTCGCTTACATCTCAGATCCGCCGCCGCCGCGCAGCGAGCTCAGAAAGACGCGTCTGCCAAGTCCTGACCACTCCACTTGGTGACGTGCAGCGCGGAGCAGAGACAGGCCACTGACCGACCAGCACACAGCCGCTGCCGGTGCACCGTGCTGTTCCTTTTGCAGTAAAATGCAACAGCGGTCTTTGCGGGATAAAGACAGCATTCATACATAAGCAGCGTCGTAGCGAAACAAGGACAAACGCCGGGGGACAGGAGCAGCGAGCGGCCGGGTAGGTGAGCGCGCTCAGTCAGCGGAGGTGGAAACAGTCGCCACGCTGACTGTGTGCACGCTTCATTTTCACGTCCTTTGTGTCAGGAGTTCAGACGGTACACGGGCACTTGTCCTATCATGAATGAATGAGAGGTGGATCATCAGTTTCACTGCCACCCCTAAGCTGAGGACCATAGCCTACTAAATGGTGTGTGCGGCGCTCACGTTGTGCGCAAGCGCTCCCGCAAGAAAGAAAAAACTAACTTCACGTCTGGGAGCTTGTGAGAGAAACTAGAAACAGAGAGATATGAAATGGGAGATAATTTACTCCAGACTGCTGGTGACCGCTGCAGCTGGGTTTACTACAGAAACATCTCTGAACTTCACTCGAGTCACGTAGGAAATTTCTGCCATGGAGCCTGAAGTTGTTGGCAAACTAATCAGCAATTGGTCCAGTCAGTGTTAAGTGATGTGATCTGGATGTAGGCTCCCTCACTACATCTTTGATTTTTTTTTCTTGCATGTAAATATTCCAAAATAAGAGTCTTCCACGTGCCAAAACGTCACACGTGCACGGAGTGTATTTGAAAGATGTATTTTCCCCCTGTGCACTCTGTGATGTTCTTCTATTTATAAAACCCTATTATTATATGCAGCTGGTTGTGTACAGCTGTATACAACTTGTAGCCTACACAGCAGGACCCGTCCTCCAGACAACAAAGCATTACTCATCACAAGTCCCATGTGATGTTACAGTGAAGTGCTGGAGTCCTCGTAGTGAACCAAAGCACTGGTTGTGAGTGATGCTACCTTTACCTCTGTCCCCCAGCAGAAAGTTACTGATGAATCCATCTTTTTTTTTTTTTTTTTTTTTTTTTTAGAAATAATCTATTCCACCACGAACACGGTGTTTTAATTTTCCTGGCAGATGAGGAGCAATTGGTGAAAGAATGAAGTTGGTACTAATCATAGTATTAACACATTTAGGCTGCAGCCCATTTTTAGTATGATTTATTACCAGTGCTCATAACCAAAACCACACTTGTTAGTCCTCATTGGTCTTGGCACTGATGCCTGTTTATGAGTCTTGGCAGTAGTGTGTGTTACTATATATATAGATATACAGCCGCCTGACTTTACCGTGTGTGTGTTTCTATTCCTAAATGGATGTACTCGGGTGTTGTTATTGTATTAACGGGCCAAGCATGTGGGGCAGGAGCAGGACACACTTCCCTGCTGATGACATTTGAAAACCTAGCAGGCTATCGTGAATCAAGGCGGGGATTAAGGGCTTTAGTCCTAGTTCCCCCTGAACAGGCAGGGAGCTCTGCACCCGACAAGGTAAGACAATGCATTTGCCTCAGAGCCGGGACCATTTAGCAGTGGTCTTCTCACCTCATCTGCTGTGTATGACGGAGAACTGTCTCTGCATATTTAGAGTAACCAGTCACCGTAGGTGGATGATTATGCAGCCGCAGCGTCAGCAGTAATATACAGAAGTGTATATTTGTGTGTATTAAAGCACAGAGCCTCATTGTCAGGCGAGGCACACCTCTGTGGAAGTATTGCGGTTTCTCTAGTTTGTCACAAGCGTCTTTACAATAAACTCAATCAGGGATAATCCTTCTATATCAAACACGATTTAGGTTGGCCCGGGGAGCTGCTTTGGCCTGAGGAATTCATTTAGAAATTTCCCCAAGGCATTTATCCTATTAGTAAAGGCCAAGCGAAAACAACTTCTGTTGTTATGGTCAGCAAGTTACAGTACTGTGGCTGAAGGCCGTTTATGTATTTAGTTTTATTTCACCTCATTCTCCAAAGTAGGAGAGCTGCCTTGCAGGGTAAAGGGAGCGTAATTTGATTGATGTGCACACTAGGCTGTAAATAGAGGCAAAGAAGGGAAGACGGATGAAAATGTTGTACAGTATATTCTTGTACATGGATGAAGTTGTGATCTATTGGTTTTGCCTCTGGTGATGGACTGCAGTTAAAAGGAGTCCAGAAAACAGAAGCATTGCCAGGCTTGCCAAACAACATGACCGCAGAAAGCCAGGCGCTCGGTATTTTTCATGTAACAGCAGTCAGATAAATATAATGGTGCCTCGGCTGCTGTAGAGGAGCAGCATGGAGGAGATGGAGCCATTTCTACTGTCTCCTTTTCTTAAGTACGTACACATAACCCATCTGTTTATCGGCACACGCTCACCAAAGCAAAATATTAATCTGTGAATGTTGTCGGCAATTACACCGATTCTGGTGGAGCAGTGGGTATTAGAAGGCCGATCTGGACCAACCCACTCTGAATCATAATCAAATCGGAGAGCAATTGTGCATGTTTTTATGCCCTGCTAAACAATTAAACTCCATTTTCTCAAAGTTTGAGACGGGTGTCCTTATGTGTAATCACATTTCAGAGGCATGCACACGAAGATTTTTTAATTAAAGTGTCTTTCATCTGCTATTTTGAGTCAATGTGTGGCTGCGTTCTGTCTACAGTTTACCTGCAATACACATGCAGCAGTAAGCGGCCTTTATGAAATGACAATGTTGAGCATAGACAGGAAAGTCTAAACACAATTAGTCATTTCTTTGTGGCCCACTGCTCACCTGGCTCAAAGACTGTGTTAGCTGCCGGAAACGCCGCATATTAAATGATTGTTATCCTAGAGTGTGAAAGCTGTTCCTCCTCTTTTTGATTAGAAAAATTCTCAGAAGATTGAGGGGAAGAATCTGTAGTCATTTGCGGCGCTTTAATATCTGTGTATCTGCAGTTGGAAAAAAAAAAAAAAAAGTAGTCTTGTTATCAAAATCTTATTGTTAGTCTCACTGATGCCAGGTGATAATGAAGTGACTCTTGAGAAATAATTTCAATATTAAAATGATCAAGGTGTTATCACATTTTCGCAGAACATCAATCATGCAGCGCACCCATGCTGTCTTCTGCTAAATTAGAATACCTGAACTGTCCTCAAACCCCGTGCTGCTTTGTGGAAGTTGGACGTTTTCTCAGACGTCAAAGAAGAATAATTCCTTTGTGATTTTCAGGTGGCACTCAACCAGGAGAATTCTGTAACAGCCTCTTGAACCTGGAGAGCATGATGCTGAAGTACACTTGGCACATAAATATGAAGTCAGGTTTAACCACAGTTAATACTTAATGCAAAAAAGGGTTTGGAGCATCTGCTGCATTTTCAATAGGCTAGTTCTTGGACACATAATCGCAAATTACTATCAGCAGCAACATGGTTTTAGAGAGCACAAACAATTACAACTTTGTAGTGGCTGCATTCATCAGCAGAATCATTTGACGTTTTTGGAAATATGCTAATATGCAAATGAGGATATTTTCCAAAGCTTAGCTTAGTCTGGTGCTGGAAACACCCTGTAAGTCCACAGCATGTTGTTTTGGCCTCTGCTCTTGGCACAGCTTTTCTAAACCAGAGAATACGTTAATCAGTTTTAAGAGCCATTGTTGGAAAATTATTTTACATTCAGACCGAGGAAGGCTAGCTGCATTTGTAGCAAGATAAGCTAACCGGCTGCTGGCAGTAGCTGCATGTCACATGCTGAAGAAGTAAATGAATGAGCACATTAAAGTATTAAAACTATTGTTTTAAATGAGAATCATAGCTCAGTCCTTGTGATGCTTCGTAACTGCAAAATTTTGCATCGCAGTATAACCCAGGTCTTCAGTTACGTTTACACACAAGTCTTGGTATGCTATGGTTCATACCCTTAATTTGTCTTTGATGTGTTGACAGCATATACCTGTTTTTCTTTGCTCGTCCTTGATGTTTTCAACTTGCAAGTGTCATCTGAACTCACCCAGCAAGCAATGCATTGAGAAACACACTATCATAGCTAAATTGCTACAGCGGCATAAGTGGTGCACACAGGTACCTGACTGTGGCATGCTTATCAAGTCTGTAGCATCTTGTTTTCCTTTCAAGTAGTCATGCTGACATGATGAGAGTGGCAGTTAAATGACAGCCAGGCCAACCTCAGACTATCTTTACCTGTTGGAGACAACAACCGCATCCAGGCTTCACCCGTGGCCTGCAGCTGGTCACACGTCCCAAAGCGACACCCTCCCACAAACCTAGTAGCTATAAATCAGTCATTTCAACGGATCCAGTCTCTCGTTGATCATGGTGGGTTACAGGACGCCATGGCCTGGATTATTAGCGTATCAAAGGTAACATGCTTGATAAGAAAAGAGCTGCGTGCGTGCTTGATCTGTCTCGTGTTGACATCAGGATGATAAAGGAGTTTACTGTGAAAGGAGGGGATGGGATGTAATTTCCCTCTAAGACAAAGCAGATCGAGGCTGTTATTTATTTTTTTTTACCGTCAGGTGTTATCAAAGTAACACCTGTAAATAATTTGTAACTGTGATGTTTGGAGGTGCCATTAATATGAAATATATTTCTGCAGTTAGGATATTCAATCAGGAGCCATTAAGAAACATTGCCGCTGTCCGGAAAAAATAGACGAGGGTGTTTACTTTCTACAGTGCAGTTCAGTACCATCTGAGGAAAAATTGGAGTTATTCCTCAATCCTGGCAGGTATGACTCCTCTTGCTGAGGATAAAGATGGGCATGGTTTAAAAAAAAGGGTGGGGTGAATTTTGCACCTTTAGCAACAACAGTGAATCAGTCTTATACTATCCCCACTGCGGCCGTAATGCTTCCCTTGCTGGGTTTCAGTGGCAGTGGTATCTTTGCTTGAATGTTCTGCAGAATATTTTTGCTTGATCAGAAGCTATTAGAAAGCATAATACACTTGCTAATATACATGGGGCAAAAGGCCATGAGCAAACGCTGTGTTCCCAAGCTCTTTAGAGATCAGTGAACTATGAAAAGCAGTCTCTTCAGCTGCCCTCTTGAACGCAGTCGCTGAAGGGCCAGTGATGCTGGTATCGTATTTCTAAAAAGCCTGCAGTTTCCCTGTTCAGGGACCCAAATGGTCTCAAACTGCACTCAGCTCTAAACCTCCTACATCCATGGAGATTTGAGTTGGTAGCTCACTTTCAGATCTCAGTTTGGGTCATTATAAATAAGTTTTTTATTATAAAACTTAGAAAATTTAATTGGAGCTGTTAAAGTATTTTCAAATGCTAATAGTGTGTGTTTGTGGATGGTGAGATGTGTTTTTCAAAAGAATTGCCATTTAATGTTTATTATTTGAATATTTAGAGGGCTTTGTATGTACGTTAATACAAGATCATACAGAAAGATAGATGTTAAGAATAGACTTTTCATCTATTGTCTGTCTTGTGTTTAACCCAGTTACATTAAAAAGGTTCCCTGTTCCTGAAAATAAACACAAAAGCGAGTATAGATAAGAGTTATGGTGAAGTGCATAGTTAGTCTTTTAGGGAAGTGTCCATTGTATCTGGTGCTATAGTGCACACATAACATGCCACATTGGCTGAGAGCTGTGCATTAACCTATGTCTTAGTGTTACTGTGGCCTTGATATTTTCCATGTAGACCATCAGTCATGCTTTCCAGGAAGCAGATCCAAACTACACTGCTCGACAAAATGCTGGGACTCATTAGGCCCTGAGCAAGCAAGCTGACACCGAGAGCCAGGGCCAAGGGCCATACTTATGAGATAAAAGACCCAATTCCAAATGTACCCATAGCTTTAACCCACTGTGGTCTCGTGCAGTGTTTGGAAATATTTGGTTTTCTTGCAAAAGAAAAAGCCTGCTTAGTGTATCTGTGAAAAAAATACTTGAAGCTTTTACCATAATTTTAATACCCACACAAATGGCTTAAATTCACTTGACATGTTTGAGGACAGAGGGTGAGGATTTGGTTTGGACTTGGGCCTGTGAGGCTTCATCTCAGGGCCCCTGCAGTCTGTGAAGCTGCCGTGTGGTGAGTAGCTCCATGGGGGGCAGGTTAAGCCTGTTAGCCCCATATGATGACACAGCAGGTTTGCTCCATGGATGGGGAGATGATGGGAGGGAGGTGGACATGGAAAAATCTTTTCTTGTAGCTCATCACCACCACCATAGCCACTGCCATCTTCTTTTGTTTATGCAGACTCCCATTAAGCCTGGCTGCAGGAGTAATTCTGCTCGGCTATCTGACAGCCACAGCTCCCATGGCATCTCTTTTATGAACCTTAGTCATTTTAATAAGGTGTACTTTACTATCTTAGCTCTTCTTTTGAATAAACATCATCTATAATAAAATGTAAAATCGATTGTAGATATGTCTGGCTGTTAAAAATGCAGAATATAGCAGAGATTATTTGAGTGCACTGGCCCTTAGAAGGACATGGATGTATTATGTAATAATTTATTTGAAATTGAATAATTGAATCTGCCTTGAGGACAAGCAGCGCTTAAAGAGAGGCCTGCTGGAACAGGTTTTGAGGTGGAATGTCAGTCTCAAACCAGCTCTGTCTGCTTGAGGCAAACCAGACTTCAAATTACTTCAAGAGGAAAACAAATTTCACCGGTCACTGAAGTCACTTGAACTCATTTCCCCCCGCCTTTCTTCTCAGAACCATGGGAAATTATAATAAAACTATCAGAGATTTGCAAGTGTCGTTTGCGTGGTGCCACTACACATCAGTGGCGTATAGTTTATGTGCTACAGTAGTTGCTCTGTGAAGTGTTTTAGCCTTGTTTCTTCACTTTTCTTGATTTTTATTTAGAAACAAATCATATTCAACGTTTTTAGACTGTTTGACATGAAGCAGGGTTTTCCAATAATCCTCTACAATCATTATATGACCGTTATATATCATAAAGAATAAGCAGAAGTGACAGGCTTTTGTTTGCCTGCATCTTCTTCATCCTCCACCATGTATTTCATTTTCAGGAATCCGCTCATTCTGCAACTGTGGAACTCCAAATCATTTATCTCCTGTGAGGAATGAATATGTAAATAGTTCACAGCTAATGGAAGTGTACGTAACAACAGCGACTTATAGCCACGTCTGATTTGCATATGCTCCAACAGTGCATGTTGAAAGGTGGCTTTTGAGTTAAGAGGATGCATAAATCATGTGTTCGCAGGAGGTGTGATGTGTAATGTGATCTGTAATATCATCCTATTTACAACCTGTTTGCCTGAGCCTGGATGCATTCTTCCAAGGACTAGAAACAGCTTATAAAATATTGGACCAGTCCCAACCACCTAATGCTGTGATGCATGTACTCCAGTGCTGATTAATTCATGCTGGCAGTAGATTTCCCCCATAAATACCTGCAGGACAATGACCAGGGTCATTAATTGTGTTTAGCTATTACTGCATGACATCTGGCAACAAATGATAATGAAAGGGTGTTTCTATTTACAGACTCTTGTCTGAAATGTACTCTAGTTGATGTCATTCACATTTTGAATGAATGTAAAATTGCATGTTGCCACATTCAATGTAACAGCAGTTGTCACCTCAATATTAAAACATGACCCTTCATGTTTGCACATAGGGGGCAAATTGTACAGTAGCAATCACAGGGACATTGCTCAAACTGCTCATAAATTGCAGCCTAGTTACTTAACCTCTCTTTGCATCTTTACAGTGAGTTCATTGGGGTGGACTTGAAAGTCAAGTGATTTGCCTCTCATATCGGCAGCCAAGGAAATGAACAGTAAAAATCAGAACTCGGCTCCTGCTTGGAAAGACATGAAGGGCAGTGTTTCCTGCACAGTCTCTGTGCACCTCGTATATTTTATGTGTTGCAGCTTTGCAGTTTTTTTTTTTTTTTTGCATTCAAAGACACACAGACACACAGGACATTTTACCGTGATAAAACTGACCATAACGTTAATAAGACGGCAGCTGAAGGTGGCATTGTAAAGATATAGCTTTTGTCATTGCTCAGTGCCTGTGGGTGTAATTTTATAGCTTTCCTGAATAGACCGTTCTAATTCTCAGCATTTGCAACATAGGCCTATCCATTCCTCTTCTCTGGACATGAAATTGTTACCACTTGGCAATTTTATGAGAGAAATCTTTAAACTGTAGTCACTCCAGTTGGTGGTCATCCGGCTCACACAAAACCTCTGAAAATTAGCAGCTCCGCTCTTTGTTTTCATGGTCACATTGAACTTTGCAACAGTGCTTGCCCTCTGAAATGAATAGTTCTCGAAAACAGCTCAGACAGCTCCGCTTTTTAAAAATGGATCCAATGTGATGGCAGCCAAGTTTGATTATTAATGGCGAGTCTCTATCTCTCAGGCCCTAATTGGTCTCTGCTGATTGCTGAGCATTCTGATTAAGAAATGCCATTAAAATTGATGTATTATGCTTTCAAGTGTTTTTCACTGTTAGATAACTGCTTCAATCAGTTGATAATTACATAGATGATTTATTGCTGGTTTTCTATTTTGACAAGTTTACAATAATTGGCACGGTAGAACTTTTCTGTATGTCCTGTGAATTAGAGAGCGACGTCTTGTGCAAAATAAATTGAAATGATTTCTTGAACAATGTGTTGGTGCTGAAGCAAAATCATTTGACAAAGTTCTGTTATTCCACATCAGCCCAGGTCCAGAAAGAGGATTAATATTTTCCAATTGTTCTTGCCTTATCTTTAAGATGAAGTATTTATGTCCTACTTAGGACTAGGACTCAAACTGCATGTTTTCCATTATGGATGGGCAAGTAGTTAAAAAGAGGAAGAGGAGACAAATATAATTCTATAGGGAGAAGTCAATGAGCTAGTTAATGATCTTGCATTGTGTGGAGTTAATGGAAAACATCTCTAATTTCATGCAAAGTAAACATTTTCCTGTGGGGTTTCAACTCATTTTCGAGTGAAAAAAACAAAACAAAAACAAGGGAGAAATTTCAGATTTTGTTTACACATCACAGACGAAGCCAAGCTCCATTTTTGCTCAGATAGTAACTGGTCATAAAGTTCCAGAAATGTTGGGACATTAAACCCTGGAGTATTTATAACATGAAGTATCATCTTCAGTTCAATCAGTGTGTTTATAGTTTTAATTATGCTTTTAAACAAGAACATAACAACACTCTTTACTTAACTTTAATGAAAATATTTTCTATATGTGCACAGTTGGACACAGTCTAACTTTTAATGAGATCTCACTCAGGATCATTTTGCCACTGTTACATAAACAAGCTTTATTTAAATTTGTATTATTTTTTTTCAGAATCACTCTTCAGGCAACAGCAGACACTGTTTTATTTTAGCTCCATAGAGTAGGCCTAATGGTTGGTGGAAAGAAGTTTTATATCAGCGAGCTACTGTCTTTTATCATTCAGGAAGATTTGGCAAGGTAGCTGTTTCCATTCCTGCACAATCATCACAATGGAAATCAGAGTTTTTTTTTTTTTTTTTTTTAAGAAAGAAGAAGAAGAAGCACAGCTTCATTCGCGATTTTTCATCCTAAGAGAAAAAAATATGCAGTCAAAATCATGTTCTACACACTATTAAGTCTGAGGTGATGTATGCGACTTGGAAGTAGAGTCAGCAAAACATGATGAATGAGCAATCAATAACTTTTCACTTTTTGAAAAGGTTTTCCCTGTCTGCTTTGTCTCAGACATATGGTTCTACTCTGCAGCTCATTCTGAGAACTGTCTATATCATCTGTATTATTTTGAAGGAGAGCAGAGAGTCCAGCTTTTTCAGCCATTTTCACTGGAAAGGAGGGAGAAATTTGCCCGTTTAAAGACAAATGGTGTGATTACTAACCGTCCAGGACGATCGCAGACTGTTCACACTGTATTCCTGCAGTGCTGCACGCTGCTCAGGATTCTTTCTCTGCTGCATTTTGTCAAATTCTAACAACCGGCGCAAATTCACCTTTTTATTCCCTCTCAATCTACCTCGACAAGATTGACCACATTTCCCACAAAGACTCGAGAACCCTCAGAGAATGTTAACAAACCGGCCAGAGACATGCGGTTGTGTGTTTTTAATGTGTTGCTCGAGAGAAAAGCAGTAATCCTCGAGAAAGCAAGCGAGGTTTTCCACTGAGGGGAACAGCTGAATTCACAGCCTTTGGAGTTCAACATGGCTGCCTTGCTTTCTGGTTTATGGAGACTGCTCTGGGGGCAGAGAGCTGGATCTCCTCCTGCTCCGTGATGGACCTCTGACTGTGTGGTTGAGGAAGAAAACGCCCTCCTCTTGTGAGGGGATTCTGTAAAAATGTGGCGCTTCTGAAGCTTCATTTGAAATGACATTTTCATTTTGACCATTTAGGATGAGAACAATGCATCACCAAAACATTAGAGTGGCTCATAATGGGTTTTATTTCTTTATTGTTATTTTTTAAAGTGTAGAGACTCAGCCATTTGTTGCCACATTAGTCTAAGTTTCTCTTATTCTACTGTGATTAAATTATAATCCAAATGTTGCCATGTTTCTTTCTTTCTTTCTTTCTTTCTTTTTTTCAAACAAAAAGATGCCTTGATGAACACACACACACACACACACACACACACACAGCACGATGTGGTGACTTCCAAAGGCTGCCACAGTGAAGGAGTCAGATGATCGCTGTTTTTATGAACACCAGCGCCATTGTTAAGTTCGACAATGAGGGCCTTTGAAGTGTCATCTCCCATGCGAACCCTTCTCCGCTGTGGTCATCTTAAAAAGAGCAGAGCCTTCGGTTTTGCATGTAATTGTTGTGTTTTTGTTTTTTTTTATTTGCTACCAGTTCCTGAGAGCTTTCTCAACTGCTACCATATGCTTTCAGCTTGACCTTTTCTGCTGCCGAATTATCCGGCGTTGACCTCTAACGTTCTCTCTGGACAGTCGGAGAGTTATTGATAGGTTTTGCTCAGTGGTGTAGGTCTCGGTGGAGTCGTTTATCTGTTCTCCAGACCAAAGATTACACTAATAAATCTCTTGATACAGATGATTCCACACTTCAGTGAGTTCAGTTGCCTTTTTTTTCCATTCTTTTGAGTGAAGGGTTGTCTGGTTTGTCATCATTACCAGATGGCGAATATGAGAATATTAGGGCCAGATTTATAGTTGTTTCATTTCATTTTCTGTTTTAAAGCCCCACCATGTTCACCAACTGTTATTGTTTCTGCAGGTGTAGACGGCAATACTCCAAAGATCTAATTTGTCTGTGATGAGCATCCCCATCCACCAGAGACCAAAGGTACGGTAAGATATGAAAAGCTCATTATCTCATGTCCCAATAAACATTTTATTATGCTACAGTCAAGCCACACAGCATGATGCAAAAGAGCAATATTCTCCATATTCATATTCTCCCTCATTGTCTCTGTTTTGCCACAGAAACTATTTTGGACTTTTGTCACTTGTCTCAGACATGAACATTATTGTTATATTTTTAAGTAATTTGTTTATGAGAAGAATGATATATGTAAGTCTAAGATTATGAAAGTGGTATTTGTCAGGTTATATTAATGTGCGGTGCTTGATCCTTTGATACAGCTTACTGTGTGTAAGTGTACATGCTCTGTGGTGTTGGCCTGATTTAGTGGGGGGTCGATCGTCTGGAATTATTTGATATATGGCGTCATTAATTCTGCTTGACTTCCCTGCCGTGTCCAGAAAATGAGCTATGTCTGTCTTTGTTTCTCTGCCCACAAAGATCTTGCAATTCTGTCAGCAAGCAAAAACCAAGTCGGTCTCCGAGCAATTACGGGGTTAGAGTCTGATCTCAGGTCATTAAGTGATAGGATTACTCCTGGATCGCAGGACCCTAGGAATGTACAGACCCCTCTGGTGGTCTGCTCACCGCTGATGAAATAGAATTGAATTAATGGGGTTGCCCACTGCGAGGACTGATTAGAACGACATACTGCCTTTGATCCCTGAGCGAGGTGACCAGGCGTGGGCGCCACAGGCACATGGGGGGTAGGGCTTTGTGTCTGTGTGTATGTGTGTGTATTAGTGTGCGTGTGCCCGTCGTGGGTCAGCGCATCACTGATGAAGAGGACTCATTACTATGTGTGCTCTTTGCTGGGGTTCAGCCCTCACTGGGGTTCTCCAGGTGTAAAATAATTCAGTGGTGTTTGGTTGGTGTGCTGTGGAAAGCTGCTCATACCGTGGCCTGTGGTCCAAAGCTGTGGTAGTCCATGCTGTGTTCTGCTCTCACAGTGTTGCAAATTAATTATACTGCTGCGTACATTTTAAAAGGCTCACCTGAGATCACGTACACACACCTGTTCTGTGGTCTGAACCATGGTAGTTTTCATTCAGTGCGACCCCATAGGCTGCTGCCGGCGGTCCAAAATGTGCAGCGGTGAATGAACAAAAGATTGTTTCAGTTTACCACTGGCATTTACCACTTTGTGGGTTTAGCCCCCAAAGTGTTAAAATTGATGAGGAGCACTTGAGTTCAACATTGAACCTTTGTGCACCAAGACTTTGTAAAGTGTTTGTCAGGTGGTCAGACATCTGAAACCCCCTCTCCCAGACTTTCTGTATTGACACTTTGACATTCACGCTGACATCACACAGCCAGGTGTGTGGAGGTAAGAAATCCCACATTCAAAAGGAATGCCATGTGTTGTTGCTGTCAGTTTTTCAAGCTTTGACTGTGACCGTCCACAATCTTTGCCTTTCCTTCATCCCCTGTACCTCAGCCTATAGCCTGGTGTCTAACAGCTGAGTCCACCTCAGCAGCAGGGGCAGGGAATTCTAAGTTGTCAAGATAGCATCATGATCTGTATTTCTTTCTATTGTTTTGCAGTCGACATGTAGTTTAGTACCACGATCAGTGAAGTTTCAGCTGAAAGGAACAAAGTGACAACATGTGATGTATTAGATTTTGTATTTATTTTACACCTTCAGTTAATATTACAAGAAAGGGGCTTAAACTTTAAAGCTCTACAATTAAATACTCCGCATTCAACCACTAATCGAAAATGTCTTTGAGAATATCCAGTGGTTACCCATCGGCTGTGAGGTGTCACCATCCGTCTCCGTATTCCCATAAACCTTGGAGTGGTTTGGGGTTTTTCCATTAGTTGGTGTGACTGTTCTCTCTCCAAACAAACTGCACCACATTAAGCGTGGACCAGCACACAGACTTGCATTTTCACCGCCAGGCAGGCCTGGTGTGGTTATTTGTTGCAGAGCCAAGTGTGAATGCTGTTGTTCTCATTTTAACTAAAAGAGCGAGTGATCCAGAGTTTGTTTTAACCACTCCAGACATTCTTGGTGGTACTGTGCCCCAAATCCTCACGGCAGAATGTGAGAACAAGAGAAGAGAATAACTTCTTTTTACCATAGAAAAATGACAAAATCCAAACAATCAAAAATATCCTACAGCCTGCCAAGCCTGTCTCGTGAATTTTAACTGGAACAGGACACAATAAGTTTTTTTTTTTTTTTTTATCCACATACCTTGGGAAGTAATGGTCATCATCACCCTTGTTTGCCCAGCAGTGTGCTGTTTACGTTGGGCCCCCAGACGGTAAGCTGGAGCTGTCTGCTGGAATCATTCTCAAGGCCCCCTCGAGTAATGATAGATGACAAGCTTCTGTGAGGAGGAAAACAAGTCTCCTGGTAGCACACAGAGCCACTCAGACAAAGGTGCCATCATCCAGCAGCCGGCTGCACTGGTTGTGGAGGAAGGTTGAGGGGGTGGTGGCGAATAAAAGACTGTAGGGGACTCAGCAGTAACTAATGAGAAAGAAAGCTACATCTCTCCTGTTGCTGAGTGCAGTGAAATAGAGTGAGGTGTGTGCAGTGACTCCTTCCTGTCAGTGAATGCTAATAAAGCAAGTGGTCACCTTTTTTTTTCTTCTTGCAGCTGGACAAGAAGTTCCAGTTTGTGCTGGTGCACAGATCTGACCTTGACTTTAGGCCGAGCATTAAATTTTCACACCATTTTAATATTGAGCTCGTGTTTCTATCTGTAGTCATAATGTTGAGCCCCTGTTTGGGAGTGCTGTCTGTAATAATGGATTCAGAGCTGGCATGTCACATGTCCACCAGGGCAACATGGTTCCTTACCTGAAATAAGTATAACTGAGGATGAAGAGGAGTTCTTCTGGAACATAGACCTTTTTTTTGGTTTAGATTATTTAGTCAAACTGTTGCCAAGGCCAGGGCTCCATTCTCTGTCTGCTTCATTTAATGGTGAAAGTGATGATTATTCTGTCGATAATTTTGTGATTGACTTGTTTAGAAATTGGGGAAAATGACTTTTTCAGCTTCTTAGCGACCAAGGTGACATCTTTAAATGTTTTTTTTTCTGGAAAACCTGTCTTGTCAGTTGATGACAGCAGATTAGTTTTCTAATCTATTTAGTGATTAATGAATTATTCCAGCTCCACACTCCCACCATGGACAAAAGTTTTGGTCAAAAGTTAACATTGGCATGATGATTGCAGACAAAAAGCTACAGTGTCACTAAAATAAAAAAAATACTTAACTCTCTCTGGCTCATGAATATTCATACACGATTTCATGGCAATCTGCCCAGTCATTTCTAAGATGGACCAGTGTGTTTCATGGTCCAACCAACAGCCCTGGGATTTGCTGCCAGTGACAGAACTTTCACACATGCATTTATAATCACACCTCCATTTAACAAACCACCACATGTGGTCAATTTAATGATGTAACATTGAATTGTGCTCTGTTACATTTCATGAGTCAACAAAGGTGTTGTTTTTTTAACCATTTAACCAATACTGGTATTTTTGTAAGTATTTTAGAAATTACGGTAATCATCCATCCAAAAAAAAAAACAAAAACCTACATTCCAGCAAATGCCCTTATACATGATATATGCCCTTATGATCATTGATAGTCACGGATTCATTTTATTTGTGTGCCAGACGTGCAAAGCACATACAGGAACACACTTGTTATTCCTCATGCTTATTTCTCTTCTTTTTATTATTTGTCTTCGCAGCTTTGAGCACACATACATAAAACATATATATGATGTGCACTGTTTTAAAATCTCCTTGTTTTGTATGATATTGATTTGCCTGACACGGCTGGATCTGTGAGCATTTGGTCGCTAAGAAGACTCCTAAGAGTGGGTCAGCTCAATCTTACGTCTCCTTCTTAATGAAAGATCGTCTTAAACTAAATGCAACTCTGGGGAACATGTTTTTCTTTCTTGGGAGGCTTAAGTGCATTCTAAAGAATCTCTTAGCACTAAGATCTTCTTAACTGGATCTGGGAAACACAGTCATTAATGGTTTTTAGTGGTGGCTGATGGCCAGTCACGTTGTCGGCTCGCTCTGCTACACAACAATGCAGCTGAAGTAGCCTTACATAAGGTTTAACAGTCTGCTTTTGAGTCCACTTGAGGATGGGTCTGCGCCTATCACCATATTTAACACGTGGAGTCCTCACCTGCTGACAAAGGGAGAATAGCCTTGAGAGGGGCATTCATCTGGGTGCTGCATGCTCAAGTATTTAGCTGTACAGACAGAAAATTATGGGTTTAGTCTCGGGTAAAGGCATGTTCTAAGCAGAAAAGTAATGTCACTAATGATGTGACCTCTGACCTGGCCATGATGTCTGATATTGTCTTTGCTGCAGGGAGTAGTCAGGTATGCATGGAGGAGGTAGAGCGGAGCAGGGAGCAAGGTCAGGCTTTTCAAAAGCCTCCCCCACTGCCATTCATGAGACGACCTCCGCTGTTCACAGCACTCGGCTTCTGCCTCAGTAATAAAAATGGCTTCCTTTCTCTCCTGTCCGAATGCTAGTACCAAACCATAACCAAGGTGTAACATAAACACACATACATAAACACCCATTACAGTCACACCCACCCAGTTATATTCTTGTCACACAAACAGTGAGACATTGTCTCTTGCACGCCCCTGGAGTGATTAAGACGTAAGGCACCACAGGGGTCGGCCCACGGTTAAAGGAGCATAGAATCCTAAGAGGCTGATACACACAAACGCACACACATACACACAGCAGGGGTTTGGCATGGCATCTTATCCAGGCCATTGAGGCTAATATCTGTGAATGGGTCATGCTGGCACTTTCAGCAGTGCTATCAGTGTTGTCTCTTCTCCTTAAAGTGCCCTCAGGGGCTGCACAGCATAAACACATCATAAGGGAGAGGAAAAGTATGGAACTAGTTCTTCTGCAGTGGCCTCACTCGGAAATGAAGTAGAATAAGGACAATACTCCCACATTAAAGTATTTTCAGTTGAACTGCCTGATCATGTTTTGTTCTGAAGATAAAATGTCTCCAGTTTGCCATTAAAAAGATACATTGCTCACTGCTCTGGCTCCATTATTGGCTCAGTTGCATAAGCTCTTTTGTGCTGTGTTTTGAATAGCACATAGTATAAATTGGCCACAAAAAAACCATTGCATGTTGTTGGGCGTCCAACGTGGAAAGAAAAAAAAGCACACATTTTTAGGTGGTTTGAAAATGTCACCTGATTTGGAAACATTTTTAATTTGATTTAATTTATGAAACCTTTGTTTAACTAGAAAGAAAAAGGACCGGCCACAAGTTAGTTTGAGCTAAGGACGAACAACACATGACAAATCCAGCTGAAATAAAAACGCATCTTGGATCTCATTGTGTTTAGTGTTGCCAGCTGCAATTTATTGATAGAACCATGAGCTGAGAAGAAATACCAGGCTTTACAAAAGCCCACCTGCAATGAAAAATCATTCACTCCAACTGTCAGACATAAAAAAAAAACATGCTCTACCGGGTTGTATTCATTTATTGAAAAGCCCTTCTAAAATATCTCCCTTTTATTTCTCTTTTTAAATTGGCAATTCAACCGGAGAAAGCGAGCCGGTGACATAACGCAAAGAGAAAGCTGAAGACTGTTTAGTATCTCCAGCTGTCCGTCCATCCATCTACTCATCCATGAAATCCTGTCAGCCATGGTTTCCCTGAGCCCTCTGTTACCAAACCTTCATATCCCCCTTCAGTGAAGATGTCCTGCAGCCTGACGATATCGGTGTCAGCTGTCTTACTTAAGAATATCTACACCTGAATGCCCTCGTGTGCTTGGCCTTCATGCAACTGATGCCATATTGATTTTTATAGTGGGTATCTGTTTTGTGGCTATGTAGAGGCAGTGTTGCATATATCATGTATCAAATTTTAGTGCATCATTAGTTGCTATGCTATTGTAAGATAGTTATCACAGTAGATATGGTATATTGTTTCACTTAATGTCTTGAGCAATGCAGAGTTATAGGTTCCATTTTTTCCCTGTGTCTCATAATGTTTTTTCTTCTTCTTTTTTAAACATCTGGCCAATCATGCCTTGATTTATCACACTGTCAAACATCCACACTGACACATATAAGACAGTGCCCACACACTGTAATATGCAAAGCCTGAGATGGAGATAAAAACCACTACTTAATGCTGTTGCCTTTTCTGTTGCCTTTTGAACTCAGCCGAGCATTTGAACATTTTTCAGCTGACTCAAGCTGTTTGGTGAGTCAGAGATATGATTTCCTCTCCATTTGCCTTCTGGATCGAACTGTTGCACAGTGTGGCAGCTCCCTGTCCAGCATCACTTCAAAAACACACTGACATTTTGTGTAGCCTGGGCCCATCCGCCCCAGCCGGTTTTCAGATTTACAAAGATACATTTGAAAGGAGGCAATTTCTATGCCCGCTATAGAAACTCCTTTTTAACCTTAATTACATTGCGGCTCTGTAAGGACCAAGTGTTTCGCCGCTGGAATTAATTTCCCAACGGGGACTCTTATCAAAGAATTCAGATGTACCCTCTTATCATCTGTGGTCAATGGGTCTGCGTGAAAATTTACTCTGAATTAATTGCAAGTAGGATCTGCCAAAATTTTTATTTGGATATCTCCCTAATGTTGACTTAAGCCTTAATGGCCATCTGCAGAGTGCAACTCATTATGGCACATATCTCTATCCGTACATATGTAGGGGATGTCTCAGATGTTTTACGACGTTCTCCACTGCTGTTCATGAGCGTGACTAAGGTGCCAGAGTTGGCTTGCACACTGGCTCCGCTCGAGGTAGAGAAGAATGAAGAACGTTTTCCACTTAACCAGGGGCGTTACAGGACTGGGGTCCTTCAGCTGAATGGTTATGGATGAATTGAAACTGACATGAAACAACTGAGAGATTACTGGCATGCTACAGGTCATTATGCATTTATCCAGACAGCACACAGTTTGCACATTTGGTGCACATATAAGACTATTAAAGGGTCCTTGTGCAGTTTTATGGTTAGACACTTGTAGAGCAGATGTCAAAGAGATTCTATAGGGGCTCAGCAGAGGTGACCCCATACTTGTAAATGTGCATTCCTGCACCATATGTTATTTTCTTCAACTCTGCATCAGAGCTTCTCCCAGAATCCTTGCATATTGCTCAGGCAAAACAAATCGACCTTCAGTTTAACTCCCGCTGCTCACTGAAATAATCAAAATTCACATCAGCCTCGCCGCTCACACAACCCAACAGTCTTTCCCTTCAAGTTGTAAACTGAAAAATGGAAGTGCTGCTTGTAAAATTGATTTTGAGATTGAAGCAAAGATTTGTGTTGATAAAAAAAAACAAAAAAAAAAAACAAAAAAAAACTTGACACTATAGCATAGAGAATCTGAGCAGGGAAGCAGTGCAGTATGCAGTGAGCGTGTTGACTGAAGTGTACTTCAGCTATCAGCGAGCAGGTGTTCTTGGCTTTGGAGAGCAGTTGAGAAGCAGGTTCTTTTCTATACATACTGACCTTTTGCCAGACCAGCTGATGAAAGACAAATGCGTGCGTCAGTCCATCAAAACGCTGCGTCTTGCAGTGCAGTTGTCTCACAGGTGTTACTTAAGAGGTGCCACCTACAGATTTTATTTAATGTACTGATTTCAGACTGTTGATAACATACTGGATTTTTAAAAGGAACCAGTGTGTGTTCACTTGAGCCTGTCACAAACCTTTTTCTCTGCCATTCCATCTCATCACACCACTTATGCTCCACTCAGCTGTTTTTGTGTGGAATATGATCTTCTACTTTTTTTTTTTTTTTTGCTTCTGTCAAACTTGCCGCCACCCACTGGGATCAGATTAAAGCAGACGACGTCGAACTCAACACCACTGAGTTGCACGCCTGGAGGAAAGCATGCTGGGATGGAGTGACACGTACAATGTGCTGCTCTATGACAGCTGAATGGGCTGATGATTTAAGTGGTGCTGTCTCCTGTAATTGCAGAAAATCTGATTTGGATGTATGGTTCGTGGGGCATTTCACCGCAACCATACTGAAATGTTTTTTTTTTTCCCCCCAGACTCTCGTGCTCTCCAAGATTATTGCTGCACATTCATCATTCCCCATTTTCTGTCCATGTTTCAGTTGACGATGACATTTCTCGTCGTGCTGAAATAACTTCACAAAGTCATAATGTACGTCCTTTTCTACTTCAAACTTTTGAGGCAGCCTTTGAGTATCTAACCTTCTTCTTCACGGTGGTGTTTTGATAAAAATAAAAAAAGAAATAATTCCTACAGAAATGTAATACAGGTTATATCTGTTGATTAAACAGCAGTTTAATTACCAAGCATTATCAAGCATATGCAGTACGTGGAAGTGTCTACTGTGCAGTAAAACATCTGATTAGGTTACATAAAGGTATATGAATAAACAAGAGGGAAAATGAACCAACAAATTATACATTAATGTGCTGAGTGTGATAATTAACATCTTTCCCTGCACTTTCTTGGAGATTAAATTAACTTAAATGTCCAGGCTCCATCTTAGTCACACCAGGGAAAAGTTTTTAGTTTGCCTTCCTCTACTTCAAATATGATCATTTTTTCATCCCCATGGCAAAAACATGGAGCAACTTTTTGAGGTAGAAGTTCCACTTCCCTATCATCTGGGGAATGAAGTTTTTTTTGACATGCCTGGAGTGATTTCTGCACATCCAAGCAAAGAGCTGACAGGGTCACCAACCTGTGAGCCACAGTCACATTGCACCCATGCCGTTTTTCTTCTACCCACTCTTCCTTAAGAACTTTTATTTATTTTTTAATTTCTTTACCAATTCAGCCACTTGGGGCCGAGAGGGCCTCTTGTTTTGGTTGTGAAAAATCAATAGCCATTATAGGGGGGAGAGAAAGAAGAAGAGAAGACGAAGAAAAGAGAGGGAGAACGAACACACTGGAGAGGGAGGGAGGCAGACTGCTATCCCTGTCAGTCTGACCCTGCCTGACGGCTGTCATCTCCCTTAATTGCTTTGCTAATATCATCCCCACTCAGCCTGGAACTAGGTCAGCAAGGCCCCTCTGCTGGAGCTGACTTCAGGCTGTCCTTCTTCATGATCTCTCCCTCTCCCTGCCTTTTTTCTTCTTTTTGTTTCCCCTTTAGGCCCATCTCAATTAGAATAAAAACATACAGAAGGGTGATGAGAAAGATGCATTGTTTCTGAGATGACCTGGGTTTGAATTAATCCAATCAGAAACCAGCAGTAGATAATCATTCATGCACCCTGCTCTATTCTGGGATGGGAAATAGGCTTGCCAGAATTAACCTTTATATTTCCCTCAGGTGATGCAGGATCTGCTTTTTCTTTGTCTACCATCTTTCTGCAGTGAGCACCTTCAGGTCAGACTACAAAGCTTCTTTGTACCGTGGAAGCTTAGCATTGATAACTTCAGCAAATAACCTATTAGCTGTTTTGTTGGATGTTGGTTATGATAATGAAAATTATAGAATAATTTATTTATTTTACAAATTAGCATACCATACCCAGGTTTCATCAAAACATGGCTCAGCATCAGAGAATGGACTATAACTTTAATGCAGCAGACGCAGTAAGAACTAACTATCACTGCTGTTGTTTAGCAGGGTGTCTTAGAGGATTTAAAGCTGCAGCCTGTAACTTTTATACATAACCATTTATTTAGACGCAATAAAAATAATTGCCTGTTTGGCAGGCAAGGATTGGCAGGATGTTATGTCAGGAATGTTGAATCAGCAGCAACCATCCTCCTCTGCTCTTCTTATTTCACAGTGAAATAAATAGAAACCATTTGACCAGTGAGAGGTGTGCTACAGAATTCAAACACTGTGGAGCAGGCAACTCTTGAACACAACCTGAGCCTGAGCTTAGACAAAGTCTAAGTTTATTTGTTGACATGTAAATGCCCACAGATTAATCTTTTTTTTTCTCCTCAACTCATACAAAGCAGCTTAATGAAGACTGGAATGCCAACTGCATCCTAGTTATTGCTGCCAGCGTACCGTGCTGTTCTGTCTCAAATCAGTCGATGCTTCAATTATTTTTACTATCAAGTAGGTTTGCATAACAAAACATTTTCTGAGATGAAACTTAATTTTCCCTTCCAGCTTTGCTTGGCAAACTGTCCGCTGGCTAAAGAAAATAGGCACAGTGGAGTCGGTGTTTCTGTGGCGGAGAGGGAGAATATTATGTGAGTGTTGGGGATGAAGCACAGAGCAGCTGTTTTCTGCCTCAGGGAAAATGGCAATATTCTCAATGTGATTTTTGTGAGTCTGTTATGGTTCAAAGCATTTTTTCCATTTGTCCAGTGTAGCTTGTATTTCTGCATACTTGTTTGACCTTTACAGATAGTTCTTAGAACACTAAACCTCACATCTTGGTTTGTTGTGTAAGATTTGATACTACAGCAGGAGTACTGGCATCTTAAACAGACAGGAACAGATTCTAAAAACTGCCCAGCAACCTGAAATCCAACCTCAGACTGTCGCACTTGAATGCAACAAACAAATGAATTAATAATGGAGAGATCAGTGAGAAAAAGCAACAGTTCCTTGTGATTGGTGTGTTTGGAGGCTTGATCGGCTTGTCTGCAGCTTCTCTGTTGTTTACATCCAGGATCGTGGCTACAGGCAGCCATTTTAAACAAGGTAGTAAAGCACGGACAAGGGACAAGGGGCTAGTAATTGTGTCAGTGGTAGGGCTCTGAGCCAGGAACTGTCAAGCCCTCATACTTTCCCCCCGCTCCTGGTTTAATGGAGCATGTTAGGGCCAAGGTGTGTTGCCCCGGCCCCAGCCTAGGCTCTGTTCAAATGGCATCCCGTCTTTCTCTGATAGGCACAGTGGAACAATAAGCCTAAGGTGGAGCAGCTGGAGAAAGCATTAGTGTAAGACCCCTCCTGCAGGTTGCCATTTCAGCCTCACTGCCCACCGTTTGCTGCCACAATAAGACGCCTCTTTTCATGACCTATAACGATAGCAATAACCGCGTTTTGTGCCTCGAGTTGTTTTGTTTCAGTTTGGTATAAATGTACGGCTGTGTAGCGTTCACACCTCAAGGTGCAAATGAGCATTTGGAAACCCGCTGCAAACAGTGACCCCTCCCTCCGAGACCAGGCAAAGGTTTTTTTTACAGCATATCTATTCCCTGTCGGGCTGTAATCTTGTGTCTGTTGGCCCACAGTCATAGATTCCATGCACAGTCCAAACGAAGCTTCCCTTCATGGTAAAGAGTGAAAGTCCAGCTGTCACCCAAACTGTTTGGTTTGGAGGATCTTTGGAATAGAAGCCGACCCTCTTGGTAGCACAAGGCCTGTTGTTTTCGAGCTGCCATTGGTGGGAATAATGCCCAGATTTCACAGATTTGTGGCATCACTGCTCAAACCACATCCAGCCTTGGTACTAATGAGTTTTTGACTGAGACACATTGCTCACTGTTTCTCTGCCTCCCTGTGCCTGCATTTTCTCCCAACCACCTTTTCTTACATGTTCACTAGCTCAAGATGTAAGTGTTTTGACTTCATCACAGAGTTCATTATCTGTTTAAAATATATTGAACCATGACACCACTTCAAGCACGTAAACATTTTAAGTGCTGCTTGCAGGTCTTCTCAGGTCAGTGCCTGGCCTCTCTTGTGGAGACAGTAAAATGCTTTTATAGGACTGAATCAAACTGTTTTTAACTCTTCTTCAGCGCTTGAGTAAAAATGCAGATCTTTCTTGTCTGTGAATGCTGAGCATTAAATTGTACACACTTGGACAAATATTGACGTGTTAGCTGGTTGATAACCTACTCTGGGTCAGACTGTAAGTATCTTAACATTTACTGGATATATTGCCATTCAGTTTGGTAGAGGGTAAATGCCCGAGGATGAATTCTAATGGCATTGATGATCCCCCGACTTATCTTCTAGTGCCACCATGAGGTTTTGTGTGAAATGTCTCAAGAACTATTGCACTGCATTACCATGAAATCTTCCTACAGACATTAATGTTTTTTCCTTGCCTAAGTCAATTATTCAGGCAGCCAGATGTCAAATACTGTTAGTTGAGTCTCTCAGTGGTAAAAATCAGAATTGAGTTTCAAGTCCTTTTTGTTTTTTTTGTTTTTTTTACAACTGTCTTTTTTCTCTAACTCTACAGCTCTGGTAGTGAGCAAAATAATCTGTTTCAGAAGAAATAAACGGTAATGAAACTTGTCTTGCTGAGACAGTGTTACACCCAGAAGACTGCAGAGAGCAGAAGTCCAGGAAATTGCGCAGGTGCCTCCAACACATTTTTTATCAACGTCTGCTGTGTGCCCAACCAGCGCACAGGCTCGGCTCGGCATCTCATGTTGATTAACCACAGCTTGTCTGGTGGTAGCACTTTCACCACTCGCTCTCTCGGTGCGGCAGCATCTGCAGCTCACAGCCTCGGCGTTTGCCTCATACTACCGATCGCATTCAGATGTGGATGCCAAAACAATCTGATAGGACGACATTGACATGAACACTCTGAGGTTGAATTTGTGAGTCTAATTTCCCCCTTTGCTACCCAGCATCCTGGTAAACAGATTTTGAAGATGAGCTTGTTGAATGGCGTTTTCTTCACTATGCAAGGCCACAGCCTCACACAGGGAAATAAACAGCGGTATCTTGAAATGAAGATGATGCTGACAAGGCTATATTAGGATGATCTTTCCATTGCTTTTCAATGGCTTCATTTTTTTTTCTTTTTTTTATAGCCTGGATTGGTCTGTGGGTAGTTTATGTATGTATCTGCTGCAAACTGTCAGTTATCATATTTGACAACGCCAATTGACTCCCATCAGCCTGCAGATAGGAGTCGCTTCACCAACAAAGATGTGGGAATGAAAGAGGCATATTTTCTCACAAAACCGCCCACCCAATAGCACCTTTTAAAGATTTTGTGCTTATTCAGGCAATTCTGGGTTCCCTGGAGCACATCGAACTCAGGGCCATATTGTGCTTGGAAAATGCTCAAAGCATGAGAGACAAAATAAAATTGCTTCAATCAACCTAGATCATTTTATATGGAGGGCTATGAGGAAACACTAGATAAAATGTAATAGTTCACCTGAAATCAGTCCCGACACACAGAGTGATATTAGCATTACCCGTCCTCATCTCTGGGTCTTTATTGTAACGGGAGAATAAATTCGGAGCTGGTTTCGCTGCTGACAGGGCTGCCTGTGTGGCGTAAACCGCCTTGAACTAGTGTAATAATTGACAAAACACTGCACAGCCAGAGGTGAGATGGTATCTACTTCACACTGGATAATGGACACAAAAATAGTTTCACTCAGTACATCAAACTGTTCAGTCATTTTGAAGGGTGGTTGCTGGTATGCAGGCTCAGGTCCTGAAAGAGACGGACTGTATGTCTGGTCCCTCAGTTTGAGTCGAGAATAATGATGAACTTGTTTCACAGAGCTGCTGCTTCAGACCAGCTCACATAATATACATTCGTCTTTAAATGTGAGGCAGAAGATGTAGTTCTATTTTAGTTTCAAATGAGTTCAGTGTTGTGTGTTCCTCTTGGGATAGCACAGATAAGTTCTTGATTTCACCACTGAAGTCCGGTTTCTATCTCTATCTGTTCATTATCTCAGAAACAATGGGATGAATAGGCATGAAGACTAAAGATATTCATGATCCCCAGAGGATGAAGCTTAATTGACTTGATTTCCTGATTTTTAATGTCAGTTACCGGCTGGATCGCCATTTACAGCAAATAAACATGTATGTGCATCTTAACATAAAGCCTTTGGTGACTTTTTGTCACCAATGCCACCATGAGATTGCTGAAACGTTGGTGAAATGTCATAAATGGATCACGCACAATTTGATATTTGAATTCATGCCCCCCTCCCAGGATCAATTATACCAGCCATAACCTTTTTTTTTTTTTTTTTTTTATGTAGCTCCATCATTCAACAAAAAGTGATCAGTTAAGTAGCCTCTTTGGTTTACCTGTAATCCACTGCCACTTCAGCCTACAATTGTGTTATAATGGCAAATATTAGCAGGCTAACATGCTACAGTAATGCTGCGTCTCAGTTTGTGTACTTCTGTTCTTAATGCTTTTATAAGTGCGTTCACAACAACAAGTACAATGGACATTTCTTGTTTGCCATCTTGGCTACATGGCATAAGGTGGGAGACCACTAATGTATTTTCACACTTGGCATTGATGGCACTGATTGCAGCTGTGTCACATGACACAGGACAGTAAAACAGTCATTTCTCAAGTCAAGCGAGGAAGACAACCTACAGGCGGTCTTTAATCATGTTCAGTGGCCAGTGTTTGAATTTTGGACTACACTACTAAGTCACAATTGACAGACTGTGCCAGAAAGTATACTGAGTGTACTGACCGAAGTGTCCAGTCTTTCGACATGATGGACGTGTTGTTTGTTGGTTGATGTTAGCATATTCCTCAGACTACCATGATGCTGGAGTGCAGCCTCACACAGCTGCTAGCAGACCTATAGATTCTTGGTCCTCTTAATTTGCTCCCATTTTGCTGTATAGACTTGAAGTTGTTTGGTGTGGTTGGTGTGGTATTTCAGTTGATTTGATTAAAATTATGATTTTTTTTTTTTTTTTTTTTTTTTACCCTGAAAACAACTGGTGTATAAATTGAAATAGGTGCTATAACCTTGTGCCTGTGAATATTTCAACATTCAAAACCTGATGTGTAATGTACAATGTTATTTTTGAGCTGAATTAATGAAGTTTCAAATACATGTTAAATTTCACCTTGCGTCCTTCAGGTTGGACTCACTGTGCCTCTTGAATATAATAACAAAAGTCCATCTATGCAGTGACTGTGACTTTTTTTTAAAATTCAAGTGTCTGTTGAAACCTAGACAGAGAACTTGAGTGGATGTGATATTTAATAGATGAACAACAGAACAGTTCTTTTTCCAGAGTCTTCAGGTCATGTTAAATAGATGTGTCTCAAATTACATTTTATGATTGGGCTAATTGAAGTGGCCGGTCATTTTTTATGTCTGTGACAGGCGCCTTTACTACCTCCTCTGAGGCGAGCAGGGGGAGTGTCACATCGCGGAAGGACAAGCGGGTTCCTTCATTACTCAAGTCCCCACAGTAATCTCATTTTCTACCTGTGACCAGTCAAAAAAACTTTAGATTCAGTGAAGTTTCAGGTCTCACTGGCAGTTTTCAATAAGAAAGGGGTGGAGACTGAGGATATTACATTTCTGTATCTGATTAACCTGAAGGTTGAATCAAAAGCCATGCCATTTATTTCTGTTTAAAGGCTCACGTACATCTCATTCTCACATTCTTTATGGATTTGAGATTAATGAATTTCATCCAGAATATTAAAGGCTACATAATGAGGAAAACAATAAGTCAAGAACTCTCGCTGTTCATAATAACTAATTAGTGATTCTACTAAAATGTGTTTGTTTATCACGTAATTAATTACCACCATCGCATTATAGCTTGTCTTGACAAGAACTGCACGTAGACTGGTCCATTCCTCCTCTGAGCACCTGTGTTGCTTTAGTTTCCCCATGGTTGTGATTTGATATGAGATTCGCTAGACAATTTCCAGTTTATTACTGCTGTGTCCAGGCAGTCCCTGATAAGATTAACCAATGTCTATGAATCATTGCTGGAAAGTGTTTGAGGCTCTGGTCAGCGGCTGAATGTGTATATCCAGGATTGTTCACCAGAGCACCACAGTGCCCCTTCCATCTGAGCTACGCCTCACAGAAACTCCCTCTGACCACTGACCCAGGACCACTGTGATGACGTTGTGTTTCTTTGCTGGTGTCCTGGGGTCCAGGCTGGGATTGACCGCACGAGAGTGATGATCCCTAATCTGTGGAGAAGGCCATGTGTGTGCCTGTGGGGAAAGTACTCCCCAGCCCCAAACCCAATTTCCACTGAAAGATTGAGGAGGCTAACATGCTCTGGGCAAGATGCTGAACTCCTTCTTCTCTTGTCTTGTCTTTTAATCGCATCAGGCTTTTAATTCTTTCATGAACTGCTCTCGGACCTCTTTTTTTTTTCAACCTTTCATGAAGAAGGGGAGATAAGAGAGCCCCGATTGGTGCTTCAATTTCCACAGCATGCTGTGTTTTTAGAGGAGACTTTTGTTTTGCCATCACAGTTATGGTAATTGTGTGAACAGAGGTGTTGACTGTGACTGATGGTTTACCTCTCCACACACACGTGTCTGTGTGCATCCACATGCTTAGAAAGAGTTGATAAATTACGTATCGGTGCGCTGGAAACAAGCTAATCAATATAAAATGTCTGGCATCTGTATTGACCAGAAATGTGGTCCAGATTGTGAATGAGGAAGAAATCAGATCACACTCAGGTATATATGCTATTAATGGCTAACATGTAGCATATGCACATTTTTCTGTAACATGTGTATTCCTACAGGGAACATGCATCCTTCAAAGTGCCCCCCTTTGAAGCTCTGGGAGTTTTAATCCACTAATGTATAGATGATGGATTGATGGATATCACAGGTGTCTGGCCATGTTTACATCATGCTTGTCTTGTCTCTGTCAGCTCCACTCTATAGACCTAATCCTGACAGGTGAAAGTGTTGTCCGTGTAGTCTGTGTGGGCTGTTGCCTGTGATACAGATAAACCGCCTGAAATCAATAAGCTCAAGCGCCACCGTTGCTCGTGCACGCCTCCCCACCTTTTACCTTCAAAAGGTCAGATGAAACCTAGTCTTTTAACTCTTCATTGTGTAGTGTGTGTCATGTCTGGCTCTAATGATCTGCATTTGGCTGTGAGCACCTCACCACCACTACCACCACCACCTCCACCACTAGCAGCAGCAGCAGCCCTTCTCCTCTTTGATTGGCCCTGAGATTCCTCCTAAGATGGATGGTTCCATCGTCCTTGACTGCTTTGCAATATGCTCTGCCATCCCCTCCCTCCATCCTACATTTCGAATCACTGTTCTCCGTTTGATGGCATGCAATTACTGGGGATTGTTTCTCTTTTGTAGTACATGCTGGTTGGCACAGTGCCCCCTTTTTCTTCTCGGAAAGCAGTGTCCTGTTTTTCCACTTGACAGATGCACAAAGCTTGAAGATGAGCGTTATTAGACTTACTAAGCACAGAGATTGATTGGTGGTTTATAAGCAAATACAGTCAAACGTGTTGGCAGGTGCTTGAAATTAGTCGTCTTTGCTCTGTATAATCTTCAAACGCTCGGAGAGAATAATTACTGTTTATATCGAGGCTGGGTGTCTTGTGTTGAACACGACTGGCCGTCACAGTTTGCTCTTTATTTACCTCTTTATGTTGCAGAGTTGTCATGGGGAGTGTATATTTTCAGACTGCAAACACTTTCACAGCATTATTTTTGTTTCTAGCTGCTGCATTGTTGTGGATTATTTTCAGCAGGAAGGTATTAATGGTGTAACTTTAACACTTCCCCAAAATAGTCTAGCCAATTTTGCAGGTTTTTTGGATTTGATAAGAACTTTAATTAAAAATAACTTTAATCTTTTTTGGAACAAAAAATCCAAACAATGAGGAGTTTAGTCCGGAGCATGCTCTCTCTGTCAGGTTTGAGGTGTATCCCCTTATCAGACCCATATCACTCTGCAGTAAAATGGCACTTCTGTCCTGTGGTAGCCCAAATTAGTGTTTCTTTTTTTATCAAATCAATGACTACAAAGGAGCAGAGAGCATGTGCATGAGGATGTTTTGCAGCGATGACTGACAGCTGATCGGGAGGTATGGGTAGCCGGAGGGGAATGACCTTGATGTCTGTTCGTATTTGAAGATGTGGGAAATAATCAGCATCAGCTCCTGGCACTGAGCAGCAGCGTGATGACTGCGCTGCAAACAATGAACTCCACTGATGCAGGGGGTCGAGTTACAGAGATGTGCTTCAGTTTCTTCTGTTTTTGTTGTGCTCTCTCACTCTCTTTTTCCCGTGTGCATTCCAGAGCCTGCTAGGCTTCGCCAGCCGAAGGGATCCCTCATTAAAAATGGCCACCATGAAATAACACCCCAGATAGCAGCTTCTCCTGTAATGTTTGTTTGTTTACAGCCATAAAATATAAGATCATCATTAATCTATTATTTGTGCTCAATTTGGAAAGAAAATAAAATCAATACCAAAGCCTCTCATTCAGTTGAGGCAACATGTAGTGGAGGTCCCCAAAAGTTCTAGTGGTAATCATCAGCAAACACCAGCCGCCTGCAGTATTCCTTGTTTTCGTGATATTTACTTGACGCATAGTGAGGGTGACTTTGTTTGATATTCAAAAGGCAGGGGTTTCAGGTGATGTTAATAGGAGGAATATAGACGTAACCGTGCACCTCAGTGTTAGCAGTCACCCCAACATTCTCTGTGACATTCAGGAGTAGGAAATGGCATTTGTGACATTCACTGAGTGAGAGTAATATATTCACCTCGGTTGGCTCATCTAGCCCTCACCAGAGGAGACAGCTGCTATAAAGGCTATGTGCACCAAGTGTTCTCACACTGTCAACAACTTGCTGTAGCCAGGCTGCATGATTTTATCACCCCGGAATGGAGTGAAAAGACGGTGATGCAGGGCTCATGCTTTATTTAGAGCTCTTTGTGGAATGATTTTTATTTTTTAGCTCATATATATGTAATGTACACAAAGTCATTTCCCATCATCACATTAATGGGATCTATTTACTTTTTCTTCTTTCTTTCTTTTCTTTTCATCGCACTGCACCACAGTAGACCTGCTTTAACCGGCAGCAAAATGCTGGAGGAGGTTTGGCAGTAGGCTATTACTTCCTGACATATTGTAGTGTAGATGTCATTTAACATTTCATTCAAATGATGGACAGGTCTACGTTACTGCGTTCAGCTTGTCATAAAGAGCATTCCTTAATATTTTCTGTTCCTCACGCTGTATTAGATTACAAAATGGCAACTGCTGCCATTCTCACTGTGCTGATGTGGAAGCATGATGCAGGTATTTTTATTTACTGTCACTGCACAGCGTGTAGAGCACCACACGGCCACCTCCTCCGACCGCTGGAGAAGAAAACAGCCGCTCACCTTCAGCTACAGAGATGTACTGCCATGTATTCCCACTGCTGCAGCATCGCTCTCATGTCTTCGGGGACATGTACTTAAATAATCATGCCAGTGTTTTCCATGTTTTAGATCATTAACTTGAAATGTACTACTCAAGCACACAGCAAGTTCTTGGATTGATTCCTCTCCTTCGACAGAGCCACTGGTTTCCGTCTGCTTCATTTTTGAAAATCCACTTGCAGAAACTTAAACTTGGCTTGAAATTAGTAATCCATCACACTAAACATTTCATCGCTTTTAGTTTTTGTCAAAGTTACAGCTTCACTCACTTTGCCCTGCTCCTTCATTTATTACTCCCTCTCAGCTATGCCTCAGGTCTCCTATCCATTCAGAGCCTTTTCCTGCTTGGCTCTATTCTCCCATCTGTCTAAATCTGAGGACCAAATTTTTCCAGGTTTGCTTCATCCAATCATGTAAGCCCAAAGCTGCCACTCCTCTGATGGGAGCCAATCACCGAACACCACACTCTTTATTAACCCACTTAGCTGCCTGTTTAATGCACTACTTCCTGCCACTGCTCCTGACGCCAGCACCCAGCCACCACCGTCCCTGCTGCCAACCAGCAGCAGTCGCAGCAGTAGCAGCAGTAGCAGCAGTGACCTTAGGTAGAGTCGGTCTGATGTCTTTAAGAACCTCTTAAGATCTCAAAGTTCAGAGTTGTCTGTTCAACACCACACTTTTCAATAGGAAAAATGATTTAATTCAGAGTGAAATACTTGTTTGTCCTCTGGTTTTGATTTTCTGACAACACAGACAGCTCACAAATGCAGCGTTCTTCTTCTTTTTTTCCTTTTTTTTCCCAGCAGCTAAGTCTTAAATGTCAGAATATTGTGTGTCCTTGACCACACGTGAAGGAGAGTTTAAAAATGGGCTCTGCTCTCAACTGCATTGTCACACAACAATAGCACAGCTAAGGCAACAACATCAACAAAAAAAACCTGTGCACTGTGTGACCAGGCTGAAGCAAGGTTTGCAAGTACTGTAAATATTTAAAGTAATTTCAAGTAGATGTGTGTATGGTGAGTACATTTCTCACCATATTACATATCACCATTGCTATTATTTATAGTTAATGATCACAAACATATGTAAATAGGAGTATGGATGCTTTCAATAGCAATTATAAGATTGTTGGGATGCAGACCAACATTCCACACAGACAGATATTTTAGTCATGATAGGACACATGCACATACACCCACAGTTGTATGTCACAATTGGAGTGGGTAAATTGAAACTAGATTCAGGGCAGAGGAAACAAAGACAGGGGAGAAAATAGAAGGGGCCTGTAGGTGGTGATGAGAGATGATTCAGCCCTTCAGGACTTCTAATGAGAAATAATACAGTCCTCTCTCTGCTGCCAGCAGCGGCTGCTGCTGCAGATTCCCTGCCGTGCCTGAAGGACATCGTAGCACCCTGCAATGCCCACCCTCTCCTCACCCATACTCCTGCCTTATCACCCTGTAATTAGTGGAGTCCCACATTTAATCAGCGCTGTGATAGCTGCAAAGACCTGGAAGAATAAGTAGACTAGGGGGAAGGTAGCGATGAGATGGGAATTTTCCTATGGTCTCTGGCTCCACCATCCCACTCTAGAGCTGTGATTGACTTGGCAAAGAATAAATCAGGAATTGCCAGGCTACTGTATTGGAGCAGATTGACAGAGAGCAACTATGAGTAAGAAAAAGAGAAACCAATAGAGCTCGATTGCACTTGCAGCTCAAGAGAGAGCTGGCTATTGTATTTACAAGCCAAGTGTGTGCATGCGCTCACCTCTCCCTCTCCATCCCGCTCTTCCACTAGAGGACTGAGAAGGCGTGTAGCGCGGTGTCCACAGAGGGTTCTCAACACTGCCGTGCATTTTACCGCTTGTAAAGCAATCATTTCCATCCCTGCTTCCCTCTCTCTACCCCCTCCGGCTGCTGGGACTGCTGAGTCAGCTCACCTTCGTATGGAGAGTGGCTCCCTCAACCGAGACGTTATTGATTTGCCCCTGTTTGTAAGGGGAAATGTTCCCAAACCTCTCAGGCCAATTTTTCCTGCACTGTGCAGCCAGGAACACTGTTGGGCATTGGATTGGAGAAGAAGGAAAACCATAAGCATCTAATCTACCATCGCACAACGCACACACACATGCACCAGCACGCAGGCAGTAACACATGCATTTAGAAACACCATTAAGTTTTAGATTGGAGCAGAAGGAGAGGAGTGCAACAACATCAACAAAACCACACATCCTCACTCAAATACAAAAATACATTCAGATATCAGCAGCACATCAGTTATTTGGCTGAAGCGACTGTTTGAACAGGATACAGTGCAATGAGGAAACAGGGCGGTGTCCACTGAGGTGCTTTGTCACATTTACAGGGAAAATATGGCTCAATTAGGGCAAGCTATTTCTTTCATGTCAAAAATTTGGCCTCGAGATTTTGGTTTGTTTCGTCTCTAATTGCAGTGAGTTACAGCTTCGGTGTAATAAAGTGATAAAGATTTGGTCATTACAAAATATAAGCTTCATACCAAGGCTGTCTTTCTGCCTTCTGTCTCTATCTCACCACTAGATTGGTGGGAGTATGGTGCTCATATGTACACACACACACACACACACACACACACACACACACATACACACACACATACACACACACACACACACACTGACTCACTGAAAGCACATTTTACTAGCACTCTCCCTCACTTCAATGTGGGCCCGGGCCAGTGAGCTACATCATTGCTTCATTTGGATCAAACTCCAGAGCTCAGGAGTCATTTATCTACATAGTGTGTGTGTCTAACCTTCAGGCATCCCACTCTTTGCCTCTGGGAGAAATCAATGCCAGGGTGTAGAACAAAGCACAAAACCCCACCTGACTTCACCAAGGTAGAGATTTGAATAATTTATTTGTTATTCTTCTCCATTTCATCAATGTACAGAATATAGAAGTACATTTTCCTCATTGGTTTTCTTAGAAACTTTTTAGTCTCGTCTTGTGTTTTTTAAGCGTTCACATCATTTCTGTGATTACTCTACTGTGAAAACCTTGAGAAAGTTGCTGAATACTGTAGCATGCAAATCAATAATTGCCTTTGGAAAAAGCTGTGTTTATTTTTATGTTTCTTCGATAGAGATGTGAACAGTATTTTGAAAGGAGAGACTAATTTGAAACCTTTTAATTTTGTCTGGATGCTCTCTCACTTCCACACCTGCGCATCTATTCATCTGTAAACAGTTGCCTGCCCTCTTATTGAACCTGATCATTCACACTTTCAAAGCCAGTCTCCATTACCATCTCTGATTGTTTTTGCTGTGCCCACTTCACACTCATCGTTATCTGTCTTTAGAGAAGCATGGTGGTGCTTGCTAATGGAGGAGCACATTTGTGCAAGTGTTGAGGAAATTTAGACAGCTGCAGAATTCACTAGCAGGCAGTTTGATATTATGAACATATCAGTGTGTGTGTGTGTGTGTGTGTGTGTGTGTGTGTGTGTGTGTGTGTGTTAAGCCTGAAGTCTCCCAAAACCTACTTCACTATCAAGAATTAGTTTTTCATGTGTCCTCTGTTTGTGTGTGTGTCCCAAGAATGACTGACGATATCTCACTAGACTGGCAACTGTCTGCACTCGTGGCTTCTGCATTTCCTGTCTTGTATTCTGTTATATACACACATACACACACACACACACACAGACATACAGGTATAAGCACGTACACACACACCCTGGTGTCTTACTATCCTGTTTTCCCATCTCCTGTGACTCTGTCTAGCTGGTAGTGCTTGAGTGACAGCTCTTGGTTTGTCTGGGTATCCGTGGTTACAGCCCAGAGGCCTGCGCTGGGGGACCCAGACCTGTCAGCACTCTCTGAATCCTGAAACCAGAGATGGATGGCCGGGAGCCACCTCTGCCCTGAGCTCTGTGCTCAGCGTGTCTCTCCTGTTCCTCTCCTCTCTTTATCCCAGACCCTCCTGCTAAACAGACCCTTTGTTGGCAGCTTGATGCAGCAGAAAATGGAGCCAAATACGACTTGTTACCTGTTTCTCTTTAGGGCAGGAGACCAAGGAAACTTGAGAAACAAAATAAATCTCTTTTGAAAACAAAGGTTCAATTCAACACAACATGCAGGAAAAGACTTCTTGAATTATCATAGTCTATTTGTAATGATAGCAAATGCAGTAGAGGTCAAGGTTAGAACAGAAGTCATGGCACTACATTTGTAGGGACAGCTGGTTCTGTTAATCTTGAATCTGCTGTTAACAACCTGGATCAGTGGTCTCAAAGGGGAGCACTAGTTAGAACAGATCAGGTGTCTGTCCGTCTGCAGTGCCCTGCTGCTTCTGCTTTGACAGAGACATGTATGACAGCTCAGACGCCAGTGTAGCCTGTCGTTCCAGCGCCTGAGGTCCCGCAACCGATGGATCGAGACAGAAAAGGAGAAGGGTGATGAAGGCAGCAGGAGAAGAAAGCACGAGTGTGGCGGGGGTTGTTTTGGACCGCCTTGGGCTCAGACAGTTAAAGGGCGGGAGCAGTGCTGCTGGAGTGTGTGTTATCTCTCAACCAGCTAATGAGAATATTTAACATTTGCTGAGTCCACACTGTGTTGGAAGTCATTCATCACTTCACTGATTCACTTCTTGCCCGTTATATGTTGAGTGTGCAAGATGCAGGCTTTGGGGCTCGAGGCTGGAGCTAGGAAGGTGCATTTAGTGCAGAGAAACACGCCAGGGCAACTGCAGGAACTTAATTGATCATCAGGGATCTGCAGACTGTGGGAATTCAGGGTAGGAGAGTTTTTTTTTCTCTCTGACTTCTTAACATTTAAAGACCTTAGAGTTGATAATGATTTTATCATTTGACCTTCATCAAGCAATAACACCATTAAGCTAACATGCCGATGTTTACCATGGGAAACATGGTATCATTTTTACCATGTTTGCCATCTTAGTTTGGCATGTTTGCTAACATTGACTAACCAGCAGTATACTTAAAATAAGTAAAACTGACAAAGGCATAGATAAGCCTTTTTGGCTAATAAGCTAGTTAAAATATCATGATTTAAATTTAGTGTGTCCTGCATTCTGTACAAGGCCTGTGTGTTAACTCTTTGCAGCATTGCCAAAGTTTACCTGTTATTAGTGTGTCTTAATTACAAAGCATGGACAACTGATTACAGATCAGAGATCATGCACCACAGGCTTAATACTGGGTCAATTTACAGTAAATTGGTTGAGTTTTAATAGTAATTTAGTCATGCCAGCTGAGACTTGTGGTGCTCTTGATAACATCCACTGACTCTATGTGGTAATTCTGATGCTACATAATTAACAGCACCTGTTGTCATGTTGTGTATGAGCCAGAGGGTTTCCCACTCATCAAAACTTAAGCAAACAAGGCGACCAGATAGCAGAGTGGTTAGGCTGCATATGATATTATGCATACATTTTTTATTCCTGTTTCTCTTCACCATCCTGCTGGAGAAGCCCCCCAATGCCTGCACCAGATTTAATGCCAATTCATCTAATAGGTCTTGATATATTTCAGTCAAGACCAAGGTGGTTTGATCAATCAACATTGCCATCTCACGTGGCCAAAAACCAGTGGAGCAATCAATAATTAAAATAATCATTATTTTCAGCTTGATTTGATAACACAAAGCCATTAAGAATAGGCAGTTAACCAAATAATTCATGACTCTCTTCTTCCAGAAGGTGTTTCAAGAAATAGGATTTTATATCAACTTAGATGTTTCAGGCACATAAATCGGCTCGTTGCTTTTCTGCTGTTTTGCTGTGTGACAGAAAGAGCTGAACTCTTCCCACCCACACATTGTGAAGCAGACACATCATTTCACGATTTGCTATGGAATGTGTGCATTCCATTGTAAACTCTGCAGAAAAAGAAAGTGTGGGAGGAAACTAAGCATCAAGAATCAGACCTCTTAAGCCATGTAACTTCTCAAACGTGGCTCACTGGTATCCCTCAGCTGGGCGCTGCTCCATTGTAGACAGCCCAAACACACACACACCACTCTTATCACCCGATAAGAGCTCAGCCGCCGCTTCCTCTTTCATGTGCTTCGCTAGGTGACCTTCACATAACCAGCTTACATACACTCACTCAGACAGAAACATGTACCGACACGCACACTCCTAAAAATGACCAGACAGTCAGTATTCCCCCCCAAAAAAGGGGGAAGAGCCCATCCAGTGTTTTTGTGACACATCAAACTCAGTGACCGTGATTTGACCTTACTCCATGCAGACCATCCAGCAGGGTTAAAATAAGGTGAGTGTGCGTGTGTAGTGTTTTTTTTTTTTTCACCATGATGTGCGCTGAGGCTCACATGTGTTGACGATGAACTGGTCCAGTAACTGAGGAGCAGCCTTGCACTTTACCTGACCCCTGTGGTGATGAGCATTAAAGAGACCCAGCCCAGCCCAGCCCAGCCCAGCCGGGCACGGCACAGCTCAGCACAGGGACCCATGATTATTTAATGGAGGTTTCCAAGGCAAAGGCCTGAAAACACGCCTTGCCAGTGTGTGTGTTTTCTCCAGCCAGAGAGAATGAACACATACACCTATGAATTCGCATGGATGAAGGTTGACAGAAGCAACATGGGCAAGTCAGCACTTTACTGCCGGAGTATGATACTTGAGAACTGACAGGGAAATGGAAGGTCACATTACACTCAGGTTTTTACTGTTGCTTCATGTAGATTTAGCCTATTTTCATTTCCGACTGATGTTGAATGGTGCTTTGAAACAAAACCAACTCCCGGTGACCCCCTCCTTCCTCCATTTTTAATGGGATGTAGCAGCAAAAGATCCATTTTTAAAAGGACTTCTGCATCGCTAACAGCATTTCTATTTATGAAGCAGAGTGTTCACCAGGGCAGGTTGTCTGTTGTAATCCCACAAGTTGAAGAGTAACGAAGCCACCTCGCAGTGATCTCCTTCTGCACGGCCAAGATGGCCTTTATGGCTTTAAGTGTTGTCATGGCAATGAGTCTGGTAATGTTTAACCACTGGATGTTTTGTGAGGGTAAAATGTTTATAGCCTTTGTTGTGTGAAGCTGTTTCATTATCTTCATTATGTGAACATCGCATGGCTTTCATACATCTCTATCAGCACCTCAGTCACTGTGTGATTATAAAAACAATTTTGCAAATATTTTTTTTTGTATATGAAGTCACAGAACATTAAAAGGAAAATGAAACAAGGCTTTATTAAATTATAATGTCTGCGATTCTCTGGTCATCATCCGTGGCTTCAAAATGAAGGCACAATTTTCTGTCATTATAATGTTTTCCATTTTCAAAGCGAAAAGTAGTGTGGTTAGCATCCTGAAGCCAGTATTGACAGCACATTTAAGTAAGTGTCAGTTGTGGTTGATGCAGCGTTGGGCCAAGCCGTTCACATCTTGGAGCTGTGTTGTACACTATGTGGGCAAATACACACTCTCACCTTTGGGTCAGTAATCGTCTTTAGGCGTCTGAGTCCTGATGACTACCTCACTGACCTGCTGCCCTATCTTTCTACAGTCAGCTTGTCTTTGATAATTACTATCTACAGATGAGAGAGACTGTTATACTATAGACATAATTATAGCCTATGTAAGGTCTCTGCTGTGACTATATAGCACACAAGCACCCACTTTCTCTTAATAACATGCAATTGCTAAAACTGTTTAGAAAAGTGTATATTTTTTTCTGTCTGTGACATATTCAGATTCACTTTAGACATTGAAACTATTCTGACAGGTGTCCACCTCATGTAATGCCGGCAGTATGATGTCAGTGTGTATGACTATCAGATGACATAACAGATCTTTTCACCGTCTATTTTTGCTGAGAACCGCAAGCTTCACACGTGAAAAATAGGCTCCTCTCCGAAACTCTAGATGACCTGCTGCTCATCGTCTTGAGTTTCAGCTGAGTCTCAGACTCGCAACTCAAACAGGCTGTGGCTCCTCAAACCTGTAAACATGGGTGGTATGAGATTAAAGATGGCATCTTAATCAGTGAATAGCATCACAGCTGAATCAAGTATTTGATTGTAAACAGAGAACTGCAGCAAAGACTACACTGCACTACACATGGCAGTAGGTCATTTAGAGTTTTCTTTTCTTAGATGAGATTTTGATGGAAAAACTATTTTGCAGATAATATTTTTTTGTATAATGTGTAGAAATGTGTAGAAGTTGATAGTCAAGTTTCACAATTTGAATGAAGTGTTTCTATATACCATATCAACATGCATGAATTCATATTCATAAAACCCGTCGTTCCATCATGCACAACCTTGTGAAACCAATGGAAGACACTTTCATTTTCAGTTTCTGTTAAATTAAAACCAAATTATGCTTAATTGCAAATTACTATTGGGACCGACTTGCTCAGTGGAAGTACATTTTAATATTAAGAAAATAAATACTGCCACAGTTTAGAGAAACTACTAAGATAAGCAGAGTGAGGAAAGGACAGCATGGAGCACAAAGGAAATTGATGGTCATATTTTTCACACACGTGAGAGTTTTTCTACCTCAGAGGCCGCTATAAACCTAGAAGAACAAATGTTATCATAAGCAAATCGCGTGAGTAACAGAAATAACTGACATTACCATGAACAGAGAGTCAGCTTTGTGATGAGTCATCCATGTGCAGCAAGCCTATCATTTAATGTTGATCCCCTCAGATTTGGAGGATGCAGGGCAGTGCTGTGACTTCTCCAGGCCCCCGATGCGCTTGTCCCTCGGCAGAGCCAATCGGTGGAAAACTGACAAGTCATTGTCTTTTCCTAAGGCACAGTAATTCATCAGCACTTGAGGCGGCTTTGGCTGATTGCATTTTCGACAGAGCAATCTCCACTATGTCATAGAGAATTTGGCTTTTATGGCGGGGTGGAACTTTGATGCCAAATACAAGGGACAGTGGAGGCGAACATGGAGAGTTCACCACGCTGGGTCTGATTGCAAATTGAAAATCCTGTGTGTATTTGCTCCTGTGCTTGGCTTGTGTACTTCAGAGTGAGAGAGAGAGAGTCAGTGTTTGTACCTCTTCAGATATGATGGAGTTTTTCCATCTGCTGCTCCCTCATGCCTTATTTCTTTCATCTCCCAAGATATTCATAAATAGTAACAAAAATAATGGACCTTTCATCAGACTGCTTTTTTTTTTTTTTTACTATCTGTGGCATACAAAAAATAATATCTACTTCATTTGGCATCTTCAAGGCAACCAGGCTGCCACAATAGCCGCCTGTCCAGTCACGGAGAAGCCCCTGTAAATGTTTTAATTAACACAATAATCCCTTTGAGGCTCAACAGACGAGGAAGAAAAGTGGTACCATTTTCTAGTATTTTAACATATTTTGCTTATGCGAGTAAATTGTGGAGGAAAAATAATGAGCGTGCAAAGCAGCACCAAGATGTGCGGCGTTTAAATGTCAGTATGTTGCAGCGGCTCAAGTCAGCCAGGGAAAATGAGTGTTTCCCAAGAATACGCTAGAGAGCCAGGCTATAACTGCAAAAAGCTGATAGGGTTCAGTATTCAGAGGTAATGTCAATCCCTGGGCCCGCGATAATATTTCACTGTCATTTAGAGAAATGACCATGAGAAGTCAGAGTTAGAAAAAAAAAAAAAAAAAAATGTTGAATAGCCGGAGGGTATCCAATCTGCGAGTGTAGCCTAACACCCACTGTGCATTTTCCGATCAGGCCCTGCACTGCCTCAGAATTATGTTCTTTGATTACAAGAAAAACTCGTTTGAACATCAGGGTTTCCTATTTGAGAATGAATGTCAGAATTTCATTAAATCACAACGACCACCGGGTTGCAAGATCTAAAACTTTGATGCTTCTGCCACTTGTATTCAAATGTGGAAATGTCAGTGTTTCATCCACACTCTGCTCATGCTGCAGTCATTCTTAATGCAAGAGATCTAGACCTCATGGAGCGCAAGTATATTAGCAGGTATTACTCTAATAATAATATAGAGCAATGTGTGTGTTTTCATTTGGTGGCAGTGATTCTGACATTTTAAAGGGAACTCTTCTAATTTCTGCTCCAGTGCTTCGGCGTCAGTGCCAGCCTCGGACCTTTCCAGCAATCAAAGGCCATATTCAGCTCTTTGAACAATAAGAGGCACTGGACCGTTGAAGTGGCCTCTGTAGGGTTGTGTGTTGTGCAGTGGACTAATCAATACTTTTAAATTCATTTTTACCCTGGTTCTGAATGTACTAAATTCTGTATGTTCACTCACAGTAATGAATAAGAAAGTGGTGGCACTAAAAGGTTCCCTCACCATTTCAGATGCATAACAGTCATGTAGTCCAGACACTGCCAGCAGTGCTTGATTGAATTTCCTCATTACTGCATTATTGCCCTGAAGATGGCTCTTGGCTATGTGATGTGCTGTGTGAATATGCACTTTATTATACCAACTAACCCCTTCCACCTCCACTCCGTCTCCCACGGCTCCACCCCTCACCGTGCTTCGACCTGTCTCAGCAGTTTTGACATAATTGGTTGAGGAAACAATAGTGGTTTTAGTAGCTGATGGTGCTGACGCAGGTTGCTTTGTCTGTGGTCTGCGTTGGTAATATCACAGTGAAGTTAAGTAGCAAACATACTGGTCACATGTCAGATTGATTTACTGTATCTCATGATAAATGCCAAAGAAATCTCCAACTGACTTTCAATCAGACACAACATCCTCTGCCATACTGTTCTACTAACTTGTAGTGCAGCTATTGGAATGGATTGGCAGTGCAGCACAGCTCATAACAAGTGATGCCAAGGTGTCCATTACAATTTAGTAACAAGTTAGCAGAGATATTATGAGGATGTTCATTGTTTTAACTGACACCTCCACCTCCAAAAAGCTGACTCAGACAGAATAGAAGACTGTTTCATATTTTGACACGGCCTCCATGTACTTAAATACAACTGTTAAGGTTGATCCTGTAATCCCAATGGAAGAAGCACTGGTATGAAAGAAGCGAACAAGTGTAAAATATTTATGTATGTTACAGTATGTGGGGCCATTCAACATATAGTTTTTAGTTGCATCAACAGCACATTTTTTTTTTTTTTTTTTTTTTTTTTTTAGCCAGTTCAGTTTTTCAGGCTTAACGTTTTCATCTAAAAAACTTCACACAGAGTCAGCAAAACAAAAGCGTCGCTTAGAATGTTATTCGCCGTACTTTATGCATATATTATAGATTCATACAAAATCCACAGAGCTTCTGCACCAGGATGCAGCACATCCACATTGTAAAGGAGCAGCAGGAACAAATTCTCTCATGAGCTCATAAGAACTTCCACCGAAGACACACACACACACACGTGTGTATTGCAAATGTGATCGTACCTCATGAAAAGTGAGCAAAGAATGGCAGGGCAAGAACAGAGGTGGATGCAAATGAAGAGGGGTCGAGCCATTTAATACATGGTAATTAGACTCCACTGTGGCACTGGGGGTGACCTTTTCAGCTGTGGCCATGAGTTGTATCTGGACTGAATGGAGTCCTCTCTGGAAATAAGAAAGGTATTAAGTGAAGTCCAGTGAAAAGACAGTGAATTGATGCCATAACCCAGGAAGGAAATGATTCATCTTGTCAAGCGTGCACTCTTTTCACTTCCTTATTTATTTATTTTGTCATATGCAACTTTGGTAATTGCGTTTTGCGCTCAGGGAAAACGTTGTCAATTCAATCTCTCCCTTGTTTTTGATGGGAGTTTGTTTGGTGCATATATTAATAAATTAAACACGTATTCCTGATTGTACAGACCCTCTCATCCAAATGCACATTAGTCATTTTAGAGATAAAACCAATTTCAAAGCTGCTGTTGCTGATGGATTTGTCTAACAGATAACTTTGTCTGTTTGTATCATTTCCTCCTGCTGTTCAAAGTGCTGAATCCGTTGTTATTATTATTATTATGTTTGAGTGACTGCTTTTACCCTGCCAAGAGTTTATATGCATTACAAATAGGCCCACTGGATTTAACAGCAATGGCCACTCTTACTAACTGATAACCCCAATGAATCTTTGAATAAAATTGTTAGCCTCTCTTTCTTCTGAGTTGCTCTAATCAGATTTTTATGTGCATAAATCATCATATGTAATTGTCACCCTGCTGGACGTCCACCATCACAGAACTACATAAAAAATAAGACTGCAAAAGGGACGCAACTGACCATGATTTTCTAAGAGCACTGTAACTCGGCACAGCAGTTGACTCAAGCATTGTTTTTCTCGACATGTCAGAAGGGTGCACACAGGGCTGCAGTAAGAGCAGCACTCAGTAAAAGGTTTCAAGGGTCATGTCTTTTTATTTGGCCTTTTAAAAAGCAAGAGTGAAAGAGCAAAACTGTAAGGAAAGAATTAAACAGTGTGTTAATCTCCTGTAAAATAAGCTGCAAACCTTAACATGCCCGACCAGCTATACTACCAAATGTACCCCAGCATTGCTTCTGTAAGGCCAAGGAGCATTTCATTAATGGACCAGATTTTGTTGCATTGCAAATTACGTTTTTGGGAAAAAAAAAAAAAAAAAAAAACTTTAACAATGCTGCTCTGCTCCTTATTATTTGTGGGAAGCAAACACTCCAGCACCACCAGCCAAACGTGTTATTGAAGATGGTTTTAGTGTTCAGCAAACACATTAGTTATAGTCCCTCAAACATGTAATGGTGAATGCGAAACATGCAGCTTGAAAGAAAATAAAAGATTTATCATCTGTACTATACCAGAGCGTAGCAGCTGTACTCATTCATTGCCACGTCTTGCACATGGATCATCGACAACCTTTTTGTCATAGCCTTGTTCTTTCAGCATGATGTAATGTGTATATACTGTAGCCTTCAGATATGTTTAAAACAACCTCTACACATGCCTGAAAAGTTAGGCAACTGGAAAGGGCTGCAGACTGCAGTGTTTTCAACAAACCAACTAATGTGAGTCGATTTTGCTAGCCTTAGCTAGTGGCAGATGCAACATCAGCCAACAATATTGACAGTCCTGCTCGGCTAGTAGTGATAAGCCGACTTTTAGTCTCCCTCATTCTGAAATCAAGGACCCTCTGTTTAAAAATGTATTATGAATTTTGAGTGGTATTTGACACTATTATTGTTGTAAACCCCTGTAAATATTGCATGAAGCAGACATCAGGATCCTGTTTTTATCTCAAGCCTGAAGTGTTTCTGTCTGTTTACAGGAAAGTTTGAAATCTCAGTGAAGTTCATGGTCAGTAAACTGCAAACCAATTAGAGAGGTGATCTCTCTAAAACAGCTTCCAATGAAAATGACACAGCTGCGACTTTGCACTTAAACACACGTGGGAACTGACCGAACCTGAAGTGAAATGAAAATATCTTCTCTGTGACTGCTTTTCCAAAGCTGAGTATACAGTCCTACCTTGAACTCCAACGTCCTTCTTCAGAATAACTGCTGAGGGTTACATTCATTTTTTTGTATGATTGTTAAAAAAATAAGAGAGCGATAATAAGAAAGAAAATGGGAACTAAAGAGCACAGAGAGGAAAAAGCTGGAGATGGAACCCAGTTGGAGTGAGGTGCTTGTGAATGGTTTGGTTTTATAAAAGATGACCAACACACACACACACACACACACACACACACACACACACACACACACACACACACACACACACACACACACACAGACACACACACAGACACACACACACCAAGCTCTGGGGTCATAGCTGCGGCCATTTATTATGGTTTGTTGAACACCAGTGCTCACTGTGAATGTGACCAGATCAGACCTACTTCAGTTCCTTGGATACAGCAGCCGCACTAGCTTTAGATACAGCATACACAACTATAACTATACACTGTGTGTTTGGCATCCGTGTGTGTTTTTTGTGTGCTTCCTGTGCATACACATGTTCATACACGTAATATGTGCTGCACATGTGTTCACACATGGGTGACCTTGGATACATTAGTGTGTGCTCCCTGTATTTGAGTGTGTATGGCTGGACATAGTGATGTAAGCACCTTATAGGTGTGTTTCCTAAAACTTTGTCCTTGTCTGTGGAGAATATCTGTGATTTCATGTGTGTGTGTGTGTGTGTGTGTGTGTGTGTGTGTGTGAGGTCAGTCCGAGTGCAGTGAAAAAAGTGTGTCATTGGGGAGGTGGTGCTGTGGTCCCTCCTGAGCCTTTTCAGCCAAGTGACACACCAGCACTGCTGACAAATAACTGAGGCAGAAGATCTCCCTCTCTCTCTCTTTTTCCCTCTCTCTCTCTCTCTCTCTCCCTCCCTCCCTCTCTCCTTCTTGTTCTTCTTGTCTCACTCGCTTATTGACAAACTTCTCTCTGCACACACACACAGTCATTTAGTCACAAGCAGTCACGCTGTATCGCAGCGTTTCACACAATCTTTAGTGTACACACACACGGCGGCAGACACGAGCAGACAAACTATGTACACACAGAAATGCAAACCACTACTCTGCAGTGTTTTGTAGACACAGTCATACACAGCCGAGCACAGAATTGCATTGTCACATAAAGTCGCACTGTCTCAGACTGTTTCTCACCCTCTCTCACGCAGGGAGACAGAAAAGCACACATGTAGAAAATCCACCAGTACGCATGTATACACTTCAGAGCAAGGAGGCGTCTGTCCAGAGGGGAGATGAGCTCGTGTAAACACATGATGTAAACACACCAGTGAAACCCTGTTGTGTTCCTCTGAGTTTGCTTGACATGTCTTGACATTTTTGTACAATTACCCCCACCCCCCCCCCCAGACAAAAAATATTGATCTCAAAGTAATAATCATGCTTATATTCACAAACTAATCACCAATAAGTAATAATGATATTCACATTAAAAGCACTGCATCAATTCTTGATTTTGACATAGAAAAAGCTGAAAAAAGAAAAAACTGTTGAGGCGTGCACTCATCACATTGATCAGAACAAGTCGATATGTGAAGTCTGAAGAAATGTTACAACAACATGACGAACACAATCAATCAAATTCCACATGAAACGATCGATCGATTGAAAATGAGCCGACAAAGATTCAAGGTCATTAAGCTGTTTATGGAGGAATACATATCAAACATTCACTGTCTTCAGCTGCTCATATGTGAGATTCTGCTGCTTCAGATTGATTTCCAGCCATTTGCCGGGCCAAACAAGATGAAGCCTCATCATCTTGTAGAAATAGTTCTCCTCTGTTTTCAGAGTGATTCCAGAAACAGCTGGACACGTGTACATACATGCAGATTAAGATAAAGACTTAACACAGTATTCATATACATACTGTAACTATTCACACACTAAGTGAAAGAATCCATTTAAGGTCAGTCCATTTCATTTTTTTTTTTTTTTTGCCTGTATCCAGCCCAGATTTGCTGACATTTTATATCGGATAATAATCGATGAATTAATTAGCATTCATTTGCTTAAATTCTAACAATCAGTCCACCATGCATTTGGTAAAGCTACCGCATATTGGATCAGTCTTATTTTAGCATGCTCCCTCATATCTTATCTCAGAAGAAGTTTATATTGATGATCATGTGTCAGCTGCATCGGATGAGGAGGAATGAATATTAAAAAGTAAAGTATTTGGTAGGTAAATAAACAGTGTGTACTGCTGCAGGCCTACATGGCCCACCCTTTTGTTGTGTCTGTGAAGTTGGTTTCCCTTCATAAAAAAACCCCATACTTTTCCACCACCCCCTGTACAGTCATACACAGAAGGATGCACACGAGCACACATTGCAAACGGAGCTGCAGACAGAATTTACACAATGCTCACATACTGTAGCTGCATGACTGCTGTAGTTTTCGTTTGGTGGTGGTGAATGAGGCAGCCAGTGCAGCGTAGTGGTACAAATACAGTAAACACACTTCCAGCCAGGCAGGGAAGTTGTTTGAAAAGGAGAGGCTTGTCCCCAGCTGAGCCAGCTGACTGAGAGTTTTGGGCCATGGTTCTGACAGGAACAGACCCTGAGAGAGGAAAACATGGTCGAGATGTGCATTTTATGGTGGATGTTGCAGTATTTATTTGTGTCTGTGTACAAGCGAGATCAGCAAGAAGAGAGAGAATATGACATTTTATTATCTTTATATGTATCTTTTTCGTGGTATATTGTATGCATGCAGTGGACCTGCATCTAAAACTTTTGTGTGTGTGCATGTGCAGTTACTTCTCTGCAGCAGTGTGTAATGGTGTGTGTTCATTAGGGGTTGTCTTGGAACAGAATATATAATATACTGTAATGGTATGTCTTGAGCAAGTGCTTTAACTCTCCTTGGCGCCTTTTAATGGGTTGCTTAAAAAGAGAGAATCGATTTCCTGGTTTCTGCCTCAGAGATGCTTCCGTGTAGCACCAAGGGCTACTGTAGCATTACATGTTCTTCAGTTCCTGTGTGTGCGTGTTTGTGTGTGTGTGGAGAAAGAGAGAGAGAGAGAGAGAGAGCAAAGTAAAAGAGTATGAGAGAGTGAGACTTTGCAGAAAGGGAGAGTTTAGTTTCTTCCCAGCTCTTTAGAGTTTCCCTGGTGAGTTGGCTGGCAGCTTGTTTGCTGGCGTAGCAGCAGGAGGAGCAGCAGCAGTCGGAGGTAGAGAGATTGCGATAAGCCCCTTCAGAGGCAGACAATAGACGCTATAATGCTGTTGGAATTAACGACTGGCATTCCATCATTTCTCATCTGATTAAGACCCAGTGACAATCTTCTTGCTACAGTCTCTAGTTGTCACCAGCTATGACTAATGAACTGTGATATGCTGCTCCTCTCTCTCTCTCTCTCTCTCTCTCTCTCTTTTCTCTCTCTCTCTCTCGCTCTTGCTCTCTGTCTCTCTCTCTTTCTCACTCCCTCTTCAGCTTCACGCTCTATCGATTATTGAAATACTCTCCAATCCTTCCCATTCTTAACACACCCTTGCAGACCCCCCCCCGTCTCTCTCTCTCTCTCTCTCTCTCTCTCTCTCTCTCTCTCTCTCTCTCTTTCATTTGCCTGTCTGCCGTGCTCTCTCTCCTCCTCCCTGTGCTGTCCTTTATCTTGTACCCTTCATTTGGTTAATTTGATATTTGGAGTTGATAGGGCTCTGAATAGAGCACCGTGTTTTTACATACATTTGTCTCCATCTCCCGATCTCTCATTTCTCTTTCTTTCCCTCTCTCCCTTTCTCTTCCCCCTTCCTCTCTTTTTCAGAGTAGCAGTAATGAAATCAGGCTCCAGTCCTTCATCTGTATTAGCGGCATTTGCGGGTCTAAGAGAGACTAACAGCCTGCTAATTTTCTGCCTCTGATTTGTTAAACTGACAGACATTTGCATAATTTAGCTGGCCGCATTCTCCTCCTCAAAGGTTGCCTGCAGAAGCGTCTGTCATTGAAAGGAATTGAAAGCTGTCAACATAATGGCTTGTTTGATCAGATTTGAGTATTTGTTTAGAGATTGGAGCAAGAATTATAGAAATATGCCACCAAAATGACATTGATTTCAAAGAAACCAAATTCAGCCGCTCCAGAGGAAGTTAAAGGTTTAATTTTTTCTTGACAAGTTAACCTCATTTTTTTTCTGTTCACAGTTTCTGTACCTCTCTGATACCTCTCACCTTCAGGGTCTGCTACAGTATTCGCACACTCCCACTCAGCAGCTCCGAAACACGCGCTCCTGTGTTGGAAGGAGGAGGGTTTCTTCTCCCTCTGTGATGCTGACAGATATGAGCGGTGGCAGCGCGTGGTGGCATCTCTTTTAGCATTTCCATTTGAGCTGCAGTGTCTCAAGGCTCACAAGATTTCCAGTGAATAATGTGCACATGCAGTCACATGCACAAGCCACATGAGTCTGCAAAAAACACACTCGCTGGCTTCCACTGATTCACACAGCTCGTGCCTCACACTCTCTTGTGTCTCTCACACACAGTGCATACGAGTGTTCCATTAACCTTGCAGGCTGACAGTGTCTCCAGGTAGCTTCATTACCTTCAGCATGATTAGCGCTAAACTAGACTGTTGCTTTTAGGTCTGACATATATACACACACAAATGCGCAGACACCTTCTTCCCTCCCTCCCTGGCTCTGATTGTCAGAGGGCACTCACAATATAGTCATGCTTTTCACCATAGATAAGTGACTGTGTGAGGGAATGAGAAATTGTGTGGTTTTGTGTGTGTGTGACCCTCCCCCTGCCTCTATGCATTAATGAAGAGATGCCATACCAGGTGCCCTCTGTGACAAAGTGACGGTAAGGGAACCCAGTAAGGAGGAGGAGGAGGAGGAGGAGGAGGTTGGTAATATGGTTTGGCATTTTAGCGGCCTCTTTTTCCTAATGTCGCTTTGGTCTCGCTGGGATTATTCAGCCAGCACGGAGTGTCACGGTCGGTAAACTGCACTGTGCCAGAGGGAAAGGGTGTGCTGGGGGGGGGGGCGACAGGGGGTTGCAAGGTGGAAGTGCCAGGAGAGAGCGGGAAATATTCTCAAAAATGCCTGGAGGTATGCAACCTTTATCAAAGTGAAGGGGCCTGAGGGAGGGCATGAAATAGCAGCCCCCTAACCCACCACTCTGTGCTCAGGTTTCAGAGGGAACAAGGTGAAGAGGGGTGAAAAGTGTGAATCAGTGTCAGCTGTATCAATGGAAGAATATCACAAAGAAAACAAAGAAAATGATGGAAAATGCTCCCAGTCTTGTTCAATCGCTGGATCAGCAGCATAACAGGTGAAATGTTGAATTTTGCCTAATGTTACACACAACAAGACCACCATGTCCTTACACTCCAGATATTTCCATCACTGCTCCTTGTCATCTTTTGATTTCAACTTTACAGGGCAATTAAAAAATGGCTCCAAAGAAAGCACTTTGCCCTACTTGAATGTTCTGGAGGGACTGCTTGAGAAAGTGTTCCACTCTCCTCTGATGAAAAATGTCTGTAGAAATGTATAAAACTGCACTCCCTCCAGAGAGCGGTTTGGCATTTTTGTTTTACTGACGTCCCCGCCAGCCCTGCTTTTACAATACCTGTAAATTATTGCTCTGCTCACCACTTTTTTTTTCCTCCTCTGTCTCATCCCTCTTTGTTTCCATAACTTTCTTGCTTCAGACCACCTACACACAAATCACACATGTCCTCCAGCAGCCTTAACATTTAGCTCCACAGTATACAACCACACGAGCAGTAGGTGTATCTTTTATGCGTTAATATGTTTTGCCATGCTGCTGCTGTCAAGGCTCACGTCTCAGTCTATCCATACAGAGTGCATGAATTCATAGTAGTGCTTGATGTGTTTTTTTTTCCTGCCTGCTGTACACAAACATACTCTATCCCTTCCATTTCTAGCTCATCTGCTTTTCCAGCGCTCCCACAGAACCTGGGGCTGACCCTCACAGCATATCAAATTCTACATTTCACAGCTTTTTTTTTACTGACACTGCAGAGCGCAGGGAATATTATCCACATATTTATTCCTCTCCAGATGCAGGTTTCTCTCTGAATTTGCTCTCTACATGCACGGCCGTGTTTGTTGCCGGAGCAGGTCAAAAGGCCACAGAACTGTCCCAATTTGGTTTGCATGTGTGCCATTAGCATCGATTCTCCGTCCTACGTGAAAAGTGCAGTTAATACCAGGCAAGTAGCACGGCGTGTTTTATTTATGAACATGTGCCCGTGGAGACATCCATTATCTTCAGCGGTTACAAAGCTCTAGTGGAGCAACTGGTAGGGGAGTGTTACAGAAAATCCCAAAGTGTTTCCACTGTGAGTACATCTGATTTAAGCAAATTTCTTTCTACAGCACCCAGGGGCAAGGTGGATTACACCAGAACTTTACCATAGCTCATTTTTCAGCCCTGGAGCAGGAGAAAGCATGGTTCAAACAGTTCATATCTCGCATTAGAAATGAGAAGCTGCTGGTTAAAAGCCACCGCTTACACTGGAGCATTGACAGTTCCTGTGCCGTCCATGGCAGCCGCTTTGATGCCAATCGGGAGATAAGCCATTTCTTATTTGATGCTGATGAAACAGTAGCAAGTGGTTAGTCTTGGCCATGTGTCACGGGTTTGTCACAGGCTAGGACTTAACACAGATCATTAGTCCAACGTGTCATGAAAACGAGTGGTGTGAAATTCCAGCAACGTAAAAATGTCTTTTAAAGAGAAACAGAGCGAGGGAGAGTGAGACGCCTCAGCTGCATCAGTGGTAATATGCAGCTCTTTGTGGTAAGCTAATTAAGATTAAATTGAGTGAATTGATTGTGGAAGGGTTTGTGCTGCGTGTGGTTTGGCCTGTCAACAGCGCTCTCAGAATAAGTAAGACGGCAGCAACAAAGGAGAGATGAGAGCAGCCTTGGTCTGTCAGTGAGAGGACAACTCATCAGTTGGTTCAGCTGTAGTCAGACACAGATCCTGCATTTTCATTAATTACATACAGTCGCATCTTCCAGCCAGAGCGTGGGCGCATCATATCTGAAGAAATCCTGCAAAGTGTGAGCGCCATTTAATTTGAAATAATTAAAACTATGTGAAATGTAAACACAGTTGGTTGAAGCTAGAGAAGCGTCAGCACTGCATTAAATGCACAGATGACTGAAATATACAATATATGTGAATGACGTTGGCTGCAGAAGTGTTAAATCAAAAACAGAGAGAGAGACTATTGTAGAAGCAGGCAAATGGATTTGGTGGAAATCGACAACCAGCCAAAAAAACAGCCAAATCTTAGACTCAAACACTGAGATCCAGCTGACACTGTTGAAATCAGCTGCTGAAACATTGCACCTTGTCCCTGGTGGTGGGGGCTCACAACAATAAATCAAATGCCCACTATTAATCCTGCTCTGGCTGAGGAGCTTCACTTTTGTTTGTTCATTTAATAACAACAAATCTTAATTGAGCTGCTCAATCTGAACTGCAGCGCACACTGATGGAGCTATCTCTAGAGAACCACTCCTTCCTCATCTCTCATTGTTTAACAGGACCGTGCTTTTGTTTTGTTTGTTTTTTTTTTTGTTGTTTTTTTTCTTGCCGGTGTTGCTCGTCACACTGACACCTGAAGTATTGACTCTGCCTCATTCTGCCTCAGGTGAGTGGATCCAGAGAAACACAATCACTACAATTCATGCAGGTCATAAATGCTCCGATTATTTGTGAAATTGAAATTACAGACAGCTGACTGAACTGATACATGTGCCCAGAGTTTTTGTCGTATTAGTTCTTTTAGGATTAAGATCTCAGACATATTTAATCAGAAGAGGGTTTAATGTATATTGTTGTGTATCAACCACTGTTGTTTTGGGTGAAGCCTAGTTGGTAACACACCCAGCCTCTCTCACTAGTCTCTACTCACTGTGAAACTGTAGTCAGGTGTTAGGGTTTGAATTTCAGGCCCTGTAGATTTCGGCTCTCTCCACTAACAGAGCATTTCTTCTCAGAGACCATTTCCCCAGAGTCTCATTACTCATTTCACTGTCACTCCTATAAATTGTATTCTGGCTTGGATTTTTGCCGATACTGTGATATCTGTCAAAAGTTTAAACGAGCCCACGATTATTAGTAAAAGTGAGCTTCCATCTATCTTTGTCTTGAACCCTACCTAGAATCGACGTGCACTTTGACAGTTGTCTGGTTCTGCATTGGCGCCATATGTCACCGGGTCACGTCATAGGCCAGTCGGGCGCTTCCATTTAGCTTATACATTTATCTCCATTTGCCCATCCATTAATCTCCCTTTACTGTAACCCATCCTGCAACTGGCTAGTCAAAGCAGATGAGACGCCCCATTACTTATTTAACACCACTTTAAAGGGGACCCAAGTCAATTGTGAAGCTGCTCTCGCTTACGGTAACAACATTTACCGAGCGTTTCTCAAACACAGCCGGTGAAGATGAGATTGAGCGCGATGGAATCAAGTCAATAAAAGACATGGTGGATGATGTGCCCTGTGGTCAGACAGTTAAGTGAAGGTCAACCTGCCAGGGCACTGTGTAATCTGGTGGCTCTCTGGACGGTGACAGGCAGACAGATTCGTAAGGCCAAGGTGGAAAAGTTGCCTGGCCTTCAATATCCCCTAAATCGATGTGACCAGAAGAGGAGAGTGATAGTTTTTACCCCTCTAATGGAATTTTTTTTTCTTGCCTCTCATATTATGGTGGATCCTTGTTTTGAGGAGGGCAGGTTTTGATGCATTGAGAGCTCATGAGAAAGGACACACGATAAGGGGGCTGTAGAGGAGAGAGAGGACAGACACTCCAGCCAACCAAGTATTTTCCGTGTGTGTGTGTGTGTGCATGTGCGTGTGTGTGTGTGTCCTGTGTGTTCTGTGGATATGCCAGCATGGACACTTTACCCAACCTAATCATGATTCCTCTGTTTTATCTGAGTGCAGACCAACTGTCCAGGCCTATTCATCACAGCTCCCCAGTGCACACACACACACACACGACCATGACTCCCCCATTTTCTGTCCCTTCTTCCACGCTATATATTGCTGTGTATCACCCACTGACACTCTGGCAACATATTAAAAAGAGGGATAGTGGCTGCTCTCTGTTATTGCCAGGAAAGTGATTTACCATGGGGCCACATTCCCACCGTATTGATTAAAGAACATGTGTGTGTGTGTGTGTGTGTGTGTGTGTGTGTGTGTGTGTGTGTTCACCTTGCATCTTGCTGGGCTTTCTCATTTTCCCTCTCTGTCATTGCCTTTCCTTCTCCTCTTGCTTCTCCTTCTCCCCTTTCTCCCCTTTCTCCCCTCCTTTTATCTCCCCCTTCACTTCCGCTATCTCTGATGTTGCCCAACTCTACCGCTCCTCCGTCTCTCCTCTCTCTCTCTCTCATCTGATTGTGTGTGAGAGTACAGCTGAGGCTTGGGTAAGGATAGAAGGGAAGTAGGGAGGGAGGAGGGAACAGGAGAAAGAAACTAAGAGAGACAAAAAGAGGGCATGGAAGAAAAAAAGGCTTTTCCACTGTAATTCTATCTTCTGTAGCTGCAGCACAATTCATTCATTCAAATAATCACAAGTAAAAAATGCAGGCACTACAGGTTTGTGGCGCATTTAAAATTCTTCCTGTGGTCTTACAGTACGTTATTTTTCAAGATGCTCAAGGAGAATTCAGAAATGAGTCTACACATACACCCTCACCAACCCCTGCCTGATAGTAGAGCTACGCACTGTATAATGGGCTTCACTGAGTGATGAACCTACAGTAAGTTTACGGCTGCAGCTAACAATTATTGTCACTTATTTCTCTTTTTTTCCATAAACTCTTCAAAAACTGTCAAAAGCACTGATCACAATTCTCCAGATTCCAAGCTTGTATCCTCAAATTGCTATTTTTATGTCTGACTCACAGTCCAAATGCCAAAGATGTTCAATTTACAATTACCACAAAACAAAAAAAAAAAAAAAACTAAAAAACAAACTTAAAGAACAAAAAGCATGCAGATGCTGGAACCATGGGATGCTCAGTAATGTTGGCCACACCTGGGATGCTGGTGTCAGCCCGTTGACTTTGCTATAGACTGTGACATCTCACTAGGTACTGGATGACTCGTTATGATATTTTGTGCAGACATTGATTTTTCCCATGAGATGAAACTTAATAACTTTGTTGATCCCTGAGTTTCACTGTACCTTCATGAGCTTTACACACAAACTTGACATGTTTCGAATTTCAGCAGGGCAGCCGTTAAACTTGTATATGATTCAGGTCTCCCTGCCATGATGGAAAAAATCCGTTGGTTTGTTGTTTGCTGATGCCACTGCACAGCTCTGGCAGATAGATGTGCTGTAATAACAGCAGCAGCGGGCTCCCCCAGCAGATAGTATGGCCTCCTCCTGACAATTGTAAATCCAACTCCACACAGACTGGTGTCTGGACACGACTGCACAGTTTGTGCACCTTTCTGTGTGGATACAAGCATGTAGCCCACTACCACCAACCCTACCAGATAGGGACGATTTCCTGTCATTTCAGTTGTGAGTTCAACCCCCCAGTGTGAAAAGGTGCAGTTCATTTCACACCAAATAGTCCATTATACTCATCATTTCACCACAAACCATACCTTGTTGTTTCTTTTTTAGTTTGTTTTTTTTATGATTAGAAAATTATATAATTCTAATGTCACTGTGAGCATGTTAGCCTGGCAGGACAACACCGCTATTCAGCTCCAAACTCATCACTGCTAATTACTTATAATTACACATAACACCCAGTGAAGCACCAAAAAAAAAAGTTTCCTCTCTCACCTTCCCACTCCCCTCTTTCCTCCACTCATAGTTTTTCTTTGTCTCTCTCCCTTCATGTCACTTCTTTGGACTAACTGAGTGGAAGGTAGATGTTCATAAATGTCATTTCAATCACTGTACTACTACATGAAGTTTCCATCCAGAAGAGGGATGGCTTTTCACTAAATCTGGGCAGTGTCTAACCTTCATCCAACCAAGGTGGGAGGAGGGTCACAAATCCATGTTGGATGACGCACAGCGACCCATTCAGAATTAATTCACCCTGTCAGTGTGACAGGGGTATAAAACTAGACTGTGACAGAAGACATTCCTCCAGTCGCTACCTCTCCCACAATTTAGTCTACACCTCATTCTCCTTATTATTACCTCTCTTTTTTTTCTTTTTGGTCATTTCAGGGGCCTCTCTATTTGTTCATTCCACTTGCCTCAGCCGTCTCTCGGGCCATTAATCTATACCGCTCCAAGTGCTCCTGTGGGCCAGACCGGGCTGCGGCGCCACTCAGTGTGTGCTCTGAAAGGCCACTGTGTTCATGCAGATATGAAACGACAGACAGAGACAGAGAATGGCTTTTAGAGAAAGCACCCAGAGACATGAGATAAGTGGAGAGAAAGAGAAGTATACACAAAGAAGGGAAACTACACTCACCCCTCCCTCACTTCTCATGTCATCTGAGGCAGAAGTGACAGAACTGTGTATTTTAGAGAGTGAGATGTTGTTGCCCTGAACAACTGCACTGAGGTTACCGTAGTGCCTGCCCTTTAGAAAAGGTTGAGATTTGAGGAGATTAATATGCCGTTGGATCACACTGGGGGGTTTCTGGCTCGCCTGAGCCAGCCTGGACAGGCAGCAGCCGTCAGCGGTGACAGGGGACTCAAGCAGATGGCCTGGCTTAATCAGGGAGAGAGCAGTGTTCTTGGGTCTACGCTTGTGTGCATGTACTCTTGCGTTAGGGAAAGTGTTTGTGCGCCTTGGAGTGAAGGAATGTTGGTGTGTGCTCTATAAATGCATCTATGTGTATGCTGATACTTGTCTGTCTGTGCTTTGTAGGAAAAAGCAATGAGTAGACGCAGCAGACTTGGCAGACAGGCTGTCTCAAGGCTCTGTCATTAACCATGATAGAAAGTATTAAAGCTGACTGAGCTGGGAATTTGGTGCACAGTGCATCTGAACTCTGTTTTGGTTCAGCTTTAATGTAATTGACTCTAAAAAAGAAATATCGCTCTTTGATTTATTAGATATTTCCTTGTACCGTTTCATTTTGGCTTGCATCTTTAAAAGGCCCCGTTTATCCAGATAAATGCACAGAACTAACTAATCTACACCTAATCTGCCCGTTATTCCTCGGCATGTATTCCTGTTTTTATTAAAGTGATTACATCCTCGTTAGATGCTATCACTCAGGGGAAAAAACATTAAAACTCATTAATAGTCAATAACTTTGAAAACAAATGAATATCGGTGTAATTACATGCATGGTAAATCAGTGTTATTGTCTTTGAGATTGGGGTTGTACAAGTGTCAGTGTGTTCCTCTGGTATCAAATTTTCATTTATTTTTCTGTTGCTTTTCAGATGCAGGGTAGGCTTAATGTTTACTTTTCTCTCCCATCACAGTTCAACATGTTCTCATTAGGGAGTTGAACGGTACAAGCAGGTCGTTACTGTTGTCTAGGATGCCACTTGGGGAATTGTTTGGGTAGACCATCCCTCACCCAGAAGACCCAGGTCCTGTTTCCCTCACAGGCAGAGATTCACACTGCTGAGGTGTTCTTGGGCAAAGCATTAAATCACCAGCTGCCCTTGAACTTGGATGTGACCAAGCAAGGAGAGAAATGTGTGGTAGAGACAATTCATTCTGTCTCAGCCATAGTACTGAACTGAACAAGTGCAGACAGTCACAGTGGTTGCTTGAGATAATGTCACACAAACAATTCTAATCCTCCGGGTCTTTATTGAATGTAGCCATTAAACAGTTTTGGGCGGAAAAAGTAAATCAACCCTTGGACTTAATAAGTGGCCGAATGTCCTTTTGGCAGCAGTAACCTGAAACGAGCTCCTCCAGTAGCTGCTGGTCAGACCTGCACAACGCTCAGGAGGAATTTTGGCCCATTGTTCCTACAGAACTGTTTCAACTCAGCCAAATTCTTAGGATGTCTGGTGTGAGCGGCTCTCTTCAGGTCATCCCACAGCATCTCTGGATTAAGGTCTGGGCTCTGACTGGGCCACTCCAACAGTAGGATTTTCTTTGAAGTCGTTCTGTTGTAGCGTTACTTTGATATTTCTAGTCATTGTCCTGCTGCATCAGCCAAACTCCAGTGAGCTTCAGCAGGTGGACAGCCACCTTGATTTTATCCTCTGACATACACTGATAAACCTGGGAATTCATTTTCCCCTCAGTGACATTGAGCTGTGAGATCTGTTTTGTGAGGTGAGTATCATATGACAATGCTACATGTGAACAACAGTGTTTTATTTAATAAGTCAAAGTAGTTCTAACCAATACGTCCATTCTGGTTTCATTGATTGGACTCCAGGCTTGATTCTTCTTGATGAGCTCATATACTTTTTCCAGCCTACACTGTGAATGTTTGAAGTTTTCATCATGGTAAATTCAGTGAATTGTGTGTCATTTAGTCAGTTGTGTTTGTTAATGTTATTTAGATGAAGCTCTGATCATATTTGAAGACAAATACATACATGAATGAAGATCATTCCAAACAGTCCACTTGCTTCCTCTTTACACTGTATCTCATTCAGCGGCTTATTGACAGTTACTGTTGAAGGCAGAAAGTGTTATTTGCTCACTCTCAGACAGTCAGGGATCCAAACCAGTGAGCGTTCCAGTCATAAGCACGGTTTCTTTACCACTGTCCCTGCTGTCAGGGACTGAAGCTTCAGCTTCTAACAAGAGAAATGTTGGCTCTATAAGCTGCCATCTCCTACTCATTTCCTCTAAAATGCAGACTTAACAAGAACATTTAATAGAGCCATTTAATAACTTCTGCTGAGGAATGTGTCTTGGGTGGTGGTGGTGGGATTTCATTCTTTGTTAAATCGCCTACGAGTGCTACAATCTTGAATGGTGCTTCACATGAATGCTCACAGTGAAAATCTTTTTATTTTCATACCATACACCTTACTCAGCCTGTCGATGGAAATTCTCCTCCTGCCCTCTGGTTGGGGTGCAAGGTCAACCAGAAGGAGGGGGGCCTTCTAAAGCAAGAGTGGGTTAAATGCTTTGCCTAAGGAGTTTTGGCACAGAAGGGGGTCAAACCTGAGGCTCTCCTCCCATCTGAGGATGACCTCTGTAACTGCTTGGCCGTGCAGGAGTCAATAATGTGCTCTCATGTAAGAGTGGGATGGACCTAAACGTAGAGCCTTTGTTGTTCACGGGGCGGGGGCGGGTCATCATGGAAGATGGTAATGGCTGGAAGAGCAAAATTGAAAAAACATGCAGAACATCTCCATGGTGACAGGGCTGATGTCATGATCCCCGCTGGCAGAAAACTCTCTGTACCTGATGATGATGCAGCCATATACCACATGCAGTGGCAGCTTTTCATGGTGAAGGCCGCCTAGCTCACAAACTAATCCCTATTGTAAATCACTGTCACTGTATCCACTCTTCTCGCTCTCCTCCACATTGTCTCCTGTCTTTCTCTCTTTTTTAATTCTCTCGGTCTCTTTCTCACTCTCTCATTGCCGCTCTGTCTCTCCCATTGATGTGTATATCTCTTGATCTCTCCTCCAGCTTGTCCGTGCACTCTAAGCTGGTGGTGTTGAAAGAGATGGATGCTCACTGCCCTCAGTAATCTCCGCAGCAGCCATTTAGATAATTAAGTCACTATTCTTGCACTTGCCTCATGTCCCACTAGCAGAGCTGAACTACACACATATAGATGCGCGCATGCACATTGATACTTTTAACACAGTAGTTGCAATAATACCGCAGCCCGTACAAGCTGTCAGTTTTTTCTTCCAGTCGCCCTGTGTGTTTAGGTGTACATTTGTGAGTGCGGGTCTGTGTGCATAGCTGTATGTGTGTGTGCAGCATCAGCAATGAGAGCTGTTTGTTTTGATGCCATTGTTGGTTTTTCTTTAGAGAACAGAGAAATTCGCAAAAGGATGCAGTGAGGAGAGAAAAGGCGACAGCTGCCATGGGCCACAGAGAATACACAACACAACACACACACACACACACACACACGTTCATGCACTCATAAACACAAGCACAAGCACGCTGTGTGATTGGCGTCTGGAAATCTGCTGCTCCCACAACCCATAGAAAAAGCATGCAAAAAGGCTGGATGGGTAAGTGTGCACGTTAGCCCCAGGGTTTTTCTCCAGCTTCATGTCTTGCCGTTGTGATAATGTGGCGTTTTGTTGAAAGTCGGTGTTTTAATTAACTGAGCAGTAGCGTGCGGTGTGCAGCGGTGGAGGTAGCAGTGCCTCTCTGTTCCTCAGGCTAATCACATGCCTGGGATACTGACAACCAAACACTGGCAGGGTGTTTCTGACTCGGTCATTGCAATATTTCATAACACCATGGTCATTTCCGTCTGCTCGGGTGCCAATGAGAGCTGACATTCATGGACAGAAAAATGACTGTTGGCCCATGCTGTTTTAATCATGCACAAGTAAAAACAGAGCCTGTGTGTTCAAACTACAGTAAACAAGTGGCTTGGAAACCCTTGCATCATGTTGTATCGCCCCCCCCACCACCAACACAAAAACACACATGCAGCACACATGCACACACTCGCTGCCTGCTCGTTTCCAGATTGGAAGAAAGTTTTACTTATTAATGCTCCGCTAAAAGAATTGTGCTGATGCACAGTGAGGGAGAAATTTGCTGTCAGTGGAGCAGGTATGTGCAATATTTCTTAATCTTAAGAAAAAAATAACCCTCGGCCTCACTTGGGTTTTATTTCTCTTCTCTGTACCCAGCTAATGCGCGTTATCCCTTTTTTATCCACTTTGAATGATTTGGCCTTTGCTTGCATGCTTTATCAAAGAGAAGATGATCAGGAAGTATCTGTCTCTGGCAAAATGAGGCAGTGTGTGCGTGTCACCCACCAGTGTTTCATCCATCAAGGTGTCAGATTAATGTACAAAGTGCCATCTCTCACTATCATCTCCTCTGAAACCTCTGTGGAAATCCTAACGGGCAGATGAGATAAGGAAATGTGAGGTGCTGGATTCAGATTAGTTCTAGATCAGCTCAGAATGACTGGTGATTACCCTGTGGTTCAGGTTTATTTCCGTGTCAAATGCTTCCCAGTTGTCCTGTAGCAGTATCTGTTTAATTAAAACCAGCCTATATGCCTCTATTAATCTGCTAAGAGGGTAGTTATTTTTGGTCTGAGTGATGCCAGAGCCACTGGGCTCTGATTTGAGACATTTTATGTTTTTATGACGCACTAATGGCACCTAGTCTCTGGATTTTACTCAGGCCACTAATGAGACACACAAATTGTAGCTAAGTATACTAATTCTCCTCATGCCGATTAGATCAACTAAAGCTAAGAATCAGCCCCAACAATAGGCTTGTTAGTTTCCATGCCAGCAGATAGCAGCATTCATCTCTGTGCCTTATCCCTGAAGATAGCCCCTTTGCTTCCTCCCTGCAACCCCCACACTCTTCCACCTCCCCCTCCTCACACACACACACACACACACACACACACACACATAAACACTGTCAGAGCTCATGAGATAGACACAAAACTCAGCTTTCCCGTTCCTGTGTTTGCCTTCCCTCTAGCTTCCGCTCTGTTCTCGTGTGTGTTTTCCTTCTTCTGGAACATCAATTAGGTTTCTCCTGTATCATGTCCTAAAGCTAAAAATACCCAGGAAGCCCAGGTTCTTTCCTGGCAGATCGGTTTGCTTCATCAATCAATACTTCAGTGAAAAACATTCCTATGACACTGAGAAGAAAAATCCTCAAGTAAAGAAAATATTCCCTTTGTACCATCTAATCCAGTTCTATCATGTTCCCTTAGTCACTTAATTAATCCTTGGCTGTCTGTGCAGATGCTAATGTATCCTCATGCTATGCTTACCTGTATAAGTAAGCATTTATGCATGGCCATGAAACATGCAACATCCAAATTGAGACGGTGTCTTCATCATCTGCTGCTGTGTCTAGCTGAGGTGGAGAATTTAAAAAGCCTGAGACTCTGGCTTGTGTTGCTCCAGGCTATTTCTGTACCAACAGTCTCTCCCATTATTTAAATATCACAATGAATACCTCTGTTGTCCTGGAGGAACTGTCAGCACATTTACTGCTGTGCGGTTGTATTGCTGTGCATGCGGCATGCGTGCATGCGGATGAGCATGTGCACCTGCAACAATCATAGAGTGTGTGTGTATTGGTTATCTGTGTGCACCTCCCACTGGGCCGCTCATTTACAGCTATATCTTGTCCTCGTAAAGTTACACCATACCTACTTTGACCGGTCCTCATTTGTACCATTCAGCTTGAGCTGATGGACAAATTGATCCGTAGCGCAGACTCAAGAGTATAGCAGGTGTCTGTGTGTGTGTCAGTGTGGTGAAAGCTGCCCTGTCAGTGGGTCAATATAAGTAAGCACTACCACCAATTGGAATAGGAGTATCCATCCTGGGAATGGAATAGCAGGGGGTCTTAAATGCAGGGCAGAGTGTGCCAGCAAAGCAAATATCACACCCCAGAACAGAAGTATGACACACAACCTAACCCACCCCACCCTGATCCCGTCCTCAACACCCGTGTCTCTATTTCAGGCTACACACACACACACACTTTACTGCTGTTTTATCTCATTTGCTCACTCGCTCACACTGTCTTGCTGCCTCTCCATCGCCACCACATTCTGTCCATCTGTTACACTCCCTCTTTCCTCACGTCTATCTGCAGCTCCCTGCGTATTCCCACATGGCTTTGTTAACACAGCTCTGTCACACACACCCGACACGCCGCGTGCCGCCTCAGAGTGACAGATGCTGTTCTTTGGGGTGTGTGTGTGTCTCACATTCCCACCTGCCAGGCAACTTTTTTTTATTTCGGCTAATCAGTCTGCTGTCGTCTGGGAACTTAAGTTATTGAAGACTCTCTATGTGCCATCGCTATGGTGATAGTGAGGAGGTCGTGGTGATGTAAGCTACCACTGGCCTTCCTCACATGAAGACACTGGCACACACCCACACATGAACACACACACACATTTACCCATCTTTTTCTTGCTCTTTAACTGCAGCTCCTTCTTATGCATGTACACACCCACACCATCTCTCTTCTTCTCTGTCTGGGTTGCACTTGCATTTGGAACATTCTGACGCATGAGCAGCTCCAGAATAGCCATTTTTTTGGGAGTCGAAAAATGCCCAGCAACCAGCACACACTTTGCCTCCACCACAGCTGACTGCTTTTAACTCATGACGTGACTGACAACACCATGGAGATGCCAGTCAGCCCGTCAGTCAGCTCATTAGGTTTGATTGCTGACGCTATATTTCTCACTTTCTTTCTCGACTCCGGTGCTCGTGTTGGAAAACAGAGCATTTTTGTTGCTATTTGGGCTTGCGGAGGATTAGTGATTTTAATAATTTGTTTAGATTTTCATCTATTTGAAAAGGATTCTCCATCATCAGCTGTTATTTTAAGTAGGAGCCAGAGTCAGAAAATAGCATTTGGCGTGGGAAACTCTTATGCCTTCAGGTAAGATTATTAACATGCTGACACGGGTGCAGGAGCTGAAGAGCCTCATTAATTGCTGTAGGGTATGACTGAAATGCTGTTATTAGTTTCTTATAAAATTGAAAAGACTCTTAAAAAGACTGGCTTAATATGCAAGCCCTGCAGCAAAGGTTATCATCTCCTCTGAAAAACCGTTGTCTTGTCCGAGGCTGACAGTGACTTCATTGGATGTGAAAGGAAATGGGCAAATCTTTATTGGCACCTTCTCCCTAGAGCAGGCCGGCACAGAGCGAGGTGTCATTGGAGATGTGATGTATTTAAGTGTTTATCTGGTCTGGCAGAGTCCACAGGTGTGCTGGGTGCTGGTTTCCACAGGCACCTCTGAGAGCAAGATTTCTTTTATCACTTCCTCGCACTTACCTGCACAAACACACAACACACACTTCTTACCCTCAAGGTGATGTGAGCTCATATGCGGACACACACATATATACTCACACAGTCTTTGAGGGAGTTGCAGAAACATAGTAGGGAGGGAATTTAAGTCTCTGTAATTAACAGCTGAAATCCTTCTGTTTACTAGGGACCATAAATGTAGTGGGATTTGTGTTGGTGATGCTCGTTCTGCAGGGATCAGTTGCCAGCCTCCGGTTACACAGTTACATACTGACATGCATAGTGCAAGGATGACAGGAATTTGCTTAGAGGATTGTACACATATTGAAATGTAGCGCCAAGATTCTGAAAATGCCACTTGGGTAAGTAAGTGATAGAATTTGAAGCATGGTAATGTGAGAGGCTCCTCTCTAGAAAAACAACAGCATTTGTCACTTGCATACACCACTTAAAACAACCCACTTTTATATTTAGCATTAAAGGAAAATGTAGGATGTACCATGACATGTAGTTTGCAGATGTAAAATTTTGAGATGCTTAAAAGCTGTCTTTTGAATATGTGATTAAGGCCATTGTGGGCAATACTGCAAATCAGAGAGCATGAGTTATTCTGTAGCAGGCGTGCCCATGTAGCAGCCTCTGAGGCTGAAAAACAAAGCTTCTATGAGTGAAAGCTGAGTGAGCGTATGCTTACCACGTGCCAGCAGTCACTGTAGTCCATTTCTGGATTAGAGTTCAGCAGAGTCAGGTAGACAGCGTCAGCAGAACGGCCCACTCTACTCTTAAGAAGACTATGTGTCTGTGACTATGTGTCACAGAGACCATGTGCATCTTCATGTACTGTCTACATGTGTACTTTAAGTTCAAATACTGCATCTTAGTTCTGACTTGTATTTCATTTAATTCAATCCAACTTTTTTGTATGTTAAACCAGCCTGTCCTCAAGCACAGGAGGAATGGAAAGTGTTGAAGTGTTAATCTGAAGATTTGTATCATAACGGAGCAGGTGACTCATACCCAAAAAGTTACATGGCATACCAGTCCATTACCAACTCTATGAACATAATGTTACAAGATACATGTGCTCACACAGTGTAACACGGTCAACAGCTTGTTTCCATCCAAAAATTGCAGACGGGCACCAGGCTGCTCCCGAACCTTTTTACACATGCTCGCACAGAACTCACATTACTGCACCATCACCTGTCGTAGTAATAAAAATATATTTATTTTTATTCTAGCAGTTGAATGAAGACACATAGTAAATGTGTCCAATGTCATACAGAAACACTACAAACATACTGTGATATGTTGCTCTTTAGAACATATCTTCAGGATATGTAAAATGAACCATGTGCTCAGCTGTTAGTGTTGTCTTCATCCTGTGTACCACAGCCTCAATGAAGGCTATTCCACAAAGCCTTCTTTTGTGGGCACTTGTAAACTTAGCTCAATGCCTTTTCAACATAATCTAATGGATTTGTTCTCCAGCGTGTCCTTGTTTCTGAAGGTTTACAAGAAATGAAAAATGTTTTTGCAGTACATGAAAAAACTGTCTAGACTTGGGAGCAGAGTGGATGCGCACTGGCACATACCCACTTGACATCTGAAAAGGATTGATAAAAATAAATTGTAGAGAATTGTGAATACGAATGCACTCTGCCCCCAATTCTGACTTTTCTGAGATAATGTCCTATTCTTTTGTTTTTTTCCTCTTCCTGTTTTTATGTTGAGGAATTTCTTTGGCTGTGCTCTTATTCCTCAGCTGAGGTGTGGAGCTTGGGAGATAAGAGAATATTACCTGGCACTAACTCTGCCATTGTTCCACTGGACTAGCACCTTGTTACTCTCCCGGTCTCAAATAGTTTTAGAGATAATACAAGCTTATTCTACTGGAAAATTTGAGGTTATTAAAAGGAGTCACTGTGGAGAGGGAGAAAGGTTATTGCAGAAGGGGTGAAAAAGAGAAAGGGAGAGTGTGAGAGCGTTGTCCCACGGCTCTTACTTGCTCCTTCTGGCTCTGTGGCCGCGTAACAGTTCTCTGTTTGGACAGAGCAGACCTCGTGTGAGGGAGAAAATAAATGAAGAGAAGGAACAAAATGCAAGAATAAAAAGTCTGAAAGGGAGCAGAACAGGGGGGAAGGTCATAAAGGAAGAAAAAGAGAGAGTTTTGGGTGGTAAACAAACGGATGGTCACAGCAGCCAAAGATACAGTAGGACCAGTGCACCCACCACAGGCTGCACGGTGTATCGCTTGCATCAAACCTTTCATTTCCAACAGCTCTGGTTGAGCACTCACACACACGACACTGGAGTTTTGCACATGTGTGTTCTCATCGCATCCTGCCAAAACATTACGTACATGTACAGCCATTCAGTCGTGGCATATACTGCTTTTTGTACACTAGTACGCAGACACAGAGAGACACACACACACACACACAGAAGCCGGCATTTCAAGGCGTTTGTTCCTCTGTGAGGCAAAGAAGCAGCGTGACAGACCCCAGTGTGCAGAATAAAGACTTATCCGCTGTCATTCTCTCCTCACAGACCGGGGGATTTTGCATGGGACTTGCTGAACCTGGTTTGAGGTTGTTATTTATTTATTTCATCTGTTATCAAGGGCTTGGGAGGCATAACGTGCCTTTGGTGAGAAGGAGTACAATACGCTACAAACCCCTCCGTGATGGATTTCACTACTCAGATCCTGTGCCGCTTTGATTTATGATATAATATAGAGTGATACGCTGCTCATACTACACAATAGTGCCATACCCCATACTGATGTAATTCTAGCTCACTGTCACCTCTTAGCCTGTCACAGCCTGCTGTGCTCGAAAAAAGGGAAGAACCCTCAAATGCACTTCAAGGGCAATTTGATTGAATTAACCAGCCATTAGATGTATGAGATGAGCTGTAATTGCAGGGGTATTTATCTATGCAGATAAATGAGTTTTGACCACAAGGTCATGATACTGCTGTGCTGTTCTCAGGACAGCCAGACTGAGCATGTACCTGTTTGCTTCTGCCACGGCCGTATTGTTTTCATCTCTTACTGCTGAGCCTTGGTGATTCGCGAAACAAATTTTGCTCCTTATGGCGTTGGCGCTGATGGTATTTTTTTTTATAGACTTGCTCAGCAGCGCTCATTTCTCTCCCTCTTGTCGCAGTCCTCGTTAATGACTGAGAGAATAGGAATTAGAGGCAACAAATTAGCTGCAGTGTGTTCGTGTCAGTCAGGTGCAGTGGGAGCAGATGCTGTGAGCAGTTTACACGATCATGTCAACATGCTCTCTCCTTAGTTCGTGCTGTCTCTTGCTGTTTCTTTGTCCTTTCTCTATCTTTAAAACTCCATCTCTGTGTCTGTATCTCTGACTACCATTTGTATAGATAGATATAGATAATAAAAATTCCAATATATATTCCTTCTGTTTCCTGCAGGCCTGCCCCTGTTGTTCCCTCTGAGAGGAAGAGGAAGTGATGTCACGCCACCACCACCGCTTTGAGAGGGACTACCGGGGACCCTGGGAGCGAAGAGACATCCGTCCTTCTGGCCTACACAATGGAGGAGCCAATCATAGCTGTGCCTCTGCTGTTGTCAATGGCAACAACCGTCCGGGACTCCTTCCCCTCCCAGTCATCCCATCCCTCCTACCCACCCCGGTTACAGTTGCCGTGACAACATCCAGCAGCGACATAGCGGTCAAGCGAGGAATCACGGCAGCAGGATCGGTGGCTCCAGCATCGGCCAAGGTAAGAGCTCCGTCCAAAAACGGACGCCTGGGGAACCTGCGTCCTCCCACTTATTTTGGAAACGCGTCAGTGTTTCCTGCTGCTCTTTCAAGTTTCTCTTTAGATTTTGTCTCTTCCTGTGTCCACTTTTTAATCTCTGTGGACTTCCCAACTGAATATAATCTCCAACTTTCTCCATGCTATTGAGGCTTTCCAGCTTCTTTCCTTTTTTGCTGTCTTCCAGCTCTGCAAATGTTTCTGCACTGTCCAGCTCGTGCCTGTCTTTCATGCCTGTCTTCATGGTTCAACTGTCCCAGCTCTTCCAGGCCTTCCACACTCTCTCTCTATCTCTTTCTCTGCTGCCTCATGCACTCTCCACCCTTATCCCTCACTTCAGTTCTGCTACTCTCCCTGCACTCACTCCATCCAATGCCCCATTCTTGGCAAACCAATTTCCTTCCATCTTCATTTTCTCTCTCTGCCAAATGGCAGGCTTTTCCTGCCTTTTCCTCCTTGGTAATTTTTTTTCTTTCATTATGTAAATGACCTCTGACAGTGGCTCAGTGGCTGCTGCTGTCAGAACGGATGGTTAGTGGGTGGTGCTTTTCCAAATAAGCAAATAAACACAGAGGTCCATATCATTACACAATCACAAGAGTTAATATCAGACTTTTTGCTGCGCATTTCTTTTTCATTTGCTGTTAAAAACTCTTATTTTTAAATCAAAGTATAGCTTAGGCATATTGCCATGAATACAGTTCAAAATCAGTTGGGGTCTTCAGCATGGTTGGCTGATAAGTCTCAGTATCAGATTCTCTGCCGGCTGAATTTTAACTCCATACAGTGGTTCTTGTCATGCAACCCAAACAAGGACACACACACACACACGCACACACACACACACATAGCATGCTGTTAGAGTGTAAGGTCTTCAACCATGAGCCATGAAATCTCTTAAGGTCAAAGTAATCAGACACTTAAAACATTATCACCCTGCTGAACACTGCAGGGGCTTGTGTCCACACCGGCAGTGACGCCCCTGTGCCCTAGATAATAGCCATCAGAAATATAATTCATCCATTGGTAAGTGGTCTGAACACTGAAGAGCTGCAATCAGAAAGTGGTGATTGATTTTTGTTTACCCTCAGAGAGAAAGAGAGAGAAAGCAAGAGAGAGATAGAGAACCCAATACTGATTTGAATAATCAATGTTTTGTTGTAAACACACAATTGAGCTGTCCAGTAAAGAAAAATGGTCAAAAGTGTAATCAGCTGGTTCAGTTGGGTTGAGATCTGGTAAGTGCAACTTTTTAGCATATGATTCACTTTGTTTCCATATTCATCAGTTCATTCAGTGATCCTAAATGCCCTGTGTGGAGGCATCTGCATTTGCTCTACGTCTCCTCTCCTTTATTCAGGTTCTTCCTTTCATCTCCTCTGCTGCCTGTATATAATACACTAATTTCTTCAAGTGGCAGTAAAAACATGTTTGAGTTTGGCTTTGTTGTTTACGTTCCTAATTTGGCTGTGTATCATATTTGTTCTTGAGTTCAACATTTACTGAGAAAACTGCAGCTTGGAAGTGTCTGAGCCATACAGTTTGTGTTCTCTACCCCCTCGTCCAGGGATTTGCTCGCTATCTGGCTGTCAGCAGCGTGTGAAAAGAGGGGCCTTTACCAAAAAAGAGTTAGACATTTCAGGCTCTCCCCTGCCTCTGCTTCCATGGATACCATTCATCTTCTTTCCACACTCCTCCCTGCTATCAGATCATTTGCTTTAATTTAAACTTCAGCAGATCCATCTGGGATTTTTTTTTCCTTCAGCACCTTGCTCTCTTAGGAGCCTGTACTCTAAGAGCAGAGGTAAACAATGCTCTGGTAATTTAGTCCGTAAGTGCACATCATTAGATACCCTGCTGAATGCACTGACCACAGACACAGTAAATCTGCTCTGGCACCGTGTCAGCCCTTCCTTTTGTGCAGCTGAATAATTACATACATCCTGACAAAGTCTGGCCAACTCCCACTGTGGCCATTGTCATCATTCAATGGCTGCCAGAGCAATTAGGTGCCTTGCCTTGCACGTGAGCGCACATTTGTTTAAAGGTACACTATATGTGGGAATGCGTGTGTGCGTGCAGCAGATATTATGCAGATCCTTCCCTAGATGCCACTCTGTTAGCTTCATTCAGGGATCTACCTCTCTACTTTGTCTCGTCTCTGACAGTTGGGCAATGGAGACCAGCAACATTTAAAAAGGGAAATACCCAGAGTCTGGGCTCTGCTTTAATTATGGCATAGAAAAGATGCAAAGACCTAAAGAGTTGGCCAACACCACAGAAGCCTGTCTTTCTGTCTTCTTCCTAGCTTTCTGTTGTCCTCACTTGCTCCCTCTCTCTCTTCCTGTCATCTTCGATCAAAGCTGCTGGGGGTCACAAAGAGTGTGATGGACGGATGCAGCTCTGTCTCTGTGGTCCCTGTGTCTCAGCTCTGTCCATGGCTACACTAAAAAGCTGACAGACTGTTATTGATCTCTGCTGGTTGGAGACTCTCTCTTCATACACATAGAGGCCCTAGTAGAGAAACTTCCAATGGCTAGGCATATATGGGAGTGTGTGCATGAAAGTGGCATCCCTGCTCATTATATAGCACTGTCTACTGTGCACATATTAGTATTAGATATTACTGTGTAGTAAAACCATAAAGGGATTTATCATTTCCCTTGATGTTAAAATGGAGTTGAGCAGGTGTATAATGTTACTGGGTATTTTTGAGGTCTGTTACAAATAACCTTATCTGGTCTGTTTTATTTTTAATGATCAAGGGAAGCACTATCTGGTTTGCATAATGGTGCCGGTGTGTGTTTGTGCACGCGCGTGTGTGTACGCACACACCCATATGGAGTGCACACGTGTAAAGGTGTGCATATGTGTGGGTGTGTGTAGGACAAATGCTGAGAGTTGAAAAGTGCCATCTGCTCATGTTGTCCATCGTGATGTAAAGCTAACCACATGGAACAGTGAACTATAGTTAATTTAGAGCTACACTTTGTTACACCCCGCCGGGCCATTAATTAATTTTTATGTATTTTTGTGCTGCTGTCGTGGATATATCGTCACTGCACACACTAAATCCATATTGTTAAAACCACAGCTCTTTCTGTCTCCTGCTGATGAGCAGGATTTCTCTGTCCACTTTCACCTCATCATCTGTTCTATTTCGTCCAAATGATACTGCGATGAATGATATCATCTTAAAATGTGAATAACATTCCGCTTGCTAGGTAATAATTAAATGTTTAGTTTTTTTCCAAATGAAATGATTGTGCAGTGTGTTGGCTTTGCAAAAACCAACCACACTGTCGGTCCAGGTTTTTACCAAGTATTTTAACGGCTGAGCAGCTAAAGTTTGACCAAAATAAACTACAGTTAATAAAGTTCATGTTTTTCACCACCCTGGTGGTTAACAATGAAGGTTTATATTCATTATAAGCATGAAGAGGCTGGAGAGATTTTGTGCATTCTAGTTTGTTTTTGGCAAAGAGCATTTTTGGAGAATTTAAACTCTACACCATCGTGCATGGTGTTCGTGAAAGAAACATTACCCCAGACGCCTTTTTGGCTGTGTCCATTCCCTTCAAGTGAAAGGTTTTGTGAAAGATCTCTGCTCAGTCAAATGGTTGCATTTTAATGTTACAGCCCGATACTGAGTGTTAGTGAGGATTTGATGAGGTTTAAACATGGGCCAAAGCCAGAGTTTTTATCTGCTAAAACATTACTCAAAGTCTCTTCCCACAGATAGCCCACTGAAATGTGGATTTCCCTGCATGGTCTAATCCCTTAATATGAAATTTTAAATCCATACTCCTCTGGTATTTAATAGCAGCAGCACTGGACTTTGTATTTCTTTACCCAATCCTTATCGAACACACATGCGAGGAGCCCCGCTTGATATTAAAAGAGTATAGTCCTTGATCCAGAGAGTGCCACAAACTAATGCAACACCCTTGGTATGGCTTTTTTTTCTGGTTGTGTTGATTCTCTGTATCGCTGGTATTTTTATTGACTCTTTTTTTTACATCTCATTTATATCTGTGTAGAAATTTGCTGATAGACTTTGGTTTCTGATCTACAGAGCAGTCTCAAGCCAGCAGAGTGAGCTATTTGTTTATCCTGCAGGCACCTCATTAGTATAATGTTGGAAACAAACTTAAAGCAAGGTAGCATTCTTCATTTCTGTGTGCTGTGTTGTTCTACTCAGCAAGATGTAGTGCAATAGCAGGATCTTTCAGATAAATTCAGTTTGGCAGATTTAAAGAGATTCTGTAATATTACCCACTGCATTTTGTAGGTACTTGTATGTAATAGCAATAGTAGGTAATAGCTGAAAATCAAGAAGGCATTTGTGTCCAGATCACAAGAAGTCTCATTTTTCCAATTACCTCCTACAGTCTTGTTTATTCAGTGTTTGCAGGACTACAGTAAGCAGCAGCACTGTCTCTCATTGATGAACACTGGGCTTGAGTACTTCAAAGTCGGTCATGAGAAGTTTCAGTATTAGCTGTCAGTTGACCTTGTGGCTACATATTTACTGTGATCTTAGTAGTTGCTGTGCTGTCATGACCGTTTCTGAAACCGTGACAACTAACAGGAGATGACATCATTTAAAGCAAAAACAACATTCATTTATTTAAATCCACCAAAAATAAAAAATACAAAAGTCAGTAACTGTGGCAGCCAGTAAAGCAGCAGTGTGAGTATGAAAGTTAAATTATTACATAAAGGGGGAAAACAAAGAGAAAAATTATGCCAGTATCCCTTGTCATGAGAAAGTGTGTGTGTGTGTGTGTGTGTGTGTGTGTGTCCCTGTAGTACTAGGAGCACTGGGCCCCGTTGTTACCAGTTACTGTTGACGTGACCACGCATAGTGCAACACAGAACATACAGACAAACATTTCACTCATCTTACAAAGGCCATAGTTTGCTTGTGCAGCTCCATCAGCAGCTGGCTGATCCACCTGCAGCGGTGAAAGGCCTTTTCTACCTGCTGCTGTCAGGCTGAACACCCTGCACTGTTCCCAGCAAGCCAGCAGCCACTTTACGCACTGCAGTATATGAAGTATCTCCTTAACACTCTCAACTTTTTTTCTCACCTTTGCTAGAAATATGTGCCATATTGCACCTCACGTAAACACACAACAATGTGCAATATTACACCTCATGCACATACGCTGATGATGTAAATATTTATTTTTTTAGGAAGTTATCATTCTTTCTTGATGTAAATATTTCTTTTTCTCCAGCTATGCTCAATAGGTTCCCTCGATTATATCCTGCTGCTGCAATGATGTGACTTTTCCCCTGTGGGAATAATAATTTTCATCATATCGTATCTTACAGTCATAGGACTGCTGGCAAAACTAAAGGCGGTAAACAATAAAGCTGGATAACTTGATATTAGCTTTATTTCTTCTTATTAAAAGGCATCCCCACCAAAGAGCGTTACTGCAGCTTCAGATACGATACCTACCGCTGTTTGATCTTCGGCTGATAGGGATTCAATGTAATACCTGCTGCTGGCAGTCCATTAAAGTGGTTTTCCCCAGCAACACCACATGAAGTGTTCTGTTCTGCTGAACACGTCTCAACAGAAAGCACTATACATCAATTTCTTTTGAATGGTTTTTTTGTCACACCCCTTTTGATGAAAGGATCATCATCCCATGTCAGATCTCGCCACCTGGCAGAGATTTTTTTTTAATGGATGGTTGCTCCACTCCCATTGCCAGTGCATATATTTAAAAAGTACAGTCGTATGAAATGAGAAAAGTGGCATATTTATGTCGTGTTTTTGCAAAGGTCTGTTTTGAAAGCTCAGGTAAGCTGACAGCACCAGTCAATAGAGCTCATCTTGAAACGAAATCGCACATTGTGTCGTGTTGGTCATTGATTTCAGCCAGGTCAGAGCGGCAATAGATTCGAGACGACCCCATGCTGTGGCCAACACAACATGGCATCCAGAGAACAGCAGGTGTCGTGGCCTCACTCCGACACAATCAAAAATGAGAGAAAACTCACAAAAACTACGACTCCTGTTGAGTGATATATTTTCTTCCTGGGCCAGTTTGAGGCATCTGTGTCATTCTCCACGGAAGTGACACATGAGTGGCAAGGCGAGCAAATTACAATGAAATATATTCTGGTCAGCTTTGGAACATTCAACGTTTTTAGGGCAGCTGCAGGAACAGCATGTAAATTGACAGCGTGCTGTGACTGTGCATCACCTTTGTAGTGCATTAGCAGCGGTTTAGCTTTTATTCTTGTATTTTTCTATTTATCTTTTCGCTTTCCTGGGCTCTTAAATTTGCATCAAGAAAAACTCTTTGTGTGAACATCACTCCCATGTCAGGCAGCCTGGTAATGAACAGGACTGGAAGATTCCTAAAGTTTCTTAAATCATTGAATCTCTATTGAGGCTGAGGCTAAAAGCGAAGAAGTCTTTTGAAAACTGGGATAACCTTGTGTCGAGTTGCTGTGAAATATATTGAATATGAGATGATTAAAGTTTAAGAAGGAGCACGCTGGGGGAGCTGGATGAGGGAGACAGAACGGAGACAGGAGGGAGGAAGGGGGAGTATGTGTGTGTGTGGGGGGGGGTGACAGGTGAGAGCTGCTTTTGAATTAGCTTCACATTTTGGAGAAAAGTACAATTGTTCTATCAAACAGTGGAATTTTATCATCAAGATAAGATGAACCTTTACATTTCCAAAGCAGACAGCCTCACCATGGGGCATTAAAGAAAAACCTGCCCCCCTATGCCGAAAGGCAAAAGCACTAAACATAGCTGAAAGAAAGATGATTGGTTCACAGCTTGAATAATATAACCCAACTGGCTTTTTCACTTCACACTTGATGCTATTTCATTATATAAATCTGAGTGTTTAGACTAAACCAGAAATCTTGCTGTCAATGTGTCAATGTGTAACTTTGCTCCATGATGCTTAAATCCAATGAAAATTTAAATATATATAAACTCCAAATTCTCCCAAATCAGTAAGAAGTGCAGTGTTTCTGAGGTGCTTTATCTTTTTCTGAGGAGCAGAAAGGTAAACAGTCTTCGCTCTGCTGCCAGGATTTGATTTATTAGCTTCTGCTCTATGTGTTGTCATTCTATCACGGACTCGCATTCACAGTGAAAATGCCATGAAAATCCATCTCTCCGAAGACGATTCCTCCGACAAAGACCGAACTGATTGATGAGAATTACTTTATTTCACCACGGAAGCTTTCATTCATTATCCATGCAGCATCATGTAAAACCTGAAGGTTTTTCAGGAGGTGAGTCAAGTGTCTCTCTGTGTGACTTTCAGTGTTTGAGCAGTTATGCAATTTTAAATACAGAGGGCCAGAGGTCTGTTGCGGATTTTGTTCTTTGTAAAGTGGTTAAGTGGTGCATGTGTCAGGGTACATTTTAGCACTAAAAGTCAGCTTGTCTGACACCAAGCTGAGATGAACCTGTCAGCTGCTTCTGCTATGTCCGTCTGGTCGAAATGTCAGTTTGGATAAAGACAGCTCTCAGTGGGTATGCAAAAAACCGTCCTTTAAGCGTTAGACGTGCCACTATTAAAAATGCCACTTCGCTTTTGCTTCTGATTGAATTTTTCCTCGCTGGGAAAACAGGATTTTTAAATTCTGGGCACCACAGAGTAGGCACGCTGCTTCCAAGGAATATATTCATAACTTGTCTAGTTAGATTGCATATAACTGATTGTCTGACAGTGTATGAACTAAGCATCACAATGTTCCTTCTCTGCTATTTTGTTTTCTATTAGCTGCGTCTTAGTTCTTTATAATCTTTTCCCCAATAAGCACAAACATCATCATCATGTTTGTGGACAAACAATTCCACTGTCAGACATCTACAACAGACTCATTAAGAAACAAGAGACCTCAAGGGAGCAGAGCACGGATTAAGCTGTGATTTTCCTTAAGATGATGTATGGAAACTTTTGAGTCTTAACGAGAAGCAGTGATTGTGTGTTTACCGGGAGCAATTGCACCAGGGTCTGGAAGTCTCGGCACCATGTGGGGAGAATTAAAGCTTTCCACTCGGAATCAGACCAGGCAGCACTGCAGTGATTGCTAATCAAGGACAGAGATACAGAGCCAGGCATAGACAGAGAGAAAGCATAACAGAGTAGTGAAAGACAGAAAGACAGACAACTCAGTCATGAGAACTGCACACTGTCAAAACTGTCAGAGGAGAGGCACTGTGAAAAGGGAACTGTCAGACCTCAGCATTTGAAATCAGGTGGAGGGAAAATAGAGAGTCATGAATGTGTTGACAGATTTATCAGAAATCTCACACCCTCATCCCACAGTCAGGACATCATCATCATCTTTTATTGTCAACAGAAAATATTGACAGCCGTCGTGTTGATTTAAGAAAAGAAAACAGTCCATACAGAAATGAAACATTCAGCAGATGTGGGACGATAGCGATGCAACAGGTCAGAGACCAGGTGATGGTAGCTTTATCTTTGTCTTGTCAATCTCACAGTGACAGGATGTTCCACAGGTTTCATCCAATCCATATCCTCTCATGGGTCCTGGTGCGCCTGTCTTCTTTTCTGTAGGTGCAGGATCCCAGCTGACCTTTTGTTCCAACAATGGAGCTCTGCATTCATTCATCCTGCTGCCTGTCTTTCCTATCACAAGTCTGCAAACCCTGGCCAGGTCCTGATTCTTTCTGCTTTAGATGTATCTGCGGGATTTCAATCCTTCTGGAGAAAATCAAATAGAAAGCGGAGTGGGTTATTGTTCTAAAAAACATGGCTATCCCAAAATAGTTCACCTTTCAGGGTTACGGCTTTGTGGTGGGTTTGTGTGGTTACAGCGAGCTTTACAAAAGGCTGCAAGCACGGCTTTGGCTGGAGAACAGAAGATGGTCCAGTAAGGGCTTGCTTACCTTTTTTATTCTGTTGTGTGTGTGTGGGGGTGGGAATAGAAATCAGCCTCCTCAACACACCAGCTGTCTTATGAGCCTGGCTCCAAACTGACGGCCTGATGGCTCAATCTAATAACCAGTCATCGGATATCAGATTCAAATCTCTCTCTGCTTTGTGAAAGATGAGATGCAACCCTTTCTCTATTTATGTCACAGTGACTATGCAATATGAGTGTGTGATATTGAAAGAGCTGAGGAGTATGTTGTCATCCAATACTGTACATCTGCTCTCCCAGCAGTACACAGAGATCATTGTCTCACTGACGGAGCAGAAACTGGCACACTGGACGTCACTGCGCCCACAAAGGTGTGTTTACAAAGTGCAGATTCATCTCGGAGGTTCTGCCTCGCTGTACCTCTCCTGGTCTTTGAGGTGCTCTGTGTCCTGCGCCCAGAGATGGTTTGGAAAATTGGGAGCAGCATCTCGATTGATGAAAGCAACAGTCATGGAAACCCCCTTCCACACTTTATCACTCTTTGCTTTTTATCTCCCGCCATCACACTTCCATTACTATTTCTATCTAATTCTTCAGCACTCCCCCCGCCCCCGCCCGCTTCGACCACCACCCCTCCAGCCACTTCAAACAACTGCTTGTCTTTGTTGAAGCATAGATCCTCATTCCTGTGTCAGCGTTGCCTCCCTCTGAGCGCGCTTGTGTGAAATTGGATTGCTGATCCGTTGGCGCTGAGTGGCAGAGATGTAATATGGGATAGCGGCAACCGCATGCTCTGATGCTGGAGACAGCTGTTACAGGACACCAAGGGATCACAGATGACGCTTGACTCCTCGTCCTCGTCTCTTCCAGACTGGAAATGCTCGCAGCAAATCTCATGACAACATAAAGGAGAACATCCCTGGACAACAGAAACACACAAGGCTTTCATCGGGCACGTTGCAATCCTGTGGAAGGTTGTCAGACTTACTCCTTTAGTTTAAGTGTCAAGGGGTCACTGGTGATCCCCTGGCTATTTGAAGTGGCTGTCGTATTAGATTTACCATTACCATTTGCCACCACTTCACCACACGCCCTCCGTTTCCTCATCATAGGTTGAAAGGTCTTTGTCAAAGGGGAAAGTGACACTTGACCCATATTTATGTTGTCATTATCACATATCCGCCCTCTGTTGGCCTTCAATGTGTGTGTGAAAAGTTTATAGTTTGTTCCCAGCTTGAATTATGTCACCGGTGTCCAATTTTCTCAAGTTTCCACAGTAAAACTAGTATAAGGCACTCACAGGAAACTCAGCAGCATAGTCTGTGTCTTCATTCTCCATCCCTATGCTTAGTTTGTTCCAAACAAATATAATTTTGGTGGAGATATGGCTGAATCCACTGCTTTCTCTGTCAGCTGTCACCCCACTGAAATGTCTGAAACAGCACCAAAAGTAGCTTATTTAGTTATACTCTGGCAAAAAAAAGGGAATTGATTGGGTTCCAGCTCACTACAGCTGCTGTTTTTACTACTAAAAAAAGACCGATTTCCATCTTTTCTACTCAAAAGATTTTGACTTGAAAACATACAGCGTGAATCAAGTTTGAAATCAGCCATGTAAACTCTAATTTACACCCGTGTACTTGCAATTCATGTGAGGTCTCTATTTATAGAGAAGTGCAAAGTAGATGCTAATGTCATACAGCACTAATGTCAGGGAAAATCTTGACGCATAGTGTGTTCAAGTTGGTCTAGGAAAAAAGTGTTTGCTGCATATTTTAGAGGTGACTTTTTTTTTAACAGTAAAGAGAAATTCAGTGAACTCAAAAGAGGACACTCTCTAGTTCAAGGCTGTCATTCATGCATCTATGTAATTGAGCACATCATCAAATGAGCGGATCAGCTGTCTGGTTGTTCAAAGACCCACACTTAGTACCCATATTCCCCTTCAAGTGTTAAATGAACCCCCTGCTGAGCCTAGCTGATTGTATGTCATTTGGTATTCGACTGATGGGGAAAAGAAAACTCATCTCAACCCCCCCCCCAGAGCCTTCCCAGCCTGTCCCTTTGTCTGTCCTGTTTCACAATTGCACAGTAAAGAGCGTTGGCATTTAAAAAGGTCCACATGTGGAGGGGTTGACATTAAAAGTGCTGCCACCTTAAGGTTAACTCCATATGAAAGGTGAGGATGAATGCAGGCTTTTAAAGCATCAGTGGTGTCACGAGGAATATCAGATATCAGCGAGGAGACGGACAGAGGAGCGTTTAAGATGCACAGGTAAACAATACACCAACGGTTCGTCTGGCACTTGGCTCAGCTTCAGCTCACACCTGCGGTGCTTTGGTCTGCAGGTGCTCTCAGCAGCAGCTATGTGCGGGACACTGAGGGGGTTTTCATGCTTTGCTGCTGCTGTGCTGCCAAGGCTCTATTTGTGCAAATGAATCTGGCTTCTGAAAGAGTAGTTATGGACATTGCTCTTGAACGCTACCTCGGGCTGAAAGTACAACATTTACTCTTTCATTCTTGTTTGAAATAGGTGGACTAAAAGTGCTTGCACTTTGTTTTACTGTAAATAGACACTGACAGCCCTTTCTTTGAAAATTTCTTTGCTTGACTTGGTAAGGTTTTCAGTCGGTTGGACAGAAGAAGACAATCAGGAAGGCTTAAAAAAGAGGCCTCTTGAAAATTGTAGGAAACAAAATCATTAGCCAATTGACTCTGTGCTCGCCTCCCCTCCTGAGCTGATATCCGGGAAGTATCTTGGCAACGTTTCGTTTTGTTTCAGTGTCTTTACTGAAGGACACACAACTTACAGTACACAGTGTTTTGAATAGAGGAATTAATTTGGATTTGGTTCTGGGAGACATGTCTCAATAACTATTAGATGGATTACAATGGAACACTGTACAGGCATTTACAACCTCCAGAGGATGAAGCCTACTGATTTTACAGATCCTCTTGACTTCTTCTCAGGCGATACCATGACACTGACCTTGTTTTTTAGCAGCATTCACAACACTCAGGGTGGGTTACCGTGAAATTATGTGCAGATATCCACAGTATGCCATGACCTAATGACTTTGGTGATCCCCGGTGAATCTTTCATCATCAAGCATCTTCGGGTGATGATTTTAATTTGTGCAGAGCTGCAAGACTACAGTAGTGTAGTGATGGATTTTGCATAATTACCACAGCATTAGTAAAATTTGAGGGCCATTACAACTTAAACAAAACAGTAAGAAGTAAAACTATACTGATATTTTATTGGATATTTTGCACACTGACAGCTTTCCCAGCCCAACAGTACAATTAAAACAAAAAACAACAGAAAGAACCAGTCTAATGTGCATTATTATACATTCATCAACCATCGTCACAAATCATGTTTGCTCTGTCACAAAACAAATGTAGGTTACACAGTGCTTTAAGACATTGCTTTTAATTTTAATTCAAGAAGGTTCTCATTATGACAGACACTCTTCTTGGACTGGAGTTTTTTTTTATCTTCCTCTCATTATATTTCCATTTCTCTCTGTCTGTTATTCGACTGTCAGTCCCTATTATTGTGGTTTAGTTGCTGTGGGTCTTCCCTGTGCACTGTGCTCTGGGGATCTACAGCCAGCCATTTTAATAATACACACATAAATAATAGATATATTTTAAATGCAAATTCTAATGGGGACTTTTGGGGGTGACTCAATCATGCAGCATTTGTGGTTTGACCTTAACTCAGGCTAACAAATTACTGGGAGCTTGGTGTTTCTCATTAGGAGCTGCACGCATCATCACACCGCAAAGTACTCCTCCACCATAACCATAACCACAGTATGCATCACATAAATGTTTGCCCTCCATCTTTACACAATTTAGTAGCTGTGACTTTTTACATGAACATAAACACTAAATCAGTGTGAAGTGTAAGAGCAGATGTGTTGTAAGAGCAACTTAACGTTAGCCTGATATTGAAGCAGAATACGCAGACAGACACTGGCACAGTAGCTATTTTTGTTCTGTTTCTCAAAAATACATTTTCTTTGTTAAATAAAGTTGATGATTATTAATTAGTCCAAATAATTATGAGAATAAGCCCAGGAGAAAAAACTAATCTCATCAGTAAAATGATCAATACTACTATTGAAAAATGATCCATTACATGTAAAATTCCTCCATTCAAAATCCTATAAGCAGAGAAATATTATTAGCAAAACCTGGCCACTGAAACTGCTTCATTAGGAAATCAGTCACTCATTCTTTAATATTTTTGTCAAGAAAGTTTCAGTTTTATGGAGTTTACTGTATGTGGGGCTCACTAACTGAAATGTTTAGAGGAGGAATCACATTTGGGTGGAACTGCTAAATGACAACAACAACATACAGTTTTTTTGTGTGTGTATGTTTTATAGTTGAAATGAAGCTGAGTGGAATAAAATGTAGTGTAAAATGTAAACACTGAAAATAAAAATGCCACAGTATTATATCCAGGCAGTACTGTAGCTGAGTGAATGCTGGCAGATGGTATACTCACAGCCTGTAAAACACTGGATGAACTTTGACAAATATCTCAGTGATCTCAAGCTTCCGTCCCATTCATCTATTCAGTCATTTACTCTCGGCCCCTGCTTATATCCTGCTGAGGATCACAGGGCATATCAGCACACACTGATTGAGAGTTAAACCATGGACAGGTCACCAGTCAATAACTGAGCTAAGACACCCAACCTGCACATGTCGACCGACTCAGACCTCGTTGCTGTGAGGCAGCAGCGGTAACCGCAGTGCAACTGCTGTGCCATTCGTGACAATAAAGAAATAAAACAGCTGTGTATTTGGAGACTATTGAAACAATCAATCTGAGCTGTGTAGATTCACAGACATTTACTGCATCTTGCGGAAGAATTCTAAAATGTGTTTCAATCAAAGAGGTAAGACATTCAGGCAGTGGATGAAAGTGCAGCAGATATATTTCTGCAGTACATTACTGTAGAAATGGCTCTGTATGGACAGGTTTTTATTAATTCTGTTGTGATTAAGGCCATGTCTCACTGATTAGATGAAAGGTTTACATTAGACAGGTCTTGACTGAAATTCTCCAGTCCTGTGTTGTGACAGTCGCTCCAGCCCTGGCTCCACCAGAATCAACAGTGGAACACAGACCCACCTACAGCTCCAAGTCTCTCCAGATCCCTGACACATGTTGGAAAAGTCAACACAAAAATGCCGCTCATCATGTGAGACACAACAAAAGGCCACACTGTTTGTATTCGTCTGTAATTCTGCTCTAATAACAGAACTGCCAACTATATTGCAACTGTAATCAGATTAGATACTTCTGGGAAATAACAGCTGATAATGTTTGAAGAGGAGGATAATATCCCTATTCAAATTAGCCTGCAAATTGGAATGGAATAAATTGTCTGTTCAACATAACATTTTACTGAGTCTGGAGGCAAAGCAATCCAAAAGTAATTGAAGGCAATTAGATTATGATTACTAAATTTGATTAATCTGGTAGATTACACTACTGGTTGACAATTTGTAATAGATAATCTGTAACAGGTCGCTAATATGTAACAGATTTTTTTTTTTCTTCAAGTAATCCTGCACTCTACAGATGCACTGCAGCACTGTGAACAGAATACTGGATGTTTTCTATAAATAATATTTGTCACTGCAATATGAAGTTCTGCTCTCTGGAGTAGCAACCACTTAAAATTAGCATTAATTGAATTTTATTATTTGGCTCTTAGTTTTGCTACACTGTGAGTCCTCCCAGACTGGGTTAACAGTGACATCAGCCTATAAAGTTATTTCCAACAAACTAGAAGTAAACTAATTTCACTATAATCAATCATTGTCAGTGTAACAGCTTTATTAAATCACGTAATTACTTTATAATTGCTTGGTGCTGAAGTGGAGCACTTCTTTACATACCAGGGTGATTACGCTTTAAATTGCTGTACAGGTGTGCGAGCTACTTGTGTGTCCTGACACTCATCAGCAGCAGCAGCAGCACCAATCGGTGCGAGAGTACAGGACACTCCTTGCTTTGTGTGTGACTTGTTTAAGATGCACTGATCTCTGTCGGTGTAGTCGTGTTGTCTCGGTGCCAGTGGACTTGGCGGTGTGAGTCGGTGTCGTTCTCCGCCTGCCATGCCAGGAGGTACTGTCTGTCATTGCCTGTCATTTAGACAAAAAGACAGAGAGAGAGAGAGAGAGAGAGAGAGAGTGTGTGTGTGTGTGTGTGTGTGTGTGTGTGTCATGACTTGACACAAATGAAAATGTAAGGTATGATTGTTGTATCACTGCCTGCTCCCTTCCATTATGACATCCCTTGTTCATTTGATCCATTACTGGTGCTATTGCTGTGAGCTATAGCCTAAATGTCAGCCCAGTTTGAGTCATATTTCCATTTTGCTCAGAAATGGAGGATGTCTCTGTCCCATAATGCTGCCTCTCCCTCAGCGTTGAGGTTGTTTTTGTTGTTGTTGGAAATCCTCCAGCTGCCATCTCAATTAAGAAACTGATTTCGAGGGCCCGTTTGCACAGTCCCGCCACATCTTGAGTGCCTCCTGATGATGCGTGGTATGTCAGAACAGCGCGTAAAGAGACCGCTCTCAAGGTCAGATTGAAATTGGAGCCATTTCATCATGAAGCATTATGGGAAGTGCGGTGCATCTGAGGGGGCAATAAATATTGTCAAACGCGAGCCAAGTGCAGTGAGTGTACGGCACTTGCAAGTGTTATTTTTAGAGACAGGATTTATTGTGGATGTGTTTCTTTTTGCACGGCTGTTCAAATGTAGCAGAAATATGACCAACCTTCCGGTGATGTCAGGACTTGATTGTCTTTTTGTCTTTACGCCATCATCACGAGTCCTGACACACAAACTTGGTAGGGGGGTTCACTTCAGACCATGGAAGGAGTATGGCAAAATGTCATTAGCATCGCGTTTCATTTGGGTTAAAGGGACCTTTAACAACATTTGTCAGCAATCGCAATGTGAATATTGTACGTTGTTCAAAATGAAGGCTGTGGCTCCAGACAGGTGTGTTAATCTGCTGGGGGAAAACACACACCACTAGGCTGCCTTCTCCTCAAATGACTTTGCTAAGTTAGTGCCAAAAAAACTGGAAAATGAAGAGAATATTGAGTGTGTTCTGCATTTTACAAGATCATGTCCTTCATTAACACAAAACCCCCTCAAACTATTAGATCTAAGATGTCACGATTCAGACTGGCTCACAGATTCGACAAGAAGCGGAAGTTATAATGTCTCTGCTCCAATGGGCGTTTTCAGTTTGACACAAACCTGGTTCTGTTCACTCGCTGGACAAACTCTGAAATCCTCTTTCAGCAGGATGTGTCAGACACCAATCAAACACAGAATACAGGTAGACTTTTACCAAAGGTGCAAAGAGCTGGGCTTACATTTTGTTTTGTAGACCTAAAGTCTGTTATGAAAAGTCTTTGCAAGTGTTTTCTAATTCATTTTGAAGGGCAGTCAAGGCTGCAACACATTAAACCACAGAAAGTCCGGAACAATCCAGTTGAAAATCGACTGAATTATTATCTTGGGCTTTGTGAACTCACAACAGAGATTATTGAAAATGGGGGTGAATGTCTTGTTACTGCAAATTTTGTCTGCCATCTTCAAAATGAGCCACTTTATGCAGATAGTGTGCGTTTGTGTGTGTGTGTTTGTATTTCTCTCAGGAGAATACACGCAGAGTGAAGAATGTGTGGGTGTGTCTGTGCTCTCCGGCTGGATGATTACCTTGACGAGGTTAAAAATGAATAAGTGCAGCTGAATAAAACTGTCTGTGATTCCTCATTGAATGACAGCTGCTGATTTAAACCATAGTGCCCTCACAATAAAAACCTGACGCAAATCTGAGCAAGGTCGTCGCCGTGTAGTGAATATGTTTGCCTACAAGACAGCTGGAGTCTTATACCAAATTGTCTGAAAGAAGTTGAGTCCAGAATTGCTTATAAAAAGAAACTTGAAATACCCCAGTCTGTATTCAGACTTAATACATTTCATGTTTCTAATAAAGACAATTTGCCCTTCACAAAAAAATCCTTTAAGAGATTTCTGTGAATTTTAAGACTTAGAGTATTAAATCGCAGCTTGAATGTTAATCCACCAATTATAGTAACCCAGTAGTATAATATATGCTGTTCCAGCCTGTTTTGGCTGCACAGTGAGTACTTGTCTTTTACAATTAAAGTACATTTTGCTGTAATGTAACGCTTACATATTTTGAATTTAAGTAAGATTATGATTTCCTTGTAGAAAAGAAAAGAGAAAAGAAAAACTGTCCTGAAAAGAAAAAACAAGTCACATTTTATTGTTAGAGGACCCCTAGTGGCTGTAATTATTATGAAGGAATGTAGAAGAAGTGAGGCGATGCCGTATAAAGAGTGACGAAGCCTGTCTTTGATGGATGGGGCAATAAAAAAACATATGACTTTGTTTGTTTCCCCTTTGAAACCAGTGGCTGTCGTTTTTTTAAAAACAACCTTTATGAGCTCAGGTTTTTGTGCTTGAAAGAGACTGAAAGTCTAGTGATCTAATGAACTTCATCAACTGCTCTAATCCACCAGCATTCACAGCTAACATTATACTGAAGCACTCTGGCTATAAAAGCCTTTAATGTTGAATGGCTGAGAACTGGCTGTGAAACATTTTAGCAAAAGCTGTTGTCAGGGTAAAAGAGTTAAATGCAAACCCAGACATGACATGGAGAAAATGGATTTCAGGTGTTGTTACTGTAGACCCCAAAGAGCATCTTTGTTCTTCTGAATTTTGAAATGACTTTTTTTTTACTTAGCATCTTTAAAGCAGACACAATCCTCTTTCCTCTCTTTATAATGTGACATTATTGTAGCTTGTGTTTGTCTTTCAGTCTGCTCCCGAGCTGTTTCTCAGAATGTGATGTAAATGTGTTGCACTCACTCTAAATCTGCAATTTAGCAATAATACAGACCCCTCTTCTTTGTTACTGAAATGTTTTTTTTTTCACTTCCAGACATAATGTTCTTTCTCCCATGTCCAATGTTTTTTATTTTGTATTAAGGTGCCCCTCAAATATCTAGGCTGAGCTATCATTATCAAGTAAAAGGGATATTTTTTCTCACTCTCTCTCTCTCTTTCTGCTAAAGGTACCTACTGAACATTTATTGTGGTCAAAGAAAAAGAAAACATTAATATTTATCAGGTGGAAACACAAAGAGAAGACGAAATGTAATAGGTGTTCTAATTCAAATCCTTTAAATTTGTATTGAGCGAGGTAAGGATGTGACCAGAAATCTCTTGGTGTGTGACCTGCATATTTTCCTGGTAAATGAGACATGTTAAATGATGTGCCAGAGGGAAAATGGGTCTTTTCAAGCAGCACACACTGTTCCGATCATCACAGATAACCAAGCTGGAAGGCCAGGGACCTAATTTAAGGGCTATTTACCATACGCCAGATTTTCAATGGAGCTGCGCCTGACTGCAGAAATGGGAGAAAATTTGAGAAAACCCTGCAAGAGGAAAAAAAAAAAAAAAAAATTTAAACCATGCATGGCACACAAACACAATCATTTTATAGTTTCTACAGTTTACAAAGACACCGGTAATTAATAATTCTGCCTTATCTTGAGGTTCTTTGCTGTGAGTGTTTTGTGAGCTCCTCCCGACTCCTAGTAGTGTGTGCACTGAAAACGAAGCACTACAGGAAGAGAGGACCGGCTTTCATCAAAAACAAAAAGGTGGGACGTGATTAATTCCATGGCACATCTTCTGGTCGTATCACCCTTGACTGATTCATGAGGCTGGAGCAACAAAGGGAGCACCGTTTTTAATCAGAGTCATAATCCTAGATCAGCACTAAAGCAGGATTTGTCTCTAAACGCCTGATTGTTGTCACTTCTCAACATGTTTAGACAGCTCACAGTAGAGGTATAACAATAAATGTTGAACAATGAGCTTTCTCTCTTTGTCTTTCTGTCTTTGTAATCTTTCTCTCATTATCTTGGCATTACTTTGTTTGTATCTTATCTTCTTCTTTTTTTTTCTTTACCTCCCTTCTTATATTTATCCCACCCATAATCTTCCTTTTATTAGCCAGACTTCCAGCTTTCTAATATGAAGGACAGTTAAACCAATAAGTTATGAGTCCGTCTTCCAAGAAACACTGCAGCACCAGTCATTTCAATTAATAAATATTTGTACATTGAATTATGACTTGTCTGCATTGGGAGCAAAGGAAGAAATGATGATGTTGTTATAAAGCCACAGCCCACAGATGCGTGAGAGGCTTGATGCTAACTCGGGTCGAATAAAGAATTTTAGTAGCATAATGAAAATGCATCAAATAATAGTTTTGTGCCCTAATAAAGGGATATGAAGAAACATTTACAAGCAAAATGATTTAATTTGTTTGAAAACAAATTGCACACAAGGATTGTAATTATTTCTGCTTCAAAGTGAGTTCATTTAAAAATTATTTCCCAGAGGTTGAGCATTTACTTGCGGGGTGGCGTAGCTCATGCAGTGTAAAGAGTGTAATCCAGGTCATTTAATGTAGCTATACAATTTATAGATGTCCCCTAAATGCCTCACAGGTGTACACTTCACTGTTCAGTGATATACCCAACATGTGACCCAAAGTGTCAGGCTGCTGATCCTCCTCCAATCAGCCAGTTGAGGTGGATTCTTCCTGCACATCCCAGTGAGATGTTTCGCTCACGTTCAAATGGGTGGACCCAGAATGCAGCTTGCAAATCATCACAACAATCACAAAGTTATTCTCATGGATGGTGCTGGTAGAGGTTTGCCTTTTCAACAGACATTACATTTTTCTTCTCCATCCATGTGCAGTGGTGGCAATTATTCTTGCAGCTACTGGTCATTACGTTCCACCATCTCGCCGACAACACCTGGTTTCATCTGATTTTGGAGAACTTACAGTTAAGCAGCTGCACACAGACAATTTAGTCAGTTAATCTGAAAAGAGTGAAACAAGGGTGTTTTTAATGCAAGTTGAGGCCAAGATATCTATTAGATCCCAGCACTGTTGGAGTATATTTTAAACTGCTTTAAACAGCTCTAGTCCTAATCATGTATCATAAACTGTCAAAAGTATTCTGCTCAGGCTCTTTAGACATGAAGGATATCACTGGTCCTGTAGGTTTTGTAAGCAGGTTGCCTTGCCCACTTTGAGCTCAGCCAGCAGTCCATAGCAGACAGGAGGGCTCTTGAGCAGAGGGCCCTTGACATGGATTCTTGAACAGACGACGTTGGTTCAGCGCTGTGACGGCATCATCGTCATAGCTGCTGTGTTGACAACCTCTTCTGTTAAAAAATGCAGCTTTGTTGAATTTTGTTAAATTTGTGTTTGTATACAAGCTCCTAAATTAATTGCACAGCTTGAATACACCAAGTTCTTTGTAAATTCAGTGTATAAAAGTACTTAAAATCTGCCGTCGTATACTGTACATCCATGTTCAGCTTCCACTCGTGTTCTTCCTCCCTGTTTTACTTAGCACATATTCTAATGTGTTACTACCACCTGTAGTTCAGTGTAATAGTGTGAAACCATTGGAAGGACTGTGTACCACATCACAACTGAATGAGACAAACACAATGGGAGCCCACTTTAACTAGGGAGTTTTATTTGTATTGATTTTTATTTTATTACTTTTGTTTAATGTTTTATCTTTTTTTTTTTAATTCAAGTAAATTCGCAGCAGAATTGGCTTCCTTGACTCATGATCCCCAGCCATATGGTTGTTATTGTGAACACAAAACCCCTAACATCAACCACATGTTTATTGCAATGCAAACCATCTTTCCCAACCGTGAACCTAACCAAGCTGTAATCACAGGGGCGTTCAATCAGAAAAGAGTTTTATTGTTGCAGGGCTGAGGTGGAGATTTGTAATATTTTTTGATAGCACAAACAAATGGTTTCCTGCTGATGGGAGCTTCACATCACAAAAAGCTTATGTATGTTTTTGCGATTACAACAGTGTTTTGTCATTGTGTTTGTGGGGCCTTGTTTCTTTTGTTTTTGTTTTGTTAGATTCATTTTGATGCTGTAATTGTGACCATTGTTGCAGACATTTAATTCACAATGAACAAAGCGAGTGTCTATGCGTGTGTGTGTGTGTGCGTGTAGAAACACTCTGCTCACCAGATGGCTGGAGGTAAGAGAGGACCTTCTCTGGCTCTGAGTCACTCCAGGTTGAATAATACCAGCTTCAGGGAAAAAAGTAAAACAGTCTAATTAAAGCATCCTAATGGCTGCATTATCAAGTTCTGCATGCAACACTAACAGCGTGTTGAAGTTGATGTTGCAGTTATTGCTGGTATTAAAGTTTATTTGACTGTCATAGAGGGTGCTCTGAACTGTCTGAGGGCGCTGACGTTTGGCCTCCCAAAATGCCCTCACCGGGTACTTCCCTCCAGCCAGAGTTATGGCGTACTTGACTCAGAGGAGATTGCATACCAGTGAGAAATGGGTGGCTCTTTCTTTTGTTTCTGCACTCAAATATACGGCCTCATTTCATCGGCTTAACGGCCTCATTTAAATGAGCCTAATGACTCTCACTAATGTGCGGGCATGGCCGAGAGATTGTGACTGCTCTCGCAAGCAATGTCCTCTGCATGCACATTGTATATCTCCATTATGAGGCCTGGTCTCTATGGGAAACACAATCTATTTATTGTCCTCTTCCATTGCTGGAGATTTATGTTAATATAATGCAGTAGGTCCTCTGCTGCACAGTTTACAGGTTACTTCTGTGGCATTTTAAAAAATAATGGATTTTGCAGAGAGCTGCGGCTTTGTCAAATAGACTATACTTGTGATGTGTATATATATTTTTATGTAGCTGCTTGTGACATAAATATTGTATTTAATAAATGGTAAAAGTTTAATTCATCGATTCCATCGGTTGTTTTAAGTGTGTCCCGCTCTTTTTGCTTTATTGCTTCCCAGCACTATAGTTTTTGACAGCTGAATTGAGTGCTGGAAAGGTCACTGAAATGCTAATGCCAAAATATAATTTGATGTCAGCTCTTCAAAATTCAGAGAATACATTGCAAAAGGGAAATGTTAAATCTCCATATCCAGACATATTAGCACTATTAGCTGTCTCCGTGTCACCCTCATCACTGCTTGTGACGACTCCGCTGTGTCCCGCTCGATGTACAGTGTGATAGTTTCCATTAAAGATCAGAGTGTGAAACCAGCACTTGGCTACTCTGTTATGGATCAATTTAGATAAAGGACTACGCTTGGCGTCAACACAGATCAATATGTGCACAGGCTTCCTGATGTGGTCATAACCACCAAAGCAGGCCCATTATGTGAAGCGCTCCTGTGAAGGGGGTGGGGTGGGGGGTAAAAGCACATACAGTACAGTGGAATAAATGACAGGAAATCAATGTCCTCTGATAGGGACTGAAACCTGACAGCTCAATAAGCTTTGGAGGGAAGATGTTCCCTCTTATTCCTCCTCGCCCTCCACTTCCCACCATAACTGTATCCCATTCCTACAAGGGACTTAACAGCTCAACCCTGCAGACTATTTCAGATTACAAGCTCCTGTCAACAAGTGCGCAGGGATCCAGTGTGCAGGGCTGTGTAAGGGAAAGAGGAATCTGCACAGCACAGGTGCTGCAACTGACAACAGAGGTGTCTTTAAATCCTTCCTCCAGTGGCATCATTACCTCATTCAGATACAGTAAAGGGGCTGTGCACACTCTCTGGTCAAGAAGAGGGGCCTTTGGATACAGTTCCCCTGAAAACATAACGCAGAAACTAGCTGCATCAGCTGCTGCACAGGAATTCATATCTGCAGATGTTAAAGTTCCTTGCATGTGTTGTTTCTGTTTGTAAAATTAGTGACTGAGTGTTGTGAATGTAATTGGAGCCTTGAATAAATATAGATATCTAGAACTATTGCATCTAAGGAATATTTAAACTGCTAATGGTTTTTGCTTTTGCATTCTATTGATCAGTGGGTGTGTGATGTGTCTTCTTTACATAAGTAAGATGACAGAGAGAAAGAAGACACCCTGGGTACTGAGCCCCACTTCTATGTAATGGTATGCTGGTTTTATATTTGGCTGCAGGAGCAGTTTTTAGTAACATGACTCATCCATATAAGTGATTAATCATCTAACTCATGAATATTAATGTCATCTGTCTGTGTCCATGGAGCAGAAACACTTGTTAATCTCTCACATATCACAGAACAAAGTGAAAACTCAATAACAAAATCAAATCATGTTAAAAGTGCCAAAGGCCTGTTGGCCAAAAAAAAAAAAAAAAAAAAGCGTTTCAAAAAAGATTTAGTTTGATTCGTGGTGCCCCAGTTTTTATAGATTTGATGTGTGCATGTACTCACTACAGTGACCCAAAGCAAGCCTTTGTAAGTCTGCCTATTTCTCTGGCACTGGGACTGATTACAAAAAAAAAAAAAGAAAGAAAGAAAGAAAAAAAAGAAGATAATAAAGTGTGACTCTTAAGTTTTAAGGTATAATGGAGAAGAACAGAACACAAACACTCTTACAAGGCTACACAAAGCTCTTCCAGTATCAAAACAAGAAAAACCTTGAAAAACAATCAGAGCCTAAGATACAAGGATGCAGTGTTTTACAGCAAGTGAAAATCAATTTCATTAATTCTTCCAAAAGTGCTAATAGCATGCACTCCATGATTACGATATTATGTAGAAAGCTTTTTTTTATATTGAGGAAAAGATGAGCAGTTTCTTCATGATTGTTATGCAGGCTTGACTTCGTAACTAGTTGTTTAGTCAGTTTTGAATCTTCTATTTTTAACCAAATTGTGCTGTTAACAATCCAAACAAGCATGGAGACAACAACTAATCTTGAAAACATCCTAATTTTTCTTGTCAATTGTAACTTTCGACACAGGATATGGACCTTGAAATTACTTTTGCCATCTGTATAGAAAAGCATTTGCATTTGAAAAACCAACAACATTAGAGCAAATCAAGAGAAACTCATTCAGAGGCAGTTGAAAGGCAGTTCCAAACAGACAGAAAAGCCTTTTCGCTTAAAAATCCTCCTATAATTCAAGTGAAGGTCTGTTTATCCACCTGCCGCAGTGTACTTCATGGCTATTTCTCAGTTTCTTTAAGGGTTTTGGGTCTCTAATGATCCCAGCATGTCTCTCCAGTGTATATCTTACCCCAAGCAGCGCTCTGTGTAGACACCCTCCTGCGCCTGCAGGAGAACAGAGCTGCACTGACCACTTCATCTTGTGGGATAAAACCAGTCTTTCAGTCTCCTCTCAAACCCTGGGGGAGCAGAGCTGGAGCTCCAAGACTCAAACCTCAAAGGCTGGAACACCACCACAGGTTACACATGTGGCTGCCTGCGCATTGCTTTATGTGAACTTGTCTTTATTTGGCTGGTGAATCAGAAATCTATGCAACTTCTCATATTATATCACTTATCACCTATATAAACCAGATCTGCATTTATCATACAGCATGCTTGTGGGGCTCAGGTGTCGACCGTTGAAGAGTATTTTATTCCTTGTGTATAAAAAGGTTGCAAAATATAACAGATCCTAAGAGGCTGGCTGGCAAACTGGTAATTATATACCTTAGTGGAGTCAGGAGTGGTTTTGATTTGATGGTGCTGTAATGCAGATTCTGCTGTATTTCTCTTAATACCATTATTTTTAGGCACCACGATGAAAAGTGATCTCTGCAGCCAACTGGCAGATTAATTTCAGTGTCCACAGTTCGTATGTGTTGGAGCTGATGAGTTCGGCCATTGTGCTGTCATAATGTTGCAGCACTGCGTCCTTAATTAGACACATTTGCAGCAAATACTAGCCATTGGCTGTGCCGGTGTTTTCAGTTTAATTACTCATGCTTGTGGTCTGATTAGAGATTTTGCCTTCCAGGTGCTGAGGTGATGTAACACTGTAAAATGCTTCAGTATGTGCTTTTCAGCAGACTTCATCCTATCGTATGAAAGTGGTCAGGAAGTTAAACAAAATACAGCCTCTCCTATTTTAATACCATCTGGTTTGAAATGAGCTATTTCCGAGTTCATATTTGGGCATTTTGTCAGACTAGTAAGGGTGTTGGCCAGAAACCTGACTGTTCTGTACTTTCAGTCCCTATTGACCAAAAGCTGATTCTTCTGTCTGCCAGAACTCTCAGTGCCCAGCAAAAGTCAATAGGCTGCTCTGTGGGATAGTAGCATCCATCTAACTGCCTGTCTGCTCTGTCAGAGTTAAAATCTATGTGTATAAATGTATCACGCAATTGGTTTTAAACTCTTATCAACGATGTTTCAGTTCAGCTCTTTCCACAGATTCTACAAGTAGATGTTATTTCTCATTCAGGTCCACTCTCTTTATAATCACCGAGCCAGAAAGAAACACCTTAAAGGTGAGCTGCACAACATTTAGCTTTTGTTAGTGGACACATTGCTCCTGAGTCAGATTGAACCTCCCCACAGTGAGTGACGCAAATGTCTTTCAGGAGCAATATCTCCTGCCCTCCCCTCAAAGCCTTTTGGCTGTTATTGTTGAAGAGAAATGAGCCCAGAGGAGAAGTTAACAATGTGCAGTGGTGGGAGGTTTGGGTTAAAGGAGCAGAAAACACAAAGAGAGAAGGAAATGTATGGAAGAGTATATATTCTGATTGTAAACATTTCCATTAATTTGCCAAACACAGCAGCTGATCTGTCCTTGACTAGGAGAAGTGCAAACAGTGAATGATTTAATCAAAAGTGAATATCTGCTACAGCAGCAACATGATAGCATAAGGCTCTTTCATATACACATCATTTTAACCGACTGTTCCAACAAAGGCAGCATGCTACTGTCAAGGCAGCGTTGAAGTGCCGTGCGTCAGAGAGCCATGGAAGATGTATTCACATGATGATAATGAAATTCTTTTGTTGTCAAGTTTGGAACCTGAACCACTTTGTGAGTGTCAGCCTGTGCAGTGAGTCCTTCACTGCACTTTCCATTGATTTCCAGCCGTGCCATATGCTCATCTGCCAAAACAATCCAGTATTTGGGCTGTTGATTGCATGCATTGTAAAATGCAAATGCAAACTCCCCCCACTGCACTCTTGGCAAAGTAGATATTGTTTTCTTTCATATTGCAATATCAATATAAATTCAATTTATTCTTCAGTGCTAAATGGCTGTTTGCCCAGTTAACACTCATTTATTACATATGTATTCTAAGCTTTCTCTCTTACACAAACACACACACACACACAAACACATACACACAGACACACAAGGCCACACATTTTGCTTCAATTTCAACCACACACGAGCGCTACACAATTGTCTCTGAGTCTCCAAGGCCTCTGCTGTGACAGGCTGTGGATATTTTGTTCCCCAAACACTCACCACATATCAGGCAGGGTCATGGCCTGCTGGAGACCTGTGTCTCTCACTGTCCCGGTCAGTGCCAATGGAGGGCAACATGGTCTCTGACACGGTCCTCTGGGAGGTGTTACCATGACATAAAGACGCCTTCACAGTTCACATGTCCAAGCCCTAGTCACCCTCTCTAAGAAGCCTCACTATGTTGCTTAGTCCTGGAGATAAGACATGTCCATGGTGCTGGAACAGCCCAGACACTTAGGCCATCTGCAAGAGAAAAGAAAACACAAGAAAGGGAGGGGCTGAGGTAGAGTTTAGAGGGCAAGTGCTGCAACCCCAGAGAACTCATGGGATATTAGGCGGGGTTTCCAGCGCTGCTTTTTCCACTGAAGCTTGTCGGCCTCACCCTTGCGATCACGCTTCTTCTTTCCAGAACGTGTGCGTCGAGCCAGGAGCTCGCCGAGCTGTCGGGGTGTCTTTGCTGGAATTTCAGTGGAAGTGAAGTCCGTTCCCCTTCAGTCGTTTGGCCTGGGGCTTGAAATTACAGAGTCTGCATCCGTAGCCCTTTCTGTGGTGCATCAATAGCATATATACCAGGACCAGGCACTTGTGTTGTGTGTTTTTCATTATGTTTGTCTGTTGTGTTGCCAGGGGTCGGTGTTAAGTGCTGCTGCCTGGAAGGATTTGGTTTGTTTGTGTCTTCGGTTGTTCGTGCACACGCTGCCATTCCTGAACAGTAAATCACCAGTGATTCCTGAGATTGGTCTCATGTAAACCGATATTGCTTTGATTTAAATTACTACAGATTCAACATTTTTCAAACTGCTGTATTTCTTTAAGAAGAGGCAGGTGGAAACTGCAGACACTGACACACTGTTTAGACACCGATCAACCTGCCTTGACTTCTTTTGGATACAACGCAAACATTTTAGCTGGTATAGAAACCCATTGTCCTGATATTGCATTTCTTTATTTTCGCTGGGTTGTTGACTCTGTCTCCTTATGGACAGTGATGGTGAGAGAACAGAAGTTTACAGGCTGATCCGGGAACAAAAGCGGGTCCAATTTCATTTTAAATTGTATCTTTTGCTGTCACTCATAGAAGAGATTTTTCAGAATTTGTTACCAACCTGTATGAGCAGAGAGGGATTTTTTGAGAGCTCTGCTAAAGATTTTTATCTGTGGTAATTTCTCTGACTCTTTAAAAGATTTATTACTAAAGATTAAGCACCACGCAAGATTTGCTTTTTAATGCTCGAGAAATGCAGTATGTTAAGACTCCATCAGAACTGTGGATATCTCTATAATCGCTGTGTCACTTCACGTTTACAGTGAAAAGAAACATTACCTGGATTTCCCCTCTGTCTCCTCAGTATGCAGCCATCATACTGAATACGCACATTCCTCCGTCTATGGCACCGCTCTGTTCGGCATGTTGGTGCACCACTCCATTTAAGATGGCTGCCAAAAATGGCGCGGTAGTCTCTTTGTTTACTCGTGAGATGCTCTGCTATGTTCCAGTCTAATAGATTGGACACAGCCGCCCCATGGTTCGGCTCCAGCATTCAGCGCCATTATGACGGAAGCCCAGAACAAATCCACTTCACATTTAGGTGTCAGCGCGTTGTCATGGAAAGGAGATACCTCAATACAGTAAGTGAATAATGTCCGAAAGAAAATGAGTTGTGCGCTTTTGTACACCCCTTAATGCTCCTGGTCAGTTTTCGGACCATACGAGGTTGGAGGCTTTGGACGGAGGAAGAGGAGGAAGGAGTTTCCTTTTTTTTCCTCTCCATTTTAGAAAAGCTGAGAATGATCTGTCATAGGCAATGATACAAGGCTGTGTGATAGATGGGTGTGTCTTACTCTGCCTCTCAATCTTTCACTCCTTCCTTCTCTGCCATTCTTTTCTCTGAGGAAAGCCATTATTTCCATCACCCTCCACAACTCAGCCAAATTCACTGTATCTGACCATGCTTGGCCAAAGGGAAGAAAAAGCCATTCTGTCGGAGTTGAATTTCATTTCCTTGCCTGCACATACTGTTTTTTATGATTTGTCATGGTGCGGAATTACAGTGTGATAGTATTTTACGGGTGTGCACAATATAGCTAGGCACGGCAGTGACTGCTGTTATTGAAATTTTGATTAAGATTAAATTTGTGTACACGCATCTCCCCGGAGATAGCCGGCTGATTGTGGAGGTGTATTTTCTCGGATGCATTTAGATTAAACCTTAATGGCAGCTCCACACTGGACCTTGAGAAATCCAGGAAGATTCCTCATCCATCCATTCAGATTAGAATAATAGACAGCAACTGCGCATTAACTCCATTCAGATTACTGGGCTAGCTGAATGACATCCCACGACAGTGAGGCTCCTCCTCGCCTGCGGACTGTTATTTTCCTCGTGTGTAAAGAGCCTCTGGTAGCAACCAGAGGAACACTGGACCTTAAAAGGTAGAACATAATCAACTGGTGTAGCAGTGGCCTGCTATCTCACTGTGTCTGGCAGTTGTGCTAATGACATTTCACGAGATTAGCTTTTCACTGCGCTATTGTTACTGACCTGTTCTGTGTGTGTTGGTGTGTGAGCACCTTCCTCTATTTAAGGCCCCAGCCCTCCCTCAGCCCACCTCTTTTTTTATCCTCTTTCTTCTCTCGCTTCCTCAAAACCCCCGCTTTACTTTCACTACAGCACTTTTTTTCACCCAGACCTGTTATTAAATCTCATAGCAGTTAGTTGATTTGATCAGTGTGTGCTGCAACGTTGTTTACCCCAGTGGGACCTGGGTGTTATAGACATACTCATCCCTCCTTCCCTCTCTCTCTCTCTCTCTCTCTCTTTCTCTCGTGCTATTTCTCCACGAGTTGAGCAATAAAGTAATTTCTCTGGGGAAGCAAAAGCCTTCTCTTAACTGGATGGAGCGCTATATGTTCAGGCTTAGGTATAGCCCATATCAAAAACACAATGGTTACAAAGAGCTGGAGCTTATGTAGAATGTTAATGGTGGCAGTTTTCAGTGGCAGCCTGATGTCCTACCTGGTGTTGTTGCAGGACTGAACTGGTGCAATAACTCACACAGACAAAGGCTGGCTCAAATGAAATGCAAAGGCAAACACAAAACCACGAGCAAACGCTTTCTGTTTATTTGGATTTGGATGTTGTGGATGACTCAAAGCAATCAAAGCCCGGAGCCCTGGATCACCACAAGGCCCCTCCTGTATGTACCCACAGCAGATGGTGGCCAGTGGCAAGAGGTTCTGGTAGGCACAATAATGCTGCTTGCTGTTGCAGGAAGACAGAGGGTGCATAGTGACAGTCGTCAGCGTTTGCCATGTCCGAGAAAATAGCTTATCCGCCAGCCAGGATCAGACTGCTGTCTCTGCTCGGGCAGGGAAGGACTAGTATATATTTAGGCCTGATGTATCTCGATTTTATCTCCCTCTCTTCAATACACTGATTCTGACATATCTGCAACACTCAGAGCTATGAGAAGGGAGAAGGACCCTTCTGGTGTGTGTGTGTGTGTGTGTGTGTGTGTGTGTGTGTGTGTGTGTGTGTGCTCATTTATACCTGGAGAAGCAGATGGATAGCTGCTGCAGGGTCTCTTTTTCCCGTACCTTTTTATTTTCATTTCCTGCTAAATTTATAACTTCACTTGTTTGCGTTTCCATAGCAGTGTTTCAGTGTGGTTATAATTATGAACAGCTTAAGTCCTCTCAATGGAACCTGACCTCATTTTCTGTAGTTATTCTACTAAACAAGAGGTGATTAGTTGATTAGCTGGGCAACAGAAATTTAGCAACAATTTTAATAATTAGTTAATAATTCATTTTTGATGAAGACAATATTTAAAGAAAAAACATTTCTTGCTCAAATATTAGAATTCCATGTTTTTTTCTATTATTTGTGTCTTTATTTCTTTTACTAATAAATCAGAAAAGTGCTGGGTAGTTAAATTGATATTCAGAAAACAAAAAAGGAATTTAAATTCTGCATGTGATTGCGCAGTCACAAAATGCAGATTCTCCAGTTATAAATGCAGGTTCTGGGCAGATTGTGCCGGAACGTGTGTGTGTGTGTGTGTCTGTGGGTAAGTGCAGCATTCCACACTTGCAGTGTGTGGTCCATATGTACGGATGTTGTGTACAGTAAAAAAAAAAAAAAATCCCCAGCCAGCTTGACAACAAACACAGAATGGCTTGGCACGACTCAAAAATTATCTATCTGGCTCCCGTCCTTTTCTCCAGCATGGTTTTTGTCGAGTCAGAGGAAACCATCTGCTGCCCGGTGATAATGGGCGGCCGGGGAGGAGGGGACTGAAAATAGGGAGAGCAAATAAAATTGAGAGAAAATGGCAGGCACTGTCCCAGAACCTACAGTACCTTCCTGCCTGCCTGCAGCAAGTCTGCCATCTTAATAAACATCCCGTCTGATATCTCCTGGCTTCTGTGTGTGCATGAATGTGTGTGTGTGTGTGTTTGTGCATGTATTTTCACCTGCTGTGTGTAGATACACACTCGAGTTTCTAGTGTGTATGTGTCTGTGTGTGTTATTCCTATCTAACCTTGATCATTTTCAAGTCAGGATTGTTCCTCAGTCTAGCTGATATGCTGTCAATGTGATGGCGCTGACTAAGAACCTTTTTTTTCTTTCTTCTTTCCCCAGTGCACTAAAACTACGACAGATGGATTGCCTTTCAGTAGAAAAAAAAAATCTCAATTTTTTTTTTCACCTCTGTTTCTGGAAAATGGGTGGGAGAGTATTAATGAGACAATAGTGCAGGGCTTAAGGAAAGTAAGAGAATCAGCGATGAGGACTAGCCTCTATAGAGGTGAAGGTAAAGCATGGCTGGAGAGGAATACAGTAAAGTGCACAGAGTGGAGGAGGAAAAATACTCATTAAAACAAATAGTGGGCTGTAGAAAGAAACTCCTCACCTTGAAAGTGCTCTGAATTTTCCCTGCCCAAGGCTCCAGGGCTCTCAGATGGAATTGAGCGCTTAGGACATTCTCTGAGTAAACCATTTCAGTTTTCTCTTGTCTGAAGCTGACAGGTTGAGCTGGACAAAAAGACCTGACAGCCCGTCTCCCCTAAACCCAGCTTCAGTCTCTCACTCTATCACCCTGTTTTCTCCGTTGCCTTGAGATGTTTCTTTTTGCCATTTTTTTCTTTTGCCCCCTAGCACTTACAAACTTTCACTACTGATTTATCAAGTAAGTGACATACAACCTAATCTACTATTGTTGTTTATTACACACATGATGTATAACATTGGGTTAATGCCCTGTAATGTCTTAATATGGTAAAGATCCTCGTAAAGCACAGAGCAAATATTTCCAGTAATGGAGCTGATCCGCTAAAAAACAAAAAGCTGCCAGTTGTTCACTGTGATCTGAATTGTTTGGACTGCATTTTTTGTCATCGTGCAGTCAGCTCACACTCTGTCGGGCTTTGTCGACACAGCTGTTGGAATGCATGATGGCGTGCTTGATGAAGTGGATGCCGGGGTCAGGGAGGATAATGGAATTGAGGGATGCAGGGATCAGCCAGGAGGACACAGGAGGGGCCTGGTGACCAGGTCTTTTCTATTAACTCAGGAGGCTGGCTGGAGCGAGCGGTGGAATCATGCTTGGCTCTGCCCTCTCCCTGCCTGGTTGTTAGACCAAGCGTCCAAACTGCAGATAGGGAGAGCGAATATTGCTCAGGGGTCCAGTGGTGATTGACCCTGTGTTTTCATCAGCCTGGGTTTGCTCGATAACATTTCTTACTCCCCTACCAGAGGAAAATATTAGAGATATGGGTGCAAAGAAAGGCTTGGAGAGCTCTTTGTTTGGTTTGCTGAAGTTGCATTGGATTTACTTCTCCATACGTTGTCAGCTAGTTTTTCATTTTCTTTAAAGAAATTACCTTTTTTTTCTTTTCTCTTGTCCCTGCCAAAGGATTTCTTTCAGTTTATTCTATTTGTCGTATTTGTGTTCAGAATTATATTATCCCACTTGACTGAACACTATGTTTAATTCATTGCAAAATTGAGATATACAAAATTCTCAGGGGGAAGGTTCTGAATTTGAATGCATCCCACTCTAGAAACTTAATTGTTATTACTACATAAGGAGAGAAATATGGGTCTTCCTACATAGATTCATATTTTCTCTTGGTTCCATTATATATAGTCTGTAATCAGAAATCACTCACTGCTAATTATATGCCATGCTCCGTCATCAAGGTTCACTTCAAGACCTTAAAGAACGTTTTGATGGCTGTGATTTGTTGTTGCTGTATTTTTCATTCAAATGAAAAGGGGAAATAATGTATTTAAACCATGGTTGTTGATGAAATTCATTTGAGGGTCATTTACAATTATGTTGTGCTGTATGAGATCAAAAGATCAAGGGGCATAATGAGGTTTGGGGTTTTTTTTCCAACACGGTCCTTTGGGCTTTTGTGTTTTGTCTCATACGATGCTTTAATCAGTGACATTATTTTTGTTGCCGTTTGCTGCAGGTCTCTGGTCTGTCACCTGGAGACAGCCAGACCCCAGGACTGCTGCTGGCTCCAGGGGTGAGGTGGGGACAGACGCCCATCAACCAGCTCACGCCATGGGATACAGATGAGCCCCCTGCCAAGCAACACCGAGAGAGCGAGCCCACCGGTAATGAATCACTCACATGGGATGCTGCGTACACACATGGTTGCATACTGACAAGACACTTTCACACATACACTGATTCCACCTGATGTGAGCTTTATGGTAATGTAAGTTTTACATCATCAGTACTCCCACAGATGCACGCATATACACAGGCCGCACACTTATGTGCTGCACCCCAGACGGCTCAGGCCAGCTACACTAGCATCCAATGCTAATGAGGTATCTTGCCCTACATAAACCACGCGTGCTTCCACAACATGCATACATTACATACACAGTTGTGCATACTATACATTCGCAAACAACTTCTTTACATAAATTAGATTAATTGTGCAAATAAGTGTAGACATCTCAGTGTGATATCAAAAAATTCAGAAAATGAGAAAAGCTATAAATCCATATTGAACACCATATAACCCCCCTCCCCCACCACCACCACCACCGCTGTCACTCTACTCTTGTTTTATTGTCCTTGTTAATGTTATTGTGTCACTAACTGAAGCTGATTTAGTCTAAATTAAACCTGTGTCTCTGAAACTCTGAAAGTCCTCCAAATGATCTCCACCAGGTCTAATTTAGATGTCGACCTTATTCTATTCATGCCCCTTTAAAACGCGCACAGAGCAGTAGTGGCACTGCAGTGCAGCGCGCACACCCGACATTAATGAGTTAAGCCAGCGCTGAAGTTTTTTACCCTTATTGTAATGAACTCACCCAGAATGGCTCTGCCCTAGAGCAGTCCATTTCCTTCCATTGCTTTGCTGGCCTCTGCCTCCTGCTCATCACAAATGTGTCTCGTTTATGAATGATACTGGCACGGAGCTTGTTCCAGTGGAAATTCTGGCTCAGCAAATCCAGATTGTAGACAGCTGTTACTCTGTGGCAGCAAAGCATCACGCTGAACACATCTTTCAGTTCGCCTGTTCAGCTCACGTCCTAACTATAATTAGCACGTCTTAGATATAGATTGGTTTGTGGTTCCCCATCTAACCTTGATCATGTGATTAATTATTGAGTAGTTCATCAGTCAGCCCAAGAGGAATGTTTCAGTTGCAGAAAACGATTGAGCTCCTCTCATGACAGAAGGATGCAGTTGCTGTAGGAAAGTATGGAGCTCTGTTCCTACTCCCTGCTGTGTGGCCACAGCCTCCTGCTGCGCAATGAGGGGTCTGGCTGAATTATTGAGTATAAGTGAACGAGGCTTCCCTCCCACCCACCCACCCCCACCCCAGCACCGCAGCTACCACTCCACATGCTACAGCTTGGATTGAAGCGTGAGGGGAGTGAGATGTCACCGACCCGGCACGCTGTCGCATATGACACTCAAATCCGAGCATAGTGTTGCATATTGATTTGCGTGCGTGTGTGCTACTCCAAACTGTGACTGGCGTTTGCAACGAAGCCAGCTCCTCTCCACACTTCACTGAACTATGTTGCCAGAAAGTTCCCTGCCAACTGTGCCAGAATTAATCAACGATTTCTTTAGACAGAAACTTCACTGTTGTGACTGTTGAAGAAAGTTTCTTTGAAAAAGTAGTTTTGTTTCAACCATAGTTTCTTTGTACAGAAATAGTTTGTTTTTGATTCTCTGCTTTAGACTTAAGTTGTGGAGTAAATATCTAAGAAAACAGTGGAGTTCTTAAAAGTGAACATATCACTTTCTTTTGAAAATCTTAATTCTAGGATGCAAGACAGCAATCACAGCTATTGGGTGCAATTTAATGTTAATGCAGCTGCTTTGTGCTGTTAAACTTTGCAACCAAGCCCTTTAAGTACTGTGTCAGTGTCGGGTTATGATAATAAAATTCTATGCTCAATAACCTCTTCTTTTCTGCTGAAAGATTGAAGGGACGGTGAAGGACAAGAACACAAAACTGGAGGAGAGATAGAATGTATACAGTATATATCAAATTCTAATCAATGCCATCATTGCATTAAAACCTGGAAACTTTGTAAGATGTGGCCGAATTGTACTAAGCCATTTGATTAGAATCCTTTATCAAGATCAACTACAAAAGAGGGGAAATGAAATACAGTGTTGCTGCCGATTAGCTCAATGACATGTGAATTATGAACTGAACTGCCCTCTCCTCTGGAGTCTTCTGTTCCCACCCTCTGCTCCGTCTTTCTTTTCTTCTCACTGTCTGTTTTTATCTCTTTGTCCCTCTCCGCTCTTCTCTGCCCAGACTATATTATCAGCAGGGTTAGTATTATGAATAATGTGGGCTCCCTTTTTTTTTTTTAGCTTCTTCTTACATGCTGTGATTTAGCCTTTGGCCCTTTGGCAGAGCGGTAGTCTATTTTTGGAGCTTGGACTGTGGCAGGAAGAGTTAGAGATGAGGGAGCAGGAGCGAATGAGTGAGGGAGGGGAAGCATTGTTCAGGTCCAATATGGCGGCGTCTTCCCAGAACACCCTTGGCATCCCTGCCTCAGGGCAGGGATATGATCAGCTCTGAGTGTCTGAGTAAACACAGACTTCTACGCAGATAATAGCGCCGACTGCCACATGCTCTGAGTATGTATACTTTCACATTCAGAAAAGCATTTGTTCATCCTGTAGCGAAATAAATCTCTTAATCTTATTATGATGTTGATCTTAGGCGCAGATCTGTACGTCGCTTCAAATATTTTGTGTTTGATATTAAGTCTCAAGTCAAAAACAAACTTTGACTGAAGCGGAGCGGCACACTGGCAGTTGTGGTGTGGAGAGGAACAGACTGAAGCTGGAGTTTGTCTTCTCATCTTGTTTACTGTCTCTATTTGATCATCTAATACCAGACTTAAAATCAGCACTCTGCCCTTGTTTTTGGCTTTGTCTGCAGCTTAGCATGATGTTGCAATTCAGCCTACGCCACCGAATTCCATGTAACTCGACTGTCACATTGCTTTATGGTGTAAAACCTGGATACACAGTTAATCAGTTTCTTTTTGCTTTTCTCTTTGTCTTTGTCTGTCAGGTCCAACCTGGGCTGCACCGGTAGCAGCAGTGAGCCAGCCCAGCCTCCTGCCTCACACCTACGCCCTCCCTCAGCCACCGTCTTTCAACCACAGTGTGACGGCACAGTCTCCCATCATAGGAGTAACCCCATCTATCCAGACACCAGTGCCCCCACAGCACCCACTCATGACTGCCCACTTCCAGCTGACGCCACAGTCGACCCAGCAGCCACCCTCCATGGTGCTGAACATGCCCAGCCAGCCTCCATACCCCTCAGCTCAGCCCACTGTTGCACCCTCCGCCCTCACTGCCCAAGCCAACCAGGTGGTACAGCAGAGCCCTCACAGTGTGATGGGCAACGGCCACTTAACCTCTCATCCTGGCCTCATCCAGCCCCCCGCCCTGCCTCTGACCAATGGACAGGCAGCAGCAGCGCAGGCGCAGCCCTCAGCTGCAGACAATCAGGACGGTCCTAACGGGCTGCAAATGCTGCGAACAGTCGGGATGGGGAAGTACGAGTTCAGTGACCCGGGACATCCGAAAGGTAAGCGCAGACAGCCTCAGCTGATGCACTCTGCACAGCAAGCTTTTTTTTTTTCCTCTAAGGGTTTTTTATCCTCACTCTCTACCAGATATGGAATCTGTCATGACTAACTTTCAAACACTAAATCAAAGCAGAGCTGGCAACCTAAGCTCAAAAGTGAATCCAAGCTGCGGAGGTGTTAGGTATTAAATCAGTGTAGTCTTAGCTCTCTATTTCTCGTGACCTCGCCTTATGTGGGGCAATGCTGGAATGAAACACATAGGCCTGTGCCCCCGGTCTGTATACCAGAGCAGTCTGTGATGCCAACAGTCATAAACAAGGCCACAAACACTCAAGCAAGGGGTTGTTAAAACACAACTTGCAACCAGAGCCATTTCGCTTCAAAGCTGCTCCAAGGTCGCAGTGAACTGAGGTGCACCTAAAGCAGCAGAGAGACAAGGGCTTCTAAAAACCTCTATTGTTGCCTACAGTGGATTCTTTGGGGAAAAAGAACATGTTGTGCTGCTCTCAAAATACTGTACAACAGCAGCATCTGCGCTGCTGCGCTCTGAAATCGCTTGAAATCGTCTCAGGTTTATCTTTTAACCACTCAGTGTTGCAATGCTCACAAGGCCTGCTAAACACGAGGAAGGAAGAGCTTTCAGTCCCTGCCCTCACATCTCTCTCGAAATCGTTTGAAGCCTTGTTGACTTGCTGTGTTTGTGAAGGTGCTTCACCGCTCCAGCTCATGCCTGAGTCTGCAAGCCATAAATTGGTGTTTGGTTTAACCTTGGAGTTTATGATGCAGGGCACTAGAAACAGATGTTCACAATTCCCCGACCAATTTTCGTATTTAATGAAGCTTTTAATTTAGGTTTAGATTGTTTTCTTTTTCCTGATTCATTTTGATCAATAAAATGTGAGCAAATGAACTTGTAGATTGCAAAAAAGCAATTATTTTGGAGGCTGCCTGTGATACATTGAAATGAGACTGCAGGTAGAATTGGAAATGGATAATTAGACGAGTTCGTCGGTGTGGTCCACTCTCTATCTAAAGAGAGCTTCTGCCTTCTTCTGGGTTGAATAGACTGTCGTGATCCATTAACCATGCATATGTCAAAATTTATTGACTAGGCCAATGAAGCTGGAGTTTAATTGGGATTATAGTATTTATAAAGCTCCATTTTAAAAGAAACCAAAGCACTGCAGGGTTGTTAAAATTCAGCTGTTGGATACCCTGTTACTGTGATTCATGTACTGATAAAGTTACTATTCAGTTTGTATGGTTATAGTCTGCCAGCTGTCATGTTTCAAAGACAGAAGTGAAAACAGACGTCATGCATACCTGAAATCATGTGCAGCCTTCTATGAAGGTTAAACTTCAAAGAGATGCACTTGAATTTCAAAACTCTTCTGTTTTTGCTAAACCATCCCCACGAAGCATTGAAGAGACATTAGTAAGTATGCCATTGAGGATACTTACTAAATGGGTAAAGTGTTGAGCACCAGTAAGTTAGCAGCAATGACGTCTCCTCTGCAGACCCGTCTGCTGACAAGAACACTTACCTCTGTGGCTGTAATCACAACAGTGCCACCCTGAGCACCCTTCCTCTCAGACTCTATACACTGCTGTCGTTCTTTCAGTACTTTCCTGTCTCTCTGATTATGTCTGCTTCTTTTTCCTTTCCCGATGGTTTCTCGCCCACTCTAAGAACTTACAAATCCAAAGCTCCCAAAGAACTCGGATGTTCTGTTTTAAATCAATTAACACTACATATCGTTGTGGCATGAGTACCTACTGTTCTGCTGCACTGACTTGATGGTAAATATGAAGGGTAAGCTCTCACGACCTGCATTCTGGTTCGCTTCTGTTATAATTATCCTGGCCCTGCTGTTGGCACTGTCTGCTGAGCCAAAAAGCAAAACAAAAAAAAAAACCTAGTTTGTGAAAAGAAGAGAAAACAGCTGCAGGTTAGAGTTCAGTGTTTCTGCAGCCCTCTAATGGCTGAGGTGAGGATAAGAGCGCTGGCAAATCTGATCCCAGGGCAGAGATTGAATGTTACACTCACATCTGGTATAAAACCAGGGAGGCAAATGAAGTCACAGGGTGCACACACACACACACACACACACACACACACACACATACTGTTTTGTTTTTATCTCTTGCCTCCCACAAACACACACAGGCTTTATTTTGTCCACAAGAAATTTATTTTGGTTAAGTGCAATAAAAAAAATACAGCTGGCACACACACACAAGCTGGACACTGATTTCCTTATACAGGATGAGCCTTGTCAGGGCCTCTGGGGTACAAGCCAGAAAAGGAAAAATAAATGAAGTGCCCAAATTTGCACCTGTACCACTGACTGACATGTGGGATGCTTTGTTTGAATAGCTGATGAGTTATCATCCTGAAACAGATCCAACAAATGACATAGGCCAAGCTAATCTACGTATTACCAAGGAAAATGTATCCGTTATTCTGCTGGTTGCCTGGACACTGAGAGGCGACGCGGTAATGTTTTTGTCGCAGCGGTCAAATCCTGGTCAAGTGTCTCACACCTGGGGGTTTTCAGAAGAGATTATTGGAGAGCGGTTTAAATACCAAAGCCATTACTTAAGTGATTGTGTTGCTGCATTAACAAAACTTTGAGCCTGCATACACAACACAAGTAAGCACTAATGCGCTGAGGAGGTTTCGCGGCCTTTTGATGGCAAGGGCCTGGATCTTGGTGGAGCTGACAGAGCTCTTCCCCCTTAATCCAGCTGCACAACAGGTCACTCTGTCTGTGTGTGTGTGTGTGTGTGTGTGTGTGCGCACTATTGCAAGCGTGCACAGCTTCTTGGGTGTGACTGCATGGTTGTTTTGTCAGCATCACAGCCTTAAAGTCAAGCACCACAGTGACAGAAATCACGCTCCATGTTTGATTTGGCTTTGCCTTCAAAGGGAGCAATTTGTCTTCGCTCTGCATCAGTGGGCACATCGGCAACTGAGTGCTCCTCTCTTTGGGCGTGTATTTGTCTCTGGTTGTGTGTTGTCGAGGTATTCGTCTTTTTTTTCTGTTTACAGTATATAGTATGTGTGTTTGTGTGTGTGTCTGTGTCAGTGCCATATGTTTGTGTGTGTGAAGATTCACACAGAGCAGCTTGAAGGCAAGCTTTAACCTCATCTCCTACTGAGATATGCCCGTCACTAGACTGCGATCTGCCTACCTGGTTCCTCCATCTGCAGCAGGGCTTTTCATAACATCCTCCTGCCATAGTGAACATATCAAACTCTGCACCATCTTCCCAATTGCTAATTTCCTTCACACCACCTACTCTTTGTGCATCTTTTATTCTTCCCTTTGTTTCTCTCAACCTCAGATTTGATCACAATAAAAACAGTGTTACAAAAAGCTTCCACGCATTTAAATAATCTATCCACTGCTCGGTCCACAGCCATCACACCTCGTCAGCACATTATGTGAAATATGGCAGTACGGGTTGATTGATGTTTTTGTTGAAAGGGACAATAATAAGAAAGGGGAAAAAACAGGACACAGGAGGAGGCAAAAGTAGAAGAGAGGGATGAAGAGAGAGAGAGAGGACATGAGAAAGCAAGAGATGCTGAGAGCAGATTCGGTGTGTGTGTCTATTGACCAAGTCATTAAAATCGATGGCTGTCCTGATGAATATCAGCTGGGGGAAGCTAGTGCCAAGCTCAGCAGGGACGGACTTACTCACTGCAAATGTGATTGAGCACCATTTACAGGCAGCTCACGACTGAAAAACGCATAAATATCAAAAGGGAGTTATTATTCCCACATATCTGAACCTGTTTAGCTTATTACTTTTACCTGTGGCAGCCACTCAAGTGATCATTTTGATATCTTTTCCCAGCTTAGCTTTAACTTGAGAAATGAAACAACTGGTAGCCGTGCTGGGGTCGAAGCTGCAGGTTTGGTTGGAGGGATCATTTTCTTGTCTTTTGGTAAAGTAGACAGATAGCTGATGATAAGATTCAGTCCCTGTCTGTCTGGCTTTAGCTGAGAATGAAGTTCGAAGTCCCAGGCAGATCTGTCAGGCCACCTGCTGCTGCACTGAGCATGTGCCACGGCTCCTCGCCTCTTTTCTCATGTCAAACATCATTTTAACGCTTCCTTCCACCTCGCTGCCCTTTACCGGTGCCGTTCTCTTCTTCTCCCTCACACAGACTCACACACATTGTCAAGACGCACATTATGCACACAGATGATCACATGCATAAATGCACCGGGGGAGGAAACACACAGGTTCACCAACAGAGGGACACACGTAGACGTACTCTCTCTGCTGTCAAACACACACGCAAACATCCGGCGGCACCCAGCCTCTCCTTGCTGCCCAGGAAGTTCATCTTCCAGTCAGCTCACATCAGCCATCATCTGGGGACCGAGCAGCTCTAGAGCTGCTAGTGAATGCAATTAAGATGCCTTGCTGAGTTAAGATCAGTGTTTTACTTTGGTACGGGAAGACCAGCGCAGACTCACATGCAGCACCGGCTGAGCTTTCCCCCAGCTGTATCTGCCTCATCTGCCTTAGTCAAACTTTGGTCACAGGAAGACTTTAATTATGTATTCATTTTTGTTTACTTTTGGACAGAGCAAATTGGCACTGTGGCATTACTGTCCACATGGGTATTGGCTCTCTGCACATTATTGCTGCAATATTACCACTAAGTGAGGAAATTATAGATAACAAAATTAATAAGATAGTGACTGTTTACAAGGCCGGCCCGTATGTCCTGCTGCTGTTTATTTAAGGGAGATACGTGCCTGTTTTCTTGAGACTTATTGCACCTAATCAAAGCTTACTCAGGCATGGACATGATGTTTTATTGTTTTTTTATATACCTTGTCACTGCTTTATGACATTTCACACTTTTATTCCCTTACGACTTTATTCATGCTCTGCAGATGACATACTCTCACCTTGGAGATCTGTGTCTATAGCCTGAAGTGGCTACAGTTATTAAAGCATACAGTATTATCAGTATTATTAGCGGTATATAAATACTCATTTTGATTCAACCACAAGAATATACTGCTAGCATGACAGGCTTTTCAAACCACTTATTAAAAACAGAGCCAGTTTGTGATAGCCACACTGAGACCATTAATCATAGCAAGCACATTAATTAAACCCTCCCCTTCCCTTTCTCTGCCTCTTTCTCCGTCTCTATCCCTCTCTGACTTGATAGAGTGCAGAGGATCTTGACTGCCAGTACAGTCTCGCTGCAAATTATACAAAAGTAGGCTTTTAGACAAGAAAAATATACTGAATTTGGTGTGAGTTTTTTTTTTTTTTTATAATTTCCAATGTGCTGACTCGGATCAAGGTACTGAGAATAAGCAGTGGCAAATTAATTAAAGTCAGTGCAGTGTTGTGCTGGGTGATTATCTTAAAGCTATCCACATCAGGATTAGCTAAAGCATAACTAGGGTTATTATGATTCCAAAACAGGCTTAACTTGCAGTATGAAATGCATGGATTTTTAAGTGTTTTTCTATCTCTTTCATTCCCTAATTCTCGATAGCTCTAGTGGAGACTGAAAGGCGATTCAAAAGAGCTGGGAATTTTGCAAATTATTAATGAGGTTAAAATTTATTCCAATCACTGTGGACTCGGCATGTGCAGGTAATTCTCATAAATGAATACATGCAGTATCGCTGTGCTATGCTTATGGGTAACCTTGCCATATGAGTCCATATGGGGCCTACATATTAATGATATTGAGTCAAACATCTCATTTTAGAATGGCAGGAGTGGCCCGGTGACCACTGCACTTGTGTTCAGATGTAGCCAAGCAGCCACCTGACACTGTCTCTTTAACTTTGCCAAGGATGGCTTCCATTGAGATGTCTAACTGTTTCTAGTACTGCTCCTGTTCTCAGGAGAGAGCAAGAGGAAGAGGGGAGGAGGGGAGGAGAGGAGAGGAAACGTGAGGTGAGCAGCAGCAGTGTGTCATAAGCGGAGGAAGGAAAGCTGCTTGCCCTCGTTCTTTCTCTCCCTCGTTATCGTATTTTAAAGGAGAGGAGCCCCGCCAGGAGCCCCATACATTATATCCCTCCACAGTTAATATAGGGACGGCGGATAGCTCATTAAGATTGATCATTCCTCGTCCACCTCCACCATGCAGAACACAGCACCGGCTTCATTAATCACTGGGATTTCAAGATAAAGCTCAGTGGCGGCACAGTCGCAGCACCCGGAGCCTGACAGCCCGGCTGCTACATGCATAATCACAGACGCAGTGCAGCCAAGGAGCAGCCGCCCGGCTCCCTGCCACGCTAGAAGGGGCACCATATTCACGCCTCCCTCCCTCCTCCATCCTCTCCTCAACCTATACTCTCCTCCCTCCCCTCCTCCCCACCTGTCTTCTTCACTGCAATTGTCTGTCTGTTGCTTTCACTCAGCTCCACTCCCACTCCTGGCACCACCCCTCCCATGCTGTTGTTTCTCGGCATCCTCTCCAGCCCCCAGCCCCCACATCCTAACATCCTCCTGCTTCCTTCATCCACTTATAGCCTCTGTTTTTTCCCCTTTCCCCTCTTTTCATCCACTTTCCTCCCATTTTCTTTTTTCCTCCCTCTCATCCTCTGCGTCCTCCTTCTCCAGTGTACCTGCCACCTGTTCCATGCCTCTCTAACTTCTTTCTCCACCTCCTTGCTTTCTCTACTCCACTGATGCTAGAATTGTTAACCGTTACTCTAATAGCCATGTTTTTGTTTTGTTTTTTAGCCTGGTAATGCTTCAGTTTGCAAAGTGGCAGTGGAAAATTTAAGAGAAGAAAGGATTAGAGGAGAAAAAAATTCTGTCAGCCCAGATTGCACATTTGCCTGTGACAGCTGGACCGAGTGTCAGATGGCTGTTTTCATCTAAAACACACTATCATACTGTCTCTTTTGCCTTATTATCCTTACAAATAGTCTGGACTTTCCATCTAGAGCCACAGCTACTTGGTTTGTAAGCACTTAATATTTCATGTTAAATCTTTATGGCTCTTTCTTTAAATTGTCTGACATCCACGGAGTTAATCTATCAAAGCTATGAAATGAGATGAAAGTAAGACTTGTCCCTCCAGACTTTGCCAGTTATATTTTTTATTCATTAAATATCCTGACACTTAGCTCAGTAATCAATATGTGCTGTATAAATATAAAAAAGTAACTCAGCCTTTGGATTGAATTTCAGTTCAATTTTTGTAATCAAATCTGAGCTCAGGTATTGTCAGCTGGTCGAGGTTGTCAGTTTCTTTCCACTGCCGTTCTTTCAAAGGATTTCTGTCCCTCTGTTAGACTGTGTTGACCTGTATTGTACTATGTAATAAACCAAACTCAAAGTATCATTAAATTGAACTGCTCAGGGGAGGGCCATTGGGTTGTATCTGTAATGATCTGTCACTGTGCTAAACCAAGCACTTTCTATGGGAGCGTGGAAGATTTTTCATTTGAGCTTTATTTTGGATATTTTCTTTGTTAGATGCCTCTTTTGTCAGACTGAGCCACTCATTCTGGAGCAGCAAACATTGTTACTTCGATACTTTCCAAGTGGTGGGAGAAATGTTCAGTCACTTTGCTTAAAAGAAACAAGACAGTTACATTAAGAGAAACCCTACATTTATTGACGTACCTAAAAGAGCAGAGGTCTGGTCCACTGAATGTACCATAAAAATCTAACTGTATCAGTGACATGACTGAATCGAATCTGAATCATACATTTCAGATTCGTGTCTGTGGTTGATACCCTACCACAGACACTGACAGGAGTCTGTCAGTCCGTCTGTGGGCAGCTTGTGCAAAACAGTCACAAAACGTCACAGTTTTGAAGTAGTCTTGGGTGAGTGTGAAAATGGGTGTGGCCCAGCCCCATGACTACTGAACACCCATTAATAATGTAGTAATAATGTTTTAATGAGGGTTATGAATCAAAGCTTGGAACTTCAGGGCTGGTGTGATCCCACCACAAGATGTTGTGATATGTTTTAGCTGTTAAATCTTGATGAGATTTGTAGCGTAACATGGAGGAAGTCAAATAGTTCAAACTGGACTTGAGGCACAGTACTCAACTTCCCATCACTCTTCTTAGTATTTTTAAGAGAAATTTGGAGCCTCGTTTTTATCTTCTCATAATCTATCCTTGATTTCAAACACACACTCTCTTACATAGAGCAACTAAAATATGTTTCTTGCATTTGAGAAGAAGTGTGACAGAGCCATGGTATCATGCATTGAGTATTCATAAACGGTTTCAAACTGAAACAGCGCCATTTACCTCCAAGAGACGTCTGCTGCCCTCAGTAATGTAGAAGCAAATTGATTTGTGTGTAATGTAGTGTCAAAGTGAATGTAGGTTAGACCCTCAAATGGCCCTGAATCTCAAACACCTCGTGTCCGAGACCATCTAATACGACGAGATTAATTGCCACAAGTCAAATGTTCATGTGTTATTCCTCACATCAGCCACGAAATAGGTAGTAATGCATTATCAATTAGGCTGAGTGTAAACCAAGCAGATGTTACCAGGAAGCCCGTCAATAGAGGATGTTTCTCACTAATGAGAAGGCATAATTGCAACGGGGGGGAACTCGGTATTCAAAACAGCAGCAGATGTGCTGCAACATCTTAGCAAAAAACCCAGAAGAAGTATAGCAGTATTAGTTCACTAATGCTCACGGTGTGCTCACTTATCTGAGTGGATAGTCCAACTTTCTCTTCATGCAAAAACTTTTAAATGGGTTTGATAATGCATGCCGGGCATCTAATAAATACTAATGACAGGACCAGACATTAGCAAGAATGGCTCCCCTGTCCAACTTAATATTCCACAGAGTTAGCAACAGGCTTCGCATGTGAAGATATATAATTCATCTGTGACACAGACAAATGATAATGGCCTGAATTGCAATCAAGAGATGTTTGCAGGCTAGTGCTGCACTCTGTAAGCTAAATAGACTTAAAGTCTTCCAGAAAGGCAGACCATGGTGGGATGCCGAAACAGCAATATACTGGTTCCCTATTACGTTTACAAAATGTGTTTTGTTACTAGAGACTCCAGCACTGAATTATGGTGTTGATTATTATCATTATTCTGCCACAGCAGTCATTGTAACCACTCTCAGCGCTCAGATACAGACATAGTTTTCTTATGTAATGCAGCCCGCTAGACCGCAGGATAAAAAAGTATCGTATTAGAGAGTTAAACTTAGATTACAACTTTACGAGAAACACATCAGCCGTACATAAGCAGTGGAGCATGCTGGACACAACCAGAATTTGTGGGGCAGCCCAGTCGTCTAATAGATTGTTTTCTGACCCTTGGGGAGAGAAAGAGAGAGGGAGATGGAAACATGGAGAGAGGGAGGAACGAAAGAAAGGCGAGACAAAAAAAAAAAAAAATGATGAAATGCAAAGATTACTCGCCTGACTCCACCGAAGGCTGGGAGCTCATCTCAGGTGTGCACTCTGCTGAGAAGACTCCCACATACCACCTAACCCCACCACTAACCTTTCTGCTTGGGCTGCTGTGACTTTCACAAAGTTACCCAGTAAACACATATTGTCTTCAGGGGGAGATGTGACATTTATCTTAAGCTGCACTGGTGACATGGGAATTTTTTTTGTGTGTGTGTGTGGTGTTGTTGTTGTTATTGTATTTTTGTGTGTGTTGGTGTGTGCAGGTGTGTTGTCCTGCTGTTTGGGGTCAACTTGGAAGAAATGTAGCCCATAGAGGGGAGTATCGGCCATGTGCAAAGCTTCCAAGGAATGTACACAAACCAATGTCATAAACACAGCTGAGGTGTAAGACAAGCTGGGCAGCGTATCTACATTCTCTCACACATACACTGGCATCTGTCCTCGACCACCACTATGTGTCTAAATGTGAAAGGTAGAAGGCAGCCTGGCACAGCTGAGACTGTCTGTTCCAAAATTCAGCAGAGGAGAAAGTAACTTTTAATCAAAGCAGAAGAGAAGTTTACACTTTCTCATTTGAGGTATGTTTTTCATTTTATATATTCAGAAAGGAACGTTGACAGCTATTTTTAAAGGGAAAACACAGAATATTTTCAACAGTCTTTAATGGAATCTCTACATGATGTCTTCTAGGAAGTATATCAACCACAACATTGAACTGTCAACTTGTATTTATGGCCTACGGCTGCAGCAGTGAGCGGTCTTCATCCTTTGTCCCAGTCACAAACTTGAATAAAAGTATTGTTTTGGAGACTATGTCAGAGACCTTCACCTGAGGAGCTGCTTTCTGCTGAATTGACGAGGGCTATTTTCACATTCACAATTCAAGGTGATGGTGCAATTTGTGGTGCAGGACAACTGCAAATACAATAACTGCATTATGGACTCAAATTGTAATAATTTGTCTCCACAAGACCTCAGTCATTGTTATAATGTGAAATGCTCTGCTGCTGAACAGTACAAGTCCTAAAACCAGGGCATGCTTTTAATGTCTAAGCTCACTGCGGAAAACTATGTTTTCCTGTAAAAGTGTCCTTGCTCATTCAACTTGAGCATTGTATGGATTGTATGAGAAAGCAAACTCATAGTTCAAATATGATTATTACTAATGTTGAGTTTTTTGTGGAGAGTTTTAAAAGACAATTTGGTTTAGTGCGGGTGTTTTCATTCGCTGCCGCAGGCGATAAAAGTTTCCGTCAGGTGAAAACTCTGACTGTGGATGATGAAATGTCAGAGTGGACCCTGACTACCTGACCAAGGGCCTGGAGACAAGTTTGGTATTTGTTGTAGCCGTGTTGTTGTGGCTTAAGGTCAAATCTCATTCACGGTGAGTGCACCAGACAAAAGAGATCCTGTACAACAGACTAAGAGGCACCTGCATGTGTTTGTGTCGGGCAGCTCTCAGTTCTGCATATGAGTAAGTGTCGCACACTCACACACATTCACAACTGGACACTACAAAAGAACTTGGGTGCTCAGTCAACCCTCTCCAGGTGAAGTACAAATGAAACCATTTACACAGATGTTCACTGAAAGGTTCACTTCACACTGATGCACAAGACCTGCGTTCTGATGAATCATCTCACGCAGTCTGCCTTGTTTTTCCACCAGGGTTTATTATGTGGGCTAGATGGGACTCTGGCCTTTGCAATAATTTATATGAAACAGTAACTTAGCAATTTAATTAAAAGGGAAGATGGAGAAGTGTTACACACCCACTCAGTTCTAATCAAATCCCCCCCAAGCAATATAGTATGTTATCTACACCAGCCAGCGACTTCTCATAAGCACAACATTGTTATTAGGATTATTCTCTTATGACGTTGTCTTGCTTAAAGTTGTGTGTGTGTGCATTTGAGTTGTGGTTCTGCATATGCATGGCTGCATGTGTGTCTGTTTGCATTAGAGCTTGTGCATTTCTGCTCGATGACAATGTCATCTGTTGTGGTGTGGATGAATTATTGAACCCTGAGCTGAGCTTGACAAAGACGTCATCTATAACACTTGAGCAGAATGTTTGCTAATCTCTGCTACAGAAGGCCACAGTCCACTTGTACAATTTCCTGTGGCAAAAAAACCATAACTAAAATCCATATTGGCATCTTGCCTCTTTGGCACTATTATAAATAAGCTAGTTCACAAATTCAAGGCTTAGGCTCGGCCTGAGCCTTTCTTTAAGCATGCAGACCTGTATTCCAGCTTTCTATCTCAGCTCCCTAAAGTAGTTCGTATTAGAAGTGAGGAGCTCTTGGATTTTCTTCTCTTAAAGCTTTACCCATGATATGGGCTTCTCTTATAATACAGATATCTTGGAAAGAAAAATAAATACTACAGTATGGAGTCGGAATCTCAGTACTGAGGCATTGAGTCATTTGGACTGGTTATTAAATGATTAGTCAGTGTGTTAATCAGCACATTTATCTCCATTATTGGTTTTGGAGGAATTCCTTGTCATTTTTGGAGCTTTATCGCTTTACTTCAACAAGTAATTTGCAGAAAATCTCAGTGATGGAGGAAAGATAAATTGTGGAATCAGCGGCTGATGCTGTGGAGCAATTTGGCCGCTGCCTCTTGTAAATGTAAATATGTCTGTTGCCCACAGAAACAATTCAGAGGCAATTTTCTGCTCTGACATGGAAAATGATTGTTGACTCTGAATTCATTCCATTTGTAACCCACTACATATAGTGACATCTATATTTTCATCATGGCATATGGGTTCCTATCTCTGTGTGTGAAACTGTCCAATGCTTGATTGGCTGTCACCACAGCCTTGCAATTGGATGCTGATCGACCAATCAGAGCTGTCATCCCCGCTTCGCACCCCCATCAGCTTCCAGTGGTTCAAAAACAGCAAACTGACTGTTACTCGTCATAGGAGCAGTTCATTAAACTAATTAGCTCGTAATTATCAGTTAATTCAGTGTTCATCACATTTCATTAGTCCATCTTTCTGCACCACTCATTTTTTTATTTTATTTTATTTTTTTCAAACATTTTTTCCTCACATATGTCGAGCTGGCAGTAACAGGCTGGATAACCATGAAAACATTTGAACATACCATGAATTGATACGAAGCTGCCTTCAAAGTGCTGTCAGTTTTCTGTGATGCCATGATTACTGAGATGTGACATGTATGACACACAGCATGAAAACATTGTCCTTGGTTGTTGGTATAGTTGTGTTTTCTGTTCTGAAGATTCTAAGAAATGAGTAATGTCTGTGTGGAGAGTCATATGTGTTGTGAGAGGCGGTGTGGTGGATGTCAAATAACAGTGAGTCATTTCTTTATCTGTGACTGAAAGTTTTACGGTTACAGGTGAGCAGAAGTTTAGCAGAAAAAAAAACTTGTTTTGCACTCCGCACATTTTCTGTTCATAACTCAAGGATAAATCAGATGAAATCTGGGGCAGGATTCACAATGGCAAACTTTAACTGTTAGAACAAAATGCCACACTTCAGATAGAAATCTAAATTCATCTGCAAAAAGTTTCATTCTTAATTAAAATAAGGCAGATTTTGTAAAAATGAATTCTGGGAAAATTAAGCGTATATTCAAAATGTTAGAAAGGCCTAATGGCATCCAACCACTCACTGTGTTTACCTCGGCAGAATGTCTTTTTCTTTGGTTAGAATTCAACAGCTACAAGGACACGTTTGTTAGGAAATTCAGCAAAGAGAGTAACGTTTAAAAAAAAAATCTGATTGGGAAAAAAAAATGTCTGTGGTCTTTAAAATCTGTTTCTCTTCTCTTTGCTCTCTGCATATCTGTCTTAACAAACCACAAATAAGAAACATGTTTTCCTGAATTCCTGAATCCATTTATTTAGGTTTGTTCTTGGGTGCGACTAATGAGTGCAGGTGTCACTGATTACTACCATGGCCACATTGTTCTTAGGCCTGAGGTAGCCTTAGGGTCAAGGTGTCTTACTATTTACTTGTGTTGGCCTAAACTCTGAGCAAATTTAAAGCCAGGCCAAAACTACAGACCAGTCTGAAATGTCAGCTCTTCTTCTCAGGCTGCCCTCTCACATTAGTGCTTGAGTTTGAATCACACATTGGATGGATGTGAGCAGGTTTTCTTGTACCTTCATTTACATGAAGCTGTCAGCTCAGCCTATATTAGGGGAGCTGTTAAAAATATTGACTGTCATGATATACAGTACTTGGATTGAGATTAAGCAGCTTCACAGACAAATCAGGTGGCGAGTATTAAATTAGCACTAAGCTGTTTTCCATTTGTGTGTCTCTGAATGTTTGAATGGGTGTTTAATATCAGTGACGTTTGATGGAAAACGATGAGCGCCATATGTTAAAATAGTTGGTCAGGACTGTCACATTAGTGACTTGGCACAGTATTGACTTTCATGTTTCGAGCAGGTTCAAAAACAGGTTTAAAAACAGCTAGGGAGGAGTGCTGCAGTGGTAATGATGTGTCAGAAAGCTATAAAAGGACCACACACACACACACACACACACACACACATCTCTGATGTGTCATTGGATGTAGCTAGTATCAAAGTCAATGTAATCAAACCTTTTTTTATGTGTTTGTAGTCCCTTTAAGCCTACGTGGCTTTCCTGTCACGTGACCTGACCGGGTGATAGGTATTGGCACAATCAGTGTTACCTCTGTACTCCTAATTAAGACCAGCTTTAGTGAATGTTGTAATAAAGACTTTGGAGTGCCTCATATTCACTTGGAACGTTTTAATTGGAAGTGAAAATAGACATCATGGTTTGATTTGTTTTTGTAGCTTAAAATGCTTTCAGCTGGAATAAACTCCACAATCCTCCTTTGAATTATTTTGGAACAGGAGTCATGTCCCAGTTCCTCCTCGGGTAGAGTTATTCCTGTGGAGAATCTGCTGTAGGTTAGAACTCACTCTACACTGATTGGGAGACAAGGAGAGACGGAAAAGAGACATCTTTATTTTTTTTGTCATTTACTGAGCTGAGATGGAAAGATATACAAACATCGTCGTGAATACATGTATTTCATTCAAAGTTTTGCTTGGGGTCGAATCTTTTTGGGACCAGTTCTCTGTTATTTCATGTGGTTTTCAAAATAAATGAAATGCTTGCACGTTTTCAAAACTGCAAAATGAAGTCCTTTGACACAGACAATGATACTACAAAGACACAGTGTGCAAAATACCAGAAAAGCATATGATTATATTGTAATTAGCATACATGTAATTCAGAAAAATGTTCTCATTGCAGAAGACAAGATTTACTGGTGTGTTTTTTAATCTCTTGTGAACTCATAACTTGCGACAAACATTATGTACATATTGTGTAAATTTCAGCTTTCAACAAACAGTGTACTGACTTTTGCCATTTTAGTGCACATTTAAAACTGAGCATCTTATTTCTGTCAGACTCTGACCGGGTGTTGCACCGGAGCCTGAGAGAAAGGAAAGATGTGACGGCGCTGTTGTTCGCCAGCCACAGGTGTATCCTCTTGTTAAAACCTGTTTGAGGGAGTATGACTGCTTGTCACCTACTCTCCCCTCTGCCTGGCTAATGAGGAAGCCACTGCACCAGTCCAGAGATTTTCTCCTCTTCTCACTACACACAAACAGAAAGAACAAGAGAACATTGCATGACATCCTGTCATGATGTTGCAGCAGGCCAACAGATGCTCCCCGGGCTCTCTTTGTTTATGTTCTTCCTCCTGAAAGCCTATGCTTGTATTTGCCTCGACTTTGTTCTACTAGTGCCAGTTGTTTGCTTGTGTGTGTGCGTGTGCGTGTGCATGTCTGACCCTTGCACCAGAGGGTGTATGTAGAGGTTTGAATGTGGAATGCAGGACAGAGCAACCCTGTGCTTTTTACAGCTCAGGGTCTTTTCCTGCATGCCTATTGGAGAGAGCAACAAAGGCCCAGACGGCCTCTTTGAGGGGCCACAGGTTCCTTTTCTCTGTCAAAGTGTCTCCCCCCTGGCTCGGTCCAGACTCGTTGACAGTAGTGCTGAGGCTGGAGCAGCTCAGCTCAGCTCAGCTCAGCAGATTTGAGCAGGGAAAAATAAAGCGTCCTCATCATGGACTATTCTCTGAGGCTATATGGTGCCACTGCTCTTTTACAGAGTGAAATCAGGACAGCAAGAGACTCAAGGGGTCTCGAGGATTTCTGATGCCTTACATGAGCTGATTTGCTGGGAGTAGGCACAAGCTGTTGAGACGTCTCCAGAAACGAATGTGGCGGTGATTATAAGAGGTATGTTGCAGAATAATTGTAGCTTGAAAGAGACAAATGATGGATCGAGTTATACATGAGATCTGCTCACTTTTACCCATGTGGAGCATTGTTTGTTCAGTAGATGGCATCTAGATAAGTGGCCTGCTGTTGCTCATGACCTGTTAAAGGCTGCCCTTTAGCCATCATGGCTTTTGAAATGGACTGCCCTGAGTTGAAGTTGGTGGCACTAAAAGGAAATGGCTTATGAAATGTCCCTTTGGAAAAGTGCCTGCCTTCTTTCCTGCTTTTTTTAACCCTAAAAACACATTGCTGTAATTTTATGTTAGACTGCACCCTTCCTTGGAATATTTTGTGGATCAGGGTTAGAGTCAACACATGGACAATGATAAACAGATGAAATAATCATTTTACATTATTATCTCTCCTTCAGTAAATCTAAATGCTAAAATGAAGTTACGTTCATTTATGTGAAGGATTGCATCAAACATGAGCTGATACATAGAACAGGAAAAAAAATATCTGTTTAAAAAAAACAGAAAAAACGCCTTGTCATGTCACCTACTGAAATTTGTCCATGTTAACTTTTATGTTTTCAAACTCGCACTACATTTAAATATTCTGTGATTCAGACACCAGAGTTCTGGCCCAGTAATATTTCCCCAAATTCACTCAAATGTGCAGCAATTTCTCATTCAAAAAATAAATGTGCCTTTGTTTACTTGTCAAATTGAATACAAAAAAATGTAATTTGTCTTTTTTCTGTTTGAAGCAAGATAAGAGCTTGATCATAATAAGACTTAATGTGCCAAAATCAAAATACACTGAAGTAGACCTGAGCATTTTTAGCATTGTTAGCAAGAACACTAATTTATTATGAACATCTCACTTAAAACGTAATAAAAAAAAATACTAATGGTGAAATGTATTTAGATACGCCTGAGAGGGGTTTACAATTACAAATTAAATTTAAAAGGAAATCTTTCTTCAGTCTTCCATAAAGGTTTCCTGCATCTAATTCAGCACAATTAATTGCACATGAATTGATTTTTAATAACTTCATGTATAAACAGTAAGATGAGGATTTATGTAAATGAGGTTTACTTTAACAGTTCCAACTTTGTCATCACATACAGCAGATATATGACAGATGTATCAGATACAGCAAAAAATAAGTTCTGGTCTTTTATCTGAGCTGGAGAAATCTTTTCTTTCCTTTCTGAAACTGCAGTCTGAGGGCGGGTACAACCCTGAGTTCCAAAAATCAAACTTTAGCTGCATGGAGTCTAGTAAAGTCTAATAAAGTCTAAAAACACACACACACATCAGTCAGTCAAGACATAATATGAATTTATCATAAATGTGTCCTCAGCTGATGTTGTTGTACCTGCGACATGAGGTTGTGGCACAGACTGATTGTACCGTCCAGCAACTTGTGCTCATAGTGAACTTTTGCCCATCTCTCTGCCTGTGACTGCTGCATGTGGGTGTTTTTAATGTGTGCTGTCAGAAACAGGGAAAGCATTTAGTCTTTTTCTTATCAAAGTCAGAAGCAGACAGAAAGCTTTTTCAAAGCTTTTCCAAATATTTATCTGATGCTGCCCAGATCTGGAACATGATGGTTTGGACTCTGTGACGAAAACGAGTTAGTCATAATTAATGTCACACAAGTTATTCATTTTAATCGTGTTTCCAGTGCAGCACTTTACATGGGAAATACCTTTCATAAATCCCCTGACACTATCAAACAGGGTTTGCTGTAGGGGTTCAGGCCTTCTGTTCTCTTCAGGGAAAATACATTTTGGGAGCCCAACACTGTGAAAGCTTTTTGCTTGGAAAAAGTTCTTTTGTGTGCATTTATTATCAACCATGCTCTTGGCCTGCTCTTGCTTATTCTGTTGTGAGTTGCTCTTTGAAATGGAATTTCTCAAACGTCCCGACTCATCAAAAGGCTTTTGCATGAGGAAACCCATTTTGATAAGACTGTCTCAGTCCTGTCTCCTCCAGTCCTGCAACAATGCTGCTGCTTCTTTTAAATAACCACTAGCTTTAATTTGATGAAATGTAATAGAAAAAAGTAATTACAGTTATGAATACCATGTAAATTAGTAATTGTATTTATGAATACCTACAGGTAAACAGTTCATTAATTCATTTCAAAATATTTCCTTTTAAAAGTCTTTTTCAACATGGTGGCATTACTTATCATGGAACATACTTTTTCAGTTGAATGTGGCTGAATTATCAAAAATATGAATTAACAGTTGACTGTTACTGAAACCTAATTAGTTCAAAAAAAAAAAAAGTAAAAGTAAAATGTAATTTATCTGAAGTGATCAAATTTGATTTATTCTGCATAATTTGATTTGTCAGGATTTTCTCCAGCTACTATACAAAGACATTATCAGAAAATATTGATAAGGAACGGTTTTAAAAGGAAGGAGTTTAATTTCTGTCAATATTCCCTTTTATTTCAAAAAGAATATCTACATCTACTGGTGTACTGTAGTCTTCAAGATAAAGAAACACCATTATGACAGAATTGTCCATTGAATTATTGATCAGCTTGCATGGTTTGTTCCAGGTAATTAAGCAGTGAGTGCTGGTGGTATATGGATTGTTGAAAGTTTAAAAGAGAAGAAAAAGGTCAAAGTGAACACATCTTTGTCCTTTGTGCTGTGTAACAGAATGTCATCCCATTGGATCGAGCTATGTGGATAATTACATGTTTACTTGAGCTGCCGAAACACAAGGTTTCTCAGAGAGGACAGAGGAAAATGTGGCTAATAAGAGACCTGACAGGAATGGATTGGAATATCAAGTCACTTTTTCTATATGTTTGATGTTTATCCTGTTTTTTATAAGCCATCATATATCTTGAGTAACATTCACCTTTGTTGTATCCTGCTCTGTGAAAAATCCGTTAAAACAAATTTTTAAAAATGTTCATCCCTCCGGTCAATGTGTTCTTTTTCTTCTTTATAAAACTGGATGCCATAAAAATCTAAACATTTTAAAGCCAAGTAAGTCATAAGTTTAAGAGCTAAATATCAGAAAACTCTATTCAGGTTATTGGCAGAAATTCATATTAATAGTTTTGAGTTTGATTTTATATTTTATTTTAAGACAGTATTTTAGACTTTTTTTCAGCGTTAGGAAAAATAAAATTCAATGATGCAGAGAGCATTATTTGCCACAGAGCCTTTTGCTGTGATACTGTTCCTGATGTTAAATTATTTGCCCTTTACTTCTCAACCTTTTGTCCACAGCAATTGGCAAGTTGCTCTTAAAAAATACTGAATAGATTATAAGCTGATGAGGATGTGTCTGAAATGTTCAGCTTCTATATAAAGATGTAAAATGGCGGGCCTACATGGGGCGCATGTAAAACAGATGTAGGACCTTAAGATGGCTCCATGTTCAGCAACCAATGGCGTGCTGCTTTAACAGCAGCCAATTACAGCACAGTGAAATGACTTGCCACACCTTATGGTAGTGAGCGCTGATAGGTTAGTGGATATCTCACCAGAGGACTCCATTGGCCACAACGCCTAGAGATATTTGACAGTACTAGAGTTACTAGGCTGAACAGCAGAACTGGCACAGTAGTCGAACCCCCTGTGCTCTCTGTTAACCAATCATGTGGCGCCAGCGCAGGGTGTTATTATTACTGTGAACAGTTTCGAGGCAGGAGCGCTAGCACTTCTCATCACTGTTTACGGTCCATGATGAAGTCCAGAAATGTAACACGTTACACTCCTCTGAGAATATCTGTGTACTCCCTCCAAAACAAACTGTGCTGCTGTTTTGTTGCACCAGACGGTTCCGTTGCACCACTTGACGGTCCTCAAAGAGATTTTTCCTTTTCAAGAGTATTGAGATGTTTGGTGTTTCAAAGCCGCTGTGGTCCCATTGAACATGGCTGTGCCTCACCACACTCCACGCCAAAGCTGAGAATGGGGATGCCATGTGCAGTTTCATGGTGCCCAGTTGTGATGAGTTGTTCTAGGGCACTCACTGATCCACCCCAAGAAGCCATAATTAGCTTTTCCATTGGGCATTCAGGTGTGTCTGCACGGCTCCGAGGGAGGCGGCCATTGTTTACTGACAAGTGGAGTTCTCTGTCTCCCCCTCTCACTTTCTCTATTGTTGGGGCAAATGGATGGTGTGTGGTGTGGCTGATTGGAGGTGAGAGCCATATCGGTCGCTGGAGATTCACTAATGCAAACGCAAAACTACTGAGTATTCACTATTCACAGTCCATGCCCACACAGTAATCAGATAGCTGGCCAACTGACAAGCAGCAGTGGAGTGGAATGCGGAGAGTGGAGAGAGAGATGGATGAAAGACAAGGCAAATGCCAGCTTTGTGTTTGCGTGCGCATGTGTATGGCTCACTCTAACCATGCAGCTGTGCATCTGGTCAAAATACAGCAGACATATTGTCAAAAATTGCATCTATTATTTTTTCTTCTTCTCCCATTTGGTATTCGGCATGTTTAATAACCAGGTCATTCTTTCTGGCCATTAATTTTTTGATCCGATAACTCTGAAGGATGCGCCGCTCAGAGAAGAGGCTTTTACCAAAGCACGCCACGGAATTGCACCTTATTTGTCATGTGTCTTTATACTGTATAATTTCAGCTACCAAATTAATTCAGAGCTGAGCTCCCAGTGTCAGTCAGGAGAATGGAAGGCACTAAATGAGTGGATATTCCAGCCAAATAAAAGGGCGAGTGTCATTCCAGGTTAATTAAATCCCTGCTTTGAGTCTGGCTTGAACACAGACCTCTTTCAGGATGATAACGGGAAAAAAATCCTTTATTTCAGCTTGGATGTCACCAGTGCAATCACAAGTCTCATCACTTTCCCACACTGAATGGCTAGCAGCTGTGTAAAGCACATAACTATCCATACACACACACACACACACACACACACACTTTCTTCTTACACACAGCATGACTGACAATAAATGACTCAGGACTGCCATTACTATGTTTACACTGCGGCTGCATTAGCCTCAGGAAAAGTAACTCTCCCTACTTATCGTGGTAGAATTTCTTATCTATCTCATCACATATCTCATACAGTACTGTGGCTACTGTTTATCTTTTCTCAGCATGGAATACGTGCCTTTGTACAACACTGACAGGCTTTGTGCCAAATAACTGTTTACTGTGCTTCACAGCCTGCAGTCTCTATGAAGAGCTCTGTTAATGCTAAGAAGACAGTATGGAAGCTGGCTGCCTCTACAATCATGTTCCACATTATTGTGTCCGGAGATTACTATTTGAATCTGTTGGTGTTTGCTTTTAGTGGAGTTCTTGATGGGGAAATTAACAAAGCTGCAGCCTTGGTTATCCCTCCTGAGGCTGCAAAATAAGTTGCTAGTCTCCTGCTGGTTTTCACTCTCAGCATCCCCTCATGGTGCCTCATTAAGACACAGAGAAACAAGCGTCTCCGACCTAACGCTACAGTAAGGCCAGGCCTAACATTGTACTGCTGCACCACATTATACAGCTCACTGCGTACTGTGGCCTTCAACGGCACATTGGTTTGCTCTAAGCATGTTTTCTCAAATTGTGTTCTGTCCCGTTTTTCTAGTTTATACTTTTTTTTCATCCTGTAGACGGAAGACGAGGGAGGGTGGCGTTTTTTTTTTCTTTCTTTCTTTTTTTTCCCTAAGACAGAGAGGAGCAGTTGTTGGGATTTGGGGATAAGCAGTTGTTTTCTCATTGAGCGACGTTTGAAGGTCAACTAGGGCACTAGTGAGAAGCCGAAGAATTTGGCTATTTTCTGCTGTATGTCAGTATGAATAATACATTGACAGCACCTCTGCTTTCAGCCCACATCTCTTTTTAGACACTTTTTACTCCCATTCAGCTTCCATTCATTGAAGTTCTAGTGCTGCAGTGTAAATGTACTGAAGTCAAATGCAGTTAAACAAATGTCTTTTCCCATAATAATCCTAGTTTTTTTTTTTTTTACATTATTAGTTCAATGTTATCAAATAGCATGGTATTGTGCTTAATCCTCAGCACAGGATAGAATATGTGATCTTATTATTTCCTGTTCTTTTACATGCACTCTTTTTCTGCAAATTGTGTACATGCCTCATTTTGCCTTGGCTGAAATGTTGAATTGAATCTGTACATGTCACTCTTCTATCATATAATGAACTGTTTCTTAAGACTGGCCAGCATTATTGTGTTCTACTGCACTTTTCAACATTTTGTTCTTGTGTCTTGTTGTCATGCTTTTGATGCACATGTATGTACAGAAGAGAGAAAAATTCTAAACCCAAATGTGGCATTGTCTGTTTCTTTTTCTTGTTCTACAGAGATGTTGAAGGAGTTGAACCAACAGCGCAGAGCGAAAGAGTTTACAGACCTGAAAATTATTGTTGAAGGCAAAGAGTTTGAAGTCCACCAAAATGTTCTAGCTTCCTGCAGCTTGTATTTCAAGGACCTGGTGAAAAGGTTTGCCTTCGCTTCCCCTCCCACCAGCTGTTGATCCAGTCTGTTCTTTTCATAGGGCGCATTTGTGTCGCTTTTTTTTTTTTCCCTTCCCCTCTCTCTCTTGCAGGTGTGTGAAGACTTTGGTTCCTAGCACAGGGCCAGCAGCCATTCCTTCCTCTTCCCACTCAAATGAATGTATCTGAAACTGGAGAAAAAAGGTCAACCCTCGTCATTACCTTTTCTCCCCATGTAGGGCAATTTAACCACATTTCCATTTTAATGAGCAGTGAAAATGTTCCATGACTGGGGATGTTTTAAAACTCACCAAAGGGCCAAAACAAAAGAATCATACATTCTACACTTTGGGTGGTAATTTGCCAAAGCCACGCTGTCTTCTGTGGGCAGAGGGATTTTTGTCTCCCAAGCTACCATATTTTTCTGTTGCTAATTTGTGAGTTTTTGCAGCAAAACAGCCTTTTCATATGCTAATACATCATGGTTAGTCTAATAAAAAAGACATTTCAGTCTTAAACAAAGGACAAAACAAAAGCGCATCTAAGACAGCTTACTGAACCACCAGTTTCACAGGTTAACACCACCCTTCACTAATGTATTCATTTGATGTGGATCTAAGTATTCCCCTAGTTTTCTGCCCTTCATACTCCATGTTTTTTTATATTCACGGGCTGTTTTGTTTCCATGGGTGCCTGTCTGCATACAAGTGTGTGTGAGTGTGTCAGCTGTAGACCTTTTTAGTGTCTTTAGATGTGTGTGCACACGTGTAACTGTAAAATTTGATAGCGCAAGTATGTTTTTTTATATCTGCCTTGTTTTCTGGGAAGGGAATACCATAATTCCCTAATGTCCTCATCCTTACTTCAAATCCTTGCAGGTGTTTTCGGCTTGATTGAGAGTCCCCTGGACCCAAAGTTGTTTTGCCGCCTTGCTGTTTGTGTGCGTGACTGTGTGTTTGTTCTCACTTGCATGGCTAGGTATGAAGTGCTGAGCAAAGACAAAGACAAACAGAAAGACACACATGGTTGCTGGCGGTAGCTGGAATGCCTTAGGGAAGTTTGCCCCGCAGCCATGCTGCCTCCACAGTGAGTTCATCAGAAAGCTGCTTATCAGTTACTACGGCCTCCTCGCTCACTGATACACTTGTTCCTCCTGAATAGGGAAGCAGTAAGGAACACCAGAGAGAACAGTGGCAGGAAATCTCAGAGCCACACCTATACTAGGACCACTCATCTCCATGACAGTGATATGCACCCCATGAATAAAAAAAGAGGCGCTCGGTCTTCCTTTGACCTTGACAATAGCAGAGAAGCTTCCTGAGAGACTGAAGTGACTTTGGATAGAACTGAAGCCCCCCTGCTGGCCTACCTGTCTATCAGCTTGTCTCATCTGGGCCTCTTATCCAGGACGTACAGTGGCCAGATCATTTATGCGTAGAGACCGGGCCACAGAAAGACACTGGGACTCCCAGAGGAGCAGGCTGAATTTCATCAAGCTCATCTTCATGTCTGCTGCAGCCTACATAGTCTGTTTTTTCTTGTTTAATTTGACAGTTTAATAGAGCAAATTCCCATTAATTGGTTAATTAATTATAAAGCTGTGATTTATTGTCACAACCGTCATTTTTCATGACATTATATCTAAAATGGAATTTTTCTCATTTGGCCTCACACTGGAGAATATCTGATGAATTTGTTATAATAGCTGTTAATTTTGTCATGCTCAGTTGTAATGTAATGAAGTCATGATCATCAACGTTGCAAACGCCACTACACCATCAACTATGATGGCTGTTGTTATTATGAAGCATGTGGCACCTTGACTTTATGGAGATGGGAGTTGTTAGAATAGGACGGCAGTGGAGAGTTGACAGGGGAGGCACTGAAAGGGAAAAAAACCAGAGGAATAAAATGACTAAAGAACGCAGGAGGGGAGGGAGAGATGAGGAGCATTTTGGTCATAGCTGTGAGGATTGCAGCCAGGCTCAGTGTCACAAGCTCGGTCAGAGAGGAGCAAACAGAGCCAAGGGCCTGTCTGTCTTTGAGTTACAACGTCCCATGTGCTGTTCAGGCCACTTTTTCAGTGCAGCTGGAATTATGCTGATGCTACTCGTGGCTCACTACTGTCCACGTCTTTATGAGGTCAAATAAGAGACAGAGAGAGAGAGAGAGAGAGAGACTTCATCTCTTTATATTCTCTGTACCCCCTCGCCCACCTCATTCAGGAGACATTCAGTGCTGTTCACCCTGTCAGCCTGCTGTAAACCATCACACTGTGTGCATGGAACCTGGGAAATGTATGTATGTGTGCAAATGTACTTCACTACTTGCCTCTGCACGTGTTTTACAGCATGCATGCTTTAGTCTGTGAGTGTGTGTGTGTGTGTGTGTGTGTCTGTGCGCATAGGTTGCAAGGACATAATTCTTGTGTGTTATCCAGGCAGGCTGCCATTACTCAGAAAGTAGAGATGTACTACTGGAGGGTGAGGGAGTACACATCACACTTACTTTCCTTGGCCTACCCACGCACACACACACACACACAACCCAATGAGTCACTTAAGAAATTAAAGACTTAATTGGCAAAGAGCCGAAATTTAGCAGCATGGAATGGCAAAGCAATTATGAAAATTCATTTTTAAAATTTGGAAACATCCTTTTTGGAAGACACTCCCCAGGCTCCACATGAAGCGAGAGTTTTCAAAGACGTAATAAAAATAATAATAATAAAAAAAAACCTTTCCACAAACATGCGTTTTCTCAAGCGAATCCTAAAATGTCTGTCTCCCGCTTTTTAGTGTTCTCCTCCACTGCCCACCCTCACCTCACATATCCAGGGCCTCCAATACAGAATGTGTTCATTCAACCTGCCATCTTACCCCATGATACCTGAAGAATGTAATGCCGCACCGAAATGTACGCACACGTCCGCCCTTGCCCCCACCCAAAAACCTATTACCCTACCCTTTAAAGGGCCGATGCACAGAGCAGGGAGACAGATCATCTCCGGTAATTCCATTTTACCCCTCAGGATTTTTCAATAAGTGTGCTCTGCAGGCATTTAATTTATGGCCACTGCATCTCCACACCACAGTAATGTAAAAAGCTCCAGAATCTTTCAGCAGTCCTGACACATGCTTTCATGCCTTTTGTTTCTCTCCCTTCTTCTCTCCGTCAACGCATGGTTTTTCTGTGCCTGTGAGTCAGAGAGTGTTATTATGACTATGAGACGGGTAGAGAGCTCTGTTAAAGCCCATTACAGTGTCGGCCCTGTGTGAACGCTGCAGCTGAGCCCCCAGTGCTCCATTCAGCCTGGCTTGGACACAACACTGTACTACTCCTCAGATTTCAATTAGAATCGTTGTTCTGACCAGCTGTATTTATGGGGTCAGTTCATCCACATTAAAAAACAGATCCCCTTAATTTCCCCATAGTGCTGTCCAGCCATGCAGGGAGGTCTTCTTTTATTTGGATTAACTTTCAGATACCTGAGATTTCTGAGACTCCTTGAACACATTTTCATTTTCTCGTCCTAAATCTCTAATATTGCAACTCATTTTCACCAAATTCTCGTAACTGCACAAATGTGACATAAATTGCCTGTTTCAAATTGATGAGCGGCTCGTAATCATCTCCCCTAAATTTCCATGTAAGGCTTCTTGTTCCACTTAATTTAATTTGTGGGCACGTTTCATTCCAGAGAAATGACAGCCAAGAGTAAACTTCACAGTTTCTATCTGAAATCAGCAGACAAGTGACTAGTGTCACTAATCATAATAAGGAACCAGAAACAGTTAATAATGCAGCAACCAGCTCGCCTCACCAGAAGACTTTGTCAAAGCTCTGAGTGAACTGGAAAAGCTGTGGTGATTGTGATATTAATTTAGAACTTTTTACTTTAGTATCAGTCTGTTCTCAACCAGATTATTGTGTTATAAGTCTCTCACAAATTAGAACGAAGAGACAACCGATGGTTGAACATCAGGTTTTCTTATCCAAAGTGTGAATACAGTATATACAGGATTTATCTGGTAAAGATTTGTTTTCAAAAAATATATATAACACCCCCTTTTTTTTTTTTTTTTTTTTTAGCTTTTTTGTATTCCACTGGGTGTGGATGTGGGGTCTGAGGCAGAAATCTCAAAAATCTGGGCAAACAAAATCCTTCTGCATGGCCAAGAACCTTTGAACACCTCAAACGGTAGCAAATTTTTGTTGTCACACTTGAATCTAACACCAGCTCCTCAAACTAAACTCTTAAGCTTTTCTATCAGGAGTTGTGTCAATCCCATGTCCACGTTTAGTTCTTTCTCTCTCGTGCTGATGGCCCTGTGTTCACACTTGGACGGCAGTTTGGGCTTTTAAACTCTCCACCTGTCACCCTGTCCTCTTCGTCCTCTGGAGCGTCTGACACAAACTGGACTCGTTCCAGCCAGATAGCCTTGAAGTCTCCTGTATTAAAACTGATGTTATGGCCTCAATGCAGGAATGCAAACACAAGCAAAACTTGATTTCCAACACGGATGAATTTACCGCATTATGTGTATTTATTTTTATAATTCATTCCTGATTTATGTTGTGACAGAAAATGCAAGCCATTTTTAGCCCAGACAGTGTGTAGGCATTGCATCTGAATACGCCTCTATGTTAGCATGTCTTGGTAGCGTATGAGCCTCCACAAAATAAATGGTCTTGTAAGAAAAAGCTAAATGTATTCCCTGTAAAATGGGCTTTTTTTTTTTTTTTTTTTTTTTTAGTTTGAAGGATGTATTAGAAAGTGTGTGTGTGTGTGTGTGTGTGTGTGTGTGTGTGTGTGTGTTGCTGCTCCCCTCCTTCCTCTCTGCCTCTGCTCACCACCATTTTGACAGTCTCTGCTGATTTTAAGACTTCCTCTTGAGTAAGTGGTACATTTTTCACAAACAAATTTCTTTGCCTGAGTGTGCCCATCTTTTCCCCCCCTCGCCCTACCTCTCCTCTCTGTCTCTCCTGTCCTCCCTGCCTCCCTCTCTCACTATTTGAATTCAAGTCTGCAATCAGACACGGCATAAATATCCACCTCTTTTAGTAGCTCCAGAAAAGTCATTTCCATAACATAAGTGCTCAGACAAAACAAACTGCCACTCGAGTCGGTTGCTATTGCACTAATTGATCAGGTTGATGAGCATGCTCTTCTTTTTATTTTTAGCCCCCCCCCCCTTTCGCTTTTTCTTCCCCACCTCCCTCCATCACTTTAACGCTGAACGACACTCCCCTTCCCTTCTTCCTGTCTTACTACCTGCCCCCACTGCAGGGCTTTGTGCGGAAAAAGGGCAATAACACTATGTGGCTTTTTGCTTTGCAGGAGGAAAATGAGTAACTACCTTGGTTTTTCCAGCCAATGTCCATCCAGAGACAAATGCCATTGTCTTTTATTTTATTTTTTGGATGTCCTTCTCCCCTCTCACCTCCTGAGTGCGCTTTAAATGACAACTAATGTCTCAGTTCATACACTACAGGCTACTGATGATTATTGCAGCGGGGACAAAGGCTCTGTTTAGGTGTGATGGTGGATTTTTTTTCGGGGGTGGGCGGGGATATCTCTTATTTAAAAGACCAAGGCACAGTCATGGAACAACCCAACCCCTCCCTCAGAAGGATGGCTGCTGGCTCCCTGTGGAAGAACCATCTCGCCCTGCCTCCCTGCCTTTTGCTTCCTCTCCTCATCCACTCCCACCCCCAGCCTCTCCTCTCTCGTCTTCACTCTAACCATTTCGTCTACCTGTCTCATCTTGTTTGTTTTGCTGTCTGTGTCTCACTAAATGCTGACTGTTTGTCATGATTTCTAATCCAACAAACTGGCTCCAACAGAAAAGGAAAAGAGACGCACATGAGCACACACCCACACAGAGAAAGAGACAGAGAGTTATCATTGTGCTACCATGACTGACAGAAGCAAACAGCCTCCATCCATCTTAATGTAGGGTACTTTTCATATTGTTGATGTCCATAGCCGCAGGGAGAGAGACGTAGTAGTGGGGGCATGCGTTCTGCGGGACTTTGATTCCATTTATTTTGCCCTTGAGTGGATTATTGTTTCACATGGGACATTAAACATGGGTGGCGAGGTGTTATTTGACGCTCTCATACCTCCCTGGGGGGATCCTGCATGCGAACTAATCTCGGCCATTTGATCCCAGTGAAGTCACAACGTGGCCCAGTTCTGAAAGCAGCCCTCCACTCCCCGCACATCTCAGGCTCTGCATTACGAAGGGATATCATATTCAATTTAATTTGCTCATCCAAGCACTCCCTGGCACCTCTTACACCATGCCAGTACGAGTGGATACGCTGCTTTGACACCCAACACGCACACGGCAGTGGTGTAGGCTCACAAACAGCAAGGGCTCTCCAGTGCAGCAAGCTTTAACCGGCATACTTGACATTCTATCATACAGTATGTCAGCGTGTGAAATGTGCTGTCACTTTCTTTCTCTCCGTTTTCTGTCTGATAGCTCATGTACCCTGCCATGTATGCATGTCCACCTTCAAAACAATGCATACATGAAAACACACATGTGATAAGCATGCCTGTGGAAGCAAAGCAATAACTTTTGTTTGCCTTATCTTTGTTCAGAGGGGACATTTTGTTTCAGATGCAGCACTATAGTTGCAAATCTGCTAGTCCCATAGAAAAGTAGAAACCATCCAAAGTTCTGTTTCTGTCCCTTTTCACTTTACGTTGTTATCTTATTGTGTAATGATTCTCCTATTTTCTCCCCACTCTCGTACTGGCCCAGGTGTGTTGTAGGTGTTTTGTGTAGCATACATGTATCTGTGTCCCTATATTCTCCTTTTGTTTTTGTATCCTGCCTTTGCCTCTCATAATTCCTCTAACTCCCTCCGTTTCTGCCGTGATTGGTCGATCAGGTCACTGGGGGAGACGAGGAGCGGGGAGATGCTGGAGCTGAAGATGAGCAACATCGGCGCTGACGTGCTAGAGCTGCTGCTCGAGTTTGTCTACACGGGGTCGCTGGTCATCGACTCGGCCAACGCCAAGACGCTGCTGGAGGCCGCCAACAAGTTCCAGTTCAACACCTTCTGTAAAGTCTGTGTCTCCTTCTTAGGTAGGAACGGCTCAGAAAACAGCAGGGGTGATGTGTGTGTACGTGTGTGGGCAACTGTTACACTGTATGCTTATATCAGCAAGTGTGCATGTCTATGGAATCAGATATTCCTTTGTGACCTTTCCTGCTACACACAGTGTTTACAGGCTTGTGTATTTTCATACACTGGCATACTTCACCACTATGTGCAACCATACACGATGTCTTGTGCAGAACCTAAATTTCCGCCCATACGCTGGCACACCGCGCTGCTTTTTGTCATGTTTCCAAAGCTAGCAGCCGCAGCGTGTGAGTATTCTGCCTGCTAACGCTCTCAGTTGGGCACGGTGCCTCTGATCGTGTCCCAGTGGGCAGCACCAAGCACGGGGGCAGATTTATAAAAAGGTCAGGGAACAATTGTCACTTAAATGTCAAATCCTCCGGCCTGAACCGTGATGGAATCGGAAAAATAGCAAAACAGATTGATACTCTACCCTGATACCACGACGAGGTATGGAAAGTGGAGCGAAGCAGGGGAGGGGCTTTTGTAGCCCAAGAGGTCACATGAAAAAGCAAATGGAATGTGCCAGATTTTAGTGGGTCAGGTGACCAAAAAGCTGCAAATGTCAGATTTTGCATTCCATTTAATAAATTGTTTTGGGTATCGGGTAACACAGGGGAAGTGCATGGTAGCAAAAAGGTCAGCGGCAGGAAAGGAGTGAAAAGAAAGTAAAAGAGAACCAGCAGCCGGCGTTATTGATTTGTTTTTCTCGATTTGGCAAAAAAAAAAAAAAAAGTGCGGAAACAGGGAAGCCATTTGTAGACTTCATTGCCAGTGAGACATCAATCCATTCTTCCTCGACAAGATTCATGACATTTCAGTACATTAGAAGGAGAGAAATACAGGCGCAAGCACATGTCCTTGAGCAGAGAGAAATTGATGCAGTGTCAGATATTATCGAAGTTTGTAACAAATGCACTGAGGAGAAATAACAAACATCTCCACGACCAAATTACACCACTTTGACTTTTATTCACACAACTTCCAATTCAGGGAAATAAAGACTGTCATTTATTGTGTGCGGGCTATTCTGTGAGAAATCATGACTTTTTATTACCTGAAGATTGAAAGTGAATTAGCAGCGTGCACCATATTTCAACCGTTATGAAGATACTGGGCACAATGTGGAGTGTTTCACATATTCTCACAGCCTCCAACTAACACTAATTTTTCATGTCCTACATCTAGGTAGATCTAAGTGAACGCAACACACTTTTATCCAACGAATTAAATTTCAAACCTGGCTGTCCTGTGTTAAAGAAACTGATGAAAGGATTATGCAACATAATGCTCCGAGAATGAAAGCGTGCACCGTGTAATAACTCTTCATCTGCTCAAATGGCAGTGCAGAGGGACATTTCCCTGCAGCCTTTTGTTTAGCCTCTAACCCCCACTCTGACGCAGCGTGAAGCCAGCTTTTATTTGCTCCCTGTTTGGCTTTTGTTTAGTTGTGATTTAGCAGATGTTAGGTGACCTTTATTGGTTGATATTTGTTTAGGAAAGACTCTCAGGCTCTGTCTTTAGTGATAAAAAGGCCTGGCGTACACTCCCTTTGATGGCTATTGTTTAAACAGGCCTCATTCAGTGGCCGCTGACCCAGTTGATCCATGAGTTCCCTCGCCTGTGCCTGTGTGTGTGTGTGTCCCAGCACATTTTCTTCTCTTGTGATAAATGGTGATGTGCCTTAAAAACTAGAATTACAGACACACAGCCTTAAATTTTGCACCCTTAGAAGAGATCACATACGCTGGCATAAGCCTTTTCCCTCTGGCCCTGCCATCAGGCTAGTTTCATATTTTCTGTTGGTGTGTGTGTTGTGTGTGTGTGTGTTTTGTGTGTTTTGTGTGTGTGACTGTGTGTGTGTGTGTGTGTGTGTGTGTGTGTGTGTGTGTGTGTGTATACCCTGAGATCTGACAGGACTTCTTTAAAGTGGCCCAGCTAATCCCAAATCCCACTCCCTGCCATCCACGACCTCATGCCTGGGCTGTGAGCGATCGATTCCCCTCGTTGTTTGTCCCCAGAGCTTTTTTGAGTTATTATACTTGTTCTCCCTTAGTCTCAGGCAGATACACACCTCGACAGGCTGTGGGTCCGTGCTACCTGCAGCCACTTTTTCTGTCTCTGTGGTTCTCTACGTCTGTGATCTTTTTATGGATGTCTGAGTGATGTTTTTTACCTGTGTTTACCAATCTGCCCATGTCTCTGTTTCTTTCCCGTTTTGGTTTCTCTCTCTCCTCTCTTCGTCTTTCTGCCTGTCTCCCCCTCTCTCTCCAACCTTGTTTATTGACTCCAGAGAAACAGTTGACTGCGGCTAACTGTCTGGGAGTGCTGGCTATGGCTGAAGCCATGAGTTGCACGGAACTCCACAACATGGCCAAAGCTTTTGCGCTGCAGAACTTCCCTGAGGTGGGTCGAGATTCATCATCTTTACGATTACATTGACTCCCGTGGAACACAGTTACTGCAGCATCTTCACAACTCAGACAATATACTAATAAATAAAACCATTAAAAATGGTAGTAGAATCTCAAATCATCACCATAATAGAGTTCATACAGTAAAAAAGACTTGTTTTGATTCAGTACTATTTTGTGCGTTTCTGCATTCTTTACACTGCAGAGGAGAATATTGTATTTTTCACTCCTCTAAATTTTTAGCTCAAACTTAGCAAATACACAGACACGAAATGTGAAAAAACATATTTGTTCAATAGCAACATGACACTGAGAATAAAGCTTTTACCACACCTGGCACCGTGTACTGTGCTGTATGCAGCAGTGCACTTTGCGCTAATGTAAAGATACAATGACTCACAGAGAAATTTCAAAGAGATCTCAATTTGTCTGTAGCTGAAGAGGGTCAATCACACAAAATTACACAACAGAAAATAGCTCTGCACTCTGCAGTGCATCAGGAAAATCTTCAAGCTCCAGCTATTTTTTTTTGTACATTTTCTGTTGCAGCCTTATGCGAGGAATATTTTTCTCCCTCATCAGTGTTCTCCCTCAACACACCATCATAGCACAAGAAAAATGGACAGTAGTTTTGGAAAAAGTTGCAGCTTTATTAAAAAGTTAAAACTTAAGTATCACATTGACCACACTTTGCCAAGACACCTGAAATTGAGCACAGGAGCCTCTCATGTCTTTTGTGTAAGGTGTTGAGTGATGATTGGTTTTATCGTGAAGCTGCAACAAATGCAGAATGTAAAGAAAGTGAAAGGGTCTGAATATTTTCTTACTGCACTGCAGGTTGTGCTATGAAAAATATGCTGCTTTTCTGACCTTTGCTAGTAGGGTTAATAGAATTTATACTACTTTCTGTCCAATACAATTCAAAAGTCGTTACTTTATATAAGAGATATGTTAGATATGACTCCCTCTGACTTACAGAGCCAGTAGAGAAGTAGTATCAGTTTCACTACTTTTCCACTCAAACACACAAAAAGAAAGGAAATCAGATAAATTCTAAATTGAATAATAATAAAGCATGGAAAATGGGTATATGAGATTGTATATACTATGCTATGCTATGCTAAGCTAAGCTATTGTATATACTATACTATATATGGCTTATTATTTAACTGTGACCATGGGCCATTGCTATAAACAAAGATGTGCTATGTTCTGAATGTTGTGTGATCTTATATGTATGTTCTGTCTTTTGTTTCTTCCTTTGGAAAACAATAATTATGTATTATTTTAATTATTACATATGTATGTATGTAAATATGTGTGTATATGTAACAATAATAATCAAGTGCCAAAGCAAAGCTTTGATTGGCAGTAATCAACATTTGCATGGAAGCCACATCCAGAGGAAAGAAGAAAATGTCAGAAGTCATAGCCACAGGTGAACCTGCTGATGACCTTGTCCTCCATGACCCTTCAGGTGGCAGTGCAGGAGGAGATTCTGAGTGTGTCCAAGGAGGACCTGGTGGCCTACCTGTCCAACAACAGTTTAAACACGAAGGCCGAGGAACTGGTCTATGAGACGGTGATTAAATGGATCAAACAAGACCCCAACTCCAGGGTGCAGGTAAAAAAAAGAGAACTGATGATTGTGTTTTGTAAAGTGTTTGTTTACTCTGTACTGGTACACAGTATACTTTATGAAAGTGGGCTAACACTGCATGTGTATCATGAGACCAAAAAGGCGAGATAAAGCCCCTTGTTAACCCTGACAGTACACATACTGTATGTCTGTGTGAGTGTGGCTGTTGTATCGACCCAGCCTGCCTGCTCCAGCAGCTACACAGCATGAAAAACCAGACAAGTGACTCCTCATTTTATGTTTGTGTTCATCAACTTTGTGCTTCAGATGCAGCCTAACATAGCATTTGTTCATAATCCCAAGAGTGCTCTGCCCTCAGAATGCACTCTACTCTTACTCACTCTACAAACACTTGACTTGTTTGTAAGACATTATAATGCATGAAAAGCCCAATGAAAACAGACAGCCATCGTCCTAACAGTTGTTTGATATATTCCTAGAGTCTGTTAATCATAATCAAAGGTTATTTCCTCTGGATAGGTATTGACAGTGAGGTACAGCAGGTCAAATTTTAACAAACGTGGAATCAATAAGCTTCAAGGTCAGAGCATCAGCTCCAGCCAACATTCATGAAAAGGTAAAAAGGCAGAGCTGCACAGAGATCTGTCCAGCGGCTAAAAACTTCAGGTCATGAGATTTTTATTGAGTCAGTCATAAAAAACATGAATTTAAAGCTGATGATTTTAAAGTATTTTATAGCTGTTTAAAAATGGAGGTGAGATTATTATCAGATAAATTACACCAGTCCATCACTGCAAGAGTCGTTCGCTCAGAGTAATGTCTTCTCATCAAGCAGCAAGTGGGGGAGCAGCCTTATATCAGCTGAATCAGATTCAGTGCAGACCTATGCAATCAATGTTACTTTATTGGCACCTACTTTTATGAGGCACATACGTCAATATTTGAATTTTTCACTCTTTGGATTAAACATTTAGCATTTATCCTTTGATATGTGGCACTCTGTTATTATGGTGAAATCTATCAGGCCAGGCTCTTAACTGTCATACAAAATGTCACGCAAATTTTAAGGACAAACTATTGAAAACAGATGCTGATGCTTGTCAGAAATAAGAAAGAGGCTATTCACACAGATTCCAAGACTGAAATAAGAGACAGAACCATTTTTTTTTCACCTTGGTTATCAAACTCTACTGCTGATAAACCCAGGAAATTTGGCATTTGTGTGGTGACTGATGGGAAATTTTTATTCGGTGCCATTGCAAATTCGCAAAGAGCTGCGAGAAGGCTGATGCACAGTTTTTAGCAGAACATACAATGCCTGTCATCTGTGTTGAAAACCTCCAGCCATCTGAGTTCAGCGAACTCCAGCAATCTCACACTCTAATGGAGAGGTGCAGAGGTGAGTTACTCAGATGAAGTAGAAGAAAAAAGAAATGGAAGATTTTCCCGGTTGTCTGAACAACCCACCACACTGATTCCTAAGAAGGGACACCCGGGTCATCCCGTCTCTGAGGAGAGAGAGAGAGGAGAGAGAAGAAGAGAGGGGGTGGGGGTAGTAGAGTTGGAGCGGGGGAAGCAAAGCAAGACAGAAAGACAGAAATGGCCAAGAAGTGATTGAGAAAAAGAGAAAGAGATGGTGAAGAAAGTGGAATGGAAAAAGAAGCTCTGTGTTCTAATCTGATATCCAATGGTTTGTGCCTCTGTGCAGAGCCATGACATCCAGCGAGCGGAGATGTGATTGAGCTCTCGGTCAAGCTCAAATCTCCTGCCCATGTGTGACAGAAAAAACAACTAGCAAAGGCCTTGGTGTTAGCAGAGAGGGCAGGAGAGAGGGAAAGTGGCGAGGGAATAAACTGCTTCCATCATACCACAGGAGAGCGTTTGTGACCCTGTGGGCTGAGGATGCATGCACGGTCCAGCACCAGCTCTTCGTTACCACCCTCCCTCGCCTCCGTCCCTTCTGCCCGTTCACCAGGCAGACAGCAGCAGAAATCACTACCCCAGAACCTGTGACACTTTTTAATGACATGTCAGGGCAGAATGTCACAGCATAGCTGAGAAACCCGGGCAAGAGGGAAGAAAAGCTATAAGCCTTGAGCTAAGTTCATGTGCGTTTGCATTCATCTGAGCGTGCGTGTTATGTGTGCCTTTGTACGTTTGTGTGCCTGTGCATGTGCTGTGGGTTGTAAGCTGCAGGCTATAGAGTGGAAAAGTGGCATATTGAAGGCGATGGGTAAATAATATGCAATTTTCTCTCTCCGCTATGCTGTCACTAACATCCGATGGCACCAGGAAACGGCTCCTGGACATCGCTAAGAGACAGAGCGAGAGCATTTGAGCGTTAATAATGGTTTGCTATGAGACACAAAGCCACTGAATGAAAGAGGAGAGCTGTTACAGTTTTCTTTGATTGACTATCACTGAAGGTGTGCCGCCCTGCCAGCATCTGCATGCATGTGTCTGCTTCTGTCTTTTACAGAAAATGGTTAAGGGGAAAATTTCTGTCATTTAATAGACTAATCATTAATCAAAGCAGAACGGACAGATTACAGCGTGATTCAATAATAGAGACAGTCATGTGTTGCAGCCCTAGAATAAGTGATGCGTATAGCAATTTAGACATATCTCTAAACGTGGAGGTGGAGATTGAAACAGAACATCTGAGAAACGAACCTTCCTCCGCACTTAGTCCACAAGCTGGTTTTATAAGTTACATAAACAAAGAGCTGGAAAAAAACAGTCCTGCATCATGTTTTCTCTGTGAAGGTGCTGACAGAGACAGGCCTGTCCTTCCTTTCACCCAGCAGCCTTTTGTGGGACAACCACAGACACACGGCTCCAATTATAACAGGCCAGCCTCTGCCAAATCCCTGAATAGGACCTCCATTACGCCTCACCCCAACATATTTCATAGTGGATCCTATCTTGCCAGGTGACTCAACCTGACAAAAGAGGCTGATTAATTGGCTCTTTGGAAAGTGGCCAACTAATGTAACAGCTAAAAAGGATAGGTAATGGTGTATTTTCATGATAAAAAAGGCCAGCCCTGCCATTAGCAAGGGCCCGCTGTCCACTCTTCAGAAATAACAATGGCCTGCCTGTGACATTTGCAGTTCCCAAGCCAAATTAATATAGTTAAAGGTATTACTTCATATTATTTTGGGCGATTTTATACAATTGCGTCTGGTAGTGCGGTGATGTGATTCTTTTTTTTCCCTTCAGCACTCATTAAAGAAGGAAAAAAATCATTTCCCAGAACAAATGATGCTATCATTATGTAGTTAGAGAATAAAATTATCAAAGGACAAAAATGCTTTGAGGCTGTGAAGGGATATAAACTGAGTTTCCTTCACTGTTTTACGATTCATTTACCTTCAAAGCTACAGATGACCCTTTCACCACAAGCGTCACTTTTAATTTACTGATTCTGTTTTTAAGCTCCAAGTTCAAAATGGAAACTTTTCATCTATGTACACACCTTAAGAGAAGGTTAATAGTGTGTTTTTTTCCCTCTCTTGTTCTGTTACTTACTTAATGTCACCATCCTTGAAGAGGAAGCTGTTTTTGTAGAGCGAGTCATAGTGAACACAACACAAGCCGCCTCCAGCATGATCTATGACAAATGCGCACTCGTGAGGAGATGTAGCCAGGCAATGGTGATTGATGCAGCGAGGAATCTTTGCTTTTGCTCTCCAACACACAAGCACACATTCCTGCACAAACACACAGTCACACACTCAGGGATTTACATAAAATGCATGGGATGTCACTGTTCATATATCAAACATTCACACAAGACCGGGAATCACTTGTTTATCGGCGCAAGTACGGCTTGTGTATTAGAGAGTGGACGGGATCAGATGCGAGCCAGTGAACTATGGACCTCCATCCTCATCTGTGTCCTCTGTTGTCCCAGAGCGGGCTCAGTCCTGATGTGTGCAGCCATTTGAACCGAAGTTACTCAACCACGGCGGCTGCATATCCAGAGCGAGTCACAGGCATCACATTTCCACTGGGCTCTCTTATAAACACAAAAGAGTTGCATGAGCAATTCAGTGCATAGAGAACAAACAAATTACATTATCTGTTCAAAGGCAGCAATCTTCTCTGTTTTCCCAAGATGAGCATTAAAAATGTACTCTGCTATATCATCAAAGTTACAAAATACCAAGTGACGTCAAAGATGATTCTGTTAGAAACGAGCCACAAAGTTTTCTCTTCATACATACATGCATACAACACACAGTCGTTCATACAGAATATATTTCAAATTAAAAGCACAAAAATAGTTTTCTTTTTCTTTATATTGAATGAAATCATGCTGAAATAGGCCTTGGAGGAGAACACATTGCACCTGTCAGTGGTTGCTCGGGGCAGCAGTCAGCATCTGTCGTTCGCTACATCTCTCTCCATCCCCCATCCATGCTTTTGGCTGATGCACACACATGGTCACGCAGTCGTGAAAAACCCCACAAACACGCTCAGCAAAGCATCTCTTGAACCTGGATGAAGAGCCATTTGCGAGAGCATATTTTACTCATCCATATTTTTTTTTTTTTTTTTTTTACCTGAAGAAAAAGCACATGCACAGAAACCCGCACACACTCAAAAGACCACTGAGCTGTGGTCATTTCAGCTGAATGGCTTTGTTAGCGCTGTGAGGCTAAACATGGGCACATGCTCTATTGAGCACACACTTGTGAGTCAGTGAGTGAGTATACGTGTGTGTTTTTGTTTTTTTGACTTTTTTTTTTTCTTCATTCAGGGCTACGTTTTAAGCAGCGGGTTGTCCATTTTTCACACTAAAGCAGACACATACTCCTATCTACTCAGAGCAAAGCAAATAGATATGACCGTTCATGTGTCATTTATTTGATGTCGCCGTAGCATTGAATCACTTCACCCACACACACACACACACACACATATAGTAAGAGGCGTTAGTCCTCGCTGACAGTAGTGGAATGGGAAATGCTCGGTGGACATTTGTCATCTGTGTTAGCGGATGGCGGCCTCCTGGCTGTGTCTCTGCTGCCTCTGACAGATCTGAGAGGCTCCCTGTTAGACACATTATCCCTGCCTTTCAGCAGGCTCAACCCATTCTCATCCCGCACGTGTGTGTGTGTGTGTGTGTGAGAGAGAGAGAGAATAAGAATATAGCTGGGCTGTGTAGCATCATTTTCCCCTCCAGTTTAGAAGTTGATGCATTTTGACAGGGCTGCAGGGCATGTGGATCTGCTGGCACTGAGAATGTTTACCTGGTGTGTTTGTGTATTAGGTCAGTGTGCGAGATAAAAATCAATATAGGGGTGAAGTCGCAAGGTGTTATCCAGGTTGCATTTCAGAATACAAGGGGATAAGCATATGGATTCCTCATAAACGCTCCTTGTCTGGGGAGAGTGGGAGAGGGAAAAAAAAATGAAGTGTGGGTGGACCATTTAAAAGTAGCGTTGCCATATGTCCTCAGACTCCTGTGGATACTTTCCATATGTTTCGCATGTTTAAAAAAACACTGAACTCCTCATTAAGAATGTGAAAAGATTGAGCCATATTTTCTTTAAAGACACAAGGCGCTTTGTATCTCTCAACTGGCACCGTATGGCTGTTATGATTCAAAGCCATTAGATACTAAAAAAAAATTTACATGAATTGCTTGGATGAGTAGGCGAGAAGATGGAAATGACAGGTCACACTATTCATCTGGAGGGACAGCGTTTGCCTTCACTCTTGCGTGCCTGTGCATGTGAAGGTGGCTGCTTGAGAGGTTGTTGGAGACGGAGAGTAATGGAGTCAGATATACAGTATGCTGGCTGCTCTCATCTGCAGCTCGCAGGCACGTCACTCACTAGTCTAAAGAGTGTGTGAGTGTTGTCACATAGGCACACATACAACAATCCAACCCTTTTAACACACAGTTCACGTGGTATGCATCCAGAGCGTGCACTCCTCAGTCAGTGTGCTACCTGGGAGGACGGTAAAAGCCTTCATGTCTTTGCTTCTATCAATATTTACCAGACTTAACACCTGAGGAAGGGTTCAGTCTCTTTAAATATCAACTCTGTTGCCTTTCAGATTAGCTCATGAGATACAGAAAAAATCTGCCGTGAACTCAATTTCAGACATGTAAGAAATCTTGACTTATCCAGGTATGCGTAAAGCACAAGAATAAGAGTAATTTAATTTCCCCCACTGAAGAACTAAGCCTCGGTTCACCTGGAAGGTGCATGTAATATTATCGTAATCCCATGAGTGTATCTGCCACAGAAAGAAGAGATTTCATCCACAAACATAATGGCTGAGAGAATTTTGGCAGTTTTGAAAGAAAAAGGACAACTGAGTGAATGAAAGGGCCAAACTGTTTAAACTTTCCCAACAAAGCCAATCGTTTTCACACTGCAGCTGTGTCAAGGACACACCTGTGTTAATAAAAGTTCAACTCAAACCCATAAGACCTACTGATCACTTCACCCTTTCAAAGTCTCACATTCTGTTTGTTTGCTGTAAGCTGCGAGCTGCTTTCAGCCTAGCTAACATGCTCTCAATAACAATGGTGGCATTTTTCATTTACCACATTCATAATAAATAAGATTTGTTCTCTAGAGAACCCTGTCTGTACAAGCAATAGTTGTTGATATTTCAGATTGTCTGTTAACCCTTGAGCTTTCCTGTTAGCCTGGCCAACATGCTAATTTACAGCTACAGGTTGTCATATCTATAATCTAACAGATTTGAAGCATATGCTCAGGTAAACAGTGGTAAACAGCATATGATGATTTAAGAGTCCAGTCCAATTCAACATTATTTGTTAAGCACTTTAAAGCATTCACAGTGGACTAAAGTGCTGTACAGAATAATAGATAAAGGACATCAAAAATAAAAGACATAACAGATCACATAAGGAATATAATTAGATATAAAATACAAATAAAGACATACTGTACAACATGAGTAAAAAAAATAGCCATACAATAAAAACAATATAATAAAATAAAATCACTCAAAATTAACGTCTTACTGGGGGTCAAAGGCCAAGGAGAAGAGGTTATTAAGAAGAGATTCAAAAACAGGCAGAGAAGAGGCCTGTCTAATGGGCTGAGGCAGATCATTCCATTGTTTTGGAGCTGTAACAGCTCAACGTAGAAAATCACATATTAATGCAAAACGTGATTAAAAGTGATTAAATAACAGAAAAGGTTTGAAACTGTCCAGTCTCACGTTGTACCTGCAGTGTTGTGTACGACATATGACTGCTGATTAACTGAACTACATTTGAATTAGATTTGCATGAAAGCGTGTGATTATTTAACCATCCATTTAACATCTGTGAGTGAGTCAGTGACCACAAGGTATGACGGCGCGCTCTGCGCTGCCAAAAAACTAGAAATACAAGAAAGCTGAGAAGCTCATTAAATTCTCTAACTCAAATTTAAAAAAAACAAAAAAAAAAAAACAGGTGATGCATTACTCCCTTGCGGTATCAAGGTAAAAACATAAAGTTTTGTCATTTCCTCTCTTTAAAGAACACTTTCTCTCAACAGGAACCTTGAGTAAACAGTATTTGCAATAATTCGTGCTTGAGTAGTTTCAATGGCTGGCACAAAACAGGACTTGCTTTTTACATGGGATCTGACACTTTGGATTTGAATATTAGCAGCTAGTGTGCAACTCTCCCTCATTTCCATGCCGATGTATGCGTGTGTGGGAGGAAGAGCGAGGAGCAGGAATGGAGGTGGAGAGAGAGAGAGACAGAAAGTGAAAAAGAAGTGGGAGAGATAGTGAGTTAGTTAGAAGAAGAGAGGAAGAGTGGCTTTTTTTTGTTGTTTTTTGAGTTGTTTATTTTTTCCAGAAATAGAGGGACAGACGGAGAAAGATGAGGGAAGAAAACAGCCAGGCATTATCTGACCACTCTTCACCAAACACATCCATTCACAAGCACACACTTGTGAATTATCCCACAGTTGAATCCACGGTTGTTTATTTAATCAGAGATCAGCCTCAGTGACTTTACATTTTCTTTATCTCTTCAACAATATTTACAGTGAAATCAGGCTTTGAACTCAACATACCAACCAGATTAACAACAACTATGACCACAAACAGCACATGATTGTAATAAAATACAGTCACGCTATAGACCCTACTGCTGCAGTGGAACCTATGCATCTGTCTCTGTCTCTTACTCTCACATGTGCAGATATTTCTCTCTATCTGTGTGGATGCATTTTGGGAGGATATTTATGAGGTAACGGTCTTTACCTTTCTGCCGAGACCAGATGTTGTCTGTTTGAGGTAGTTTTACTGCCATTTTAAAGATGTTTGGCAAAGGAAGACAGACTACAGCAGGTGTGGGTTTGTGTGTTGTTAAGATTTGCAGATGGTGCAGTAGAATGCTTTGGTTTTTCTTTACTTCATCTTTTAAAGTAAAGGGAACTTAGCCTGGTGTGTGTTTGTGTGTATGTGTGTGTGTGTGTGTGTGACCGATCACGAATGTAGATGTGGTTTTCCCAGTATGCCAAGACAATGCTGCTAATGAGAACACATGAGCGTGGAGCTCGAACACAGATTAGCCTGTCCATCAAGTCTTGAACTCTCAGCCTGATGACTGGTTGTGCTCAGTTCAACTTCTAAATTCTAAAAGCGGCTTCTTTCCAGAGGAGCACCTCGATTATCGATTTCTATGCCTGCTTTTTCCTGTTCAAGGTCACCGGTACATATCCCAGGATGCGCAGCATGAGATGCAGGGAAACTCTTGGGATAGGTTGAGTGTGATGCACAATTATACACAGAGATATATTCGCAGATACAGGTAATCTGGAGTCTCCAGCCCACCTGAACAACATGTTTTTTTGACTGCAGAGGAGACTAGAATATTTGGAAGAAATCCACATGAAACCCACGCAACGTGCAAACTCCACACCCAAGAGGACCACAGACAAAATTCATGCCCAGGGCTGTCTCGCTCGTCCACCTGCTGTTCAAAATAGGAGCAAGATTTCACCATGCACCCCAAGACATTTGAGCACATTTATTTCTGCCATGCCACTAAGGGCACCACCTGGCTGAAACTGCCCCATATTCAGCTTTAATTTAGCTCTGAGGGTCAGAACGGTCACTAGTAGACCTAGTTCAGACGACCTGCAGATGCACATGTATGATCTCATGAGCCAATATCAAGTTTAAACACAACAAAATGGAGCTTCTCTTTCCCACATTTGTAGAAATTTGCAGGATGTTTGTCTCAAAGGGATTTACTTTTTTAGATTTTGCCCATATCCGATTACTGGCATTAATAACATGTCATAAAACCCAAGTAGGCGAGGTTGTAGTGGTCCTGGAAAAAAAAGTATCTTGTAATATAAAAGCAGAGCAGTAAGCCTGAAGCTTAAGTCACCTCCATTTGAGTGTGACATGACTCTGTAATTACTGGGGCAAGTCTCCCACTATGGGGGCACTTTAATTGGAAGTAGGAACTTCTCCTGAGCTAGTGATTCTTCCCTTAAGAATATCTTTGTATGCTAAGTAGCTTGCTTTGACTTTACCTTCTTGCTGTGTTTGAGCTGAGGTGCTGGGAGCGACTGCCAGTGTTTATGTGGGTATTGAGCTGTTTGTTTGATAAACTGTTGGGTAAGCTGTGCGCGTTTGTGGAGGAGGAAAGCAGACAGTCCCATCAGCGGGATGGCGTCTCGCTCCGAGCCTCCTCGCAGAGAGAAAATGTCATCAGCAGATTTCTCTGACCGGCGTAGAACCGTCACATCCTTCTACTCTTCAGTCAACTTAACCTCGCTTATCTTGTCTTCTCTGTTTCCTCGTCCTGCAACTCTTCTTCTTCTCATGTGTCCTTTCCTTTTTGCTGCTCCGTCTCTCCGCCCCTGCTCAATCCAAGCCCTCCTCTCCTCCTCCTTGTCCCTCTCCTGTTATCTTCCGCTGTCTTATTTCCTCCTTTCTGGTCCAGTACGCCCAGGACATCGGTAGAGAACAAATGGGACACATGCCAGAGTAAAAAGGCCTCAGGTGGGAGAGGGAGATGCTTAGGCTGAGTGTCAGCTTATTATTTGTTCTCCCCTGAATGGTGTTTTTCTGAGTCTGTTGTTTTGTCGCTCTCCCTGTGTGGCTCGGTCACGTAGCTCTGAGCTGAAGGGTCAACGAGGTCAATCTCCGCCCAGCTCTCTGTCGCTCTGTCCGTGCTTGTTTACAGCTTTTACTGTCAACGTAGATGAAACTCCCGTGGGGCTACAGACCAGCACACATACACTTATGCACACTCACCGGGAAAAAGAAAAAACACATTCACACACACAGAGCAGCGAGAGCTATAGACAAGGTTGCCATGGTAACAGCCTGTCCTGCCTCTCTATCTGAACACCTATAGTCTGAGCTCATGTAAATGGTAAATGTATGCGCACCCAGCGATGGAACAGACAAGCACACGATCACAAATATTTGTGTTGCCATGGGCGAGTGTTTCCATCACCTCCATCATGTGTAAGCTCTGAACTGGAGAAGAAAGTCACAGTTGCTCATCTTTAAGTCTAACGTTCAAAACTTCAGCTGGTTGCACTGCAGGATCTTGCTTTGGATTGTCTCCTGGCTTGGATGGGTTATTAACCAAGACTGAATCTTAATTTAGCTGCAGAAAAACATTAGCTGTCTTAAAAAAAAAATCTGAAGCAGAAGGTGGAGGCAAGTAAGACACCCCCCGCTGCCTCATTCCGGCTCTTGCAGTGTAAACTAATGCACCTCCAAAAGTGGGATGGTGAGTGGAACTTGCTGAATACTTTTGCCAAACATTAGTCAGTGATGAAGAACTTTTACCGACAGAATTAGAAATCTCAAGAGTTGTTTTTAGCTGTTTTTGAAATGTACAGGAGTGACTGTGCCTGTCGGGGGGGGGGTATTTCTCACTTTCCAACCCTCATCAGGGCATTTTTTTCTGCACAGTAGTTCTGCAGGATAGAAACAGAAAATTGACACATGCAGGGAGGTGAACTGGGGCTTTGAGAGCCTGACACTCGGTGACTGATCTAATGGTCTTGCTACAAACAGGCTCCCTCACCCTAACAGTGTATGTGATAATACGAGTTGCTTTTGCTGTCGTCTTTTAAGATATAAAACATGGCTATCTGTGTGGCAAAAAACATTTATAATGAGGTCGGGAGTTAATCCAGCTGTTCTTTGAGAAGGAAGTTTAAATCTGTCTTCACTGACTGTGATTCAGTGTGTTTTTATCTGCTGCTTGTTTAATGTTGCTCATATAAAATCTTTTTGATCATCCCTGGAAGTTTCACTCTAAATTAGTCTAGATGTCTGCAAATAGCTTTTGTTAGTGTTTGCTTTATTTTTGCCTCTTTTCCACTGATTGCTTCCTTTCTTTGCCACCTTTCTATCTGTCTTCTCAGCATTTGTCAGACCTGTTGGCGGTGGTGCGTCTTCCCTTCATCCACCCGTCCTACTTACTGAACGTGGTGGATAACGAAGAGCTGATCAAATCATCGGAGGCGTGTCGTGATCTGGTCAATGAAGCCAAGCGGTACCACATGTTGCCCCACGCACGGCAGGAGATGCAGACACCCAGGACTCGGCCAAGACTCTCTGCTGGTAAACACACACACCTGCACATAAAAGCAGAGATAAACTCCATCCTCTTTGTCCTGAGTGACATTCGAACAAAGTGGTAGGGACATGATCTGCTTCCTCCGGTGTAATTGATCCAGAACACATTGCCGGAATCCACGCACCCACAAGCAACCATATCTCATATTTTACAGCAACAAAATGACACAAAGGTCAGGTCTCTACAAGGTGATCCTAACTTCACATAGCGCTGTATTAATTTCAGCACATGTCTAAAGAACGGTGCTTTAGAGCGCCGTGTTTTCCCACACAGAAATACTTACACTGAAGCGTATACAGGGGTAACACATCATATTTCCAAGCGACTGGTTTTTCTTTCCACAATCAGAGAAATGGCTACCAGAGCCAATCCTGATTCAGGTTACCATGAAAAGCTGTTGCTGAACACAAGCTCTTTCACAGCCAACATGGTACAACGTCTAACAACTTTTCAAGAGCAGCTATACAAAGTCGGGGTCCATCCTCACTTTCTAAGCTGCCAGCCAACCATTCCGTGTCCGACTGCTGCCGATATCCAAGCCATTGAAGACCATTTTTGTTTACATCGTTAAAATCAAAGAATCATTCATGGAAATTGGTAGGCGCCTGCAAATTGCTTTTGGCTGTAATATTTTTCCCTCAGGTCGGCCAGGACCCTTCTCCTTTCCCCTGTAAAGAGCTGCCTAATTACAGTGTCTGCATGGTATTATGAGCTTCGCACCAGCACACCTTACTATTCAGCACAAGTTATTTTCTGCTTGGCAGAATAAAGATAATTGCCTAACAAATGGCACTTTATGGAGAGGTCAGTTTACCAGCCAGCTCTGTTGTCCAGCCAGTGCATTTATTTGCCAGTAAACAAACAGTGTGGGGAATTGCGTCAGGTTAGTGTTTTTGCATCTTTAATTGCCTGTAATGCAGTCGCAGGGAGACTAAAGAATCATTTGCCTCTCGTGAATAGACATTTGTGGCATTATATGTGCACAGCATCCTCCCATTCTTCATCCCCGATCCTCCGGCAGTTTCTCTTTGTTCTCAGCAGTTTCTTGAAGCGGTTTCTGTCAAGGCCCATTTTATGGTGTTTGGTATGTGCATATCTTATACATCCTACAGCCCCATTATGCAGGCCGAAGTGTGTATTGATTCACAGCAGCTTGTGGCTCTGTACAACAGAATTATATAAATGCATAAATGCTGGCGGGATGAATACATTCATGATGCATTATACCCCGATGGCTGCGTGAATGGGAAATATATGTACGTTTTCACGATCAAGTTCTGAACTCTTCTGAAGCTGAAGTCCTTATTATGACTGACTAACTGGGCTCAGTGTTTTATCAGTGCGCCTGTGTCAACTTCATAATGCAAAGTGTGAAAAATTGTGCTACCATGTAGTGTAGTGTACTTTGTGCACAGATAAATACAAATGCATGCCGACTTTCAGTGTTACTGTATGTGTAGTCATGGAGGCCTGTGTGTGGTTTTTATCCCCGAATGTGTGTGTGAGTGTGAGAGGGTGGTCATGATTGTTTGTGTGCATGCATGTGTCTCTCAGCCATCTGCTGCATTGGACAGGGTGGACTCTGCACAGCAGGGTGCATGGTCACTGGGATTGCGGGATAGATGTGGGGCCCAGCACGTGGACATGCAGAACAGTGAGAAAGATTAAATAAAGACTGGAAGGAGAGCTTGAGGTTGTTGGAGAGTATGGTTGGCACACAGAGGACAAGAAAGTCAAGGGAGAACAGGAGGAGAGGTCGAGATGTGGTCAGAGAGAGGGAGGGAGAGGAGGACCCTGGGGGATCAGAAATGAAATTTGAAGGGCAGACATTTGATTGAGTTTATTCCTTGAGCATGTGTCTACTTGTGTAAGCAGTAAGTGAGTGTGTGGGTGTGTGTGCTTTGTGTGTATATTTTAAATGTGCGTAAGCAGATGGGGCACCACCTGAGCTCGGATGATAAGTCTGTCAGGCGGAAAAAGAAAGGAAAACTGCCATCCGTGAACGCTTCTTGCTGAGCACAGTCAATCTGTGAACTTGTGAGTTGCGTGCGTATGTGGGTGTATTATACTGAGTGTGTTTGTGCTCAAACACTGTGCGTGTGTGTGTGTGAGCACCTCCAACAGTCTTTTTAGTGGTGATAAATTTGAGTTGAATTGCACTGAACTTTTTAGTCTTGAAATTTTTGTTTACTTTACAGATTTTTAATTAACTTCATTTCACGTTTAGACTTCAATCTGTCAATGATAGAATATTATACTCACAGTGCAGCTGTTCCCTTACCATTCATTTGCAGAGACCGAGCAACACTGGACTCTTGAGGTATCAATCTTTGAGAGTGGAGAAATAATAATAATACATCAGTCAGTCATTGAAGCAATAGTTCAACAGTTTAGGAAAGACTTTTGGGTTCTGTGTTAATTTGTGCAGGTGGATTTTCTTACCTTCAAACAGCCTTCAGCTTTTGTCAAAGCAACAGCTAATTGGCTGCTGGCTATAGTTTTATACCCAACGGAGCTCTATCAATGTCCTCATCTACCTCTACTCCACAGAGAGAAAATGTATGAAATGTCAAATTAGAATTACACATGAAAAGAATTGTGCTTAAACTGTCTGGAACAAAAGTTAACATCCAACATACCAACATTTCAGAAACATCAGTCATTGTCCAGCTGATTAATATTGGTATAATATTCTCTCTCTCCTTTTAGCTCTGTTTTGTCCTCGGCAGCTCCAGAGGGAAGTATCTGGGATTGCTAAATGCTTCACCGTGTTACTATCTAGTTGCTTGTAACAACATCTCCCTGCTGCTGAGGGAGCTTATCTGATGATAGAGCAGTGAGAATAAATTTGAAATGGCAAAGTTAAGAGACATAAAACCTCTCTTGTTAGTTGAAAAGGTGCTAAAAGGCTCGAAGCTGAGGGAAAGTGCAGAGTCAGTGGTCAATCTCTCTAGGTCATTTATTACAATTGACACATTTCACATTACATGTAGCCATTTTCTTCCACTGTTAATAAATAAAAAATTGATTTGAACAGCTTTTTTTAAGTGTTATATTACAATAGTAAAAACCTGGTGAATTGTTGATAGTACCATTAAATATGCCTGCAAAATCAAGTTACAGATAAGAAAACCATTAATATAATGGACTAAGAATATACATGCAACGTATTCATAAGATGGAAAGACATGTAGTGTTTGTGTCTAACACAAAGACAGACATTTACTCTGTTGTTGCTCCATTAGCTAAAAGCCCTATGGTGTCCTCATACCAGATAATTGCTTTGTTTACCCAGGTTTTCCTTTATATAGAACCCTGCTGTGCTGCATTGATGTAATGTCTCTCTTTATTTAATTGCACTGTTTTTATTGATGGTTAAGTTATACATCAGTCCCTCCTGGCATGTCCTCATACACCATTGCCCATAAAGTTGGAATAAAATATATATTGTTTTACCTCTTCTCATGAAATGATTGTGACAATATGATTTATTCTTGATAGATAAAGTTCATATCTTCTCAAAAACTTTATTGATCAATCTCTTCCAAACATATCATGCAGAAAATAAACCACAATTAACGTTTATAATAGAAATAAAAAGAGGACTGTGCCTGGAAACAAAATTATTCCAACTTTATGGGCAACACTGTATTATTTCAGAGTGTGTGTATGTGTGTGTGTGTCCCTGTGCACTTCATGGAACTACAAAAAAAAGTGGTCTAGATTTCTGGACCACCTTTGTGTATGACAACATTTGAACAAATTGTTTTTTTCTAATCAGAATTACAACAAGTCTGAATAACTATGACATTAAGTTCATTTGTGAAGCTCACTGACTAAAAATGAGACTGTCCTGAGTCTCATTTTGCATCTGTTTTACATTTTGGAACATTTTATTGAGTGGATGCTCTGCCCATTAATTTTATTACTTGCTAATTAAAAGGGCCAAAAGATATTCAGCAGAGAAAATGGCTGCCTGTGATCTTCAAACACAGACACAACTTTAAATCTAAAGAATGGTTGGTGTGCCGGGGTTTCTGTGTGTATGTGCGTGTGCACAGATGGCATTATTATATCTTTTTTTTTTTTTTTTCATAATGTGTTCGCTAATTTGAATGTTAAGCCATCTTATTTTCAACTTTGTCTTTGTTACTGCACAGTGCCTGAGTTTTCTGCTGCAACAACACGGAAGAAAACTCAGGGGAAGATAAAGCTGATGTCTTCTGTTAAAGCCTCCTGCCTTTCTCATTTAGCCAGAAAAGAGTCTTGGGTAAAGCAAAAACTATGAGTATCTCATTATGAATCCACGGTGTTTTGCATGGTGTATGTGTATCCATTAGCTGCTAATTGGTTAATTCGAGTGTGGATGTGCATCTGATTAGCTGTCATTAGACTTTGCAGGGGATCGGGAGGATTAAACAGCCGCTGGTGCTGAGAGTTGACTCACAAACCCTTTTTTTTTTTGTTTAAAGATTCACTCTGATTTGGATGATTTCAACACCCACATGGGGGTTTATGTCCTATGGAGTGGCAAGAAAAGTTTTCTTTTTGTATACATGATGTATGTAGGTCTGTGTGTGTACCCACTCAGACATAGCCATACATTATGTTCCTATTTCCCTCTCTGTACTTGTGTCGCTGTGCTCGGCTCAGAGGAGGGTGGAGAGCGCTGGGGCAAACTGTTAACTCAACCCAGCCAAGTGGAATAGCACTCAGACAAATGAGCTGTAATGACTAGGAGACGCAGGGGTCCAGCTCGGCTCACACTGTTTCTCTGTCCCGCTCACACACACACACACACACAAACACATAAACACCATTGTTAAACCTTTAAGTACATACACTGTGGGAGGGAATCCTCCAGCAGCAGCTCGCTCACTCTTCCTCTGTCTGTCTCTCTGTCCACTTTATCATCTGTAATCAAGTGGAAAAGATAACAACTACAGTAACAACTGCACAGCAGCAACATCAAGGGCTGCTGAATTAAGAATATGAATATGCAGCAGGTCCTGAACAAGCATTTTATCTATTTAATCATTCCTTATACATGAGTTGGTGTTTGTAGTTAATGATTACTCGGTTTGAATCTCCCTTGAACAAGATTCTTTTTTCCAAAACGGAGATCAGAACCTTGGCTTGTGTTCCAGCAGGATTTACACTGCTCCCTAAATTACTGGAAATGTTGAAATATCAAACATTATTGACCATTTTACATTCCTGCAGCGTAAGGCAGGCCAAATAAAACACAGTACTGGTTGTGGTGTGGTCTAAAATGGCTGGATTTCATTAAATCAGCCTGCACAATAGCTTGGCTTGCATCCACACTTTGGGATAATAAAACCAGGCTGTTCCGTGGGGTCCGAAAGCCTGTGGGCGTGACATTCATCTACTCATTCACACCTCCACCGGCCAGCACTCCTTGGAGAGCGGCCATAGCGCACCATCACCGCAAAGAAAGGAGAACAAGATTCACACCTTGTAAGGAGAGCATAAAAGATCATCTGATGACTTCCCTCTCAAGTCTGCCACCTACTGCTTCTGGCTCCGTCCGATTAACACTGTTTGCTGATCGCGTCAACACTTCCTCTGCTGGTGCTCGTCCGCACTGACACTGGCTCTTTTTCATGCAATAATTGAATTTATTTGTCATCTGTCTCTCTGGCTGCACAGCCTCAACGCTAACCATTAAGCAAGGCGATACAACACGGGAAGCTGTCAGCAGTTTGGAGGGACAATTATAAGCTTTGCCTTTGTTATGTCAGGACTTTGTTGATTATTGTCCTGTTCTGTGTAATTATTCAGCCTGGTTTGTCTTGTAGAGCCAATGCAGCGTGATATTACTCTGTTTCACCTCTCAAACTGGAAAAGCGGGATGCGGATGAATGTGCCAGAAATGTCTTAATCGCTCCAATGTGAAGAGTGCCCTTCAGCGGATCCTCTTCCGATTTTATTTCTGGAGCCTGAGATTGTATTTGAGGGAGAGAGAAAGGCAGAAAGAAACTGAGCGAGCAAACAGGAGAGAGAGAGCTGGATGTAGCTACTGTATTCACCGGAGAATTGGTGTATGAGTTCCTGATATTCCTGTGGCTTATCAGTGAAATCTCGAGCAAACACATCTATCTCGTCTCATAAATGTAACATGGAGGCAGTAAATCCAGATTAGATAACCTTTGGTCTGAATGTCTGCAGGGGCCGCAGCCGAAATTAAGGTTCCATGCACTTGACCTTTTGACTAGTCACTACTGTCAGGCTGAGCAACTGAGGAGGAGGGAGAAAGGGAAGGTGAGACAGGTGAACGATTGCTTTGGCTGCTGCCAGAAAACTAGACTCATTTTGCTCCGAGAGGCGCAGTTCGTGCTCAGACCCAAAGCGAGCAGCATTTACAGGAACATGGATCAACCTCAGCATCGCTCATACCACACCTGGCACTTTGACCCTCTGTACCTGCTGCAAGGCTGGAAAGCTCCTTCTTTCTCATCCAATATTCAGCAGACAGACTGAACCTGGTTAGAGCTTTATCATTGCATTCGCTGATGGTGCAGATTTAGTTGTTCAGACTGTGTGTGTACGTGGGCCCGAGTCCATCGAATCATATTGTGAGATTCAAGCTCTGCTTTCCTCTGGTCGTGTCTAGTCATGCAGATACTTTTGTGTTTTGTTTGTTGTTTCCTTTGAGATTTTTGAGATATCCGTTCCTTAGATTTGTGTTATTGTCCCAATACAAGACAGAGGGGGGAAATGAATTTCAATGTGTGCTGCTCCAAGCATTGAACACTGCATTTAAAAAATTCAACAGGAACATCTCTTTCCAGTGACAGTGTCCCAGTTCCTGTATTCTTTCAGTAGAGAGTTGTTCCACCAAAAACTGTTCACAGTGAGGTATGTGGATTATCCTGAGTGCAGGGGACACTGTTTCTGCAGAGGCACGACACTGTCGAGCGCTTTAGGTTTCATTTGACAGTGCTACGAGGACCACAAACCCAATTCAGTCACTCATGTTGTTTTAGGGTGGAGGTGAAAGTCTCAGAAACCAACATCTCAAAACTTTCCATGGGTGGATACAACAAACAATAGCTTGAGTGAACCAACCATTTAAAAAATGGTGGCTTAAAAAAGACAAAAAAGATGGTTTGACTACACCTGAGGCTGCCTAAAGAATTTGCTTTCAATACAAGAGACAATCGTATACATATATTTTTACTTAATGGAGAAATAACAAAGTGCAGTAACATTGCAGCACATGCACATACACAAACTCTCCAAATAATACAAAATGCACCGTCCCTGTTCCCTGACATTATTTGGGAGCCTTTGGCCCCCGATCCACGCCATAGCAAATTAACACCCAGGGAGAGAAATCATGGGATTAGACAAGGAAAAAAGCATAAGAGAGAGAATAGAGAGAAGCAGCTGAGATAAGAGGAAATGGTAATGGACCAGCAGTGAGATATAAATGGCTCTGAGCTCTGAGAGACAGACTGCTGGTGTCACCGTGGCTGTGATACTCACTAACTAATAGGAGTATATTTACTTATATAGTGGCGTCCAAAAGTCTGAAACCAATATGCAAGATACTTTCATTTTGCATTTGTGTTGACTTGTAATGCTCTTTCCCTACAAATGATAATATCAGTTTAATTTGATTTCAGCATATCTTATTATTTGGTTTCCTTTCCATTTGCTTTAATGACAGCACATACTTGAGCTGGCATGTTACTATGCTACATGACAGCAGCGACTGTGGAGGAAAGTCAGGACCTCTTGGTTTTCTTTGGTCTGCAGATCCTCCTCCACAGTGATGCAAACCAGAGGATCCAGCCTGTCTCTGAAGACATGGTATATCACAATTGTCAGGGTGCAGTCAGTTCTATGCAAAGTCCAGAGAAAACCTGAATATCCCCTCCCCCATCTTGTTTTATTGTTGGTTTGATACACTGTATTATATTTCTCTCCCCTGTCACCTACAGTCATACACTGTTACTGACACACATCTCATTCTTGGACTCATCAGTAAATAGGACTTTCTTCTTGTCTTCCACTGTGAAAGGCTGGTATTTACTAGCCCTCCCCAAGTGTTTGGCCTTGTTTTTCATCTTGAGAAGTGGTTTAGAAACTGCTGCTTGTCCTCTGAGACCGCTACTAGACAGCCCTCTTTTGAGATGACTTTTGCTGATTGGAGTCTTATGTTCTTTATTTAGCAAATCCTGTATCTGTGATGAAGTTGCAGCTCAGGGAACTGAGCTTGATGTATCGATCTTCTGATGGTGTGGTCACTATTGGTCTTCCTGATCGTGCTTTTGATGCAACTGATCCAGTTGCTGTAAAGTGTTTTAGAGGTCCAGCCTTCTGTCCATTCGTGATTTGAAGCTTGAGAAAGTCTCTCTTTACTTAGAATAACAAAATTACTTCTCATAGTCAACTGAGTGTCATCCTGCATGTTTCACTGGAAGGGAAACAACTCCAGGAAATATGATCTGTTGTGCAAATGAGTTAAGTTAGTCTACGCCCCAACTTTGCTTTAATTTCATTGCTGACCTAGAAATAGAGCTAAATCTTCAATATTTCTTCTTCATATTTTATGAATTAACTTATGCTTATGCTTTTAATATGTTTCTAAATCCTCAGATTTTTCTCATTATTACAAAGTTTGTATGAACATATTAGATGTGGATCCCACTGCATATTTATACATGTGATGCGTGTGTCTGTGTTTATTTAGGCACACACACATTTTTTTCCTCATCAGACTTGACTAGATATTTGTTTTTAATTGTCATCTGTGGCTTCCTGTGATTTATGTGTTGAAGGTCTGGCTCTGCTGCAAACCACCAAGTTTCCTTCAGGATAATAACACTAATAGAAAAGACTAATGAAAAACAAGCTCAAACCCTCAGAAACTGACTATATGAACAATGACATACTTTTTCAGAAAACACACCATTTAGTTAAAACTCTCACAGATTTGTCTGTTTGAGTCTTTGCTTGTCATGAAGATGGAGATGTACAGTAATAAACTGGAGGAGGACTTAAAATCTCCAAGACAATTTTTAGTGCAGAACAGCTCAGAAGCCACCAATCTGCAACAGGGTTATTTTATCATGACTGCTGCTATGGCTTTCTGTGTGTTACACAGCTCGGCTTTTAACCACTAAGTAACATACTGTATATCAGAGTTGAGTGGGCTTGTTCCTCTCAGTCAGTGACCCTGTTCGTTCAGAATATCCAGTTCAGTTAGAGGAGACTGAGACAGTCTTTAGATTTCTGCAATTGGTGTAGATACCAGTTGTGGAAAGATGAGCTGCAACTCCAGATAAAATACAGCTAATATTTTGTAAATTCCATGTACTTTGCTGTAGAAGTGTGAAGCTCTAGCTGAACTGGATATTCTGAACGAACAGGGTCACTGATCGAATCTGTAGCTTTTAGCGCTGAAACTTCTCTCAGCCATGACTGAGAGGAACAAGCCCACTCAACTCTGATATACAGTATGTTACTTAGTGGTTAAAAGCCGAGCTGTGTAACACACAGAAAGCCATAGCAGCAGTCATGATACAATAACCCTGTTGCAGATTGGTGGCTGCTGAGCTGTTAACCTTAAAAACAGTGCTTCTATAAGTTCTGCACTGAACTAAAGAGACTGAACTTCTAGAAACTAGGGTTCAAAGTTTGTCAGAAGAAGCATGTAACTGCATGGCTTTATAAAAGATGATGCAGTCACCCACTCATGTGCTTGAACATGAACATTAGACTGGTGATAGTGACATCAACTACTGCGAACATTTCAGCTCAGCAAATTGACTGCCTCTGCCTGCCTCTGCAGAGTCTCTTTTAGTGTGGTAGTTTTCAGGTTGATGTTTGCAGCTCAAGGTTCAGTTGCCACTCAGGAGCTTTCACATGATATCACATGATTTTTATGAGGTTTGACCAGTTGTCATGGAGATAGTGGATCCCCTTTCAAAATTTCCTCTTGGAAACACTCAATGGACATCTCCTCGCTGTTGATTTTAAAGTACATTCTTGACCTTGGAAACCATTGTTGGATACCATGGGAAACTGTAATCCACAAGTTATAGAATAGAATTCACGGTAAAATGGTTTTGTTAAATGTAATTTCTGTGGTCAAAAATGAATTGACATGAAAGATTATGCTGGACATTAGGTTACAGCAAAGCAGTTTCAATCAAGGAGATCAGATGTTCAGAAAATCTGACCTTGAGAGGATGATTCTCGACTGACATACGAATACGAATACGAATTACTTTAATAATCCCCAAAGGGAAATTCATTTGTCTGTCAGCTCATCAACCATTTGCAGAAGAATGAAGAAGCCTGATGTCTGAAGGTACAAAGGATCTTCTATATTTCTCCGTCCTGCAGTGAAGAGAGAGGAGCCGTCCACCACCGCTCTTTTCTTGGTCCATCAAGGTGTTATGAAGAGGATGATCTGAGTTGTTCAGAATGGCCTCCACCAGTGTGTATCTCTGATCTCTCTGAAGTCAAGTGCCTCAGGATGTTTAGTCTGTATCCTAGCAACGACTTCTTGGAGAACTTCACATGGAACTTCAGCAGTAGCCATTGGTGGGATGTACACAAGTATTGTTTTGATTTGAAAAAGTCTCTACTTCCTGAGTCTTCATCTATATCTCCAGCTCCTCATCACTCTTGTTGGGCAGAGTGTTGACATTTTGCATGATGACTGATGGCAGAAAGGACTCACAGTACATCTCCACCTCCAAGCCTTCAACCTCTGCACCACCAGCACAGCAACCACGAAAGCACCTCCTCATCCCAGCTGGAACAGGGTGGTATCCTCCAGACTTGCTCCATTTTCAATGACAGAAGCTCCTCTCCTGAAGAATCTCCTCTCCCCACAGAAGTGTCCATCAGTAGTTGACAAAATACGACAAATACATACAAAAACACAACAAAAAAAAGCAAAGGTGGAGTAAAAACTCAGAGCTACCAGACTTTGCTGCTCCCAGTTGAAGTGCATGTTCTGGAATTACTCATGTTAGACATGTGCATGAGCAAGGCATTGATCCCTGAGCTTTAAACCCGCTGTGTAACTCCAGGGTGGTAAGGTGTCTATATTGGTAAAAATCCACATTGGTAAAAGCCAAGCCAAGCATGTCCTTTTGGCTGTACCCAAAAATAGCTGCTTAAAGTAAGGTCACAATGGCTCAAACACCTGTGTAGAAGGTGTGTGAGGCAAAGGAACAGGAAGATGAAATAGAGTGTATTTTGGAAAAGGAGCAACGATAGGGATTTGGGAAAGAGAGACTTGAGGAGAAAGAGAAGTGAGAGAGCAAAATCTCCCACTGGGGAGACAAAGAGAGAGAGAGAGAGAGCAAGAAAGAGGGAGGTGTTAGCCACAGGGTAAAAAGAAGAGGAATAAGGAAAGCAGGGTCACAGCATGGGGCAGAGAGCAAGGAGACGTAACAAGGTGAGATAAGGCCCAGTGTGGTAGCAGGGAAGAGGAGAAGACAGAATCTTTCCCTTCTGTCCTCATCTTTCCATCAACCTCTCTTCTTCAGGAGTGATTGTGTCTGTGTGTAATTGTGTATGTGTGTGTAAGTCCACAGTGAGGATCCAGCTTACTCCAGCATGGGGGACAACATGGGCGGCGTGCTCCTGTCACAGATAGGTTTCATTTAGTTGAAGTCAAGATGCATTGACGAAACACGCAAGAAACTGCCAGGGTGTGTGCATGTGCATGTGTGTGCACATGCGTGCGTGTGAGTGTGTGCATGTCATGCTCCGTGGGTGGGCATCAACTTCAATTTGAGATTCAGGTCTTACACAAGCCTATCTGTTCCTCCAAGCACATATTTTTTGCCGCACAATTCACAGCTTGTGATGACTGAAACCTCCTTCTGAGGGATTTAATACTGCGGTTCTGTCCAGATGTTGCCATTGTACATAACCTGCCACACTGTTCAACAAAGAGTTCTCCATCAATCACTCAAACAGCTAAAACTAATTTCCCTATAATGTGTGTATTGCACACAATCTTCGCTGCTGGTGAGCATCTTATGCTAAGGGATGGATATTTTGTTAGTAGAGTCCAGACAGGGATGAAGGAGAGTTAATAAGTTAATAAGGACTTCAATTCATCAGCTGGACATAAACAGGACTACAAGTGAATGCTAAACCAGCTCCAGCTAAGCAAATGGTTGCTACAGCTTTTTATTGTAGGATTAATGACAACAGTTTTGTGTCTTTGGCTAGCTTGAGTGGCTGTTAGCTTGTTTTTATATAATACTTAGTCTAAACATTTTCATTGCATTGTAGTTACAAATGTCTTCAGTAATGGACAGTAATGGGAAATAAATGATTAATTTATACCTACACTATCAATGTGGTTGCAACAGCCAAATATTCAGTAGAAGACCGTGCTTATGCTAGTTAGCTTACATTCATGTGTTGGTTTACATATGTTTGTCCTGTTTTTTGTTTGTTTGTTTGTTTGTTTGTTTGTTTTTCCTGAATATGGACAGGTTAAAAATATCACACATGGCACATCAATAGAAGGCATTTTCTCCACAAACTGTCATGGTATAGGATTAATGGCAACAGTTCTGTGTCTTTCGTTAGTTTGAGTGGCTGTTAGCTTGTTTTTATATCATACTTAATCTAAACGTTTACAAATGTATTTATGAAGTAATGTAAAAGAAATTATTATACTTCTTAGGCTATAAAGAAAAGATTATGCTTCTACTGTCATTGTGGTTGTTGTGCAAAAAGACTGTGGTTAGGCTAATTAGCTTACATTCATGTATCTGTTTACATGTTTGTCATAGGTTGATTTTTTTCCTGAATAAGGACAGGCTAAAAATATAACAGAAATAAAACAAAAGGTCAGTAACAATCAGGAGAAGGCATTTTCTCCCCAAACTGTCACGGGTATAAACTCTGTCAGGGAAAAAAAGAAACAAGCTGTCAAGACTTGGTTATCCCCTCATCCCCAACAGCTCATCTCCATCCTTCGATCCTCCATCCCTTCATCCCTCTACCCAGCTCCCATCAAACCTGCGACTGACTGACAGCCGTCCCTGCGAGGGTTTGTTGTCTGAGAAAAGTCACACACGTACACACACCCACACAACCATCTGATCCGATGCCGTGACTCCCGTCAGCGTTGCCGCTCTCTTGTTTTGTTGCGTTCTGACAGGCCGGTGTTGGGTTGTGCTAGCTTGTGAGTGTGTTCAGGGCTTCAGGGGTCAGAGCCGGGCAGCAGCCTCAGTGCCCAGATGTGGACTCTCCCTGACGTGTCTGGCCAAGTGGAAAGCACTGCGAATAGCCCTGCACTTGTGCACTAGGTGATAATAAAGACCTGCATGCATAGAATCTGGCACATTGCAGCACTGAGTTGAATTGCTCAGGTTGGCCTAATTAGACACTGTGGGGGTTCAAGATGGTTTACAGAGAAGAAAGTGTCTGTGTGGGGAAAAACAACAAAAGAAACAGTTGTTTTTACGTCTGTTTTTCAAAATCATGTCCTCTTTACGTTTTAGGACAAAAGAGGTTAAAAAAAATCTCTGGAAACTAGCATTGGTACAGATGGCATTAAATGTAGTATTTTTTTTGTGGACAATATGAACCTGTACAGACTTTAAACCAAACGGTAAATAGTAGTACGCTGATTGATGTGCACACAGGAAAAAGAAAATCCCAAATTGGCTCAGACACAGACAAGGAAACTTTGCCAAGTTAATTGAGGCAGTCAATATCAACAAACTGAAACTGAAGCTAATAGGATGAAAGAAAAGGAGATGAAAAGAGATGAAAATGTAATCCCATAAAGACAGAGAAAACAGTCAAACTTTTAAAATCCAATAAAGTTGAAAAAATAGTGTGTGATAAAGAGAAATGGAGTACAAACACGTACAGCAATAGCTGCAAACTAATCATGAGGAAGAACAATAGTGGAACAAAGTCAATATAATTAATGTGTGTGTGTGTGTGTGTGTGTGTGTGTAGGTATGGTTGGATGCTCATGAGAGGGAAGACAAAGAGCCTGTTTTCACTTTTTTTTTTTTTTTTTTTTCAAAGAGCGGCCGCTGTAGCTGTGACTGTCCTATAAAACTACACTCCCATTTATTAGCTGCGTATCCAAGGTCTGTTGGAGGTCCTGAGAGCCGTTTGTGGCTCCGAGTCTGGGGCGTGATGCCATGAAGCTGTGAAATCTGGCCAGTGATGGGACCAAGTTCAACTCAAATCTTTTTTAGCGGTGCTCCAAGTTCGCACATCTTTCACGTGCTGCCAGAAAGGGCAGCGACTCGTACGCCTCCCACATTTTGTCATGATTGTCCTTTTTTTTTAGCTCGCGCACCAGACCCTCTTTGCAGTGACACTGTCACAATTTCTCCTTGAGCCATTACTTTCTTCTCCGTCCTACGCTGAGGAACATATTCTTAAAATCTCACTGAGGGAAAAGAGCCAGCCCGCTTTAAGCTGTCCGCTAAGTCTAAGCTGTATGTCCACGATATGTCTGTGGCAGTGCTTACTGTTCTGTCTGTTTGCTCAGCCTCAGTAAAGCCCATTGTAGTTTTTGTATCTCTCTCCTCGTTTACCCTTTTTCTTCTTCCAGGGGAAAAGCTCTGTTTTACCAGCTTTGAAAAAAATAGAGGCTTAAGAAAAAAAAACATAAGGGTGTAGTTTTTTAACAGAGAGAGGCAAAGGGAAAAGACAGCCAGCTATGGATGTGCCTGTCAGGAGAGTGTGGAAAGGTATCGATCCAAATGGATGTTCCAGTGGTTCATCTCAGTTTGGAGTGTATGAATATTACCTGTCCTTGTGTCTCTTTCCTTTCTTCTCCCATTCCCTTGTTTTTCTCCCCCTCTCTCTGCTCTCATACACTCTCTACCTCTCCCTATCGTCCTTCTCCCCTTCCCCTGCTTGCTTCCCAGTACCCGCCTGCCTGCTGCTTACAAACACACAGCTCATTTCTGTCTGGCGGCTCGTCGTCTTGTCTGTTCACTGGAGCCTGCTGCTGAAGACTGAGAGGACCTGAGACACGCATGTGGCAGCCTGCCAACCTGTTTGTGTGTTTTGGATCACTGGTGTCTTTATCCAGAAGCTGTGTGTGTGCATGCGTGTCTGAGAGCAAAGATCGGGTGAGGAGTGCTTAATGTGTTTCGAGTATCTTCTTAATCACACAATGTCCTCAGCACATGTGTGTGTGTGTGAGAGACAAGGACACATCTCCACATACGAATGTACACAAATTGATTCTTACCTATTGATTTTGTAATTCTCTTATGCCCTGTCCAAACAGTGTAGGTTTCACTGAGTGTGAGTGTGAGTGTGAGTGTGTGGGTAGTAAAAGTGTAGGTCAGAGCTGGTCTTATTCGAAAGAACGAAGAATATAGCGAGCCGGGCAACAACCAGATAACTGGCAGCCACATCAGTCTTGGTAATTGAGTTATACTTTCCCATTTATCTTAGTAGTTTCCTGTGACCAATAGGAAACTTTTCTGTTTTGCATTTTGTTTTGCATTTCCCAACAAGATTATTGACTTGGGGACAGCCAAGGCCTCCTGAATTCCAAATCGCAGACTTATAATATGCTGTAATAAGACTTTCATAAACACTCAAGTCTATTATAAACACACAGTCTAGCACTGATTGTGTGTTAGTTTGTTCTTAAGCAGCTCATCAAGGTTCTTGTCAGAAAATAAAAGGGCTCAATAGGTGTTTTCTTTTCACTGCTGCCATATATAAATACTTTACTAACAGTATGCAAGATGCCAGAAAACATTATGCCTGCTAGTTCCTGTGGCACCAAGGCATCTCAATGGGGCTTTGATTCAGTCTTGGCCCTTATTAAATATTTGAGACCCTGACGGCCTGTTTTCTCCCGTCTTTTTCCATCGTATTAATCCTCCATCCACCTTTTCGTCCTCTGTGCTCCAGGTGTAGCCGAGGTGATCGTTTTGGTGGGAGGGCGTCAGGCAATCGGGATGAACCAGCGTTCCCTGACAGCAGTCACCTGTTTTAACCCGCAGAACAGTAAGTGGTACCCGCTGGCCAGCCTGCCCTTCTACGACCGCGAGTTCTTCAGTGTCATCTCAGCGGGCGACAACATCTACCTGTCAGGTGAGTTAAATCACCCACTGCAGCAGCACAATTGCAGCTTTCCTCTCACAGTCATTTAGTGGCACAGAGCAGGAGGACAGTAGATGCCTTCACTTTGTCACACCGCAGTAGTGAAAGGTTATTCCTGCGTTCAGGAACAGTTTATATCCATTTGAAAGAAAAATACAAATTGAAGTACATGAGCATAAAGTCAGTTCCAATTAATAAATGATTGGGGTCAGAGACTTTGTTTTTGAACCATTTAGTCACACTCAATAAAATGAAGCACTAATAGTCATCACACCGCAACAAGCCAATAAAAAGAATGTTTTACCTTGACTTGAATTGAATGTCTAATCCTGGTCGACAAAAGAAGTAGATAGAAACCAAGTGTCTTCAAGAAATACCTGGAGCATGATGCACCAGTAGTTCTCGGGGGGGGGGGGACCACTCTACTGCAGATGATGTACTTTATGTACCTCATATAACCCCACTTCAAAAAAACTGAGCTATCCCTTTAATGCACCTTGAGGAGACATTATTTTTGCCATCATCCAATAAGCGGTTTGTTTGCTCATCATGTAAATGTGGTATACATGGTATGAGGATTTTACAGAATATAAAGTCTTGTTCCAGACCTCTTGGCAAAGCCACTTAAAACCTAATAGAGCAAATATTTCCAAACTTGGCATTTACACTCTCTTACTGGGGATATATTTGCTCTGTTATAGATATGATCCAGCAAAGTGAGGCTACCAGGCCATCACCCACTTCCTGTGACCTTTGCAAACAGTTAAAGAGTTTTGAAAGGCAGAGAGGAGAAAAAACTTGGGAATCAACAGATGAGTAAGCTCAAAGGGCAGCCAAGCACTGCACACAACTTTGTCTTTCTTTTCATGTGAGTTCTTTTTGAATAAAATGTGTCTTCTGGTTACCTTTGGTGGAGGCATTTTTTGAACTTGACGTTTTTCCTTGTCTGGCTTTACAGTTACTGCAGTGTTCTGCAGTTTATTTTGTTCCATAGTGGCACACTGTGCACTCTGTGACTCCCTCCACAAGACACCTTTAAGTTGCTTCTCCAGAGGTAGACTGAATTTCTCCCTCCACGGTCCATTTGTGCAAGAATCCTGCATGGTACTCAGACCTTGACATTGCACCGTGGAAATGCAACAGGATTTGTCCTGCGTGTACCTTTCCTCTCCCTCTTTTCATATAAATGTAAATTTGTGTTTGGGCATTGGAACAGGTCTGCATGTGTCCGCTGGGAGTCAGACAGCCAGCGGGGAAATCAGAGGTGCTCTAGCTAGCCAATCAATGGGCTTCAGTCTGTAACCTTCCTCACACTTGGAGCAGGGTCACAGAGTCACGGCCAGTGTTACATGTCAGACTACACAGCTAACAGGGATGCTTTGAAGAGAGCTGAAACAAGTGCGGCTTTGTTGGGTGGCTGGTCGACTACTAAACATAGCAGAAAACTACTCTCAGTCAGGGAAAGTTGTCCAAACCTGCAACTATTTCCAAAAACAACAACAAAAACAATCATGCATATTTGTATGTTTTAATGCAGAATAGAAAATAGTTTGAAGAAAGAAATTAGAGTAAAACACACAGGTTTCAGTATCACAATCTACAAGTTACTGCATGTATTCAGTGCTCTAGTACAGTGCTTCTCAACCTTTTTTCAGTGATGTACCCCCTGTGAAATATTTTTTCAGCCAAGTACGCCATAAACGGCACAAAGCATTTTCGGTTGAAAAAAAGACATAAAACACTGTGTCATTTATTAAACTTTGTAAAACTTGTAGAAAATGTACTTAGTGATAAAGAGTTTTGCACATAAAAATAATTATCAACTTAAAGTGCCCTCTTTTAGGATTACAATAAAGACCTGTTTTTAAACCAAATTCATGAATGAAATTGCAAAGCCTAATGAATATAAAATTCAGTCTATGATCTTACACTTATATTTCATTGAAATATTTATTAAATAATATTTTTAAAGGATTTTTGAATTCATGCTATTTTTTAAGAATATTTTTTTAAAAATTACACGTAACCACTGTACTTGCAAGAATCTACATGAAATCCACAAGAACTAGAAACTTTTTTCTTTGCATTGCTGTCTGCTTTTCTAGAGCACCTGAAGAACCAGCGATGAAGTGTAAAAATGCCGTCTAGACACAAGGACGCAGTCATCCTTTTCTTTGTTCTAATGTAGTCTTTATGAAGTGATGAAAGAACAAATAGTTGTGAAAGGAGACTGAAGTCCCGAATGTGTGTCCATTTAACAGTCTTACAGATTTCTATTTCTCTTTCAGAGGAATACAGTGAGATAAAACTATTAGTTATGGAGTTATGCAGGGAATATGACTTATTTTATTTCTATTGGTATATATTTACATTCGTATAACATTGCACATCACCCAGTACATGTGAGTGCAGCAGTACATGTTATATCAATACATTAGTCCTCATGCATCAGGTTGAAATGCAGGTCAACTTCCTGTGCTTCCCAAATGATTCCAGGTTTTGTTATACATCCACCTTCATACCTTTTATTCTGTACATTTCAGGTGGTACAGAGTCAGGGGTGATGGTGGCTGATGTGTGGTGCTACATGTCCCTGTTGGACAACTGGAATCTGGTGTCCCGGATGACTGTGGCTCGCTGCAGACACAACAGCCTGGTGTACGACGGCAAACTCTACACCATCGGAGGACTTGGTGTATCAGGGAACCTGGACCATGTGGAGAGGTAAGAGTCACGCCAACTCAACAGCAGCTTGCCTCCAAACAACAAACATCTCCAGCAGCCCCCAGCTGGTGACTGCACACTCCTGTACAGCTCTAACCCCAATTTGACAGCCATCTCTGCTCACACATGTGGATGATTGTGCGAAAGTAGGTGGATGCTGGGCAATTCTGTTCGAGCAAATAAATATTCACACTGCGCAGTGAAACATGGCAGATGGTGTGGCATGCAGTAGTGCGGTACAGCATATTGCAAAAGTGGTTGGACAGGTTTGTTAGCATTTTCGGTAAGAGCAAAAGGTGCAGAGGAATGAATCTGAGCTGGAGCATATTAAATGGTCACAGCTGTGAGTGTTGTTAGGGAGCGATAGAGCACCACTTACTTGTTTATGAGTGGTGCAAGAGTGAGAGGATTTGCTTCAGAGAGCAGAGTGGTATACAGTGTCTGATTCTATCCACTTCAGCATCAACACATCACCAGCACTTCATTTGAAGGTCGTCCTCTGTGGCCTATTCAGCTGGGTCTTTTCTTATTATTTTTTTCCTGCATTTGTTGAGACGGTACTGAATATAAGCAGAAATGGACAGTTCCCTCATGGAGGATAATGTATTCCCAGTGGCATACACACAAATAGGAATTGTCCAGATATAGTAATTAAATTCATATCACTCACCTTTCGGATTGCTCCTCCCCATGTCTTATTTTTCCCTCTAACCATGGCTGAGGAGTAACTTTCAGCAGAGGGGGGCTACCTCCCCTACACAGCAGAGCGAGATTAACCAAAGCAATCAAAAGAACATTACTGAGTATATTAGAGCAGGCCGCTGCCGCTCATTACCTAGCAGCTCAATTGATCTCCAATGCTGTTCGGAATGCACAACAGTCCTCCAAATGAAACAGCCTAATTTGATATTTCCCCATAATGCCGCCATACAGTGTCGTTATGACAGGGGGTAGATGGAATATTTGCCCCATAATGGAAACGCATTTGATTCCTTTGTCTCTGAGCTGCTTAATTTCAGCTCTGCCAGTGCATCTGGGGCATCACTGCTCCGAAGAAATCAGCGTTTGGCCATGTGATGTGTTTATATGTGTGTCTCTGTGCCCATGTTTGCCTTTTAGTGCAATCATGAAGCTTCTCCGAGGCCTTCAGCAACCGGACTCAATTATCAGCACCGTAAAACTTTAACCTACTTTGCCTCTCTCCAAGAACTGCCAGAGGCCTCCTCTGCTTGGTATTACTGCCCTACCACTGCCGTCTCAAAGGTTGCACTGGCTGGGGAGAAATAACCCATAAGCTGAACAAAACAGTTGGAATTTGTAGTTGGAGAAGAAAATACTGGGTGCTTTGGCTGAAAAGGACAGGGTCAAGGTTATATTCACTGGCCTCATCATGTAAAAGCTAACAGGTCTCTCAAGCCATTTGGGCAAATTTTCGGTGCAGCCAACAAGCTTGTTCCTAAGCAACACAGGCTGTTATTTCATCTTTTTTCAGAAACTGCTGTGTGGAACCAAAGTCAAAATTGAGTCAGAACAACTCACTGCCCAGGCTTTTAGAAGTGACAATGGCAGATCACTCACTCATGTCTCATATTCTTATAGCTGGTGTTTCTGCTGATATATTTAAATTGCAAGTTCTGTGTATACATTTTTCATAGTAATTATCAGAAATGCATTATTCATTGGTTCAGATTCCCATTTAAAATACGTTGTTTGGATAATCAACCTTTTGTTCTCTGTTGACCTGCTCTGAATGACTTTACCATGGATGGATTGTAGATTAATCATCTGGCAAACATTGAGAGTGTGAACTGCATGCACTTTAATCAAGGCCAGAACATCTAACAATAACGTCTGTGAAGAAGGTGCCAGCTGTTACTGTAATGTAAAGGTTAAATATATTTTGCCTCCTGCTGAGACTTTTGGGGAAAAAAACAACACAAAAAAGAAAGAACAATACATGTAAACCCATTTTATCAGGTTTTGTATTATTACAATATGTTCAGGTTGGGAGAAAAGATATTACACGCTCAGCATTGGTAAAGCTACATTTTCAATAAGACACACATTATATTCTTGTGGCCAGCTAAGATATATGGTGATTTTTTTCACTGTTACAAGAAACTCACTGAATAAATCAAGTATTGCAGCTCTTCCAACATTCAGATATCAGAACATATGTCTCCGCAGAGAAAGTACATATGCATCATTTTTATGCTGAATGTGTGAAATAAACATAATAAGCTTTTATTTCACATAATTTACAATAACAGAATTTACTGATATGAGGCAGAGTCTTGTCTACCTCAGACATGTACTGAAACACATGGTTTTCATCAGGAGTAAATAAATTAGCATAAATACCAATCTTCATTCAGTAATGCACAGAAATAGTAATATCTGAATTGAAAATATTATTCAATTATTATATTATTATTATATATTCCCACTCCTCATATTAAAACTTTACAACTGTAGGAGAAGTTCACCGAACCTCCATCACTACTACAGGGTGACATATCTCCACTGGAACATAAAACAAAGACCAGGAGACAACACACACTGGATGACTGATCATTTTTGTGCTGCTCTTCAAAAAATACATCAGTGAGTCTCACTGACAGCTGAATGATACAGCTGACTAACAAGTGTCACATGAAGCCCCTCTCCAACCTGAAGGAAGACTTCACAGCTATGTCACAAGGATCAGAGTTAGACAGCTTCAAAAAGAACATTATTAGAGTACATTAGAACGAGTTTTCTGTGACATAAGCTTTGCAATAATAAATGTTGATATTCATCAGTAGTGAAACAGCTGTAATCATGTTCAGGTAAGTTAGTCTCACATGTATTAGTATTATAAGTTTTAGAAACTCAGCCGTCTGTTTGCTAACTCTTCCTCTTATGCTACTGTTACTGTCATACTGTAGAGCTGTAATGGCTGCATTATCAAAGTCCAGTGAAGCTGAAGTTGTTTGTAAAAATGGTTGACAGGGATGCAAATGTGAAGGAAAGCAAGCGGTATGGAGGGTGTTTTGCAATGGAAAATGAATTACCTTTTTTTTTTTTATACAGGAACACTGAGCAATTTCAAAGATTAGGGAAGAGTTGTAACTCTGGCTTGTGTCCAACAGCCGGCTGGTGTGTCAAATCAATCAGAGGACAGGGGCTATAAATCACACACAATCTCAGTGGTTGACAGATAGAGAATAGCAATTTATTTCAGAAGACCCATTATTCTACTTTATTTGTTTCCGCAAAATCACTTTGTAACCAGATAAGATACAGCATATAAGACCATTTGTATGAACTGCTAACTTGACTTGAACTCTTCTGGGGAGGCTGTCAAAGGGGTGTATATTGTTTAGTTTTATTTTCATAGGTTGCAGCTCATTTGAATATTGGCCTCCTGCACTCCAGAGCCTGAATCTTGCCTCCACATATTGATTCCAAGTCAAATCTTAATATTTTGGTTTAGTTTACACACACATCATTGTACGAACCTGGAGAGAAACAGCTGAAGGGTATCAAGATCGCTTTCAGGCCGTTTCTGATGGCATTTGTTCATATCTGCTTTGATAAATGAGCCCCATTAAGTGCTGATCCTTTATTTTGTAGCTAACTACCAGATTTGGCAGGTGTGGCTCCACAGTGAGACAAAGTTGGCTCTACTGCAGCTTTAGTAACACTGGGCCAAAACTCTAAAGATAGGCAGCCAGTCCACAGCAGGGCTAGACCCTGGCCAGTGGAGATAAGGGAGCAGTTACTCAAGCCTTTTTTTTTTGGTCGCATCCACACAAGGAGGAAGAACTGCATGGGTCTGAAGTGCAGTTGTAATACTGTATGGAGAGCTAATAACATTCAAAAACTATTAGTCAGTGTATGCGAGTGGCAGCCTTGTTTGATATGCAGATGGCTGGTGGGGATTGTATCTGAAGGCTGGGGGATGTCATGAAACTGCACAACAGCCACAGTCGATTTGCTCTGCTCATAGAGTGATTGATTTGGAGATTGTTTACACAAAGCCAGTCTTTTTTTTTTTTCATTGTGTATGCATCTGCATCTCTGTGCTCCCTGGTGTGTTCCTGCACTCATTGTTCTTTGAGTGGATATGCATGTACATGTATTCCTCTTTGCAAACACCAGTTTTTTTTATTTGTGCGTGCGCATCATCTGGCCTCGGCCAAGGTCTCTCACCTTCCAGCACCGGCTTCTGAGCACACTGATTCGTAATTTGCAGTCCGTCCTCTCTCCCTCGCTTTCCATCTCTCCATCCATCTGACTGAGGGTTTCACGCTCCTAACCGTGAAATTCACCCACATTCACAATTATGTCTTCAATCAGAGCCATCTCGAAGCTAGTAGGATGCAGCCTTTCTTTGGGAACGGCAGGAGGTCCAAATCAGCACTCAGAGGACCGAGCGAGCTTATTCCTGTCTCCGCTCTCTACATTAATGACTGACAGATTTTTAGGGATGCGAGCAGTGGAGTTCGGGGGGCTTTTAACTTGCAATCAGGTACCCTGGGCCTGTATGCTCCTCAGCATGTTGATCCATCAGCAAACCAATATGATTGCAGATATTGAATAATTCATGGTTGTCTAATGATGTGTCAATCACAGATGGTTTTGTTTTATTTATTGCGCACTATGCACAGGTTTGTGCGCCCTCCAAGCTCTATTGCAAGTTAATATTGCATGAAGACTGTTAGCAACATGACACTGAGTACAGCAACTAGCTTCCCTCATCAGGGATGTTGTGCTGTTTGGCTAACAAGTCTGGAGGAGAGAGAAGCAATTTGCCATGTTGCACAACGCTCGCTGCCTCTTTTATGGCTTTTCACTAAAATGACCTTTCTAATTGCAGTATATAAATATGTGCCCAATAAAATCTGTGGACATGGCTCCACTGTTCACACGTTGTCTTGCAGGTTCATTAACTGGCATGTTTACTGTTTACTGATTAAACGTCCTTGCACCAGGGTGTTAACTTATTCAGGTATTATTCATTGAGTGCTAGGACTGTTTTTCCATTTTCCATGAAGGTTGTAGTGATCCTCTGCAGTGGTCAGCCTTCATCCTTCTCTTAACACAACCTTGTTCTATCTATGTCTTAACTTCTACTTTTTAAATGAAGTACTGTTATCCTGTTGACCAGCAATAATGGGCCTTTTCAAGAACGTTGGCTGAGTCGCAGACACAGGAGGCAAACTGTAATGCCTCAACGACCTTGTGGAGAAGCGCTGAATGGCTCCTGGGAAATTTCATCACATCAACCATGACCAAGAACATACAGTGAGATGGAGATTGTAGTTGGAGATTTCATCGTGCCTCACACTGCACACAGTTTAGGTCCTCTGTGGGCTGATCTGTGAACTGGCAAGTCCTTAAGTACTTGATATCTACGGGTGGTGTGCACGCTGGGTTGCCAGTCACCCGGAGAAAGGTCCCCCTCTGCGGGACGCCAGGGGTGGGAGAGACCCCGCGTCGCGCTCATAGACGGAAGAGGCTTCAGCTGCTCTTTGGGTTTTGATGTGGCAGGTTTTGCCTCCTGGCTCTCACTATGAGAGCGCTCTGATAGGGAGCTGCTCCTTTGTCTGCAGGTGAAAAGAGGCTGTTCAGCAGCCAGAAAGAGGAGCTCACACCCAGCCCAGTTCATTCACACTAACTCAGCGAACACACATACTGCCATCCACCTCTAAATCTTACTCCCTGAATGCGGGTGGATTAAATGAACACGCAGTGTGCATGCATACAGACAGCTCTCTCTCACACCCAGCACAGTGAGTTGGAGACGGAGGTCCTCCTTTGTCCATTGCAGCTCCCTGCCCAACAGCACTCTCTTTTGGAGACAGTGGGAAAATAATCAGCAGGGCAATGATGCTAATAACAACGGAGCACCCTGCTGCTCTGCAACCCCAGGTGTTCAGGACCCTCCGGCGATGGAGTCAAGACATAGGGAAGGGGAGAGAAGGAGCCAGCTGAGAAGAGTTTAACAGCACAGAGCCGACGGGAGAAGATGAGAGGAGTGTGTAGATGCAGCGGCCCCCCTGGTGGGCCTATGAGCTCTACACAATCAGTCACAGTGGAACCAATGGGCTCATGCGAAGACACCCTCACTCTTCTGTCTCAGCCCCTCCAGCCTCTCCACACCAGTAATGGACTGGCATGTTGCAGTGCATGTCTTTTATATGTTTGTGTGGGTTAGTGTGTGGATCTGATTCAACATACTGGGTCAGACAGAGCCTGGGGCTAGTTTTGGAGGGGAGAGAAGGGATGGTGAGGAGGGCAGCCAGCACGGTAGCCCCGCAGCATGGCGTCATGGTCAGGGGACGACGGGCTCCCAGAGCCCCCCTGCTGCACCGGTTCCCCCCTGCCGAGCTAATCCTCTGCTCCTCAGGATTAACCAACTTCACAGAGCTGGCCCCTACTGCGCTGTCAAGGCACCCGTCCACACCCCGACCCTTCCCCAGCCACTACATCCCTCCACCCCATCCACCGTCCCTCCCTGGCACTCACACTCCCATACTCCCCCTCATTACCCCTTGACCATATTCCAGTCGCTTCTGAGACATCGGTGTCCATATTCAGTTCCCATGTCTCTCTCCATGTCTCCATCTTTTCCTTTGCATGTTTCAGCTCATTTACAACTGCTCCTGTTTATATTACATTGCAGGTAGCTGTCTTACTTTATAAATGTAACTGGATTTTCTCCTCCTGGTATCCACTGGTTTCCTTTCATTCCCATACAATATGAAAAATACTAGCATCCATCACAATGAACACCGTGGCTGCAGTTCTCTCAAAGTTACACTGCAGTTATGAGGCAATACACTGCAGACTTAAAAAAAATCTGTTAATTAACATCAGCGCTGACACGATTAGTCAGCTTGTTAATCACAGATAGCATTTTCTTAACCGATAGTTTATCATTTAGAAAGTCCTGGTTCCAGCTTGTCAAACATGACATTGTTTTCTTCTGTATTCATATCATTGCAGATGTAATATTGAGACTGTGGACTGATGGTAGGACAGATAGAAGGGAATGGTTTATTTGTTTCCCTTTTTACAAACTAAAGGAATCAATCCACTGAAGAAATGATCCGCATATAAATGAGGAATAATACTGCAGGCCTTCTCTTGTACAACTGTGCTGTGGTCACACACAAATATATCAACTGTACATGATTTGAGGTGACGCAGCTAAAAAAAACACGCACAGGTACTTTCCATCGAGCCGCTCTGGTCTCTGATTAGTGTCATGATTAAAACCACCATGTTCTACCTGAGCAGTTTATTTGAAACATTGATTTTAAACTACTTGACATTTCAAGGCTTAATTTAGATACTGAAACTCCCTCATATACCACACAGGCTTTCACGGATGTGTGCTGACAGAAAAAAGCCCTCTCTTCTTTCTGTGAGTGTATACATGCATGGTCATTTCTCCTCCCCATGCTGCTGCCACTGTATCTTGTGGAGATGTTGAGGCTCAGGGGCTGAGCAGAGAGTGGGCCCAAATCAAGCTGATCACGTCTCTCTCTCATATTTCTCTCTCTCCATGGCTCCTCGCCTCCTTCTATCCTTCCCCCTGGTTTCCTCTTTTAATCACAATCTCCAACCTCTCCAGCACCTTCTGTCCCATCGCTCCCTCTGCCTCTTCACAGCGCTGATTAGGTGGGCAGGAGATGATGGGTGTATTTGGGGCCTGCGAGGCTGCTGATGTTGAATCTGTCTGACATGCTCGAGCAAAGACAGTGTCTCCTTTTCATTGTCTTCTAATGGGGTGCTGAGGTCTCTGAGACATGGAGGTAGATGGTGCAAACAGTGTGTGTGTGTGTGTGTGTGACGGTTATAGAGAAACACTGGCGAGCGATGACAGGCGCGCCCGAGGATGGTATTAGGGGAAGGCAGTGAGAGGCTGCAGGTAATGACTAGTACGAGCTGTATGTGCTTCCGCCTCGTCGATAAACGATGGGCTGGCACTTCAGACAATTTCCAGCCTTTACCAACAGGCAAGTCATTTTTCTCTGGCCTTCTTTCTGCTTCTGTGCCTTTTTCTACCTTCTTTTTCTTTCCTTTTTCTCACCATCCATCTTTCACTGTCAAAGAAAAACACAGAAACACGTACATAAAAAAAGGTACGTTCCCGTTTTATGCCCCCTTTTTCCTCCCTCATATCATAGTCATGCCACCACCCATTCAGACACCCAGTCAGGCTGAAGCAGTGTGCTGCTGGCTAATTATCAGTGGTTAGGATGTGACAGATGCCGCCAAGATGGTTGGCAGTCAGATTGCCCCACCCCCCTACCCCTGCAGGAGGATGCAACAACTGACCTTTAGCAAGCATGGCCATGGCAAACGATCGCAATATCCAGGCGTACACTCACCTCACCCGCACCCAGGGAAGGATTGACATCGGGGGTGGGAAGGTTAGTTGTTATATATAGATTTGTCCTTTTGTGTATGCCCAAGGTGGAGGTGCTGGCTTCAACAGGATGTAAGGGCAGACACACAGCTATTTTGTACAGATCAGTGCGTGTGGTGCTACTGATAATTATTGCTCATAATCATAAATACATATATGAATGAATAAAATACATGATATGTAAATAGGACATAAAGATATTCACTTATGTATTCATTCATTCATTTATGAAGCTGCTTTCTATTAAAAGGCATGGTCATATATTTCATTCATGTTCAGCTGTCTCCAGAGCCAGCTTTTGCTTATATTGCTTTTTGTCTCTTTCTTGTTCAGTTCTTTTTTTATCAAATAATTTGTTGTTCTCATGAATACACATTTTAAATACATTATGTGTGCATGTATTAATTAGGCTCAAGGTCCCTGTTCAGATCATAACCAGTGATTATGTAGAAACTATTTAGCCACAGAAGACAGAAACACAGCATCATGTGGAGCCTCCTTGAAATACATTTTTAAAAACAAATCCCTCACCAAAAAATAAAAAATAAAACCTCAAACTTTGGCTGAATCCACTTTCTCTCCCAGCAATCTAGATGTCAGTTTTAATTTTAAACCCCAGTCCCACCACTGCTACCCACCAACCCACCACCCCCACACTGCTGCCCTACATGCCTGCTATCAACACAGGGGCTTACTTTGGTAATGAAGTGGGGTCTAAGTCTTCCATCTCCCGTCTAGTTTTGAGGAGTGCGGAGCAGTAATTGGTGTACGACCTACACCACTGGCAGCACTCATGTCCCCTGTCCTATGTGACATTCCCATCCAATTAAATCTGCATCTACTCACACACACACACACACACACACATATGGAGAAACTAAAAGAGCACACACTCACTATTATCAAGGCTCCCTCTGTTATTTTCCAGATAGTCTCTCAAGGTGCCTCTTTTTGGTTTGCAGGTGTTGTACAGCATATCTGTAGTCTATCTGTACACACGATGTTGATGCGTGTGTATACATGGACAGATTGTGTGTTCACACGCTGCAGCCGACTTTTGCTCTGAATTAGTTCATTCACAAGGATTATGGGTAAATCTGTGTGGCCAGTGGATGGATCGCTCTCTGTCTCACAAGGATTAACTGAAGGTGACACAAAGGTGACAGGTCTGTGTCCATCACAGTTTGTATGTGCCACCATAGCCTGGTTTGTGTGAGTGTGTATGTGCTTGTGCATTTATGCATGGTGTGTACACGTATGTCTCTGTGATTAGCCTGAAATGTGCCATAATCCATCAGAGTTAATGAGTTGTGTGTGTGTGTGTGTGTGTGTTCTCTCACAGTGATGACAGTGGAGTGTGTTTTGTGTGTGTGTCTTTTGGCTGACCTTGACTTCAGTCTGTCAGATGAACACACTCCGAGTCCGTCCATACGGAGAGCAAAACTCCATCAGATCCCCAGATGTCATCATACACAATCTGTCAGATGTGTGTACTATGAGCAAATAACAAGCAAAACGGATCTGCCCTTGAGGTGGGTGAGAGAGATTTGGGAGTTCATGAACGAGGAAGTGTGTCAAAGGTTAAGCCATTTGTTCCCTCCTTGGGGTCAGTCTCTACAGGGGTCCTGACCGGGATAAATCTGAGGGGTCACCAGATGATGGGGGAAGGGGGGGGGGGCAATAAAGGGGAAAATAAGTTCATCTATAAAATTACTCTCAGTGGCTTTTGTTGTTTTTTGAAACACAACTGAAGTAAAGCAGGTCACACTGTACAAAGTAGTTTCTATAGATATTACTATAGTGACTGCCAGGTGCCAATATACTGTCATGTAGCTGAACAGACAAAAGCAACATTGTTTAGTCTGCAAAACTATATATATAGTCAGTGAAAGTTAAAAATTTTATTTTATTTTATAGAGATTCCATTACAAACCTAATGCTAATACACATGAATATATTATCAAATAAAATGAGAAAGGTTACATCATGACTGGATATTTTACAAAGGTCTGTTTAATCGTTTCCCCCCTAAAGCTGTTATTTCCACACTCTTCATGATATGTGCCTTTGACTGAACACAAAGCTGTTTCCTGGCAACATATATTAACAAGCTCTAAAGTTTTAATTGTGCAACTCAAAGTCAGTAGTCTTCAATTACAAAGAACAAAACAAATACATATGCATGAACAAAGATGAATTCACAAATAGCTAGGACAATCCAACGACTGATTGCAGGTGGAATGTATTTCCCTTTAATTTTAGAGTTTTAAGTTTGCAGGCTGGTACGTGCCAGTGCCTAGAAAATGAAGAGCAGCAGCTTTTATGTCTTCTTTACTCTTTGCTTCACGAAGCTGCCAGCATGTCAGCAAAATGATGCACTTCCTATAGGATGCAAATACACAAATATTTACATTTCTGAGAAGCTCAGTCAGCGCCCTTCCCCTCTGAGGTAGGACTCGGTAGATTTCACTGTCAGACATTGATTAGTAACCTGGGGAGACAGAACACAGGTACAAGCAGCTGTCACATGCGGAGAAATTCAACACGGGGAACAGAGGTGCATACAAACGAGTTCAAATTAGTTGTCACAAAGCCGCTGTTTTTGTTTTCATCTTTGACAATTTGCATAAAGCTGTCATTTGTGGGTGTAGCAAAAGGTGAGTTTGCTAATTTGAGGATCTCCATTTCCAAAAAAACATCGGTGCAAGAGTGAAATTACAGATGAGGATAAATGTTCATCATAAAAGCATCACCATCTATGAGAGCTGGTAAACCTGGTAGATAATTATCTCTATACTGACTACATATACATACATACATACATGTATATATATATACATACACTTCAAGTGTAGAAAAAGTCACATGTCTCCTAGCAACCACATGACATCACATCACATTACATGATTTTATTGTTAAAAAGATACAAAGCTAAAAGTGATGTACCTTGATTCCTGAAGCTTTTCTGATGCTCAGTCATGTGTTTTATTTATCAAGGCTAAGTGGCTAAACACAGATGGTGTCAGACACTGAGAGCAAAATGTACATGGCAAGCACAGGACTTTAAAATGCCATTGGTAAACATGAGGGGGTTTTTCCCAGGCAACCAGACTCGATGTTCAAATCAAACAAGGACAAATACATGGTAACAAATACAGGCAACAGATTATTATACCAGCATGCATGTGATGGTTTCACTTATGTCCACATATCCATCCATCCTGTGAAAGCAAGCGAGTGTTAAAATGTTTGTGTGTATGTGTGTGTGTGTGTGTGTGTGCATGTGTGTTTGCACATGTAGACAAAATGTAATCAAAAGTGTGCAAGTTGTGTGCCTGTGTGATTGTTGGTGTCCAACAGACAGCAGGCTGATAGTGGAGGTGTGGGCACAGGCCTAACAGTTTCTGTGATGTGCTCTGACACACAGATGGCAGCTGACACAACACAGATAGACTCTGCTCTCTCTCACCCACTCTCACTCGTCCTTCCATTCCTCCCGTCCTAAAGTGGATGTTCTCCTCTCTCCTGTTCGTCTCGAGCTTTCGCCTCACTTGGCATTAAAATTAATGCAAAAATATTATCTCTGAGTAGTTTATTTCATGCTATTGAGATTTCCCCCCACCTAGCTGCTAATGAAGATCCTTGGCAAATGTGGAAAATGTTAATGTAAGCAAATGATGCCTACATTTGTGTGCAAACTGTTTTGAGTGCCCTCCAGGCTAAAGCTGATTCACACGGTAGCCCTGTTTTCCTCAAGCCAAATCACAACCTCTCAGTTCATTAATTCTGACAGGAAACAGAGGGCTATGAGGGATTGATTCACTCGCACACACATGCTCTCGCTCCCTTCTTGTGCCGGTTCCGGTGGCAGTATAAAAAAAAGATCAAACTACTTTCCAGTCATGAGGCTGCATGTAAATGTCCTTATATATTGATGCATTCTGGTTTAATGGCACTCACCTCTGCAAGAAGGAGCATGAAAACTTGGGGGTTAACTGTAAAATAAAAGGAGACTGTGCACATTCATTAAGTATGTCAAGCCTCATGTTTGAGGTCAGCTGAGGATAGAGAAAGTCAGTGGATATTAACATAATGCAACACTACGTTTTTACAGCCAAGCTAGAGGCTGTACTCGGATGCAGTAGCTTAATGCCAATGTGATCGTTCTAACCTGCTGGGAAAAAATGACTATAGGCTAATTATATGTGTGTCAAACATTATGTGCAGCTCAAGCTGATGGGATGTCATCAGTTTTGCAATGCCTCTAAAGTCTGGGACCTCTAAAGTCTGGGATAATCAAAATCTTGTTCCAAGTTGAATTACAATCCATCCAATAGTTGCAGAGACATTTAACGACCTGTGCTGTGGTGATAAAAAAATCTCTTTGATTTGTCTGTAAACTTTTGTTTGCTGTTTTTCTTTTGAATATAAGAAGAATTTACCCAGAAGACTTCCACGGTATAACGCCTCGCACTGGTGTATCTGAGGGTACGTGTGGGCAGCAGGCAGAAAATGCAAGAGAGACAGATAGTGTTCATGGAAGTGAGTGAGATAGCTAGCTGGGGTGTTGCAGGGATTAATGTGAATTTGTAACTTAAGGGCACGAGTTGCTGCTCGATCGAATCTGGAGCATCAGCTCTTCTCTGCAGGCGATGAATGCGCTGGGTTTTTTTTTCTTTTCTTTTCACTAACTCCCATTGCATTCCACTACACACTCAGTTTGTAAAGGCTACAGTGGTGCTTTGTGGGTCTGTGTGGTGTAGGCAGAGTAAACAAATGAATGAAACCTTTATTGGTAATACCATATTTTCTTTCCAGCGGGTACTGTACTGTAAATCTATTGAATTTCTAGGCTTTTAATTGCTACTGTGTGGGATACCTTAGCAATTGTTGAGCATTCAGTGTTTGCATGCTATTCCAGCGGTGCTGTAACTGCAGCATGATGCACCCTCTGCCTCTTAATGGATCTTTTTGTCAGCACTGAGGTGTATAGAGGCCCGAGTGGTTTTGTTATCTGAGCGAAGCGTTTCTTTTCTCTCCTCCATCTAACTCTCCACTCCCGTTTCTCACTCTATATGCTGTAGTTTGTATCTCAGGGGAAATGAATATGTGTCAGTATCTCAAAGACTGGCAGCCCATCTATTACAGTTTATCGCATGTGTGTGCGTGTTTATGTGTGGAAGAGAGAGCGAGGGGGGTGGGGGTGGTGGGGTGGGGGGGGGGGGGGGTATGAAGAAAAGTGTGGTTCATCATCCACACTAGCCTGCAGGTAACAATATTAGTGTATTGGCTGTGAGGCCTTGGGCACCTTCTAGATGATTAGATTGCATCATTGGTGTGAATTGGTAAGAGGGAGAAACAGACGCCTGGTAGAAAGATGGTAAGGAGGGTATGTAGTCGTCTTCAAAGGGCAGGCATTGGCCAGTGTATTTTCTTTCCACCTCTCCCCCTGCCATCTGCTGCAGCCATACCATTATGCCATCTTAACTTCCTTCCACTTACTCATTCAAGATTTGATATTTACCCATTTCTATAGCGTCGTGATACTGCTCCACTGTGGCTGCTTCATACCCGGAGAAAAACAACACACGCAGGCTTTTACACATGTAACACCACCGAGGAAATCCAATGGAGGGCTGCATAACGGCTGACTCTTCACTGCATCCATTAATTTTTATGGTCTCTGACTCAGATGTATATGTTTCCTAATGTTATAAAGTCAGTGCCTGAGGGACGGTATCTGCTCATGCACCACATTTTCTTGGCTTGTCTATGATGATGTCATCTTCAAGAGACACATTCTAAGCTGGTGAATCCCAGATCCACCATGTCCTGTTTTTGTTTTTGTTTTTAATCCGACAGAAATTGAAAAATGGCTTTTGTTGTTGCTGTTGTTGTTTGTGCTCTGCTCCTGCTGCATCTTCTCCTTGAATCTTAAATAATGCATGGAACACACTTGACTTGTGGCATATGATGTGCTACTTCACAACCGTGATCATGGGCACTGTTGTGTCTGCTGATTGATCCCTACGTGTACATGTCGCGCTCTAAGGATTCACTGGAGCATGTGTATTAATCTATAATAGTTCCCTGCAAATTAACTGTTTACTCCAGTTTGAGTAACCTTTGCCAAATAAAGTGCCCAGCTATTTCAGAAAGTTACTCAGCCGTTTGAAAAAACGACACTATATATTCATGACTTGTTTAATGTCTCCTCGGGGCTTGGGGCTGAGTGCACTAGACGGGGGGGAGTTGTGAAATATTGAGAGATGCCTCTGGATCTGTTGGTTTTGAGGCTTGGTCAGATTTGATGGCAGTTTTAAAGAAAAATAAATGCATCTGAATCTCCTCTGAAGCACAGAGCCATACAGCAGGTCCAGACCAGATGCAAGAAATTGGATTATATGTTTTCAGTTAGTAGATCTTGTAATGAATCCCATTAAGAGAAAACAAAATGATGCAACAATCACCAATAAATGCCGATTATGTGTAAATATCATTCAGTTAATGATCGATTCACTCCCACCTGTGTATTTAGCAACTCTTATTTACTTCCTTTATAATGCAGCTTGGTGTATTAAAGTTGAGTCTGTGTCTCCATGTGCTGTATTCACAGAACAGTCAAGCCGCTGGGGAGGTGGCACATCCATCTCCTGTCAACGAGCAGTCATGGCTGCTGTGTGACCATACATTTTGAGGCCATTTTCACCTGTTGAGATCAAACATAATGGTTCTCACCTTGGTTGGTCAGTGAAAGAGAAAGGCCAGAGAGACATTTAGCTACTTACTTTTCTGCCGACACAGTTAGCACTGCGTGGATGGATTTCACACCTGGCTGACACTGAATTCTAAAGCTGATTTGTTAATGCGTCAGTCACCACGCGTGGTGCAGGCATTAGCATGTTTTTCTTTGTCCAGATTACATATTCAAAGACAAATCTAGTTGAAAGTCTGGCCTGTTTCTTTCATTCACAATGTCTCTGTCTACCTTCCAACGTGTCTTTCTTTCCGTCTCCCTCCCGACATAAAAGAACACAATCCTACATTGTTTGTTCTGTTGTAACCCCGCAGCAGCATTTTAGAGATGATTGTCCCGGCATGATGAAACAAGCCCTGTCAGGAGCTACAGCCGATTACATGGCTTCATGTGGTGATCAGTCTTTGTGTATAAACACTTATAAAAAAAATCGATGCGGCGCAACATGTTGATGGATAAACTCCTACACTGTCTTAGTAACAATGAAAAAGCTCTGTCTGCCTTTTCTGTCTGGTCTGATGGAAAGCTGCAGAGGAAAATGAAAGAGAGATATAGTCTGTTTCTTTTGTTGTAATGAACACAGTTTTTTCTCTGCCCCTTCTTCCTCAATCTCCTCTGCCTTGGAGATATAATCGAACAATATTCACCCACTTAGAGAATCTTTTTAGTGTCAGTCCCAATGTCACGGTCCATATTAAATGCCTGATGGCGAATCACACGTGTAATGAATTCAATCAGCTTCTTGACCTCTGAGACTGTGTCAGACACTGAGTTCCTTCTGATCTGTACACGTGAAACTCCTGAGCTGTTGGACTGCAGCACAGCTCTCCCATGTTTACACTAATGCCCCTTAACTCCTTGATGCATTTCTTACTCAAAGACACAGGGTCTCTGACAAATTTGGACTGGCACTAATTATTAAACATGAAGTTATTTCTGATTATTAATTCATTCAGAAAATCTGCTTGGTTTTTGAATATTACATGTAATTACATCCAAAGACATTTCAAATGATTTAAAGGTACAGTCGCTCTGGGGCAGCGAGAACAACATGTTCTATACTCTCCCCTGCATGTCAGCAAAGAGTGCAACATGAAACATATTTGGAATCATGTTTCTGGACATCGGTAAGTCCAGTATTTAATCTAGTTTGAGCTTGTTTTTAGTGTCTGAGTTGGACATCATAGGGAAATAGATGCCCCACTGTGTCCGACAGCTATTTGCTCTCTCTGTTGTCTGGTGATGGGTTTACATAACACAGATTCACACAGCACTTTGTGAGTCTTGAAACTAGGTGGATGTGAGCAGTGAGAGTGAATCAGAAGAGCAAAGTCACCGGTTGTGGATTCAAACCAGTGAGTGAGCAAAGAAAAAATGCTGCAAATCTGAGGAGCATAATAATTCTCTGTGGGTTCATAACCACAAGCGAGTTCATTTATATTACCTGTTGTCCTTTGATGCATTGCTTGAATAAAAATATTGATTATTGCAGCTTTAACCTTGTGGCGTATTCATCTGTAAGAGGAGAAGCTAAAAAACACAGTACAGACCAGGGTCGATGTATTTTTAAGATATTTATATATCTTTGCTGTGTTTTTTCTCTTGAGCAGCTGTTTGCAGGCGTCCTTGCGGCCTTTGTATCCAGTAATCAGCTTTGCTCGGCAGCGTCTGACCCTTAAATTTATGAACCTCCCGTGATGTGGTCCGAGGGGTAATTACATCTGCCAGAGAATGAGACACGTGTTGGTCCTTCTATCTCAGCAGGGCTCAGTTACTCAACCTGATGCCGCTGTGCGTGCGTGCGTGTATGTGTGTGTTTAAACAAAGATAATTGGCACTCTGAGTGTTTTGAGTCCACCTTTCCCTGAGTGTCTCCTGTGTCGCCACTTTCTCAGACTGCCAGTCGATTTAAAGCTGTCCCCTCAGCAGCTGTTGCCAAGGACATTATCAGACCCCCAAAGAGAATATTCCCAAAGGCTAATTCACTCGCCTCCTCTTGCACTTTATCCAAGGGCCTTCTCACAGGAAAAAGGATGCAACTATGGCTTCCAGGTGTCATTTAAATTCAGCCTGACTTCAAATGCCACAGGAGCTGCAGCAGGAAAGCATCTAAAGTCAACTGAAATACCTTTACACACCTGTATGTTTTTGACAGCTACATATACGAAGTACTAAGAAAAGTAAAAAAAAACAAAAGTAGACACTTGTGCACTTTCAGAAATGATGTCACACCTGATGAAGGTCATTGACCCCTGTGGAAAAGTGTCCTTTAAAAACTGCCTTCAAGTGATAGTGTGGGAGTCAGTCTACTTTTTTAAAGCATCCCTTTCGTGGTTTTGTTTGAAGTGCAAGGTCTCTTGTCCCAGCGGACTGGGATATGGTTTTTCATGTAAAGGTGTTTTTCTTTTATAACAAAGAGACAACCTTGATTAAGAAGGCTCGCTTTAGTCTGAATGGAGGTGTGTTTTAATCACAGATCCTGGATCCGTTTGTGGCTCTTTAATGAGGCCTATTCCAGCTGGAAGGCTGTCGGCGCGGTTGCTTTGATCAGTGGCCCATGGACACAGGATTACACTGCTAACACACTGCGCTAATGGAGCCACAGGGCAAAAAACACACTCGCAAACACATATCTGAACACACACAACAGGCGGCGCGCACACTTAACACAAAATGCAAATTTAAGAAATATACATATAAATACACACACACCCTCAACCTCTGACAAGGGCACAATCCCATAAGCCAGTGTCTTGTTGTCATGCAGCCCATTGTGTCAGGCGCTTTTATCTGGCTGCGCCTGTTTGTGCCAGTTTGGGTCGGCTGAGTTTTAGGCTTGGCGTTGAAGTCTTTGCCAAAGAGGGGGCTCAGTGAGAAAGGTCCAAAGCTCAGCATTGACACACAGCCCAACTCTAGAGACTAATGGCTTGTAGCTCCCAACATATGTTGCTTTGTGTAATTGCTTTAATTGCTGTCATTGTACGTAATGGTTGGTCTTTTTCATCTTCCCTGGTGGTGTAGGCATTCTGCTAATTATATCTGTCAGCCCTGCAGCCAAAACCAGCATTTCACTGTGAATTCGGAGCAGTGGGAACTTTAAAACCAGAGTGTTTCTGTGTACAGTTGATGTGTGTGAAGGTATAAATGACAGACTGCAGAATATTAGAATAATTTAGAGACTCCCCAAGTGCACTGGTTTAATAGAAATGAGGTCATGACTTTATTTATCATTCAAGTCTGAAACTTTCTCTGCATCGCATCTCGTTTCTCTTGATTAAGATTACACATTAGATTAAATCTAACACATCTGAGATTTAAATTACCATAACTGTGTACAAAATATCTAAAAACTAAAAAAGTCCTCCTTTTTTTTCTCTTCAGGTACGACACCATCACCAACCAGTGGGAAACAGTGTCCCCTCTGCCAAAGCCAGTCCACTCTGCAGCAGCCACCGTGTGCGGAGGAAAGATCTACGTGTTCGGAGGTGTGAACGAGGCCGGGCGCTCGGCAGGCGTCCTCCAGTCCTATGTGCCGCAGAGCAACACCTGGAGTTTCATTGAGTCGCCCATGATAGGTAAGACAGGTGACGACACCCCCGGCTTTAGTCACAGATTCACAAGCACATTCTTTCACACACAAGCTGCAACACAAAGTGAAACGATGTTACTTCCTCGGGGGATGTGCTGCCATTGTTACCTTCACCTTTTGTATTCCGACAGAGCTGTTGTTTCCCTTTTAAACCAGCGTGTGCCAGGATGTGGTTCTATATTCCCAAATGTGCGGTCTCTTTTTCCTCATTATGCTTTAACATTTTCCATTCGAGAGAGAATAATCCACTCACGAGCAAAACCGCTCTCCTCTAAAACATCCTAAAAACATGAATATTACCCATTTTCATTAGCAAAATGGCAGCCCAACTAGAAGAATGTATGTTGTAATAGAAGCCTATGTTGTAGGCTTCTATTATTGTTGCCCATTTACCCAGGAGCGGCTGATAGAATGAAGATGTCAGGTGGCACAACAGCAACAAACATGGTATTAGCACGCTTATTTATTTGTTTGTTTTGTACTGAAAGGTTTATTGGCTACTATTAGTTATGTTGCTTTTTAAAAAGGACAGTCTAACATAAAACTGGCCACTTTTTTGAGATTTTTTTCCCAGTTGTGCCCAGATACAAAGACGTTTCTCCTCATGCATAATATCCAGATGACTGTCTTTACAGAATATCTTGTCTCTGAAAGGGAGTTTATTGCTGCACTATATTTCTAAATGTGAACTCGGCTGAATTAGTGTGCAGAAGACCACAATGTAGTATCTTCACGGTAGGTTGTATTTCCATTTCATCAATAACAGTGGCAGGCTATTTAAAGATAGAGAAAGAAAATCATGACTCTTTGGTTAGAAAGAATATATTGTTCATTTTTACAGCTGATGAGCTGTCACTTGACTTTCATTTAATTGTACTATGAGAATAATTGAGCAAAATCATATATTTGAAGCAAGCATTGGTTTTCCATTGTAAGCCCAGCCCACTGACACATAATGTTTGATCTCATTGTAACAGCTGAGATCTCCTCACTCACACAGCTCAATGTAACTGTTTAAGACTGGAAAAAAAAAAAAAAGTTAACATTTAGTTGGAGACACACTGATGTCCTTGTGTTATGTCCTATCAATGTCCATCATCAAAGCATGTTGTATTAGTTGTTTTACTGTAAATAACAGTTGCATAAGGACACAAAACACAGATTTATAGATTATTTTTGAATCATTTATTTATCCATAATAAAAATATCCGAAAATAACACCAGTTGCCATGATGGATTACAAAGCCCCTGGAAGGATTATACTCACGAGCTTTTTGAAACAGACGAACGATATGCTGATAGCAGGACGGTTTTTAAAGTAAGTCCCTACATAAATCCGCTGGGGGAATATTAATATCAGACAAAGTGCTTTTCAGGTCATCCAGGTTCCTCCGGTCCTCTGAGCTCAGAGGTTATTTCATTCATTCATGTGTTGTTGTATAAAACAAGAATGAGAAGAGGAAAAAACTGACAAAGGTGTTCTCATGACTCAACCTACTTGATCACCACACCATAGTTTTCATGTTTTTGACATCTTCTGGTGAAACCATAAATCCCCTACGCCCTTTGAAGGCGACACACTGTCATACAGGAGATGACTGTATGAGGTAGTGTGTGATTTCATTGCTGGCCCAGAGTCATGTCAAGAGAAAACCCAGTGATCAGTACACGACCTTCTCCATACTGATAGTTTTTCCTTATTGTTATCATGCTACTCAGTATTTCCCATGTTACCTCTCTTCCATTATAATGTGAGGAACACAACTGAAATGATAGGTGGGTCAGACCACAGCTTCTGACATGTTATTGGCCAAGCTTTGTAGTTATTCACCGCACAAACCTGCAGTCCCGTTCCATTCAGAGCCACCAGGGACCTGTGAAGGACGCAGCACCAGAAGAAACACTTTAACCAAGCTGTTATAACTCCAAGGTAGTGGGAAAAACACTTGGTGAACAACTCTGCGTGACCTAAAACATTAACAGCTGTGCTCACAGTGCAAAAGATCCTATCCACAGAAATATGTCCTTGAAATATGTTTTATAGGAATAATGGCTATTGATTTGAAAATATCCTGCAAGTCTCCTTTACCATTTGGGCCTATATAACACTATTACACACTGAAACACACATGTGACATTTCAACTCGACTCTCCAAAGTCACTGTGTTCACACAATAGATTGAAATGTTCTCATACCCATCTGCTAAAGCAGCCTGTTAAGAAACTGTCTCCAAAAGTACCAACACACACTTCCTACCACCTTTAAAACTGACTAATGAATATTTCATGTCTCATTTGTTTTAACCCCTATGCAAACCCAAACAGGGATTATGTGCTGAACTATTTCTCCTCATCTAACCCTCTGTAAAAGAGCAAATAAACAAATTTCCCAAAATGTGGCAAAATGCCTTTAATGCTGCAGACAAATAATACTAAAACCCCAAAATAAATAAATAAAATGGTTTGTATTCATTTAGAATAATTTTACACACGAAAATAAATTCTATCTTTGGTGCTGAATTAGCCTGTTTAAGACATTGGCACATGATGGATTCTCAGGGAAAAGAGGCGTCCAAATGCTGCTTTTCAAAAAAAAAAGGAAGAAAGAAAGAATCATTATCCCAGATAGTGGCTTAGTGTTGCAGGCGACGCTGGGAGCAGCAGGCATCAGAGAGAAAGACAGGGTCAGAAATGTATTTAAATTCAAATGTTTCCTGACAAGAAGTTTTTCTTGTGTCATTAAAGCGCCTGCACAGAGGCACTTCCTTCAGCACGGCGGCCCAGAAAGTTGCTCTCTGTTATTAGTGCCTTTTGAGAGAGACTACTGCGAGCAAAATGATGATTATGTAACGTGGGTGTTTGGGGCGAGAGCTGAGTGGTATGAAAGGGGTGGCAGAGCAGCTGGCAGAGGAGAAATGAGAGAAAAGTCTGGTGAGAAACATTCAAATGCACACACACACACACACACACATGCAGACACACACAAAATGTGCTTACCTCATATCAACCATACATCTCCCAGGGGCACAGGTACACGGCACATGAATTATGTAACGAGCCAGGAGGTTACTCCGTGTGTGTGTGTGTGTGTGTGTGCATGTGTGCTGTTTGTCTTTATGGCTGTGTGTGTGTGTGTGTGTGCGGGGCACACGCAGACAGACAGACCGTCATCTGTCAGAGTGTAGATGAGACTGCGTCTGACAGCCAGCGAGCCAGGAGATAATGGACGGGTTTAGTGCTTCCTGTGAAATTGGGCCGGCGATGATTTTAGTGAGCGGGTGGGGAGCACTTCTCGATCAACCCTCTGCCTCTCTCCATCACTAATCTCTCTCTTCATCTCTCTCTCTTTCTCTCTTTCCCCCCTCTTTCTGTCTCACTGTCTCCCCATCCATACACCTCCTCGCTCTGTCTCAGCACTGTCTTATCGACTGACACAAATACAGCTGTGTGCGTTTTCTGCAACTGTGCGACTGTGCAACTGTGCGCCTGTGCGTGTGTGTGTGCATGCGTACGTGTGTGTTTCTCTCTGCATGGACCATCTCCCGCATGGCCTGCAAATGGGTTTCACAAACACTTATCAGGACTGACTTCCTATCTCTTGCAGAGTGAAAAATAATATTACTTGTGCCAAAAATAGTCCCTTCAACAAGTCTATTGAGATGCACAGTGTCTCTGCAGGTTCATTCATCTATAGCTTCCTTTGTCTTCATCATATCTGTCTACTGAGCAGCCTATGTACAGCAACATGGGAGCATAACTGAGCATGCACACATGCAGTAAACTATTTATGAAGCCTCATTGCTTTTCTTTAAAGGTCAGCTCCTTCAAATTACCAAAATGCCAGAGTTTTGAGATATTTGTCTCTGAGAGCTCTGCCTCCACCCCAATACAATGGAGGTGAAAGGAATTTTGTTTGTGGTGCTCACAGCACAGAGAGATGACATTTAAAGAATCAGCCTGCAACATCTCTTCACAAATGTCCTTGTTACTGTGTGAATAATCCATACAACTTTTGAATTTATCATTTCTTTTGGCATTGCAGCATAGTACAAACAAGTGCAATTTTGATACATACTCACTGATCCAGCTTTTTTCCTCATATTTTCAGTTAATTGAAATCCTTGCTGCCATTTGGCTTCTGTATTCCAGCGCCAGCTTCTTACAGTTTTTAATATCTCTAAGTTTCACATTGGGGTTTTTACACACACAACTCATTACAAAGAGGTAACACTTTCTTTAACTTATTTTCTTTTTAATTCACAGAGTCACTCTAACTCAACCTGACGCACTTCCCTTTATCATCTAACTGAACGTAGCACCCAGACATGTGGAGCTCTGTATCTCATTTGATAAAGACATTTCAGACTCTAACAGAACATGTTATTCTGTAATCTTTCTTTCATTTTCACTGTCGCCCTTGAAGTTGGAATATATTTTTTTTACCTCCTATGAAATGACTGAATGAATGACATGAAATGACAATGTGATTCATTCTTGATTGATAAAGTGTATATCCTCTCAGAACTGGTACCTGGGACTCAGTATGTAGTCATTGCACCTGGACAAAGGTGATTACTGATGTATATAAAAAAGAGTGATGTGACTGAAAAAAAATTCTGATTTTATGGGCAACAGTGTATATCCTATGGAAGAGTAGGGCCACTCAGGAAAAAAATGAGAGGAGGAATATATTTTTTTTCATGATGCACTTTGAGAATAAAGTCGATATGTTAGTGTAACTTACATAAGTAAATAATAAATTAGCAAAACTACTCTCACCATTACACCCCAAGGACTTTATTCACAAAGTGCATCATGAAAAAAAAAATCATGAGTGGCCCTAATACTCTTCTGTGACATTCTATATGTAACAGATAGAATTTCCTATGCTACTGTAGTTTACTTGGAGACAGTCAGTCCACTACTTTTGAATGGACTGCATGAAATCTGAGACAGGAAGAAGGATGAATTGTTTTAACTTTGGTGAGCTCTTTCCTCTGAACTATGTTCAGCTTGATTGTCACCAAATATCTGCAGAACTACTGTCATCCTGTGTGTGACAGCCATGTGACCTTCTGCTTTCAATGTGGCACCTGGTAGCAGCTGAGAGCAGACACGTGTTTTAGATGCAGCTTCAACACACATCATGTGGTGTTTTGGGATGGAGTCTAATTTTCACACATTATCTACAAAAATAGATTGTGGACAGATTTGTTGTCAGAACACAAACAACATGCTGTATGTATTGTTATATATTTTAGCAATTGCATTTCACTGAATGACAAAGTGAGGGCTGCACTGAGTTATACCAGAGACCCTCTGTATAGAATATGATTATATAATGTCAATAATTGAACAGAACATTAGTGCAGTAGTTTAAATAGAAATTAAATTTGTAATTGAATGAATCAAATTTTCTATTATTGGTAGTGTGGTAGTGTGGTTCAGTGAAGCAGCCTCTATCTGCAGGTAAGCAGTGTAGCCCAGGCATCAAAAACACACAAATGTTACTGATGTTGTTTACCATCACACATTCACATAGAAACACACCAGAACTCAGACTGCCCCTCCCCCAGTTTCCCCAGCACCCTTCCCCAGGTGACAGACAGGTCTCCATCAGCTGGTCGGCCCCAGAGAGCGAGAGCAGAAGTGCTGCGCCCTGATTGCTCCATCAGGAAATTGACTGCTGAACAATTACTGCCACAAATGACGAAGCAGCCAAATGGCAATGGAAGAAGGAAGAGGACGGGAAAGTAACAAAGAGAGAGTGGTGGAGAAGATGTTTCCATAGTTACCTAATTGGACACGTCCCCGCCACCCATTCACAATCACACTGAATAAAACACATCCGTCCTTTTTCTGCCATTTTGGCCCATCATTTCAAAAGCTGCTCTTATTCTCCTCACACCAGATAAAAGGACATTGTGTGAAAAAAAAATGTTTTTGCTGCTCCAATTACCTTCTTGTTATCTTATCTAAGCTTCTGGCAACAAGAACTGAAGCTTCTTTGTCCTATTTCTCCTGCTGCCTCATGCTCTCTGCTAGGACGCTGGAGAGGATCCACAGCGCCTCGTCCACCATCTTTATTTTTTCTTTTTTCTTTCTTTTTTTTTGTTGGAGAATGTCTTGTTTATTTTCCGTCTGTCCTCTCTCTGTGACCGCCCGCATGTTTCCATGCCGATGTAATGCAGCAGCTTTGTGATGACGCCTGCTGTTTGGGAGTCTTTATCAGAGAGAGCAGTCTTATCTAGATCTATACAGTATACAGTATTGGTTTGATTGACTGAGTTGTGATATATTTGTACATGTGTCTATGTGTGTTATCGCCACCGTAGTGTTCTGGTTTTATAGGATCAGATATCTGTTGTGTTGATGCAGGAATCAGATAAGAGAGGATGTGAGGGGAACATGGCAGGGAGCAACAACAAGGTGTTTGTTTAGACAGAAGCCACAAATGTCATCATAGGTGTGTGTCTGTGTTTGTGTGTGTATTATCACTGCTTTGCTCGTCCTTGACCTCAGCCTGAGGGGTCCCAGACTGGGTGACTAAGCTGTTTTATCAGGGTGTGAGAGGCTGCGTCAGTTCATGTTGCCCCGCAGGCACAGCTGTACTTCTATCACTGGTGCCATGCTCTAACCTTGTTTTGCTGTCTTTTTTTTTTTTTTTTAAACCCACCACCTTTTCTTTATTCATATTTCATGTAGAATGTGATCAGCTATGGATTCTTGACTGAGTTTTCTAACCTCAGAGCGGTGAAACTAGACGGGCTCCACGGCAAGAGGAGAAGAATAGGAATGTTTGTCTCAGAACTGGAAAGTGTTGGGCCGACGGATACAGACATAACGTGTGCACTCTTGATTCCATCTGTGTTGTTTGACGGACAGGGGATAAATGCAAAAGCAAAGTGGTGGAGAGATCTTGAACCCTGACAAGCAATCCTCTGAGTCCTGCCAAATGAGAATGAGATTTACCTGCCTGGTTCTCCTCCAAGCACTCCAAACCTGCTGTGTGCTGTTGGGCCACAGCAGAGAGGTGCCAAGCGACGGTGAGAGTTTCCATGGGGAGAAGAGAGAGAAAGGTTTTTCTTTTGAGAGCATCCTGTTATTATTCTGCCTCGGGTGCCGAGCAGAAAGAAATGAGTGTTCTGTATTTATGGGACCTAACACAAAACATCATGTACACACACTTACAGTGACACACACACATAGTAAGACTGGCAGCAGCATATCAATGAGATGAAGGTAAAAGTAAGAAAATAAAGATTTCATACAGGATGTGAGGAGGACCAGTGGGTGCCGGTTTGTTTCTCAGGGGCAGAAATTGAAGCGGACGAGTGCAGCGGTTGAAGTGAAAGTTTATGACTGGATTTCAGCGTGTAAGTGATCACAGCATGATAACAGAAGACGTGTAGACAGAAAAAAACGCTCAGTGCAGACTGAAATATCTGAACAGCTATCGAACAGATTGACATTTAGTACAAACCTCCCTGCTCCCCTGAGGATGAATCAGCAGCGACTTTGTTGATCCTTTGACTTTTCCTCCTGTGCCACTGTGAGACTGACATTTATGGCTTTGAGCAAAATGTCTCAACAGCTGATGGAAAGATCGCCCCAGGATGAATTGTAATTACTTTGGTTAGTCTCTAACTTCTGTTGGGGCGCCATCAGGTCAAACTTTGCCCAGGTTCTCTGTTTTATGGCCAAGTAAACTAATGATATTCCTCAGCCTCTCATGTTCATTATTCAGTGTAGTGATAATTAGGAAATGTAAACACACAAACGAACTACACAGTGTGCATCGCGCTAACACCGTGGATGTTAACAAGCTTATGTTAGCATTTAGTTGAAAGCCTCACAGAGCTGCCAGTGTGGCTGGAGACCCACAGTCGGGTTGTTACAGAACATTATGAGTTATACAGTTACTGAGTGGCTCATTCACACAGTCGCTATGAGGAGCACCTCTCGTCTCCGGAGGTGACCTGTTAATTAAACATGTCCGACTCCTCTCAGCAGCTGGGGAAAAACGGGGAGGTGGTTGACTACACGGGAGAAGCTCGCAGCATCGCTGTTATTAAGGCGTCAGACTTTACTCCTCCTGCTGCCCGTCTCCAATGAGGGATGTCCGTCTACTGTGGCAGAAAACAGCAAGGACGGCAGCTCACGGCCAAGTGTCGGTGCATTATTCATGCTGCTTGTAAATTGGCCAGCTGCAGTCTGCTCAAGAGAAATTGCTCTGAGTTTGAAATACACTTTCTCTTCCCACACAGCAGGGCTGCTGCTCGCGAGCTGCGGGTTTCCAATGGCGTCGTTCCACACAAACCACTGTTTCATTTTGTTTCCCATCATCTGTAATTCTTCAGCGGAGCTGCTTCAATGCCTTTGTTTTTCTCGTGTGCTATATGGCCTACTGTATCAGATTGAATTATACAGCATGCACAGTGTCCCACCTGTTCATTCATGTATTTCCAATACATGTGCAGTGTTTTTTTTCTCCTTTTATTTATTCACTTATTTATTTATTTATTCCTCCCGAATCCATGGAGGTGCCAGAGGGCGTAATGCAATTGTGAATCATTGGGACTTAGGTAACTCTTTTATATTGCTGCCAAGCCCAAACATATTTTGGAGCAGAACCCAATAAAGCCGCAGTGATTTATGAACTCCACTTTTTCACTGGTTTGCCATCTATTCTGTTTTTTTTCTCCTTCAAAAGCAATCTTGAGAATGGCACATCTGTAAAGTGATAAGGAGAATGTTGATGATGATTTTTGCATGTGGCCCGGGGACCGCAGGGAAAAGAACGGGAGAGAAAAACAAATTGAGACCATTATACTGAATGGGGATTGCTGTGTGAGAGAATGACATGCAAACAATAGCTGTGTTTCTTTAACAAAGATCTCTCCTCTCTCTTTCTCTCTCTCTCTCTCTCTCTCTCTCTCTCTCTCTCTCTCTCATATCTTTAGATAACAAATACGCCCCTGCAGTGAGTCTAAACGGCTTTATATTCATCCTGGGAGGAGCCTATGCTCGAGCCACCACCATCTACGACCCAGACAAAGGCAATATCAAGGCTGGTCCCAACATGAATCACTCTCGGCAGTTCTGCAGGTAAGATATTATTAATGTTGCAGCAGCACATGTGTGTTAAATACCCTGACATTATTTCACAGCCTTAAAAGGTACAGACAGGTGATAAATCAAGAGAAAAACCAACATAAAGGTGATGGGCCACCATGTGTCCCCAGACCAGCTTCAATGCTCATTGGCACTGATTCTACTATTGTCTGAACTTTACAACAAGAATGAACACTTTTCCTCCAAAGTATATTCCTTCATTTTGATGGTTTTGATGGTGGTCTAAGATCCACCGTTAGGTGGAGATGTGGTTACTGCCTCAGATGGTTCACATCATTTTCAAAACACTCACCTATGACTGGTGACCATCGGGATAGAAATGTTTCATCACAGGAAACCTACCTGCAACTTACCTAACATTCCTCCCTGTTTAATAGCTGACAGACAGTTCTTCCTGAGCAAAAAGTAGCAAAAGGGAAATTCTTTTACCTGAGCATAATTAAAAGTGTAGAAAAGCACAAATAGAAGAATATCTTAGATCAACATTATGCAAAAAGATCTGACAGTGAAAAGAAAGGCAGTGAAATATGTTAAGACAATAATAGTGGATCCTTTAGTGAAGAATATCACTTAAACACATATCAGACATTACTAAAGACAAACAAATATGTGTCAGATTTGGGGTAAGGAGACACTTCCAGAGTCTTGGGGCTGTTAGAGTTAACAGCTGATCACCCTCGGTTACAACCCTTAACCTTGAGGTGAATGCCAAGCCTCCACGGCAGATCGCAGCTCTCAGTTGGGCACGTACCGTGTCAATAAACTGCAGATGTAATTGGGAGCAGAGCCATTTAAGGCTTTAAAAGTCAGTAATAAAATTTTGAATTCCATCTGAAGTCTATCAGGGAGCCAATGAAGGGAGGGGAGCATTGGAGTCATTAGATTGTACCTGCTGCTTTTCCAGTAATAAGTTGAGCAGCAGCAATTTGTACAAGCTGATGGATGTAGGGTGGATGGAGGCCTGGCTGATACCTGAGTGAAGTTGAGAATAAATAAAAGGATGTGCACTTTTGAAGATCAGTGAGTGAGTAAAATGATCTGATTGCTGAGATGGTAAAAAGAAGACTAAGCCACAGGTGTGGCATCAGATATCACCTCCTGATTCTTAATCAGTTATATATTAGATATTAGAAAGGTTTCAAGATTTGCATTGAGGGAAATACTGGAGCACCAACCAGGTGAGCAGCTGTTGTGACTGAAGCCCATCCCCCAACAACGAACCCTCAACCCTTCAAAGTCACACAGACCTTGTACCTCTCTCTGTGCTGATACAAAATCAGAATCGACTGGCCTCCCTCAGCATGTTTACATGTAACGCCACAGAACATTATTAGATGGTAATTGCTTAATTGGACCATGCAAGTGCATCTGTGTGGAAGCATCTGGTTGTTTCTCCACTCAAAAGGTTTTCTCCTCTTATCTGTATGCAAACCTCAAGATTATTAGTCATGTGTCAGTCTTGTCTAATGACACAGGTAAAAGATTGCTGATCCAAATGTGAATCATCTGACTGTGTTTCTTATCGGTGCTTTTCTGGTGTGCTTACTAGAATAGTTTCCTAACTCATGGCCTTGATTGTTGAATCAGTTTGATCAGTAACAAGGTCTCCGTCCGTCTCCCTGAAAGAAACAAGACACATTTGGCCAAAATGCAAAGGCTTTGCTTATTTAATCAGATTTCTGATTTCTGATCTGTATTTTCATTTCTCGTGTCTTTTATCCAGAGTTATTAGAGGTGACTCAGAGAGAGAGAGAGAGAGGTTTGCTTGTGTAAGTCTAAGTGTAATGTTTGTTTTCTGAAAGTAGAAAAGTGCAGTCTACACCTGTAACTTTAATAGAATTTGTGGACACATAATGGCTGATAAAGGGAGATAAATGAAAACTAACAACAGTGGGATCATGTCCTAATATCCCAGTCAGCTCAAGGCACTGAGGTGTGGAGTTTGCTGGATAATGAACTCACACTTTTCTGGGCCCGAGCTGTGTTTTTTTTTTTTTTTTTTTTTTTTTTTTTGCAGAAGCTGAGAAAGAAAGAAGCATGCGTGAAATACATTTAGGAAGCAATTACAGACAGTGATCTTATGTGCAGAATGTATAACATAAATCATGTTGTCAGAGTTATTGATAAGCTGCAGCAGCACACGCCAGGCAGCTGTTCTGCTACATTTAACTAAGTCTGATGCAAGAGAGGAAGAGATGGAGGAGGGGGGGAGGGAGGACGACAACAAACACGCAGAGCTGCCAAAAGAGAACTACTCAGAAACAGCCCTATCTGCACTGCATGCTCCTGCACAGAAGATGAAGTCTAGCAGGTCATTGTGCAGGAGAGCTGATATTCTCCCCTCGCTGCGTCCGGCCCTCTGCAGACCTGCACCTCCCCTCTGTTTATCAAGAAGAGCAGCTCCAGGCTTTGCCCTGCATGCTCTCCATTTTGGATCAGCTGTGCTTTCTCTCTGAGTAGATTTAGGCTTTATGTAATAATCTTTTTCGGTCCCAACAGTGTAGTGAATTTCTGCAATAGGACTGCATGTTGTTTGCTCCGTGTGTGTGTATGTGTATGTGTGTGTTTGAGCGTGCACCTTATGTAAATGCAGATCGTTCCAAACCCCAATAGGAGTACAAAGCCCTAATCAGCTTACAGCCCAAGTTTTAATCCTCTCTGCACACAAACTCCTGTTTCTGTTCCTCATATCAAATGACTACATTTGTACAGATATTTGCTTTTTCATTAGTTTTCTCTTTTGCCCTCAAGAGGAAATGTAATGTGTGTGTGTGTGTTTTTCCTACCTTACAAAGTAGCCTTGTTGGGCATGTTGAGAGCTTGTGTTAGAGATGTCAAACAATCTCAGGCGTGGCGCCCAGCATGACAATCGGCACGCTTGTGAAGATGTTGTCTTCTGTCTGGCTTTGTTGTTTGGTCACGATTAACAATAAGAGCAATATCCCTGCTGCTGTGACTCATACTGTGGCTATCAAATATCAAAGCTCACATTAGCTCATACTTGCTTTCACCCATTTATCTTCCTGACACTGATGACCTCTCATTCTTTGTACCGCAGATGATGTGTTTGACCAGTTGAATGTATTATGAAACAGCAACAGGAGAGCACAATTGCAATAGCGGCAATTAATACAGCTCTATTGCACCCTTAGGAAAGTAAATGGTAGGTCCAGTAGTGCTGAGGTATGTAGTAAAAAGGGAAAACACAGTGGCTAACTGATGCAATAAAAATGAAAAAAGTAATAATGTCTCTGGCAGAGTTGAATAAGAAGACTGAGACAACTCCCATCTATTCACCAAATATAAGGCATCATTCTGCAGGCAGTTAGTTTAGCTTAGCTTAGCACAAACACTGGAAACAGAGGGATACTGCTAGCCTGGTAAGAGACTGTTGCCTAGAACTCATTTATTAATTCATTACATCTTGTGTGAATGATTCAGACAATAGTTGTTGAGTTATAAAACGCTTCACGGTTTAAATGGGGGTCATGTGTCCAGCTGTGTGTTTGCTGTGTGCAAAGCAAAGACACAGAAATTCAAGATGGTTACTGGTCGAAGCCAAGAACCAGGCACAGAACCCCTTGTAAAACGGGGATTTGTTGTTTTCACACTTGAGTTTTTTTTCTTTGGATTAAACACAACTGACCCCAACAAATGGGCGTATAATCTCTTATAAAATGGCAGCCAGGCTAGCTATTCCCTGCTAAACTGAGCCAACACACTGCTGGCTTTTGCTTCATATTTAGTGGACAGACACAAGCATGGTATCAACTGTATAATCTGACCACCTGCACAGAGTGGATCCACAGATTCCAAAATGTTGAGCTATTCCTGTAAAGATCATAAATTGAAAATCTGAACAAAACAAATGTGTGTGTTTTGCAGCGCTGTGATCCTGGATGGGAAGATCTACGCCACAGGAGGTATTGTGAGCAGCGAGGGTCCGGCCCTTGGCAACATGGAAACCTTTGACCCTTGTACCAACACTTGGGCGCTCCTGCAGTCACTGCCCTGCCCGCTCTTCAGACACGGCTGCGTGGTCATCAAAAAGTACATCCAGAGCGGCTGAGAGCGGCTCACACCTGATGACACTGGGTCGACGCCAAACACCAGCTGAGCTCCAGTTGTGGGACAGTGTGCGACGGCAGCTTAGGGCCGGGCCGGTCGGTCGGTCAGTCAACGACCTCTGGACTTGACGCCAGCATCCATCCATCCTGTTACCCGTCCCACCCCCTCAAAAAAGCCCTGTGCAGAATGTACTCATGTTCAACTACTTAGCCATGTCAGGTGGCCATGCCTAACCTCCAGTACTGTATGTGTCATGGTAGTAGTTCATCTTCCCATCCACCAGGCACAGGGACCCTCTTAGTAATTTACAAACTCCTTGATTTTTAATGAAGCTGTATTTTTTTTCTTGGTTCTGTCTTTTCCAGATCTCTGTAAACCCATCACCTCCCTGTTTCTTAAACACACAGCGCAGTGAAAAGCCATCGCAGGTCCAGATTCTTGTCCCTTTTTGAGTAAATTGTCTTTGACAGGTGTAGGCTTCATAGTCATTCATTAGACAGAAGAGTTTCTTTGTGGTGTATGAGCATTTTTTAGTAGTGACATCTACAGGACAGGAGGAAACGTGAGGGGAAGGAATCCGACTGTTTTCCTCTTCATCAGTGGATTTGACGAGGTTCCTCTCTCTCCACTGTGGCAGGAGGTGACATTCCTGCAGCGAGTGTGGATTTATGAGGTAATTTCAAAAACAGATTTGAACTCTGCATAACCCTGCTTTTTTAATAACTTGCTAAACATAGGAAAATCCATACTATGTGGGTCAGGTAGGGTTTAAAAAAGAGAAAATCTTTTTTTTTCTTTGTTCTTTTGAGAGTCCAGCCTGATTGAGATATCATCTGGAGGGTGAGTGGCCTGTTTTTTTGTTTTATTGTTTATCCCTTGATTTATACTTTCAAGCTCTCTGGGAAAAAGAAAGCGCTGGATTTAAAGAGAGAGAGAGAGAGAGAGAGGGAATTCCTCCCTTCCGCTGATGTCGGAGCAGATGTTCAAGTTGGGGCAGTTCCTCCGGATAAAAGCACAATAATCACCTGTGACTGTTATCATACTAGTTATCTGTTGATTCATGTTTTCCTCTGTCTTTCACAAGGTTCCCCCCGCCCCCACACCTCTTTTTTTGTTTTGTACTATGTGACTCATCGCAACCCACAAAAGATGTTGGGTTGGTATTCTGTAAATACAGGAAGGAAATATGTATATTTTAAAACCTGAAGGCAATTCTGTATAAATGTTTTTAGAAAAAAACGGATAGGTTGGATTCAAATGGTATGTCTGTAAATCTGTACCCAAAAAGAAGAAATTAACAATTGTTATTATTGAAACCTAATACATATACCAGAACAATGAACACCTTGTCAAGTCTGTTTTTTTTCTGTTTACTTGAATGTTTCTTACGAGCATTTACAGCAGGACACTGGTGAAAAGAACATTTTGGAATGTAAAAATATAGAGGTTTGATTTTTGAAAAAGAGAGACAACTAAAATGTCTTCACTAAGATCAGATTGGGTAGCCTTTTAGAAAAACAAATGCCTTTTCAGTGTTTGACTTTTCCTAAAAACTAGAATCTCCACCTCACAGTTGTCTCTGTCACCAACCAGACAAGTTAGAGGAGATGTGGCCCCAGTCTCCCCTCTCTGAGTAACAGCTGGTTTTGGAGAATGTTGACATTGGACTGTTTTGATATAAAATGTTATCACCTGATTCAATCCAATTATAAAAATCAAATAGTTATAATCTATCTACAAATTCATGTGTTATGACCAAAAATATGCTCCAAGGTCACAGTGACCTTGACCTTTGAAAATGTTCTAATAATAATTTCATTCTCAAGTCAAAATGAATGTTTGTGCCACATCTCAATAACCTCTAGATCTCTTGAATGTGGACTTGAGACTCAACATTCATGCAGCCAGAAACATGTTTTTGTGAGGTTGCTGATCTTTGACCTTTGACCACTAAAATGTAATCACCATTTCTGCCTGAGGCACATCTGTGAAAAACCCTCGCTCAACCCTGACCCTGAGTGGAACCAGTGTGGATGCTTAACAGTGTTGGATTTTCCATTTATCCAACTTGACAGTAGGAAAACAACACTTCACACAGACAGTTTGCACCTTTTATTCAAGTATATCACAGCAGTTTATTTGAGAAATACAGTAAATGTTTCATTTCAAATATAACTTACACTAAAGTAACAATTGCGAACAGGTGTGTTAAATACACAAAAGAACTGACAAAGCTATGAAAAGTCTTGACTAAATCAACGGTGAAAAAATAGGGAAGAACAAAGTAAGTCAGGATAGAACAAACCCTTTCTCCTTCTGCATACTGGACTACGCAGTCAACTACCAGACAAAAATTGGTTGTTAGTCCAAACTGGCTACAATTTATAACAAGAAAGGAAGATCACAATGTATGACATTTAAACTACCCATATATTATTTTCCAATGTGTTTTTAAATCCATACAAAGAAACTCTTTTGGCAGAAAGTGAACAACAGTAAAAAAAAAAAAAGTTAATCTGGTTTGATTCTCTTCCTGGGATGAACAAATTCCTGTTAGTATCTTCCAGTACGCCACAGTCTGTAACCACTTTTGACAAAGAAAACACAAGGACAATGAAATAAATAGAAAAGGTGAAAGGGCATGTTGTCGCATGTTGAACCTGAGAGATCTGTAAACCCTTTAATCCCCCGTACACGCCAAATAAACCTGCTACACAAACGCTACGCAATTCATCAAACTTGTTAAAACAGACGTGTGATTCTTCCCCATTTGTTAAATTTCAAACATACAAAAAGACAATTTACTGAATATTAGGTGTAAAAAGTTTAATAATAAATAATCAAAACCATGAGATGAAAATCTGCAGAGAAAAAAAAATACAATTTGAAAAAACTGTCAATGGATGTGTGAAGAGTCAAAAAAAAAAAAAAAAAAAAACTCTCTCTCTATCTTCTAACAAAGTCTGGGCTGATAGAGGAACAGATCTAGGACGCCTCCTCAGTGTCAAGGTACAGTAGAAACTAAGAGAACCTGAAACTAAAGCATAAAATAAACATAATGAAATATCCTTTAAATTTAAGCAATCATCATCTGGCTCAAATGCAAACATACATAACAATCAGAGATATAAACAACTCTTGGATTACTGCAGCAGCTGTGGTTGCACTGATCTGGTACCTAAGATGGTACTGTAGATGTTGCAACAGTATTTTAGGGGGAGAAAAATACTGTTTATGTACCCAGTAAACAGTTTTCGCATTAAAATAAATTAAGCTGAGGTAGCGTTGGTTTTTCTCTCTGCAGTAGTCCAAGTGCCAACCTGTCATTGCCAGTTTGCATATGGTCTTTGCTTTTTATCACCTAAAATCTGAGAAAAAGGCAGAGGTGAGCTGGGGTCAGAGTTGCACCAGGCGGTTTTGAGGATCGGACAAGAGTGCTTTGAGAGAAAGAAGGTGCCTTCTCCAGTCTACACCTGCTCAAAATATGGCATCTCCAACAGTCTGAACATGCCATAAAAACCTTATAAAGCTTCAGTAAACACCTTCATTTACTGCAGTTAGAAAACATACAACTGTGTTGGCCACAGATGAGAATCCAGCTTCTCTTGTCTGGTGTTGAGAGAACAGAATGAAATAAATCCATAAAGTCGGTACACACATGTAAAAAGGACAAAAAATAAAACAAAAAAAAATAAATTAGAAATTAATTCATGTAATGCTTTATACAAACCTTAGTGACGGGCACTGCCTAGAATGGCCTTGTTCAATGTGGATTACGCAACCCATGCAAAAACAATCAACTCAAGCAAAGCATCGTATAAAAAAGTAAAAAATAATTATCAAATACACAACATAATACATCGGTTGTATGACCATCTGATCAAACAGTTTCATAGTTTGAAACAGAATTCCTGCAAACAAGCACCGTTCCTGTCAGCACCTTGTGAGGGAGTGGGATAACACTTGGCACCATAGATCACTTGATTCATATGATTATTTTTATTCTCTTCCTTCTTTTTGCATATGAAAAACTGAAGAAAAGCTGCTGCTGTCAGCCCCTAACCTGCTGTCTGCCCGAGTGGGGTCTGGGGAGAAACAGGGCTTGAATTCATTTAAATAACCTTAACAACATTTCAAGTGCTTCACACTTTGGGACAGACACCGACACAGCCACGAGGATGAATATTTGATTCCTCAGGTTTTCAAATGCCGCCTTGTTTTTCTTTGTTGTTTTTGTTGACCCAGTTTTACGTTCAACTTAGGGGAGATGTGTAAGTTTGATATGTTGTTATCAACCTAATGGCATTACAGAGATTTTTTTTTTTTTCTTTTTTGCTTCAAGATCACTGTGACCTCAGTGGTTAAGACCCACCCCAACTTGGAGCCTGCTCATTGTCACAAGAAGTAAATCATAAATCCTGCTGAATATATCAGTTTCATATGAGGTTTCAAATAAGGCACACACTAGGCAGTGCAAAACTACACACGCATTCCAATTTGTACTGCTTCCAGTTCCTCAGTCGGGGTGTCGATAGGAAAATCAACTGGCGGGCACAGCTTGAGCGGGAGGGAAAACATTCATACTGTAAATAGAGTGAGGGGGAGGGGAGGCGGGGGTGCAGCTAACACCAAACTATCCAGGACATGACAATCTGCTAAGACTGTGAACGCCAGAGGTGGTCTGAGAACGAATGTTTGGAGGGAGGTGGTACACCAATAACTCTGAGACAAACACTGAGGGGGCTGACAGCTTTTCCACACCTGATGACCGCTGTGATGAAGAGGACACAACCGGCTCTAGTCCCACTGTGCCAGCGTCGCCGACTTTGTGTTCGCACCGAAACTTCTTTGTAAACTCTAGTTCTGGGTGAGTGTCCTTGACGGTGGCTCAGATATTGAACTAATCAAGTAGCTAAAATGGCTGAAAAATAATAATGTGGTAATAACTGGCCTGTGATGAAGCATTGCACTGGAGGGCAAGATGGGCTCAGCAACATAGTTCAGTGATTCAGAACATTGTCTGCCCCCTTCTAGTGGCACTCTGCATTCACACTTCTGCTGGTGAGGATCCAAATGTCTGAGTGAGACTGTGTGTGTATATATATATCTGGTGTGTGTTTGCAGAAATATATGCATACCCAAGTGTCGGGGGGTGTGTTTGCTCAGCTTGCTCCATAGAGAAGCGGCCAGGTTGCAATATGACATCACCCGATCTGTTGGTTTTGCTAGTTGTCCACCTTAAGAAGTAATCCCAAGAGCAGCATGGATAAAATAGCACCCGAGTAGCACCAGCATTGCCCGTCACCATTGGTGTGTGTGTGCGTGTGTGTGACTGACACACCTCCAGGGGTTTGGTTGTGTAGAAGGGGTCTGGATCTGGCCAGGTTCCTGAGACGATAGCACCATTGAATGTCTCTGTCCTCAACCTCGTCCTTGTTGTGCTCCCTCCCAGCATCAGGAGGGTGCTGGATTTTCCATGTGTGTGTGTGTGTGTGTGTGTGTGTGTGTTTTTTGTGTTGAGGGCTGCACTCTGAAGCTCCTTCATTCAGTTTGTGTTTGTCTTTGTGGTCCCAGGCTGTTCAGGATCGACCTGAAAGGTATATTTTTCCCCATCTCACAGGAATGTATCAAAATGCTGGATTCTCTCCTCCATCTCCTGCACCACAAAGAGAGAGAAAGACACACACACATAAACACATATTGCTTAGTCTCAACCAACACAGAAAACTCGGATGTGTGTATAAAGCATCTGGCACCACGGTTTCAATATTACTTGGAAATTTCCCACAGCAAACAACAGCTTTCACCATGATAAATGATGTAAAATGAAGCAAAGCTGTGCTGGAATGAGACAGGCAATTTTTCTCAGCATGAAAACAGCAGAGTTTGACACTGACTAAATCTGAACAGAGCCGGAGGAAGAGAGATGGATGTTAGCCTGCAATAGACCATGATTAATGCCTTGAAGATGTTACACTGTGTGTGTTCTCTCATCTGAATGGCTGAGTCAGTGCAACAGACGCCGCTACAAGATACCAATCCACATCTACAACAGAAGTTCAAAAATATCAACTTCACACCCAACAACAATTTTATACTTCTAAAAGACATGTTCACTTTTCCAGGGAGAGCCAGCCCATCTTCACCAAAAACTTTTTCATCACACACACATATATATACACACACACACACACACACACACACAATCTATTCGAAAAGTATTTGCATTGACTTCCAAGCAGATTAAGCGAAACAGAAAAAGCTTTTGTTTTTGTTTCAGCTGAAACTATTCAGCAAATAATTGTTTAGTCAGCCACAAGAAAAGTAATCACAATCACACTTCTGCTGATTGATCTATTGTTTGTGCCCTTCATGCAAAAATCCCCCAAATTTACTGCTCATGCTTCACTCGTGTAAGTAGTCCCTGTCTTTGTAATCTCTTTCATAAACTCAATACTGTTTTGGCGTTTGGACTATTGCACACACGTTCTATAGTTTTCAACACGTTCACTTTGAATGAAGTGAACTATGAAGAGTCCGGTTGCTTTTCCACTGTTTTGCTAACCCTCCACTAGGCCATGTGCATTTGTTTTCAACGAAGCTGTCAAAAAAGCAATCCACGGAGCGCTGGATAACGTTATTTATCATATACATGTTACAATGTGTATATTTGTGTAGTCTTATCTGTCATAAACAAGAGATTACGGGTTACGGGGCAGGTTTGTGTCGCGGTGCCACAGATACAAGAGCTGGGACCCTGGGGCAGAGGCACTGATTTTGCAAGGTTGGTTTTCAGTCAGGAGACGCTAGGTGGAAGGCAGAGAGCCTCCGTTCTCCCTGTAACAAGTTACAAGTCATTCATCTAAACATCACAATCACTCTGAAGCTGTTGAATTAAGGTACAAATGTATTTAACTGCTCGTCCCTGTATTCCTTCCAAATGAATTCCTTGGGTTTGAAGATTCTGTTTTTATTGCTCACCATTAAAATACTCTGTTTTGACTAATTAAAAATTTGGCCTGAATACCCCATTCTTGATCACTTTTGATAGCTTGTGAATTCAATGGCATTTCACCGCCAAAGTCTGATTATCAGTGCCATTTGTAATCCTCTAGTGTCCACAAAAACTGTTCAACTGCTGCTGAAGTCCTCAGTCAAATGAGACACAACACTTGCTCATTAGTAATCAGGATATAATGAACTCAACCCAAATATCTTGCGGTTTATTGTGAATAGATTTCAAAAGGTCACAGGATGTTGTGCTGCATCTGATTCCAAATTCTTCCCTTGTATAACAGCCATTAAGCACTTAGCACACATTCAAAAATCCCACAACACCAGGTCACAGGAGCTGTAAAAGCCGGTGAAGCTCTAAAAGTGAAGTCAACATGCAACTGAATAAAAACTCACTAATTGAGAAAAATCCCTGAAAGCCTCAGCTCATCGCACACGTCTGAGCTTTTACACACATCTATGCTTTTAACACCTCTCCATTGGGCGAGCTTCACTCTATACCCACACACCTACACGTAAATAAGCTCTTAGCCACCTTGACACTTCACCCTCTGATCTAACAAGCTTCTGCGGCACCTACCTATGTCTCATGAACCTTCTCTATTGAGAGGGAAAAGTGAGGCTTGTAGCGCCAGCTTTCTCTCTGAAGTTAGGGGGTCAGCTAACATGGCAAGAAGCTCAGTGAATAAAACGGAGCAGAACTGCAGAGATAGAATTTATTTCCCCTTGGAGCTCCCAACATTGTGCATTTAACAAATCCAGCACTGGCTGTGCTCCACTGTAAAGATGTCATCGATTTGTGATGCTCAACCCATTTGTGACAAAGGTATAAGAAATGACTTTGCCGTACCTTCCTTTTTTGAACCCATCTTATCTCCTTTACCCTCAGTTACTGCTTTCCTCTATTTCCAAGATCAAATTTTCTGCAGTCCCTAAGAAAACAGGGTTCTCTGTGGCACGTACGTGTAGATTAGGAAAGTAGGAACAACAACAGTCAAAGTTGTTTTTTTCACAAAAGAAAAAGAGTCCAGAGAAAACGATCTTGTGTTTTGTGCCTGCGTGAAGGTGTTGTTTCACGAGCTACTGACAACTCATTCATAATGATGAAAGCTGGGCCTGGATTGCTTTCTGTTCTGAGTCTACTGTCAATAGAAAAACAGCTCTCTCTGCCTGCTTCTTGATACTTTCATCTTTATATGTCTGCTCAACACTGGTACTAAATGTCTTGAGAGAAGGTCTCAAAGGAAGTCCTAGCCCGGCATCAAAGTCAGATGTTTACCATTACTGATTGAAAAAGTACACATGCTCCAAATCTGTGTGTGTCACAAAGTCACATTTCACTGCCTACCTGTGGGAATCAACGAGATGCTACAAAAAGCAAAATGGACCTCAAAATCAAAGGCATGTTGGGAGGAAATTTGCAGCCTACACCTGATGCTGTATACAACAAAAAATTATGCCAATTATTAAATAACTTGGGGGCCACAATCTTCAGCAGCGAACACACAAATAAGCAGAGAAATAATCAGCGCCTGTGATTTTCAGCTAACCCTGCCAGTGGCATGTACTGCTCTGGCACCACACAGACCCAGGTTAAAGGTCAAAGGCTCTTACAAAGTCTTTAATTGCGGTCTGAGACACAAGCAAAATGTGATACTAGGCCTAGGGCGATACGAATGCCAATTTGTAGAGAGGAGCACAGTCGGCCTGTTATTGTGTACAGAGCAGAGATGGTCCCTGTGGTTTCCACTGGAAGCAGGGTGTAGTCCACTCCATCTGCTGAAAGGTCAGCTCTTCTAGAAGGCAGAGACAAGCCATACCCAGAGGAGGACAGGGTGAGAGTAAAGGAGACAAATGTATGGACATGCTCCATTTCACTCGCCTCTACATTGTCGACACAAACACCACGCAGTGAAACATTAAGTGGAAATGGCTTCAGCTGACTTCATACGTGTGCGTATGTGCACGTGTTTTTGCATCCTCTGGGGAGCTACAAGGAGATGACCTGCTGCGGAGTGGAGGTGTGTGTTGGAAAGGCAAACAAAGCACGTGCCAAACGCACTGACATTTCTGCTCCGGAAACACCAATTTAGGCTGGCAGTATGAGACGAACCCAGACGTGTGCCCCCCCAACCTCCACCACCAGCCGGCCTGTCGACAGGCGGCACCACCTGGCCAACCGCTCTCTCTCCCCCTCTCTGCTGCTTCCTCTCTGACATCCTGACAGCCAGCTTTGGCTATCGGCACCAGGACACTGCCATTCCTGGCCTGCTGTCTGCACTGACATCCTACAGCTGCAGCAGATGACCAGATGGGATTCTGGGAAAATATACAGGAGCTTTTTCTGTATGGAACATTGTCAAAACAGATCAGAAATGAAAACAGAAAGAAAAGACCTTACATTGAGGGTCTTTTTGTTAACCCTTGCCTGCCATATACAAGGAATGTAATATTCTTCCCAAAGGGACTGAATTTAAAAATGCCCCTTTCTATCCTTGAATAACAGCCATTACTCTACTGTGATTAAGAACTTACAGGATAATCACATTTGGTTGAATTTGAAAAAAAATCCTGGTGTCATAAAGGCTGAAAAAAACTATTACATTCAAAGTTTAAATCTTAAGCTGCTCATTCAGGTTTTTGGAAACAGAAAACCACTAAAACGACAGAGCCTTTAGTTAGGGCTGGCTCAGGTAGTCCTGATCCATTTTATAGCTATGCTGCTGTAGGCTTAGACTGCTGTAGGACACATCAGGGTACATGGACCTCTCCTCTCCTCTCGCACATTTTGAACTGTCATTATCTGTTGCACCTGTAGTTTTGCCTTGGTGTCTCGTGCTCTCTCTGTATTTCCACAGATCTCTTCAGAGCTCCATCCCTCTGCACCAACCAACCAACCGCCGCCTCCATCACCTCCTTTCTCCTGCTGTTAAACCGGTCTGCACTCCCTGCTCACGACCCAGTCTGCCGTCCAGTAGTCCCGTTAAGCTGGCCTTCCCTCCCTATCCACCAGAAGCTGCCTTCATCATCTCTTGTTAACTGACTGATTCCATTTCCATGTTGTAAATTGTTTTCTTGTCTGTATAAAACATCTATTGCACGTCTCTGTGATCCCTGTTAAAAGGGTTTCCTTGGGAGTTTTTCCTCAGTCAATGTGAGGGTCTAAGGGCAGAGGATGTTGTCATGATGCTGTGGAAAGCCCTTTGGCAAACTGTTTGTAAAAACGGGCTGTGCAAATAAAATTGCCTTGCCTTGCCTAAAAGTGTAATTCAACCTTTCAGATAACAAAAGGTAAATGACAAATTTTAATGAAGCCTGAAGCAAACACTGTGAAATTTTCATGTGATTTATTAACCATTCTGGATTACAGCTTCGGGACTCATTTTACATCTGTGGGTCTCGTACACACAACTAGTGACCACAATCTTTTACATGCGCTCATTTAATTTGAGTCCCTATTGTCCTCATTAGATCATATTCTGGAGAAGCAAGAACATGAATACAAAAAGGAAGAGAGGAAAAAAAGAAAAAGAAGCCTTCAACTCCACCCTTTAAACCCTCAACCCACAACAACTATTGATTTAAGCTGTTACTGTACTGCTCAGCTGTACTTCTATGATGGATATCACCCGTCCCAGTGCCAACACCTGGCTGTGTCGTGATTTTATCATGACATCATGATCCCTGCAACTTGCAGATGTGCTTCCCCATTTCAGCCTGTCTAAGCTCCAAAAAAAAAAAAAAAAAAAGTTCATTTGAAACCATTTTTCTGTCCCCATTTTAGTTTTCCATCATGGCTGGAATTTATCCAGAATCACACAAAACATCAACATCAACATCACGGTGACATTGACCTTTGGCCACCTAAATCTAGTCAATTTACCCAGGAGTCAAAGTGGCCTTTTGTGCCAGATTTGCAGAAGTTCAGTCAAAAGTATGTGTATGGACAACCAGAGAACAACATGGCTCTGGCTCTGGCAGTAGCCGACATGGAGGAATGAAAAAGAGGCTATATGTGACTTAGCATCATGAAAACAGTTACTTGGACTGAGATGTTCTGTTTGCATGATGCCAAATGTGCAGGACAAACAGAGAATACTGAAGCTACAATCCACCAGGCCATTTGCCAGCAAAAGCCTTTCAGAAATAGTGAATTCAACTCTTGTATTACACACAAAGATGCCCAAACTGCCATGTAATTTATAGACTACTTTTCTAAAGTGCTCCATAAACACATGCTCTATAAATTCTCCCATTATAAAACTGCTTCATACAAAATAGGGGTACAAGTAATTATTACTTTCACTAAGAATTTTCATAGTTGAATCTGATTTGTCAGATTTTGCCGTTAATCCAGCCAATCATCCCTCATTGATTCATGATCTCATTTGCGTCTTTTTCCACTCCGGAGAAAGGAGCTAAAACACCTAAACAAACAAATTTAATTCATAAGCTGACATAAGAGAACAATAACAGGACATTCTCCATTCATCCTTTTCCTGATCTCACTGATTAGGCTTGCATGCACAACATACATCAGTGTCTCTCTTGTCTAGGGACAGTGTAGTGATGAGTATATGAGTATGTGCTGTGAATTAATGAGTGTATGGGAAATGAAAACTTGCAAGTTTCATTTTTGTGTGGCCATGATATGTGCATCAGTGCGTATAGCCAGTTCGGGGATTGAGTGTCACAGCACCATGGACAGCGCTGTTTTTTGTGTGTGGTGGGTGTATGTGCCGGTGTATGTGCCTGTGTGTGTGAACAGAGAACGCATCAGTCAGTTTAATCTTGTAAATAAAACTGTTGGCCTGATTCAATTTTCTCTCTATTGAAAGGAAACAACATGAAGTGGGGGGGGGGGCAGACAGCACCCCTACTTTCACTATATTTTTATAGTAAATTGCTTGACTTCTCCATTGAACACAAAGACATCCTGAGAAAAGAGAAAATATTCAGCTTTGAGAAGCTGTTAACTGGAAGTTTCTTTCTATTTTTGTTTCAAAAATATACTAAGACAATTAATACATTAATCTGTCAACAGAAATGTCTCAAACTATTATTCAGCTGTCGCTAGACATTATCCAACAATCCAACAAACAGTGTCTTATTATTTGACACTTTCAATTAAACAAAACTGTACTGGCTCAGAAATTGGGAGCATACTTGTAACCAACTGTATTTCTACTGACAAGTGGGCAGACAGTCAAAGGCACTTTGATAAAGGCTGACTAAGAGTACGTGTCTCTCACTGACCTCCAGTAGCTGGGTCTTGTCGTACTCTCTGCGGTACTGGTAGATACACTGGCTGAGGAGGGAGTACAGTCTCTCCAGCTGCTCCACGCTGTAGCCCTCACTCTTCTTCACCACCATATCCAGTAGTGCCTGCAGGGAAGATACAAGGAAATACATGTTAGATACTAGTCTTCTTACAAAAACCTCTTGAAAGATAATATCCACAAACATGGAAGGACACATAACAATGGAACAGACACAAGGACACCAAACTGAATCAATGGTCGCACAAAATAAAGCGCTGATGTTGGTGCACTGAGATGAAGCGTTTGGAGGTCAGCTGTATTCAAAAGCAATTAAGAACAGAGTGACAGCTAATTAAAGCTAATCATAATTAGAACCAAGTTTACATTTCACTGCTACTTTAATTAAAACATTCTGGACAGTCAATGGCCTTTTTAATTGACCCGTTCCTCACATTTTACCCAGTGTCTGTGTGTGTATGTGTGTGTGTGTCTGTGTGTGCCTATTTTAAGACGGGGCTCATCGGAATGCATGGACTGAGAGGCAAAGGCACAATAATTAAAGTTATCATCAGTGACACAAGGCAAACAGAGAAACCTCAGCAGAAATGAAATTGTGTGTGCGCATGTGTGAGAAAGACAGTGACCATGTGTTAAACACACAAAACCAAGCCAATGTCAAGTTTAATAAGACATGAATGTTTGTCAGAGTCTCTTGTCAGCGAACATCTGAGAGATAATTACAGTGAGCAAAAGAAAAATTACAGTGGCAAAGAGGCTAGCGTTGTATTAATCACTCTACTCCATCTCACTATGACTTCTGTTCCAGTGACACAGCAGTTGTCTTGATTTAAAGTTATGGACTGAGGCTTCACATCAACACTTCAGTAAACTTCAGTAAAAACTTAATCCCAACACAGAGCTCTCTCATGACCAGATGTTTGACTTGAAGAGCAGTGCTTCACTCTACTACTTTAGAGCACAAACACATTGAATGGAGTTTGAGAGGAGCGAATTTCAAATATGAGCTGCTCCTGGGATCCCCTACGACTGTTGGCGATTCAGCTGCTTAAATATCAAGAATAGGCTGAATTATCTCTCGAAATGTGAAAGTGTGAAGATTACAGCTATAATACCATCGAGGCCACTAAGTCATGTTTAGGTTCTCACTGTACAAGCGTTATACCTGGCTGTCAAATTGTTTTTCAGCTGCACCGACTACTGGCCCCAGAAAGTCCCCGAGGACAGCCATCAGGACAAACTTTGGCTACTGTTGCATGACTGCGCTTTCATCCAGCTACCACAATGTGGACAGTGACAGTACTTGGGAGACAGAGGAGATTATTAAACCCTGTCAGGGGTCTGCGTTCTTGTTTTAGATTGATTTCGCTGCATTACAGAAACCCACCACAGCCTTGTGAAACTAATTCTACCCCACACTGAGCACAACAGAGAGAGAAATGACACCTGTTACAGGATTACAGAGTCGGTAGCTATTTAACTCCTGAGGCGATAAAAGAGTTTCAAGAAGCCATGTTTTAAGGTCAATATTGAAAAAGAAGAAGGAAACAATTCAAATCTCTCTTGTATTCTGTCATTGAAAACAAGCTTAATTTTCTATGCTTTTCTAACTTGACTTCCAATGGGCTCTTATCACAGTTCACTTCAATGCCTTTCAAATATTCACATTTTCATCACTTAATTTGGCAGCCAAGGAGGATTCTCTGGTAATATGCCTTTGACATAAAAACCTCCACCTGGCCAATCTAATAACTCTTGGTCCCTTGACAAATAAAATGTGCATACAGAACCTAAGAACAGTAAGACTTTCTCTAATATTCAGAATTCATGCAAGGTGATAATGATCACCACGACTGTCTCCAAAAAGTGCAGTCAGCTGCTCTATATTGAGAATACTTTATTGGTTTCTTTTTGTGCTTTTTATACAGTAACTCTGGTGTAATATAATTCTCAGGTTTCATTGTTTCGACGCAGCCAAGAGAACTCATAAAAAGACAACCAAATGAAGCACATCATGGTGAGATGCCAATTTTAACAACACGTGCATAAAAGCTTTAATTAGCATCATTACAACCCATCTCACATGTGTGTAATGATGTGAAATTCTCTGTAAGACACTGCCTTCTTTTCTCCCTTCTTCTACTGCATTACGTCCTATTTTTCATTATACTCACTATCTCTTGCTTTAAGTACATTTCACTACTTTATAGTGGAACTTCTCTGCTTTATAGTGCATCTTCTCACCTCCAGCCTATTTCAATGTTTTATGGAGCTGCTGCTCACCTTTTCTTAAACCCCATTTCTCAGTCAACACTTCTCCAACTTTCCTGTCCAGTCTCTCTCTGCCTCCTTCCCTCTTTCTTCATCCCCTCAATCTATTCTCCTCTTACTGTTAGCCACCTGATTGCAGCCATGTACTTCCCAGCCTTTGTCAGCTTGATCAGGATGTCTGCGACAGTGTGGGGTAAATGGTGTGAGTGTGTCTTACACGGGCTCAGTGATTGAGTGAGCTCACTGCACACAAAAGGGCAGTAATCTCATGTGTTAAAGACTGCTACTGACATGGACCATTTAACCTAACCCCCTCTAAACTCCCTGCTCCGTCAACTCCTCCCCATCTTTACTCACAACCCTTTCTTTACTCACATTTTATCTATAGCCATATTTCCTAAGACCACAAAAGGAGCAGGGAGTTAAATTAGTGCTTAAATTCATCCTGTGTGAGAGGATTTGACCATAAAAGGAGATTTTTTGTGTTCTCTTTCAGGATTTATTGTAAAACTAATTAATACTTGATTTATACTGACATTTAAAAGTAGGTGGACAACATTATTTCAATTCCAATTACCAAAATAAGAATTACTATGCTAATACAAATAACACAAAGTAAATGGTCATAAATACTGAGAAATTTGAGTAGAATAAAACAGACACTTCATCACAGTGTTCTAGCTCTGTTCTTGATGCTATTTAACCCTTGACCTCAGACCCAGATGACACGCTGATTCTAGTCGGGCCATCAACCCTGTGGGGTTGCTGATATATTTCTCATGCCTTTCTGACTGGGTTAAGATCACCGGGAGTCATTATAACCACCAAGTTTACCCTTTTCAAACTCGTCAAGCTGCTTTTCTGACATTAACTTTTTAACTTTTGACACCGTGTCTTCATTAATTCTAAAAGGCAGGGGCACAGTTACACTGGACTGTGTGGACTGTGTGTGCTACAGACAACTTATTAAGTTTAATGAATGAAATGTCACCTGCAACATTTCACAGTTTACAACCTGAGCTGGTTGTCCTGTTAGCCCACACTCAGAGCACACCTGCACATCATTACAGACATAAAATGTTAAGTATATTTCCATAGTCTATAAGTAATAACAAAATGTTAATTTTAATATAATGATTTTGTTTTGCACTAATTAAATGTGCATGATTTTGATGTGGTCTGTTAAATATATCATCAAAATCCTGTAAACAATCATATATGCAGACTGGAGGCAACTGTGCTATAGTAGAGGATCGTCTTGATCACAGAGGGATGCTTCACTAGCTACACGGAGCGTGTTTGTGTGTGTGTAAGTGAGCATATATGAAGAGCCTTCCTTAGTTCTCCGGGAGAGAAAAGAGTTACCAGGCAGTGAGGGGAAAAAAAACAAAGATTTGAAGCCCAACGGCTGCTGTCACCAGGGATACCATTAAGCTCTCAATATCTGCCTCTGAGATCAATTCACAAGCTTCTTCCTGTTTTAACTTGGATATCTTTTTTGTTTTCAACACTAGCAAAATCATAAATTATGAATAGTATCCAGAAAATACCACAAAATATCCAATCACAGTGACATATTATGTGGCTTAGAGGGCACTTGGTCACACAGGTAATGTAATATTGATAGTGCAGCAAGGGTCAGGGACGGTCATGACAAATCATATTAGAATGGTCTCGGTACATTAAAATGAAATGGCCGTCTCGATCAGCTGGGCATGTGAAAACCCTCATGGGCTTGAATATGCTATGGTTTACTTGTAACATTAAAATCACTGGAACACGTGCCATCATTTCATAGCTATGACTTGTCTTTATTTCAGTATTGGGGAGGAAACTGCATGAACCAACATGTGGTGAGATCATGTGTGTGTAAGATCTATTTTAAACTATGTGGTTTCATACATTAATAAACTGAATTTATTAATGTATATTAAATTTCCTTGTGATTTGAATATGTGGTCTAATGATTTTTTTTTTTTTCTAACACAGACCTGCAGACAGCACCTTGGCACATTTTCAGTATTTATAGCAAGTTATGCCTAGATGTGTCTAGGTGTAATCAGTGACTCATGTTCACATTATGAGAATTGCACATGTTCCATTAACAGTACACTTGCGACAAGGCCAAGTCCTAATCAGACCAAATAGATAAAACAAAAGTAAGTTAATTCAATAAACAACTAATAAATAAAACAGTTACGTTGTTACCTTCAAAACAAAAATCAGCTGAGGAGTTGTGTTTAATCAGTGGAGAGTTGAGTGACTCAGGTCCAGTTTCCTGGACAGGGTATAAATTAAACAAGGACAAGGCCATAATTAGGGCTCTCCAGGTTCCCTTCCCTTCTCCAGATTTTGATTCAATAAATGTGGATCAACTAGAACTTCATTCATCTCTGTTTCTTTAAGCCTACATGGCATACATGGACAGATGTTTCAGCTTAGTACAGGCATCCACTTCAATTATCACAGTGAGTTCAGACAGGACAGAACCTGAAAGTCTGCTCACTAATTGATCTGTGCTGTTTGTGCTGATATTGGACTGATAACTGCAGACAGCTGTTAGCTAGTGTTAGCTCCCTGGCAGGGATGCACTGAATTAAGTAGAATCCATGTTGTTTCCACGGCCTCATAGCCAGAGGTAATTTCTCCACAAGAGAGTGAAGATCTTTTTTCAGTTGGTCCCTCTTGTAGATGTGATCTCTAGATCAGAAAAAGATAGAGGCAGACTCTCATCCTAACCCAGGAACTAATCAGGCCAGACTTAAGATAGAAAATACAGTCAGTCAACCATCCTGAGTCACAACAGTAAACCATGCAGGTCTGCAAAGACTGTTAAACCGCATAGACACATCATACTAGTTACACTGGTTATCAATACTGCTGCAGATCAGAGTTGCATCAGAGAGTAGCACAGTCTTATTGCCAAAGCCATAAGAAGAAAAGAACCTGATAACATTAATGGAGCAATCTGCAAACTCCAGATGCAATCATCTGGAGGCAACCTCTAATCTACAGATACTGCTAAGCCAGTAGGTTTTTCTTTTGAAATGTCAGTTGTAATCAGTGACAACTGTGAAGTCATGTGTTTATTGCACAGTGGGAAGGTTTCCACACAGTGGTATCCTTCTGAGATTAATTCCAACCAAATACTTAAGCTCCGGCCTCAGGTAAGGCCTGGGGATGTTCCATCGGGCCGGTCAAGTTATTTGTACTGCTCAGTATCACCAGCATATCTCACTGGGTTTTATTGGCTCCAATTAGTTTTAGACCCAGCTCAAGTTCTCTGTGGAGACAGAAGACCCTTGGCTCAGAGCTGAGGAATAAGGTTAAAATCAATGTAATGATATTAAGATGAATATTTTAAGATTTATCGATATGAGTCCCAATATGGCAATATGCCACACACACACACACACACATCTCCTACAACTGGCTTCCATAAAGTAGTGTCTTTCTTTATTCACATTAACATAATTGCAGTACATTTAGAAGAACATCTTCTATATTTACCATGAGTTAATGCAAACAGCATATCCACCAAGCTCCCTTACCCATCTCATCATCTCTTATGTTATAAATCCATGTCAGAGTATGGATGGAATTATTTCACATTTAACCCACCTCTGCCACCCTAACGGTATGTAACTGTCAACAAAGGGGTTTTTGCAGATATAGCCTGGACCATCTCCAAATATTATAGAATAAATGTACTGCTGCCATATTGTGCTACAATGTCCTCCTATTGTCACACACCTCTGACACATTATTCTTATGAAAATATTTCAACTAGTGATTTTTATACTTGTTAGATTAGGGCTGTGGTTATATTTTTCAATATTCAGTGGGCGAAATGTGAAGGTGCCAGTAAATTATGGCTGAAAAACCCTCAGAGTGTTGAGTATCCATCAGCATGTACTTAAATGTGCGGTCAAGGTAAGAATAATGAGACATGTAAAGATGATGAAGCAAACTTAACTCTTCTGCTCTTATTTGAGAGAAGGAAAGTTTCAGAGAATAAAGACTCTGTTCAAAAAGGTGGGAAGTCTAAGAAACTTAAGATGTTTGGTAAGTAGGCGACGGGAAAGAATTTTTAATATTTTATATATTCAAGACAACACAGATCCAATGTCAGCAGGTAATAAAAGAGGGAAGATCTCGGCCTGAACTTCACACAAATAAACCCAAACATAATTTCACACAGACCTGCACCGTAGCCTGATACAGTGAGTGAATAAAATCACCAAAGGCAAAACAGGAAAGTTTAGGATTAGCTATTGGCCTGCGATGGTCAAGCTAATGGTAAGCCTTAAGGGAAATAAAGGTTAATCAATGCGATGTCCTTTGCATGTGGGGTGTAACTGGTGTTTGTTGTGGAGGGAGGGGTGTGCTGACCAAGCCTGCAGCATTTCAGTCTGTTTGTTATGCATGATGAGAATGTTTTTAAATTAGACAGAAGCTGTCTGGAAAACTGGATACGTTTGAATAAGCTGTGGCTGCTGCTGTTTAAAGCTCTACAGTAGCTTTGTGTCATCAAAGGATTTTGAGTCAGGTGATGAGGCTTGTAATTCATTAAGATGATCCACCTTTTAAAGTCATTATCACCACACACAGTTTTAATTAGTAATTAAAGGCAAATGTATCACACGCATAGCTGAGAGTAATGTCTGTTAGATGATATTTCCTACATTTTTTGGAGGGGCTTATTTCCTTGTGTATTAATTAACAAACACATGCACACTTCCATCAACTCAAAAGAGATTGAGTGTTTTTGCCTCCACTGGTAGACCAATACTGTTGGCAACTACTATATTTGCTATGGAGGACAAAGAAACCAAGCATTCATTTAAATATCCTGCTCACATACAGTAATCATATAAGTACAAAATCCCACACTAATTCCATAGTTTATATAAGCCCAAGTGTGGGCACTGCAAATGGCATGATATGACAGCTTGAAGGCTTGGCCAAATAAATAAATAAAAAAAAAAAAAAAAATACTACATGTGGAAAATGGGAGAAAAAATTGTTCACAACATAAGCACATTGCATGAACTATTGACACAACTGGTCTTTACATATGTGGCCAAGAGGCACAGCTATGTGAGAGAAAGTACATGCAAATAACAGTACTGTCAAGGCCATCAGTGGGAATGAATGAAAATAAAAGAAGCACTTGAAATGCTATTTTATTGACAATCAAAGGCTGGTCCAGCACTGCTATTAAGCTGTTCTCTTTTGAAGAGACATGTGGCATAGCTACTTCGCCAGAGGGGCCCCGGCTGTTATTAGTTCTAAAAATGAAGGAAGATGACAAACTGAAATGAGGCCGTTTCTGTTTACAGGCTTCTCTCAACCAGGAAATCCTGACATGCTGTAATAGCTGAGCATCAAGCCAAGAGACTCCATACTGTGCCAGCAACTAGAAACACTAGCTCTTTCTAGGCAGCTGCTAAAGAAAACAGCAAAGCAAACGATATTCTGTGTGTTCTTGCTAAGATGGAGGAGAAATTGCTCAGCCAGATTGGATTTCAGTTCTTACTGAGTTCTCATTCACCATCGTCAGTTGCACTTGTTTCCGTCCATCTGTGGACAAGTGTCTGATTATTGATGAAAGAAAACAGCTGAGAATAAGAAACATTTTGGAGCAGAGAGAGAAACAAGCCTCAGGACCCATTTATTCATGCAGAGGAATTCATTTTGATCCAGACAGCATCAAGCATCATTTCACTGAAACTGGCAATAACAGAACTTAATTTTACTAAGTGAATCAGAGCAAATAACTGTGCCATGGCTCTGAAAGGCGGGATGTGAATACTGAAATAATACCATCTCTGTCCTACAGGCTTTGAGTGTAGGGTCTGTGAACAAACTCATAACACTCTGACGGTATTTAATTCCAGGGAGATTTCAGAGCCTCTTCCATCAAGTTAAAAGTCAGAAATAATGAGCCCTCTACAATCAATGAATATGACTGAAGGAAAAGGGAAGGAACAGTACACCACTCACTGCAGGTCCTAATACACATCAGGCAGCCTGCCAGTCCCAGCTCTGCCAGCAAATATCTGCTTAAATGGTGACTCTCATCCTGCACACCGGAAATTCAATTTGTTCCGTAAGCCGGGGATGAAAAAGCAATTATTCACAGTCCCCTCTTTTCACGATCTGTTTCTTTAAGATATCTCCCTTATTCCCCCTACTAACATATAAACCTCCAGATTAGTGCTGTGTGTGGCTCTTCATAGGGGCAGCCAGTTGAAGCACTAAGATCAGGCCAGCTAAAAAGACTGTCAATCAAATTGAAAGATGGAGTCAGGTTACCTCACCATCCTCATCATCCCCATGGGACATGAGTAAAAGCCACTAGATAATGGCTTGATAGCATGTCACTATGCTGAATGAAGGAAAGAAGTAAGCGCATGTCAGAAGAACACTTCTTTTTACACCAGTTACACTGCATAGAGTGCCCTAAAACCAAGCCCCCCCACGCAATCAGTGAGAAGGGCTGTCAGGGGAACCCACTGAGCCGAGGCTCCAATTTACACTTGGGGTATTAGGTGGGACCCTAGCGTGACTGTGCAAAGTAGCGCGGAGCTGCTTCACATACTCTCTGTTGCTTGAACACATCCTGGGACAAGTTGGCAGATCTACTGGGGCAGAGAGAAACTCATGTTTGAGTCATGACCCTATTTCCTTCAAATGTCACAGGAACAGCACCTGTTGATTGAGGGATGTGAAAATGGCCTACCACTGTAATTGGCTCTCTCCATGTTTGGATTGCAGGAATACAAAGCGTTGATAGTTGAAAGATGAATTGTCAACAGAGAGAGACAGAGGAAAAGTGGTAAAACCATAGGGTAACATGCAATGGCAGGATAAGCCTCAGAAGTTAAGAGGTAGCCATCTGAGAAGGGCAGTGTGACAGTGTCAGCCCCAGACAGACCTATGGATCTGGGGGAAGCTTAAGTCTGGTCACCCATGATTGAGTTTGCCCATCCTCCATACCTTAAATCCAACAAAAAAAAAACCCTTCAATGAATCTGCTGGCTTCCACAGCCTGTGTCAAATCATGTTAGACTTCTAATTATCCAGACTCTAGCTCTCTGCAACCTTTTATATGTAGGAAGCTATAGAAAGCTTGGAGGACAAAGGGATGGATTAATGCCAAGTGCAGAAGGATTCTGAGATGAGGACCATACATTTCACAAGCCAGTGGTGTACGCTAGCAAGACAATGTGCGAGTGGGTCTAGCTCCGTCTGCTGGCTCACTGAAGATAACCTGAATGCTTGGCCTTCAAAAGTAACCAGGCTCAGAATCATCATGCCATTTTTACACCACAACCTATCAAAAGTCTGTGCACAAAAGACCATTTTAAACCAACAAGAAGCACAAAGCAACATAATCTCATAAATTGAGAATATAGAAATAACCAAAAGCACTTTCTTTTACAGAAAGGAGGAAAAAACTATCAAAAAGTGCTTCGCTCACACTGTCAACAACAATTTACAAGCACCGAGTGAACTTAAATAAGACAAAAACAAAAGCATATTGGTAACATTTTAGATCATAGCTCCGCTTTTCCATAATCATAGACTAATTAGCCAGTTGCAAAATGTGACAGCTCACCACAGCTGGATCTGCTGCAACAAAATAAGTCTGTTTTCTAATCTATTTGTGGGATAATTTCTACCCTTTCTTAATGTCTTCAGCATTTCATATAAAGACATCAAAGGTGAATTTGCCTCCCAACATCTTTTCTACCTACTTAATTATTTTTTCTTAATTAGTTTGTTTAATCACCTTTGAAAGTGCTGCAATACTCTTTGAATGAATCACTTCAAATGCTGAAAAAAAAGGCATTAAGTGATCTTGATCATTAGAAATGACCATGGACATTTTGTGTGGCCACGTTCCTCTTCTTGTTACCACATCATCACTTTGATACAGATCACACTAGCTGTAACATCTCCAATTCACAGTCAGTGGGCCAAATCACCACAGCTGTTACATCCTTCATGGTCTGAATTAAAATGATAACTGTGTAGAATCAAGAAAGACACTGATGGGGCACGTACCAGGGTTTGAAGAAGGTAAAATCTCGGTGGATTGTAAAAGGTACGACATTGTTCGGAGTGGCTACGGGGCTTTTCTTAACAAATCGTTTGAGGAACAATGAATGGGGTCCCCTGAGGCCAGTGTCTTCATGCTTTGTTGCAGATTTGTAGGTGTGTTTTTAATAAACGTGTCAACAAATGCTGCAATAATGCAATAAGCTGACAACTAACAAGACAGAGGACAGATGTGCAACAATCAGGTTGAAAGACTCCAGGTCTACAGCTAACGCCGTTTGATAGAGAATTTGAATATAAATTGCCATCGATCACACTGTGCACTTAAAGAATCACAATTTTCAGATGCACTTTGGGGAACAAACTTGCTCGACTACTGCCACAGGGTTTAGGTTGCAGTATTTCTCAGATAGATTCATTTGTGGCAGCCTGCCACAATATCAGCACTGACCGCCACATACTGATTTTCTATATCTTCTACTATTTCAAATGCGTAAACTCTTATTTAATTGTGCAGCTGCATGCAATGCATTGATTCGCTCCGTCCCTCCTTACCCCACGCTCCATTCACTAGTCATTTTTAGGAAAAGCACAGGTGTTACAATGGCTCTGTTGTGTTTAAGCTTCCCACAAAGTCATGACAGTTTGACAACAAGCCAGCATTCATAACACCCTGACACCGAGGCAGCCAACTGGAATTCAGCCATCATTAATTTTACTGTTAACACCTGTGCTTTTCTTAGTTTCCATGCTCTATGGAAAACACAACAAGCATGACCAAAATCCAGTGCTGATCAAAGTGAGAATTCAACGTACTATTACACCACTGATGGACAAATAACATGGGTGGCTGTTGCTCAGGAGGTAGAGCAGGTCGTCCTCTAACCAGAGGGAAGGTGGTTCGATTCCTAGCTTCTGTCCTGAAGTTTCCTTGGGCAAGACACTGAACCCACACATGCCCCCAAGTGTGTGAATGTGTGTGTGAATAGTCACCATTTGCAATATGTACAAAAAAGAAAGTGCGGTATGAATGTGTATGTGAATGTGTGAATGTGACCAGTGGTCACAGAGAGCAGAAAAGCGTTATATACCATTTATGAACATTTCAAAAACTGACCGAAAGTTGCTGGTGGTCAACCACTACTGGAGGATGAGGGACTGGTTGTGGCTCCTCCTCTGTCCTTTCAACTGATCCCTTCAACTGCTCCGATGGGCTTCTCTTGCATTTCGTCCCTTTGGGCCCCCCTGTGTAGATATAAATGGATGATTGACGGAAGGAAGTTCGACAGTGAGGGATGTAACCGATTAAAGCAGTGTGATAGCAATCAAAAACAAGAGGTCCAAATTTCAAACCTCATGTTGTTTGTCTCATCAACAAGAAGTAAGCACAACCGGGATAGTTTAAAAGCAAATACATTTACAACTGCCATGGCAGCAAGATTAATGCAATACTAGGGTATGAGGAAGAAAATCTATTTGAAGTGACGACCAGCTACTGAGTGCACAATATTTCACATCTGGCCTCTTTCCTGTCCAACAGTGTTCGCGAAACAGTTTGATGGAAATACAAGGGCTGGCTCGGCTTGTAATGAGAGTGGAGGTGGAGTAGCTGAGTTGTCTGTTTGTTCATGTTATGTGATCGCGCCATCCTCTAATGGCTTCTCCATATTTCAGCAGCACCATTACATCAGCCTTCCAGCTGGCCTCTGTTCATCACAAGCCATACCACAGGCCCTTAATTAAACAGAGTAACTTATAGACCCCCTTTCCACCAAAATTAGCAAGTGTTTTGTTATGTTTTTTTTTATGTTTTTTTGCCAGAAAACCCGTTCGTCCCATGTTCCACTACCAGTCAAGTCTGAGGACACACACACAACTGGCGTCTTCACATGCACTTGGAGAGCACACATAGAAGAAATGGAGAAAGACAAGTTACAAGTTGTAATGCAAAACTTGTTTTTAAACTGCGCTCACTCTTTCATCCTTGTGTGTGCAGGATAACTGCTGTGTTGCTGATTTAAGAGCACAATGTTGGGCAGGTGACAGCTGTGTTACAGTGTCACAGAGCTGGAGCCAATAAATATCAGTGGTGTATGCTGATTTAAACCTTTTCCATTGCTGGGGAAAAGCATGAACTTAGCAGGTCTCAGCAGGTTTTTATCAACCATTAGAAAAGGGACTTTATTGGCTGATCACTGACTCAAAGACTACCAGCAAAAAGGGCATCCTGGCCTGTGGCAAAGAAACAAAATATAGTCGTGTCAAAGACGGAGGAAAAGCCAGCCAACACTGTGAATCCTTCATAGACAAAACACTAGAGGAAACATATCAGTATGTGAGGGTTTTTTACAAAGGTACACGTAACTTTCAGGCCCCTGGAGTTTCTGTATTGAAATATATCATCTGCTAAGCCAGGGGATAGCATTTTTATGTTCTGTATAACTTATGTTGAATTATTCATACCCTCCTCTCTATTTTCTATCTATCTATATCTTTTCACCATCCAATTTCTAAACCAAGTGTAAATCAGAACAGGATGGATGCTAATCGAAAAAGTAATTTATCCTCATACATAAGTATTGGGCAAAACATTGGCTAACTGTGCCACAATTAACAGATTTTCTTAACTTGCATAATTGCAAAACTACTACTTATAATGACCAAAAAACAATAATAATAAAAAAAAGAACATAATAAAAATGGTAAGAGATAAAGAAAAAGGCATATGATCTGTAACTATTTGTCCAGTCTAGCATCATACCTTCTTTGTCTTGATCTTCCTCAGCACTATCGTCTACTACCCTCCCATCCTGGGGAGGGTGCTCCTGAGTTGGATTGCTCTCATGTTCATCTTTGTGCTCTTCTTGTTCTGCCTTGTTAGAGCCTTCGGCCGTGCTCTGAGGAGTCCTTTTCTCAGCCTCACAGCTTGCACTGAGGCTCTGTGAGTCCAGGCTGTCCATTGACTCATTTCCATTCACACATTCCACTTCTGATACGATGAGACCCTCTGTGTGCTTGGTCTGGGCCTCAGCATCTGAGGACTCTGACATTTCAATCGAAGGCTGGAAGACAGCCTGCTTGGCCGGGCTGTCCTTGTCCGCCTTGGGATGAGAACCGCCACCAAGGCAATGTAGCTCATTGTGTTTCTCTGTGTTCTCTGACTCTCCCTGTTTGGCTGTGGACTCCCCATCCTCTTTAGGTGCTGGTTCTTCTGTGGCTTCACTGGCTTCTAGAGGCTCAGCAGGAGCGGAAACAGGAGGCTCATTGGAGCTTTCCTCCTCTGTGGAGGGGGCATGGGGATGGTGACCATTGGGCTGGGAACCTGTGGTATCACAAGATGATTCCTCGTCCTGTGTCAAACACGAATCACTGGGCCCTGCCACTTCCACTTCATGCTCATCTTCCTCCTCCTCCGTTCCTTTTTTGTAGTTCTTCCTCTTGCGGATGATACCCCGCCCCCAAGAGGGACGCCGGCGCACCTTTCGCTTCATATGATCTATGTTTGAAAGAAAAAGAGGGTGAGAAAACGTTAGTAATTCAAGCAAGCACAAAACATTCACAAAAATCAGAGAATGGCAAAATAAAAAACAAAAACAAATGGCTGCCATTAACAGCACTGAAGCCACCCCTAAATCTTCATAACATCCTTTTAACAGGGGGGAAATAATGCCTCTGACACCCACCAAGCGCATGACTGGATGTGTGCATATCTGCCCAAATGGACCTCTCAGGAAATGTTAAACAACTGAAAGCAATCCACAATCATTAGTTCTTAATTGCAGATTAAATATTTCAACCCCGCCTCCCCCTCGTAGAAAAGATACTGTAAAAAAAAAAAACACACACATTCCCTCCTTCACATAGCTTGCAGGTTTGCTGTAGTGAAATCTGGACATTTGGCCATCCTCTATGAGTAGGAAGCAGTGTTAGACAAAGATGACAAAAAAAAAAGCACAGGAGAGAGAGAGGGGCAGATAGACACAGCAGCCCCTTTATATCATGGATGTTGGACACTAATGACAATAGACGGTGCTCATGGTTTTAAGAGAAAGTGGAAAACCAAAGGCTGCTCTCTGAGAGTGCAGTAAAAGTGTCACAAGCAAGCAAGAATACTAAATGTAGTGAAACTGTAAGGCATTTGCCTTCATTTACTGGTTCCCTAAAGCAGACACTAAAACTGCTTTCACACGTGCACTGCAACTCGAGATTTCCTGGACAATATCCAGACAAGCAGTATGCAATAATGCAAATTTCTGAATCAGATGAAAAGGACATTAAAATGAATTTACACTGAAGTCCCTCGTGTACATTCTCTGCAATGTCTGACTGAGCCAATGTGTGAATAGAGCCGGTGCTTGTCCAGAGAATTCATGGCAAGAGGGTGGGTGTGTTCATGACGTTCTTATCATTTCCCCTGCACACTATACCCAGGCGCCATCCTGTGCCTACGCTAAATGGATTATTTCCAGTGGGAGAGATCGCACATGAACAACTTCCAGTTGTGTGCTGCCTGTGCGAAAGGGCAACTTTGGACAATGTCTGGACTTGATTCTCCTGACATTGCCTGTAGTTTATTATGTGACAATGGCCTGAGATAAAGACCAGAGCAACAGAGTCAGAAAAAACGGCAGTCATAGAAAGAATGTGAAGGAGAAACATTTAGGGACAAGTCAGTCTCCTCGGAACATGAGCATTTGAATCTGACAATGAGTGGTCTTATCCTGGCCTGTCAGTGGGACACACATCCTAAACCCGCATGAACCCATCAGTTTTGGCACCAAAAGGCCTTCACAACTTAATATCATCTGTTGAGTTGCCTCAGGCAGCTCTAACACCACATAATTCTCAGTAACACCAGGATAAAATTAGTCATTCTTTCATAAAACAACTATCCCAAAAAGAAGAAAGAGATAACTTAAGAGGTACTCTGTCTCTCTCTGTGTATGTGTATGTGTGTGCAAATCAGCTCAACCATGGATAGAGGCACTAGATCACAGTGGACTTATTAAAATCCATAAAGTCCAAGCCATTATAATTCTGTCAAGGGCCATTGAAATGATCTAAATCTGCCAAAGTGGGATCTTAGGCAGAATCAATAACATATGCCAGCTTGGTTCTCAAAGGACTAAATGACCAGGACCCTTAAGTTATTCAACAGAGATTATGCTGCACAGTGTAACTAAGCAGTGTTTTTTTTCTCATTGTGTTATCTGTACCAGCACCATATTACCCACAATAATGTGACTCAAACCAACTGAAAGCTCTGTTTTGCCTCAAAGAAAAAACATGAACAAAAGAAAATTATTAGTCAACTGATGCCTGGCAATGGGCTCAGGACCCTCTTCTTCAGGAGCTGTTCTCTAGAGATCATCTTAATGACCAGCCACACATTTACAGCCAACCACAGCCAGCACATCAGACAACCCAGAGGGGAATGAAGTACACTTGGTGCCGGCTAATGCTGTACAATTACTGTAAAAACAAACAAACAAACAAAAAAACAAAGTGGCTACAATTGTACTTTATCTTATCACACACACTTTAAAGGAAATTTCAATAGAGTACTTTCTCAAGTACCATGATTTTGCCCAGACCTCCTCTGTTGCTGCTCTTAACTCTCATTATGTTTCTCCTGTCAGTAAGAATTAAATTCTCCATCTTTTCCTAGTTATTTAAACTCACACTAGTATGAAGTGCTGTTTGAAATGTTCACTGCACTCTCATTCTATAATAATCCATGTGTCCAAGTACTGCTCTGACTCTGCGCGTCGTCAAGGACTACTAGTCCTTACGTAAACATGGTTACCATACCTACATTCTCAAGATACATACAAGGCAACAATAAAAGATTACTGCTCTCCACAGATATTCCACACACATTTACACAGGCTGGTATTTAGACACTTAAATGTAGGAGAGGGATTGGGCAGTGTTCCCTGCAGAGGCAGCCACGAGAGCCGGAGGTTTAAGGAGACAATGAGAAACCTCCCACTTGCCAAGACCCCCCACCACCGGCCATCAAACCCACAGTTTGTAATAGAGCTTCTCTCAAGTGGGTACAGGGGGGCTGCTAGCAGAATGAGTTTTAAGGTGGGATACAGCATTGGGTTTTGGTTCCTCCTGATCTGATCTGGAAGGAGGAGACGGCCGTAGGCTAAGCTATGGATCAGGCAGGCAGTCTCATTCATCTTAAGGCCTGACTGGCACATGGGATAGCTGCTCTGCTGAGGGAGGGACCAGGAACAGAGACAGCAAGAACAGAGAGGACGAAAGCCTGCCAGGCATCCTGGATATTTCTGAGCCATCCTTTCAATAATGTTTCTTTGTGTGAGTGAGAGAGAATGTGAGAAAGAGTGAAAAAAGAGAGAGATAGAGATAGAGAGAGAGAGAGAGAGGGAGAGAGAGAGAGAGAGAGTACTGTCACCTACTTAGAGTGCTCAGTTTTGAGCATTTGTTTATTTAACCTTAAGAATTTGGATTTCATTTTGAAATGCCACGTCATGGATTGTCCACCGTTTCAGCACAGAAAGTATTACCTTTAGCTCAGAGTCATACAGTTATGCTTTTTATTATTATATTAAAAAGCATAACTGTACAAGTCTTCATGATATATATATATCATGACTTATCAAATGTAGCAAAGTAAAGGCAAACTTCACCATTCTTCTGAAACACAGGCAATAAAAAAGAAGCATAGCAGCTAACTTTTCTCTGACCCTTCATTTACCTCTTCACCTTCTGTAGAAACATATTTTCCACAGATGTTCTCTCCCCAAACAAACCAAACAATCAATCCACAATTTCATGAAAGAGGGCTCGCTAGGGTCAGCTATCACTATTGGAGCTGTGAAGCATACTCCTGAGGGATGAAAAGTTTAGACAGAATGGCAGCAAATGACTCGTCATAGTCGGCTATTAAATAATGCATGAAAGTTGTTAGAGCATGAACAGCCAACCACAGAGGGGAGATATGCTGATGGGGGAGGGAAGATGGGAACTGGAGTAAGGGAAAAGAGAACCAAGGCACTTTGTAATAATTAAAAGTGCCTAACCCATACGAGATTCATGCAGTGGCAGAAATATTTCAAGCCGCCATCACACGTACTTGTCAGAACAGTGTATATTCACAGACAAATACCAGCTTTTGAGAGCAAAAAGGCCCCAGGAGATGAGCAACCAAACTGTCGTACCAGCCAGTATTAAATAAATAAATCAGTCCATGACACTGATGGACAATTTAGAGGCACAGTGGTAATGCCTTTGGGTGAAACTGTGAATCAGTGCCTCCAATTCACAGATTTCTTTATTAAATAATTCCTACAATTGAGTAATCACATCTCACAAACTCATCAAAAGACAGCCACAGCCAGTGCTGGACAGGGGTCAAAGGAAGGACCAGCTCAGTTTAACGGACAGCTTCTATACTATGTGAAATGGTAAGAGGTTTTCCCTCCACAGGTATACAAGACCAGAGGGATCCACTTGTCTGTATAATCCAGGTACATTTCTATATGCAGTGTACAGCTTTCCTAACACCAAATGGCCATAGTATATCAGAATATGGCTTAGACTATTCTTATACACAAGCCTATAAAGCCAAATGTATCCACCTCAGTTATGTTGATGATTGCTCTGTGGGCTCAAGGCCACATTATCACAGATACAAACAGTTACTCATTCTACACCCCAAAGCTGGTTAAACAAATCTATACAATCAATCCAATCTGCCATTGTTTTGAGCTGAAATTCCCTAAAAAGGAAAAACATACTGAGATTAATAACCATTAGGCCGTTCATGGGGGAACATTACTGTTTAAAGGAACATTTTGACATTTGGGGAAAAGTATCTACTCCCGTTCCTGCCAACATTTAGATAAAAAAGAAAGAGATCATTCTTATGTGTGTAGGCGAAATATGACGTAACAGCCAACAGGTGGTTAGCTAAGGTTAGCATGATGGCATAAAATATGGAGTTTGGGGGGTGGGTTGTCTATCTTTGCCCAGAGATAAGAGAATTCACCTTTAAGCACCTCTGGGGTTATGTAATGGATATTTTCTTGTTCAGGACAGCTGGCTTTCTACAAGGGAGGATTTGGAAAGTTACTGATGTGATACCTGTATCTTTCCCTTTAACCCAAAGACCCAGGACATTGCTCACCTGGTAGAGCACATACCACATATCAAGTCTTTACCAAAGCAGCCCCTTGCTGCCTATACTGTCACTAGCTAATAAAGCCGAAGTGCCAAGGAAATCACTGAAAACATTTGAATGAAATGAAGGCCCTAACATTTCCATATCCCTACCAAGCCACACTGAACGACTTGACTCTTAACTGAAATGCAATCATCTCATTGTGACCCTCTCCCATATCTATTGGCAAACACACTGTCCATCTGAGTCCTCCATTTCCTCAGTGGAGTCGTCATAAAATGAGCATTTGGCCACGGCAACAGTCCTAAAGCAGCATACTGTCGACTTTAGGACCTAACCTAGAAACACATTGCAAAGAGGAAGTAATGAAACCTAAACTTTTTTCTATCCTATCAAATAAAATTCTAACATTTTCTTTCCTGATTACTGTGTGTGAAAACAAATATAATGATATACCCAGTTACTAAATGCTACCAAATAGTGAGTGCTTCCCTGGATATCAACACCAGACAAACTGAGAACATTTTTTTCTTATATCTCTATAGAGATCATTTTGTGAGTCATACTATAAATCCCTAATTGTTCCATGTTTTACAAATGTGACTTCTAACTGAAAATGTGGGTAATTTATGTACAGGTGTCAATGTTTTTCAGTAGTATTGGTCTAGGGAGCCGGCAACTCTATGGGCAGACTCAGTCTACATTCACAGACACTGTCTCTCCTAACTGGACAGATGCTTTGTTGTTTACTAACCTACTTACTTCCTTACTGCTGCATGTGTCCACCATTTAGCTGTGAATGTGTATGTGTGTGTGTTTCCATGGCAATGAACATTTCCTTTGCCTCAAGAGAATGTGTGCTCTCTAATTCTGCTCTCTGAATTCACATTTAGGACACTGGGCCAACACTGGATTTCTTGCTGGGAAATATAGTGCAACACTTTGGGACCAAGGGAAAACAAGTGTGGAGATAATATCTGAATATATAAATGAAATTGTCTGTGTGTATCCACATGTGTAATTGAATAACAATATGGCATTTGTGTGTGTATTAGTCACAGTTGATTTGAGATTCAAAGCAGTCCTTGAATGAGGTCTGTAGCTCTTTCCTTAGACTTGAGGCAGAAATGAACAAGACTTAACACAAGACTCCAAATTGAAAAATGTTATACTTCCAAATTTGAGGGGTAAAAGACACAGGACACTGTGTTAGACACTAGAGTCTCATTGTGGAAATTACTTCAAGGATAATATATCCACACACACACACACACACACACTATATATATATATATATATATATATATGATATATATATGATCCCATTGTCATTTTGTTTTTGATTGAAGTTATCGTGTCCACTCCTTAAACTGAAGATGATCACATTCAATTACTGATTTGTTGCCCCTCCTGACATCACCATGACCAACAGACTTTAGGCATGTTGACGTATGCATACAGTGTGTAAGCAAGCATGCAGCTACTGTTAGCATAGTCAAAGGCACAACCCAGCATCCAACTCTACTTTTTGTCACCCTGATTCATTGGAATCGACTGGAGTTGGGGCCTCAATCTTGTAACATTAATGAAATATTGATCGGCCTTGCTCTCATCACCTGGGACTGATAGGGAGGAGCTTGGAGTTAGGAACTGTGTTACAATAAGCACAATAGACATTAAGAGGAGGCATACACCTTTACAAAACTTTACACACATTCTGTTGGTGTGAAATCCAGTTGCATGCACATGAATAACTAAAATAATAAAGTTATTGCTTTCTGAAATCATTGCCTAATCATACAACAGTGTACTTTGTAGTTGTTCCACTTTTAACTCTTTTCAAAGAATCAATCAGAAAACTCCCACTAACCACTGACAAAAGACTGCTACTTCCATAAATGTGTATTTAAATGCATAATGTGTGTTTGCCTAAATATAGTATAATTAGTAAAAAAAGTTTTGTGAGGTCCAGATATACTGGACTAGTTCATTCTGATATGCTAAGCAGACCAACTACACTGACAAAACAGAACACCAATCACAACTTGACTACTCATAACTAACAGGCAAAGAAGTGAACTCACTTTAGAGGGTCTAAATTTAACCTAATTTATTTGTGCTTAACTTGAGCAACAAGAACACATTTGTGAAAACTATATTTTCCCCAACGACATCCCTCCCTGGGGATTTCAGCCATTTTCTCAATCTGAATTATTCTGTGTTGTAATTAACACAACACAAAGGCTGTATATCCCAGGCCATGACTGCTGAACAAATTCCAATTCAGTGGTTCCTGATAACTTTAACTAAGTGAGTAATTCAAATTGTCTTTCGAAATGTGCACATTAAACAGAATATGTTGTTAAAGATGTTTAAAAAACAGGTCAAGAGAGGCACTCCTCTAAAGGTTAATATGACGTAAATGATGAGTATAATTAATGATTTTCTTTTTGCCTGATGTCGTTGCTCCTTTGAGCAAGCAACACCACAGACACCCTCAAAATGTAAAATTCTCCTCCCAGATGGAAGTAAAATGAGGACTTAATATCAGGCTGGCATCAAGCCAAGCCGAGTTCTACACTACTTTCATTTACTTGATCTCAGTTCATCATTTGTAATAATATAGCAATGCCTCAACTGTTTTCCATACCTGACATTTATCTGTGGCCTTGGCTAATGTTCATTTTCATTATCTGGTCTAGAAAGCAGATAGAAACTTTATATATCTGTCCCAAATTCCTAAAATCACACATCACACACACAATCACATTTCTACAACCAGGAACATTTTAGATTCTAGAACATTTAAACATTTTAACTTGAAAACATCACTACCAGCATTAATTTCTACTTTAAATAGTTAATGAATCAGCAAATTAATTCATTGCTGCAGCTCTAATATACAGTAGAAATACATAGATCTGTGTCTGTTTAATTTCTTTCTTCTAAATAAGTTTGAATGACAGAGTATATGTGAAAAAGGTTTGAAAAGAAAAGCAAAAGACAACATCAGAAACACTGGTGTCTCTCTCCTTGGCTAACAAATACAGCACCAAGCCAAAGAGAGCCAGGAAAGCTGTCATGGTGAAGTAGGGCCTCAGGGTCTCTGGGTCATGAAAGGAAGATGGCCGTTTGTCACCTGATGTGACACTTTGCACTGACACTTAATGAAATGTCCAGATCAATAAATGATCCTATCCTTGCTTCCTGAAATGAAGGAGATCAGTCACTTCCCTCAATTGCTCTGTTGCCCTTCCTATTTCCAACATTCACTACCTTTATCTTACATAAAGGCCTGCGCAGCCAGAGCACCCTGCTTGCTTTTAAACTCATCAAGCACTTTATGAGGAACACTATACCTAATACATATAAAAGCAGATAGGAACTCATTTGCCTCAATTTTCGTAGAGTGAATTCCAATGTTTAAAACATTCCTTTGACATCCTGCTCCATGTTGACATAATCACATCCTTTCTGCAGATATTCATGCAACCAATCTCCTGCTCTACTGGCTTCAGATGTGGTGACTACTGAATTCACTGAAGAAGAAGGAACCCACTCTCATCTTCATGATGAGAGTGAGACATGGAACATTATCCTGCTGGAAGTGTCTATCAGAAGAAAAGATACACATTAACTCAGATGGGCTGTGGCATTCAGACCAAGACTGACTGGTATTGGGGGGGGGGGGGGGGGTGCCAAGGAAACATTCCCCACACAACTGCACCATGACCACTACTAGGCTGGACAGTTGATACAAGGCAGGCTGCGCCATGGTTTCGTGCTGGTGATGCCAAATTCGGAGCCAACCATCTGCGTGCCTCAGCAGAAATCCAGAATCAGACCAGGCGACATTTGTCCGATCTTCAACTGTCCATTGTTAGTGAGTATGTGCCTACTCTAGCCTCCATTTTCCGTTCTTGTTTGACAGGAGCAGAACTCTTTGCAGTCTTTTGCTATTTAAGCCCCTCCACCTCAGGGTCCACTTGTTGTGCTTTCTGAGAAGCTTCCCTGCTCACCACAGCTGTAAACAGTGGTTATCCGAGTTACTGTAGACTTTCTGTCAGCGCCAGCCAGTCTGGTTATTCTCCTCTGACCTCTCTCATCAACAAAGCTCTTCCATCCGCAGGAACTGCTGCTCACTGGATGTTTTTTATTCGCACTGTTTGGGGTAAACTCTACAGACTTGTACGTGTGAATATTCCCAGGAGACCTACAGTTTCAGAAATACTGAAACCAGCCCGTCAGGCAGCAGCAATCTAACTGAAGGCCCTGACCTATATCTGCAGAAGTACAGTACAATATAAATGTTCTTGATTAAGTGCTCATATTGCATGCTGTGAAACAAGTTTGAACACCTATGATTTAAATCCACATGTCCTTGTAGTATCATTGTGTAGAGTGGTGTGGTGTCTGTGTGAGACAAAGGAAGACATTTGTGATGTCACAGCACCAGCCACTTCGTCCAACCAAGGTTCAAGTTTTTTCTTTTTCCATACAAGCAAGTTGCAGCATCAAAAGTAATAGAAGCAGCGGTTTTGTTTTTAAATCTGAATTTTGAATAAGTGTCACTACAATCATTCCACAGAGCTGGAGCACTCCTCTGAGGTGGCAGGAAGAGCTGAGGACAGCCAGAGTATCCGTCTCTTTTTCTGTCCTTCTCCTCTCTGCTGCTCAGTAAATGGCCGGTGGGATGATAGTGCCTGTGATGCCCTCTCCTCCGAAGACAGATATGCCCTAATGCACCAGCAGCTTTGAGTACTGTTGAAGATGTCAGCCTATGTACACATGTACAGTACATACAAAATAGGGTATGTAAGTCTTCTGGGGGAATTGTCTGTCACAACCAGAAAAACACATGCAGTTGCAAGGTAGGCTAGGCTAGGTAGTCTAGAAAGGGAAAGTGCCCTACACTGTGTTATTCAATACTTATGATCAATGTTTTGTTATACATTGTTTTATTATATGTTTTTAATATACCATCAAATTACAGGATTTTTTTAAGTATAGCTGTCAATTAGTTCTTAGAAAGATGGTAGGGATAACCCAAAATCACACTGCATCTCTTTAAAAGCACTATTTGACATACTGAGCGAAATGTGAGTTATCACACAACTCGTGAAAACAGAATATGTTGATGGCCCCAGCATGAGGGGGGGTTAAATATTGTAAACAAATGGAGATTTCTTTATAAGAACTTCCTTGATGTCACCATTAGTGCTCAAAGCAGATAAATTCACCAAACCCAGTGTCTCAGTTTGGGTTGAAATTCTATTTAATTCCATTTTATCTGTTGCAATGAGCAATTAAAACCTGCAACAGCACCAGTTTTATTACATGTATAAAATGTATGAAGGTTTATTGCCAACAACAGTAAGTGCTTATTGTGTGAATGGGAAAAAAATAAGAGGTCGCATATAGGCTCATATTATTTAGATTATCCTTTTATACAGTGTTGCTGCTATGCTATAGGTGACATGGCCACACTCCGTATCCTTGAAACCTGAACAATCAACAAGCTTGTGTTTGTCCCGCAAATGTGAATTGGTCTGGCAGTGGCAGGATATACACTATGCTGAATGACAAAAGCTATGATCTGCAAGCATATCACATACACGTGAAGGATTGCCATTGTACATTGTCAGAAGTCATACATTTGCTAAATTGATTAGATTAGATACCAATTAGATACCCTGTGAGTCGGTTGAGGGATTCAGGTCAGCACAGCTGTATTGTAATACGACTCGGCAGAAAGGGATATTCAATTAAACCGTTCACACAGGGATTCTTTACACTATGTAGACACCTTACTGAATCATTTGTTGTTTTTTTTCCTCATAGATTCATTATTATATTGAGGGACCAACATCAAACACATCAAATTTGTTCATTTTTGGTTGTATAAGCATAATGTCACACTAAATTAATAATAAGAAGAGTGATTTATTGACGATCATCTGGTCCTCAGAGCTAAAGCTAAAACAAAGTCTGCTTCCTTACATGATTAAGCTGTGCTTTATCCCCTGGATTGTCTCCTAATCACATAGTATTTAAGTTTTTCACGACATTCGCTGCCACTACATTACTTAACCAAGTTTTCATAAGTGATTTCCCAGAGTTGAGACAATGATTCCCTGTAGTTATGAACAGCATCAAGGGATAACTGTGTGTTATGACTGGTAATCACTGCTGCATATGAGACTAATTATGCTCATCATAAGTATCGACTAAAAAGGAAGACCATCCTGGATCCTAAATCAGCATAGATGCTCAATCAGAATAAGAGTTGCTTTATGCTAAACAATAACTAGTTTGTACAATGTTGTCTAAGACAGAACTGAAAAGTTTAGAGCTAGTCCAAACAACCACACTGAAATGTAGTGTGAACAGCCAGCTGTCATAGAGAGGAGGCTGCGTGATATGTTTGAATGTGGGAATATAAATGACAGTCTTTCCTGGAGGGCATTTAATAGTGTTGCACTCATTCATGCAAAAAGAGTGTCACAAAAAAAAAAAAAAACCTATTTGAGAGAGATTTTCAAATCCATTTTTCTGTCTGACCTCTGGTCAACTGATGGACACTCATGGACACAGCACCCTAAAATATAACTGCAGAAAGGTGCCAAGGGCAAAGTTTCTGAAGCCACAACCTTCCCACCCTACCACAGATTTGCTTCTATACATCACATATTCTTTAATATCCAGTTTTTGTTTGTTTCTTTGTTTTTTTTCTTTTCATGATTCCAACAACGTTTGCATTGTTTTGCATCTTCTTGGCAGAAAAATGAGATCTGGGTTGAACTGTATAACCAGGTTTCCACTGATTGTTGGCAGTTGATGTGGACAGTCTCTTGATTGAAGCTGATCTCAACTCAAGCTGCCCATGGTGTAGCTGATGTTTGGAGGTTACTACTAGATTCCCTCCAGTTCTCCTGCTTTGGATGATTCAACAAGACTGCCTATGAACAGAGCTAAACTTGTATTAACATTTATTCTCATAAAAATTCTTTTATTGAGCATGTTTGTTGTTTAAGAAAAATAAAGTGTTCAGGCAGGCTGTTCAAGTGGTACTATTGTCTAGATCTACTAATCTATCATCTAAGTTGTCGTGACTGCCATTAACTGAATGGTCTATTTAAGATGTCAGACTGCGTTGCTCTTTCATAACCACCACTTGTGCTATGGCCTCCTGTGCATTATTACCTAATCTCTCCCTGTATTCAAGCTGTTACTCTTTTTCCATTGCTCCTTCTTTGGCAGTGTTCAACAACAACAGCTACCTTAGTGAAGCTAATGTTTTGTTTAACCGCCGCTAAATTAAAACTTTACAGTTATTCTCAGTTAAAGAAGTAATTATGACATTCCTATTCAAACAAGACAAGAGGATTTCTGATTTATTAATACTAGATGTAAGGAAAAGTAAATAGATAAGTACAGTATATCAAGAAGCAGACAAGCACTGTACCAACATTTCTATATATGAACACATTCTTCCTTTTCAAGTTAGGGGCTGTACTTTTGCAAGATTCTCTGAGGCAAGTTCATGTATTCAGTCTTCCCACACTTATCTTGTAATTACATTTTAAAACTTTCATAACTCCAAACCAATTTTCCATAACAAGAAAAGTGTATTGTAATATTGTACGTAACTCGATTCACTGTAGCTCAGAGATCTGTGAAATCCATCTTTCCTAACATGCAAATTCTAAATTTAATTAGAAATTTCAAAAAACAATAAGTAAAAGCACGATGTAAACAATAGCATTCTGAATATTTTACCATTGATAAATATTCTGCGGTACAACGGGAGAGAGACATGCACAAGCGCTGTACAATGAAATGCAAAAGCTTTGCAATAAATATTAGAGTAAAGTAAATCATCATCAAGTTCATGAAGTTGATTCTGCTGAGACTACCAGACAGATAGCAATACAACTCTTTTGATGATCTACTTTGTGGTGTCTTTGGCCTTGATTGCATTTGTGTTCAACATAATGTGGTTAACGACTGTTGAAAGAACGCATTCCACATAAAGTAAAGCTTCACTGGAAGTTGTTGAAAACATGATCAAACCAACATGCCCGTGTGGAATAGCTTTCTTAAACTCCTAAACAAGACGCCCACTTGATAAAACTATGTCCTTCATCCAAACAGATAAAGGACTGAAGGTCAGTGGAGGAGAGCCACTTGTCCTGGGCACAGATAGCATAAATGTGCCACAACAACAAAGGGAAGACTTGGTTCATAAAACAGTTAAACCTCCTGCTTAAATTTGTCTTGTTAATGCTAAATGAATATGGGACCATTACTCACTGACATGTCACAGATACGATGGCTTAATAAATAACAATGAACTATTCATGGGTCTGACTGGGCCGCCGGGATGCTGATGAGTTACATAACTGTCCTTGACTTTGTATTGAGAGAAAACGCATCTCATTTCTGGGTTTAATGGAGATGTGGCAATTAGCCTGGATAAGTGCAAATCTAGGAGTAATCCGATGTAATTAAAAACCCTGTCGCCACACATTTCTATTCTTATGGTGGTCTAATGTGACTCATGTCCCTTAATGTGACCATCTCTTTAAGAGTCCCCAGAGATGTGAGCACTGATGGCTAAGTTTGTGTTTAGAAAGGTTAATCTCCACAACAGAACGCGTAAACATTAGCTTATCTATTATGCTGGGAAAGGAGATGTAGCAGCATCTGATTCCATACCAAACTGCAGGACTCATGCCAAAACTACTCAAGTGAAGTTTTCTAAAGCACACGTACGCCGAGAAAAACGACACAGACCTGTGAGGGTAAGGGTGATGCCTCCATTGGCGTTCTCAGAGTTTGGTGGGTGAAATGTTTTAAATTAGATAACCAGTGTATCAGTCTTCAAAAGATCACTGCATTCAAATGCAAAACCTGATACACAAGGTGCCAAACATTTCAAAGAGTTGGGTCCTAATGACAAACAGATACCAGTTCACTTTCCATCAAGCAGGGTTTGAGAAGTGCATTAAGTCCAATAGATAATCTGGATTTCAACAACAAATCCATAAGTAATTCCAACTAATCAAGCACTAATGCATCATTTTGTTTGTGCAATTTGTTCCAGTCAACCTATCAGAACCATGCAGAGAGAGGCAATACACCCCATTAAGATACCTGGCGTTTACTAGCCTCTGATGTTTACTGAAATTGACTGATCGACTGCACTATGGTCAAAACAATGAGAGAGAAAGCCCAGGAGGCTGTGTATAATTTTCAGTCTGTACTACAGCCTAAACACTGTGATGCTGGGCTTCTCTTTTATGTTGGAGAGCAATAGATAAAACCGTGCATTACTGCCTAGCAGATGTATGCCTCTGCCAACCAAACAAGTTGGAGGAAATATTATCACATGGCTGAGTTATAGTGTTGAATAGAAGAAGCCAGGAGTGATTTTAGCAGAATATTATACTATATTTGGATATAAAAGTTTATCACTTTTTCAGATTACACTAATAATCATTGTATGGATTCTTTTTTGCTGCGATCAAAGATGATTTTGTGAAGTCACTGTGATCTTAACCTTTAGCTTTGGACCCCCAGCTTCTAATCAGAGGTGCTTTCAGTCGAAGTGAATGTTCAAGCCAAATACAACGGAATCCCAACAATGTGAGGTCAATATGACCTTGACCTTTGATCTTTGTCGACCAATATCGAATTAGTTCATCATTAAATTCAAGTGAACCTAGCTATTCCCTTAAGGTGTAACTAAGATATAACATTCATGGGGATGGGCACAGAAGTGTACCCATTATCATGGAAAGCACCACATTAACTTTAACTGGAAAAGCACTTCAGCCAATCCTTTGTGAAAATCCAAACATGTCTAGCAACTGTGGAAGCACTTGAAAGTAGTTTGTAATGGAATGATATTCCAAGGACTAGGGCTGGGCGATAAAAAGATAACGATATATATGGCAAAATAACTTTTCCTCAATAGAAATATGAGACGTGGTTGACAGAAAGTCAACAGGTTTCATTCATCCATGTGTTGACAGATAATACAAATAGCCAATTATAATGAGAGTTGCACCGCACCGAACCAATCATGTGGCTGGAATACAGCAACACCGCAGCTGTGCACATCAACAGTGGGACACCGCCGGTAAAAAAAAAAAAAGACAAGAAACCGAGAGAATGAGTGTTCCCTTAAGTGAATTTGGAGGACTGACCGTGAAAAGATGCATGGTACGTCATGTTTACATCCGATTGATGAAACTCTGACACGGAGCAGTCCGATCGAGGTCTGGCCGCGTTCACACAAGCAAGTGCTAATGCCCCTCCGTCTGACCCAAGACACTGACAGCACGGTGAGACAGTGCTGCACTAACGGGAATTTCTTGTGCACCCCCCGAGCATTAGTCAGTCTATTTTCTGTGTGTCTTTGAAAGCTGCTTAAATATAAACAATATGTTATAGTATATTATAGTATAGTATGATATATTATAATACCTGTTTTATTTATCTGAAACTGTTGAAGAATGTGACATTACATTTGTCATGTTCAATTTTTGAAAGAAAATAAATATTCAAATCACAAATAACCTTCTTATATCTTCAATTCTCACTGGTAAGTATGAGAGAACATTTAAGCTTGACAAAAATAGTGATCTGAGTTATATCGTGATATATATCAATATTGACTGATATATAAAAAATTATCGTGATAGGATTTTTTCTCATATCACCCAGCCCTACCGAGGACATAATCTCATAAATTATGACTAGGCCATTCAAGGTCTAGTTTTCTGATTAACCCACTGTTCAGACGTAATTTCAGCATTAGATGCTGTATGAGAAGTGCTTTACAGAGATTGACATCGGGGAAGAAGAAAAATAAAATTAAAATGAGAAATTACAAAAGCAACAATGTTCAATATGGACACCCCTGCATCGACAGTACTTTCTATTATCACTCTTTGTCTAATCCTGACATTTCTGTCCAACAGTTAGCCAGGCATTGCCGGTATTACACTGCTAATTTATCTGTTGAGCATTCAAAAGACGCACTCTCTTACTCATTCATACTCTCTTCCCTTCCCATCACCTCTCTTGCATCCTTGGATAGCACAGCTTGTAGTCATTGGGCATGCACAGAGGCAACACTCAATCATTCCAGTGTAATTCTCTAGGCTCATTTTTAAGGCTATAATGTATGCTGTTTACAATAACGTAGTTATCTGCACGGCACAGTAATAAAACAAGGCATTAAAACCCTGTGAAGAGGATCACCTCCCAACCTTGTCGACTGTGAACACTTAGCATGCAGCGACTACTATGAAGGGTGATATGCTGCGAGTGAAAAGGCCCACAGACACAGAATGAATCTTCAGAAACACTAACACTGATGTCAGCTCATCTGCACCCCAAAACAATAAATGGAAGCAAGCAGCATCATGGATGATTTTACATTCATTTCACGCTTGGTGCCACAATCCATGAGGCATCTGTGCCCACAAAATGGCAGCTTACGCTCAGTGCTTATTCACTCAGGGCTTTGCATGCTTTGCCTGGATTTTATTAGAGAGCGCCACAGGATGTCAAAGTGTGCAACTCAAGATTGTTTTCGCCTGGTAGCCAAGAAGTAGCTTGGGGAAATTCAGTGTCCAGTTCTAATAACTAATAATAACATCACAGTCTCAGTTTCAGGCAGGATGTTTTGTTTTCTCTTGACGCCCACTACTACATTCTAATTTTAGCCTTTAGGAAGTTGAAGAAATATAGGAAGGAATGACATTTATCACCTGTAATCTGTAGCAAATGCCACTCAGACAAGCTTGGAGTAGATGCAATTTATGATTGATGATATAAAATGAATATTCAAAGTACCAGATCCAATCTGAATATAGGAATGTATTGGTGGGAAAATCTATGTCTAAATCTTTGATAAAAATCCTTTTTGCCCACTTGTCTAAAATAAATTTTCAACATCAACTTTCAGTACAGAATTTATCTCATGTTTATCTCATTTTGTTTTCTCATTTTAAAATTTAGAATAACAAACACTCGATGAAGAAAATGTTTTTGGACTGAATGATTGGGTGATTAGGAAAAGAAAACATGGCAAAATTACAGACAGGAAGGGTAGAAAATTAAGAAAAGTTTTTACTTATCCCTTTCTGGGGTTTGAGGGTTTTCACAAGTCACTTGAGCTTGAAGAGTAAACTGACCAACAGCATGTCCAGTTGTCAGCTATATCTTAGTATGTTGATATTTTTGTGTAAAATGCAGCACTCGGTTAATAAAAGTGACACAACTGGTTTGTACTTTTGAGTAACACAAAACGCATGTAAGAAAATGTTAAAGTTCCCCTACAGATATGATTTTAGATATGCAAAACCTTTGTCACAAGTAACAATTTGTTTAACAAAGAAACCTCAAAAATAAGAAGTAGTTGAAACTTCTTTACTGACAAATTCTACATCAGGTCTCATGCCCCTCATATTTCTGTTGTTTGCACTAGATTGATTGGTGAAAGAGCCGGAGTATCAAGATGATTAGCATTTCAGCAAACATTGGAGAGATACAACCATACATCTTTGACCCTCAGTCAGAACCTGACTCAGATGAGGAGAGAGTTTCATCCGGCGTTTGGTTCTGCTGTTTGTTAACAGCAAACTGGCAGTAGCTGACACAGTATTTGTGGTTGTGCTAATTCAAACTCTTTCCTGTGCACTGACAGGGTTTAAGGTTCCCCAGAATTAGTTCCTTAAGTTTGTGACATATGGAACCATAGTCTTATGAACACTTTGGTCATATCTATAAAAGTACAAACCAGTTGTGTCACTTTTATTAACCGAGTGCTGCATTTTACACAAAAATATCAACATACTAAGATATAGCTGACAACTGGACATGCTGTTGGTCAGTTTACTCTTCAAGCTCAAGTGACTTGTGAAAACCCTCAAACTCCAGAAAGGGATAAGTAAAAACTTTTCTTAATTTTCTACCCTTCCTGTCTTTGGTTTTATTAAAAAAACACATATACATGTTAAAAAGGTTAAAAAAAAGAGATTTTCATTGGATAGGGGCAAAACATGCTAGTTGTCAAGGTTAAACTTCAGTGAGAGTAGGGGTTCCTATATCATTGTAAACAGAAACAGCATAGAAGAGAAAACTGAGTAAACCAGTGCTTTCTGTTTCTTTAATGAAAAAAGTGCCTGCTTATTGCCCCATTTACTTGGGCACTGTGACCATCACAGCATGTACAGTCTGTGTGCCTGTTGTCCTTTTGTCCTGAGGACAAAAAAAAATCCAGGCCATCCTTTTATGCAGTAACTACTCCAGTCTGTGATAAAAGGAAATGGGAGTGTTTATTATAACTTTAAATATCCCATCAAGGTCTTGTGATGGATTGACATTGGCAGTGGGGAGAGGAGCTGTCTGTTTATTGTGATGCAAGATGCAAGGCAGGGGAGAGGCAAGCCACAGCAGTGTTCTGTCTACATGAATGCAGCCTGGTGGCTGTTGCCTTGGGCATGCTATTGAGTGACGTGGAGGACACATTATGCAGCGCCTGCATCATTATTCTTTTCTTCTGCAAACAGTTCAACAGTTGAATAAGGACAATCTTGTCATCTGGAAGGGGAAAAACACTGGTGAACCATTCCAGGAAAAACAGACAGGGAGAGGTTTTTGCCAAACTAAAAAAGCAACATACGACTTCAGTCTGAGCATGACAAATACCAAAAACAAAAGAACGATCTGACTTAGGTGGGTTTTTTTGGTTAAGCAATTTATAGCATACAACTCAACTGTCACAAAAATAACCCACATGATTTAGCTTGCAGAAAACAAGCTTGAGCGAGTGAGGAAAAAATGAAGGGCCTTAATTATTAATGAAAGGAAAGCACTTCGTATGAACCAGATCTTTGCGGTGATGCACTACGAATGAACCCAGGGCTATGGCCCAGGTAATGGGCCTCAGGTTTTCTGCTCCTCCTGGGAGAGAGTGACAGGAGAGAGGGAGAGGGTGGAGAGAAAGGCTGAGAGAGTGGGGGAGCAGAAAAACCATGACAGACCTATCCACGCAGGCTAATGGAAACCACATCCTTCTTTCCTGTTTTCTTGTGCATTAACAGCAGCAAGGTCTCCCATCTTCCTCCCCCTGATTGTCCTGACAATGGGAGCAGATGCTCCAACTATCTACATCTCAACTACTAGGCATATCCACAGCCACTGCTTTTCACACCTGATTCAAAAATATCCTTTGCCTTCAGAAAGTCTTTCGTGTAACTTTCTTCACGGTTCCAAATTGTGTATTTCATCACAGCCACCACTCTCCTTTCATACCTGTATGTCATAGGTAACTCCCAGCCCTAGGCAAATGGAAAAGAGAGATGGAACGGGAGAGGAGAGGCGCCCAGATAAAAGCAATATAGAACTGCAGATACCAAAACAGCTCCAGATAGGCTTCACCCTGCAGGTAATGATCTAGGATATCTTGAACCTTCAAGTCCTGACCTTCCTCAGAAGAGTGAGGGAAAGTCAACACTGCTGGAATGACTTAACTACAGTGGGTGCAATTTCACCAGCTGTTTATCTCTTCTTTAATATAAGCACACAAATTGGCGTTTCCTCCATGTGCCCTGTGCTTTGATTATTGGGTGCGTCATATCTCGAGACACAACTGGCTCTGATCAATTAGACTAATAGTTGCCTTGCTGGGGTGTTCCAGGTGAGAACTGGCTGCCGATGTCACAAATTAAACACCTGAGTTAGCCTAATTAATTAAACCTCTGGTGGAGGCTGATAACGACTCCCCCAAGAGCTTCTAAATTGGTGGTCCGCATCTGTGACATTTAGCTCTGTAGATAAAGACTGCTGCTAAAAGTGGTATCGTGCTCCTATTCTTCGCTGTCACCCTCAAAAAGAGAAGAAAACTGCTCTGTCCATATTCATTTTTATTTTGCTGTTATGGGCAAATAAAGAATCAACACATTGTTGTATTCTTAATTCAACTACACAGATAATATATGCCAATAACTTTTTTTTTTTTTTATTTCCTCTTTTTATTTTTTTGTACACCTGTAGTATATCACCTGACACAATTGTAGGCAGGCAGGAAATCAGAAATGCCAGATGAATGAATATGGCAACCCAGGCTGTAGTCAGTGACTTTGCTGCACTATACTGAAATGTGTTTAGTCTCTACATCTCCACCCTTTAACAAACAATAACTCTTTGAAAAAACAACTTAATCAGCCCTGGTTCCATTTAGGTGTCTTTAAATTGCCCTGAACTGAGTATTTGGGGGTAAAAATCTACATGTCTCCTTACTATCTTTTTTTCTGGCCTAGCAGGACAAGATAAATAGCACTAAGTTTGGGACTTACACATGCCCAGAGTCTTACAGTATTTATGGTAGCCAACAGAGGCCCTCATCTCTCAAGAGAGAACCGTCTCCCTGGGAGAAGGAACCGTTTACCCACACAGCAGGGGTCCTATGAGCAATGCTGTCATGAGAGACAAGCACCACCTTGTGTCTGACAGCTTAACTGCATAGGCACAAAAAAAATCTGAGTCCATTACCACTGTCAGAGCATATGTCACAAAACATGTCAAAGTACCCCCGCACCGTCTTACAAAGACATTGAACATCTCATCACTTTCTAGATTTTGTCCAGGTGGGGGCTAGAGGGCATTTTTCAGATTACATGTAAAAACAGCTTATGTCTGATTCGTTCAGGTAACAGCCTCATTAGTCTGCCCCCTACTCGTGCCTGGCCCTCCCCTCACCCTTAGGCACCTGCCGTTTGCCACAGGTGGGCATGTAATTGCTCTGTGGCGTGGTCATGTTCTGAGTGGTTAGGAGAGAGCAGTTTTGCTAATGAGGCTGCTCACTGTGTTGCTTCGGCACTGCTGAGAAATGTATCTGTATGTGCGTGTGTGTGTGTGTAGGTGGGCAGGTGTATGACATCACATACATCTGGTATACTGTTGTAATACAACACAGCTGCTTGCTGCTGCATCAGAGACAGAGAAAAAGCAAGATGAGATAGAGCTGAAGTTTGAGTGTGTGTGAGTCAGACAGAGAGGTGATAGTGCACTTGAAGATTCAGATTTATTTCTGTTTTTGTTTGAGCTGGGGATGTAGTGATCTCTCAAACATGCAGATACATTCAGTATGTGCATCTTACAAAAACTCTTAAATGTGTTCTATAGAAAATAGTAAAATATTATTAATCATTCAAATAAATATGAGAATTTGCTATGCATTTATAACCATGTCCCACCAAATTGATTAGATAAGGTTTCCCTGACAGTGGACTCAGCACTACTGCCATTTAAAATGTCCTATAATGTGGGTGTGTGGTATAGTAAGCACACACATATGTGGTCACTCATCAATCACCCTGTACACGGTTGTGTAGCAATTAAAAAACTGTGTGCTGCGTAAGACTGAATACTCACTAGTGGTGCAATGCTTGTCAGTGGCTTCGCCCTGAGTGCTGCCTCCAGCCTGCTCCTCTCCAGCAGTGTGGTGCTTTCTGGTTGCCAGAGTGCCCAGAGCTGCCGTCACCTGAGCTGGCGTCTGGAGGTCTGCGGTGCCCACAGAGGATCAGTTACCAACAACAGACAAAACTCTTTGTGTGTAAAGTGCAAGAGTGTGTGTTTGCGTATATGTGAAAACACGTCTGAAACAATTTGCTTGCAGGATATAGGGAGAGTGTATGTGTGTAGATGGGTGTGCAAAAGCCAAAAGACTAGGAATACACTTTAACAGACAATGATGAAAATGTGACCTGACAGACAAAGATCACAAGAGGGAGTGATATGGAGAACATGATATAACCACATGTCAATCAACACAATTTTAGTACAAAAACTAGAGATATCATTTGCAAGGACTATATTTGACACTGAGAGCCTGAGTGTGACTGAAAAGCAGAAGTGGAAGATATGGGCATGCAAGCCCCTGAAATTGAGACATTTCAACTTTGACATCAAGTGATATTTTACTTTTTGGCCAAAATTATTACAGCTCCTTTCATCTTGTCATGGGGGAGAAAATCCCCCTGGAATGCACTGTGAGTTTTGAACACTGCTACAACTGGACATCAAGCCTTGCTGGGCTAATTGATAGCTTTACAGCAGGACCTTGACTGCAAGATGAAATATTTACACTGCTGTATTCCTCCTCTCGGGCAGTTGACTTCTGCTTCTGCAATATTCATTTAGCATCTTGTGCTTTTAGTTGCTAAAAGAGGAAATCAAAAGAAAAGAGTGACTTTTTTCCCTCCTTTTTGATAAGTTCCCCATTTGGCATGGAAGACTCAGGCCCCTGTGACTTAAGTCAGAAGTCAATAGGCCCTCAGGGGGGGAACTGCTGTCCATAGAGTAGATAGTTTTTTTTTTTTTTTAAACAAAATCATGTCTTGCAGTTTCCTCATCACACTTGTGAACTAATTATTTTCATGATAGAGCAAAAAACAGAGACATGAGTGACAATCATTTCTCATCATTTCTGATATAGATATGATATATGATACCATTGGATAAAGGCTAGATATTTAAGGTTTATCATAATTGTATTTTCTCCCAGCTGACTGGGGTACTGTGGGTGCAGTGAGTTTTGTCTTCCTTCTTCATCCATTTCTAGTATTTTGTGCACAACATGTGCAGGTGTACTTGCACATGCATATAAACAGCTGTATTTGGTCTTGATCAAATGCACAGCTGGACCTAGCTCACTCATGATGAGTTACACAAATTACAGATTTTCATTTGATGACTAGTGTGTGTTTACCCTTTGAGTACTGTCACATAGGGTCAAGCATTCGATATACCAAAGTGTTTTTTAGCCAATGTCTTGGTTGGCATTTGCATACAATTACATGCCTCTGTGCAATATTTGACAAATAACATAAAACCCAGTACTTGAAAGCTTAAGCCTATTATTTAAACACATTGTATATATGTGCATTTCGATGTGCATAAACCTAATTCAGATTTACCCTGAGTCCACTCAGCACTGCTTGCGGCTGTTTGGTGAGTGTACAGCTGCAGAGCGCCAGGCAGACAGCTAGCACAGAAGGTACTGTCTGGAACACTGGAGCCTCAGGCATCACTCCTTTCTGCGCCACATACTCTGCACTAAAAACTGACTGCTCCATCAAGTGCGACTGGGCCAACACACAGAGTTTCTTTTGCTAAAAGCAGGTTTCTGTTTGCCAAAATAATCTATCAAAGACTTTCTATGAAAAAAGAAAGAAGGCAGGAAAAGAACAACACATCTAACATGGACTGGCTAGGGCTCATTATTCAAGTGAATGAGTATTCTTCCAAAGTGTTTACTTATTTACATAAACAAATGATGTTTTTGTGTTCAGTGTTATTAGTGTGCTACATTAGTCTGCTCCTCCAGTAATATAATGAAAACAACTATCCCTAGATAAAAAGGGTAGTGAAGACAAAATAATGGACATTTATCAAGTAACTGCAGTTATTAGTTGGAAATTAGCTAGCAGCTAAGTCTGGTACATCTGTTCTTTTCCTGTGAGGTTTTTGGTGCACGCTCCATGACAAATAAAAATAATAAACAAAAAAAGGAAACTAAACTTTTTGTTTTCCATAGTAGCAAAATACTTCTCATAAGTAGTTACGTGGTCATAGATGAAATGTTAGTTTTGGTATCACATCTTATCCATACAACAGTGTGGAGACAGAAATTCACCTTTTGGGTAGAACACCTACTGTGTCTTGTTTCAGTAACTGAAAATATGCTTTCCATTTGCTTTGTTGAAATTACTATCTTACCCCTCTTCCTGCGCGCCTCTTTGATCTCCTCACACATGCGATCGAACTCGGGATCAAGCTCAGCTGCAAATATAGCATGGGCGGTGTCCTTTAAACTGCATGCTCGGTGCCGGATCACCTTGTCTGAGAAAATAGGAGACAGTGAAACATAACACCAGTGTCAAAAGACATGGAATTGAGGTTTTCTGTGTGAACATGTGTGTGTGCATGTGTACTCAAGGGCATGTCTTTTATAACAGGATTACAATCACAATCTCAGCCATGGTATTGGATCCGTTTTTCCCCCCAGACATCACTTATTTTTTTCTACCACCTTCAAGGCTGAAAAACCGTACTTTGTAGCTTGATATTGCATGTTCTCCTCACCCCATCATGTATGTAAAACAAAGTCAATAGCAAGCCCACCCCATTCCACTGTATCTGTGAGAAAGGGGTTGAAGCATTTTCTCACAGTGAAAAGGATAGAGCTGGCTTTAGTGAGAAACAGTAATGTGCAGGGCTCAGACATGCAAGACAGTCCTGATATCAGCCATTTAAGATAAATGCAGGTGTATTCGGAGTGGAGCACATACAGTTCACAGTACATACAATCTGAAAACATTTTTATATGCATATTCACTCTCTCACATAAACACTCCTTACAACTTTGCAGCACTTCTTTAACCTTAGATGTATGGCAGCGTCATTAAATCTTCCCTCCTGCTGCCTCCATGGAGGGGAAATAAAGACAGAGCTGAGGGGGCAGGCCACAGCACATCCACGGTAAACAGCCCATCTCTCATTATGGCAGAGAGAGGGAGAACAGTTGAGGCAGAGAGTTGCAGAGAGGTCACAATATGCCAGCTTCCTTTGTCTAATTGGAGGATGGCTGTCTAATTGCAATGGAGGCAGTTTGTATGTGCGTTATTATTATTATCATTATTATTTTTTTTATTGAGTATTCTTAAGCGTAGGCAAGGGCAAAAATGTCTGTCAGTGGAGGACATGTCAAAGGCCATGATGAATGCAGAGAGCTCATCAGCACTGTTATGGACCCTGCCTAACCCACCCAGATCTAGAATAGAAAAGACTGCACTTACATACAACACTGTTGGTTACATGTTAATGGGAGGTTGGGGACTTGTCTAAGATTTGTTATCACCTTTTCCCTCAAGCGACAAAAAAGCATCTGTGTCACTTGTGTGTCTTTTTAACATGGAGTAATTATTTAGCAAGGTGGGGAGCTAAAACAGAAGGAAGCCAATATGACTGTACATGGAGGACAGCACGATAAAGACAGCGTGAAGGACAGGGAGAACCAGACCACAGAGGGATAATGAGGTTTTTTTCCCAGCACTTTGTGAGCTGGTGTAGAACTTCCCCAGCAGCATAATTGTGCAGGGTGTGGGCCATATTCCCTGGGCCAAGCATTGGGCGAGCAGGCAAAGAGGCTTCGTTAGTCTTCTTTATTAAACTGCCTAATTGCATTTTTTCTCGTTTATTGTATCATTTGTAGACCCTGCATTCCAACAAATGACCCAGGCCCTCGCCTGCAAAGACAGAGATATGATTTATTCATTTGGGCTGGCAGAGAATTGCTTCCCATTAGTATCAGGCAGCTATATCCTTGCGAGGGAACTGAAGCAGCTAAACACACAAAGCGAGAATTAACATGGTCACATCAACTGAATCGTCTGAAGCAAGCCTACTGTTCGCAGCTTTCAATTAACATTATTTGGATGGCTATAGAGGATTTGATTCTAGTAGGAACTACTTCCTTCTTTTATGCAACAAGATGCACATAACTTTTTCCCATGGTATATTTGTACCTTTCTTTCACCAAAGGTTTTTCTGATCATCCCATCAAGTACCCCATTAATTAATGAAGCTAAACCTAGTTTAATTGTAAGCTATTGAAAATAAAAGAAGTTTGTTTGTTTGCTAGTTTGTGTGCATGAGTTTTTCAAACAGTCATTATGAAGCCCATATTCAGATTAGGAAAGGTGCTCAGATGGGAAAGAGGATGAGGTAAAAGTTGGTTCAAATTGCAGAAAGGAGACGCAAAAAAAAAAAAAATAATAATAATAATGATAATAATCATGCATTCGCAGGCCTCCTCAGCTACAGAGCATGAATTACACTGTAGAAATGCTATTTTCAGGAGGTGCTGTATGCATTTTATGTATTTGGAATTTTCATATTGAAGAAAATAATCCTGAGTTTCTGCAGCATTAGTGCCTGCAAACCCTCTTCTTGAGTCATAAGTGTTCAGTCTAATTACTTTTTACTCACACAATCACAGCCTAATGTCACACAACAATTAACCACAAAAGCACATAGTCATTCTTACTTGAATAGTCCAATGCTGACTTATCAAGGGACTGTCCTATGCAACTGCAAAATAAATTTTCACAGGCATTGTATATAGATATATGATAGTTTGGCATTAAAAGACATTTCATGTTCTAAATTTCCTAATTTGATTTCCCAGCAAAGGCTGTGTGGGAATGTTGATCACTGTAAAGTCTGAGTTAAAAAACAAAACAAATTTGCATAAGAAGCCAAGATTTATGAATTTTTTTCTAATTATGGCATGACTTCATTTATGTACAAGGAGACACCGTCTGTGAGCAAGCATATGACTTCGGGACTTATGCATTTAATGTTAATGTTGACATGTTGCATGTGCATTCAGTATGGCATCTTAAAGGCCTGTTCATACTCCACAAGAAGAAAGAAATTTGTTCTCGCTCCCAGGGCTGTAAGAACAAAGTGACGTCATTTTGTTCTCGCAGCCCCGGTCTGGGAGTTCTTGCAGCTTGTTCTCGACACATCAGCTGGGCAGAACTTTTTCTCGTATGGTGTCCGACAACTATCGTGTGATTGGTCAGAAATTTGAAGTGGGCGTGGTTAACTGGGACTGGCATGGAAATTTGTACAGGAATGGATAGTTTTGAGGATAAGCTGGCGGAGGCGGTGAGGAAATATGAACGTCTATATAACACATCCTGTAAAGCATATAAAGACAGCTCCCAGAAGCTAATATTCGCAGTGTGACCACTAATCTCTCCTGGGTAGAGATCGGCATACTGTGTGTGTGTGTGTGTGTGTGTGTGTGTGTGTGTGTGTGTGTGTGTGTAGATGCATGCTGAATGAACGACGTGATCCGACGGTCATCGAAACGATTGGCCGACATCCTGAAATACAAAAAGTTTCTCTCGTCGTTCATCTCCTGCATTTGTTGAACCAAGACACTGCTCACCCTGCTCAGCTCGTATCGAGTGGTCGAACACCTACATTCACTCTTTCATCTCCTCGGCAATCGCGGATTATATCCGCTTCAAACATATTGTTCTCCTGCTTCATCAACTCAAAACTGCCATTCTATTGTTGTCGTTGTTTTTTTATTTAACAACCGTTACCACCGTTACGCATGATGTGTGCTGCAGTGAGCGGGTCCTATGAGGCACTCCAAGAGTTCTGCACATGAGTTTCTCATTAAGTATGAAATGCCCTGGTCAGAATAAACTTTGTTCTTGTTCTCGCCACCTCGAGAAAACGAACAAATTTCTTTCTTCTTGCGGAGTATGAACAAGCCTGAAAAGAGCTATATGTAAGGCTGTGGCCAAAACTGTTGATGCAGTCAAGTTCAAAATAGTGTAGCACGTTGTTTCTCCTCCTCCCCCCCAGACTCGAGGTTGCCAGACAACCACACACAAACCTCTGCCCTGCCCCAGCTTTGTGGCTATGGTACCCTGAGACTCACTCACACAGTCTCTATGCTCAGAACTGCAACAATGTAGTAACAGAACGAAATGAACCGGATAAAGCCATATACATGCACTGGGAAAACAGATCATAGGGAGGTCTTTCAATTTTAGTAACATCAGATATAATCCACAATGCTTGTAGCTGCAGCTCAGTGGTAACTGGCAACCTGGATGCCGACATTCTACTGACTTCATGATTGGAAGATAGTGGTGGGTGGTGCAACAGGCCAAAACATAAATGACAACATAAACATGATTTGCGTGCTGCAAATATATTTTTTAAATGTGAATATTCTGGCCATTGTACCATTGCTGTCAGTTAGATCAGTATTTCAAATGAATTAACATGATTCCTTACTCTGTAGTGACATACTGGTTGATTTTATGATTACTTGCCATACATTTCTTACATATAGCTCATTTAAAAGTTTGTGTATGTAAGTATTTGTGACCAAGAAATTTTCCTACTCACCTCCAGGGTCCTTGTCAGGATTGTATTCTAAAGCATTGCTGCAAATGAGGTCAATATCCACCAGGAAGTCTTTTGCTGTCAGGTACTTGTGGGTGTCGATCTTGGTCATGACCGTGGACAGATCCATTGGCTGCCGAATCACTTCAAGATAGTCTGACACCTGACATGCACACACAAAGACAGTTCATATTAGTACAGGCCTAAAATCAGCTTTGTCAAACTAAGGAGATACCCGAGAGTGCACTCCTCCTCACCTCCTCAATATCAACTGGCTTGCTGAAGATGTTAAAACGTTTGTCAGTGGCCAGGCGCTTGGTCACATCCCTGAGAAAGAGCCTGAGCTCCCGTAATGTGTTCTCCTCCTGTTCAGCCAGGCGGCGCTGTTCCTCTGCAGACAGGACCTTGGGGCCTGGAGCCTCCGCCACTGGCAGTACTTCTTGACAACGCTCTGTTGGGAGAGACAACCAAAAAAGATTGGGAGACGAAAAACAGAGGACTGCCCATATTAAAAGATTTTTAGGCACATTGGCCACATCTCAGACTTGACCATTGACCATTTTGTTTTAACTTCACTGCAGATACAGCAGAAATACTTATCCCAGGAAGAATGAACACACACAAATCTTAAAAATGTTGCAGCTGAAAATAATATAGAGTCACGTTCCTTCCCAAACCCAGATTTTGAAATACACTGAGGAATAGCCTCTGGCCAGTGACAGAGTGATGAAGCAAGGCAAGCAGATATCCTCTCCTCCTCTCCTAAGGCACTGGTCCTAGCCCAAGGCATCTGCAGACATCGTTAGGAAGGCTCCAGAGCACCTACGGCTGCTTCACTCACTAGCAGCAATTCAAACCCTGATTCTAATTATGGCTAATAGCGACCGGGCCCTCTCATTGCAATTCCTCTCCCTGCTTTTCTGCCGGCCTCTCTGCTGGAAGTCAGACTGCTGTCTTAGTCAGGCAAGAACCCCTACAAGCACCAGGCGAGTAAAGCAGGGGACCCCCGCCTTGCATCAATGAGGACTCGGTGGAAGAATGCTAGGCTCCATTTCCATTTAAAAGCCCAGGTGGACATTTTTCTCATATTGAACTGGAATAGAGGGCTGGAGAGGAGAGACGACATAGGGTAGCTGGAGGGGTGGGATGGGGATGTGATTTGGGAATGACAAGTCCTGATTTTCATGTGAGCAAAGAAAATAGATATTTAGGAAAACAGAGGCTTCACACTGAGCCAATCTTGCTCTTGTGTGTGCATCAACCTAAATATCTTACATCTGGGTGTCTTCATTCTGAGATGTGAAAATGTGTGAAAACAGAGGTGGGAAGGAAAGAGGTACATGTAGACAACACTGCCCTCTAGGAGGGACCGCAGACACATGTAAGTAAACATGACAGGTACCTGCATTCCTGAGGCGCGGTGGAGCCCTGGCTGCTTGGACCAACAACAGGTCAGAGAAGAAGTTCCTCCTGTCCTCTTCTCCTGGAGGGCACAGCGTTACTACCTCCCCATATGTCCTCTGGAATATACTTCTCACCTGTGTTAAAACAATGATGGAGTTGATAAAATAACCATAACCATACAGTTAGTACTTACTACATAAGCTGTACAATCAAATGTAAGTGTGATCAATAACTAGAGGTTTGTGTCTCCTTCTTTGGGTTGTGTTCATAGAGCAGTGCGCTTTTCCCTTTTTAATTTTAGCTTCCTGTAAAATGAATCAAATTTTGTAAATACTCATTTTACATGCAATACACTCACTCAACACACTCACAGTACAGAATTATTATTACTACAGTTTAAGTTTGTCAGATATGTTTGCGCTTAGAATGAGCACAATGGTAAACACGAAACTGAGTATGCCGTGTAGCTGATATGCCTGTTCTTATCAGCCACTACATGAGGCAAAAGCACAACTGAGCACTGCAGAAACTAAACACAGTGCTTTGCTGTTAAGGACTTAATGACCAACCTACCTTCAGTCATTTTTATTCAAGATGAGACTGCAACTAATGACTGGTGTCATTATTGTTTAATTTATTGCTTTTTTAATTACTCAATTAATGGCTTTGTTTATACAATATTGAATGAATGTCCACGTCCAAGATGACTTGTCTTGTTTCGTTTAACTGACAAAAACCCAAAGATATTCAGTTTACAATGATATGATAACTGAGAGAAATAAGAAATGTAGAAAAAAGTAGTTATATTGGTTTATATGTACCAAAGAGGCAATACTGGATGAAAGTGCATTACAAAATGAAAATTTTATAGTATTTCCAATTATTTTCAAGTCTCACAGGAACACACATTTTAATTGAACTGGAAATGTTTTCCACACTGTCTTATTAAGTGGAGGCAACCAAATTTATCCACCAAAATAATTCACACTAATAAAATCACAAAAAAAAACAAACAAAAAAAACTCAACACTCAACCTCAGAACAACCAGTCTGGTGAGCCTGTAGATCTACGAACACATAATGCACTGATTAAGTGATTATACTTATAATTTTCTTCTTTTTTTTAATACTTTTTAATTCTCATAATTCTCTTACTATGAACACAGTTTTGGTATAAACATACATCAACCATATCACACCTACTTTAATTTCTGGAGTGCATCTGCACCGGGGCTACAGGGGACAACGGAGATCTCCGTTCAGTTCTGTGAGGGAGCTCAAGGCTGCTCCCAACGGGAAGCCCTGTTGCTGACTAAGCACACACTTTCCACTTTACATCTCCCCCATCTGTCTTTCACATCGATCTGCTCCCTTACCCATGGCATGTTTGTTCTCCCTTTCTCTCTGCTTGTTCCTCTGTTCTCTGTCTTAGCCTCCATCTCTGAATTTTGCTTTCCCTCTTCACAAGAGGTGGAAAAAACAGGAGCAATGGAATAAAAATGAGGAAGACGGTAGGGGAGCCGGAGACAGTCAAAAGCTCCTCTTACACAGCCTGCCGACGCTGTTGTGTTATACGTCATGCCTCTGATTCTTGAATGCTGGCAAGCTATCTCAAAATCACACGATGGGGCAGCATTATTCCGGCTTTGTCAGGCTCAGTGTAAACAAGCAAAGCAGCTGGCATGAGAGGTCTTCTTAACAGTAATATAGCATCATCTAAGGGGGGAGGGTGGAAGTGTAGTAGTACACAGCAGGTAATAATTCTCAGCATTTTTCATCATGATAAAAGCTGCAGGGGTGTTGACTCAGGGAGGTACAGCTGATATGCGTGGATAGATGAATGGTGGAGTATAGATGAGAGAGCCGGACGTAAAAATAAAATTGGGGCCGTCCGGCTAAGCAGAGCAAATATAAAGCAGAACTAGACACCTGTTCTCCTAGCATGATCAATTCTTAACTGCTGACACTGACTTCAGAGCAAACTAAAAACATCTTATCAGACTGGCTCATTCTTCCCTCTTACTTAATTTTCTGGGGGGAAAATCTTAATGCAAATAGAAAATGAGTCAGCCGTACAACACAATTATCATGAATATCTCCTCATGTCATCTACTGAAGAGCAGCTACAGATGAGACACCTCAGAGAATAACCTGAGTCCATAGATGATTCTCAGTGCACTCAGAAATTATACAGGATCACATAAATAAGTGCTGCAAGGACAAGTGTTGATAACAACATCTGAGCAATAACAATCTACACAGTTAGGTGCAAATATTGACAAGTGAGCAAGGCTAAGATGGTGCTTGAGATTGACAAGCAGATTGCTTCACTGTCAGCAGCACTGTGGATGCTGGACTGGACTGAAGAGGGTGCTAAGCCTGAAGGTGAAGCTGTCAATCTACCACATGCTTTTCAACCATCAGCTGTGGTCATGAGCTTTGGGTAGGGGCCTGAAACAATGAGAATGAAGATATAAGTGGCTCTGGGTAGAGCGGGCATGTCTTTTCACTGACAGGAGTAGGCTGAGGTGGCGCAGGCCTCTGATTCAGATGCCCCCAAGCTGCATCCCATCCCTGCGGAGGTGTTATGGCCATGTTCGATTGGGAGGAGACCACAGGGCACACTCATAGCAGATGGCGAGGGAATGAAGCTGGGGAGAACGCATGGACTACCTCGCCTAGCCTGCTGTCACTGTGACCTGGACCCACATAATCAATGAAAAGAATGGATGCTGACAAATGATTTTGTGACAAACAATTTTCCTCCCATGCTGCCAGCAACTGAATGTTTTACATCAGTTGAGGATAAATGACCAGTGATGTCACGGTGCACTGCTCTGACAATGTCACATTTTCCCAATTTCATGGAAAATAAACTGAAGCGTATTGTGGACGGTTTTTGTTTTGTTTTTAAATCAATGACGTTTTTGTTTGCTGTTTTTTTTTTTTTTGATTTTTATTCCCTGTCATTGTGAGTCAGAATAGCTATCAAGATGCACCCCTTGAATTAGCTACTGTTGCTCAAAACACTTTAGCACAGCTGTTAGCAAAAGAATAGATCATCCACTTGCATCTATGTCATATCTACGCATTGTGTGTGCTCACAAAAGAGATGACACATTTTGTGCCGTGGCTACAACATCACAAAGCTGGAGACACACCGACAATATGGGTGCTCTATAATTCAGCAGGAATGCCTCGCACCATCTACATCAGCTCACTAGCTGCTCAATCATTAAAAGGGCAACATGTGGAAAGAATATTTTGCAAAACTAGAGAGTTTTACCTGTTAGTTCCAGCTGCTGTTGCCAAGTTGTTTATTCACTTTTGCACAGTAATTCAGAATGTGTAATCTACCAGAAACACAAATATCATTTTGCATGATGAACATGGTATGTCTTGGGGCTATTATAAAACTACGGTAATTATTGCACAGAATCATGATGTCGGTCAAATTGAAACCTTCAGAGACTTTACTTCAAAGCTGACAGCCTCAGTAAAATCCAGCTATCCTATATAGATAGGTGGTCAGCTTTCACAAATCAAAATCAAATCCAAATGTCTAAATCTCAAAAAGCACAAAGGACAGCAGTTAAAAATTAACTACAAAATCCAGCAAAAGATATGGAATATTTGATGAGGACATGGCTGTTTACTACATTACATCTGCTGTGCTTCAGCACTCAGACCTGATTCATGATGCAGCACCAATATGTCCTTATGGTAAAATGTGGTGTAAGCATTCACACTTAACATGAAGTTCATATGTTCCTGTGCACTTGTAATGCCTCAAAGGACACATCCATGAAGTGTTGAAGTCACATGATCTAGCAATTTCCACCCGTCCTCCTCCTAAAAGGAAGTTGCTCTACACATAGTGAATGGCTGTAAAGGGAGGGGAGGGAGCTATGTAGTTGGACCCAAGCCTGTAGTGTCAGTTTTGGCTGGGGAAGGAGGCTGTCTGTTCCCTGCTGAGGTTTGGAGCTGAGGCAGCAGCTGTCACTATGTTCTCAGAGCCAGAGAGTGAAACAACACTCTCAAAGATAGCCAAATCACTTAAAGCACCAAAGGCTGCAGCATGTTCATGCCTAAAAATTAAAACCAAAGCTTCTCAAATGTTGCCTGAAGGCAGCTCTTCAGACAAAGAATAAGCACTATCATTTAACAAAACAAACAATTTATTGCAAATGGCCCCAATTATTAGACAAAACAAAACTGTTAAACACACACATACACGCAGCTGAAACAAAACCCACTCTTCCAGCAAATGGTGTGCAGAACTTACCCCCCCTGGAAAACCTATGGCACTGTTCAAGTGGGACCAACTATTAGATATGATCCTCTTGCTGACTTCCACACAGAGCCCCAATTGCCCTTGCATCCCATTGAAATACACTTACAGTGGTAGTTGTGTGCGAAGACTAGTCTGAAGCACCAAATGGGCTCAGTGTAGAGTAAATAAAGTACTAACTGGCAGCAGTCCGGCACAAGGGTAATGCAATTTCATCTTTCTGTCAGATGATCATCATCACATCGTAAGTGTTTATTATTGCCAGTGTGGGAGGGGGACAGACAGAGACACTTTGTATCATACAGACAACTGATGGACCTACTGACGCACCAACTTTGAAAATGAGTTAAGTCATGTTGACAATGTGGCTGTAAAAAGTCAAGATAGGAACTGATTAACAAGTGCAATGATGCAATCCTACTACAAACTACCAGTGCAAGCCACTGAAATGGAGAGCACACAGGAGGAAGCCAGCTCAACCTAAGGACAGTCTTGATACCCTCATGCTGGCTCCACGTTGACTTTAGCACACCACTGGTCCCATCAAAAGCTTCCCAATTTGCCATGCTACTTGGCTGTGTGTTCAGTGACCAAAGAAAAGGTAATTTGAAGAGAGCAGTAATTGCTTACACCGTTTCTGCCAGTCACATAGTATGTAATGAATCGCAATGTAGCCTGTGACACAGTGGCTGAGTGGTCTGTGGGGTGTGATTACTTCCATTTTCATACCTAATCTCTTAACACAGCATGTGAATGAACAACAACGGTGAAGTTAAGCGAGGCAAAAAGCCTGAAAGGAACACAGACAATCTGCGGGGAACTATCAACCACACAAAAAAAAGAAAAATAATGGCATAAAAAAAAGATATAGAGACAAGTAAAAATTACCGAAAAAGAAAATAAAACTACAGAGGTTGAGAAAGCCCGGGTGCCTAATCCTAAATGAGTCAACTACAGTGAGAGAATCATCTCAAGAGCCCTTCCTGCCTTGGAGCATGAGCAGGATTGAAACCTGGCCAAAACAGTTGTAGCCACACACATACATACATAGAAACAAGGGAAACGGATCTACAATAGGCTGCCTGGGCATAATGTTATGGCGTGTTACCTGGAATGAAGACACTGGGCTATCAGCGCTCTGAAATAATTAAAGCCATTCTGTTGCAAGAGAGGACCATCCTCTTATTTTTCCCATCTCTTTTTCCCCTTCAATTTTCTCCATTTCTCTTTTCTCTATGGCAGTGCCGCACTCACAGACGAAAACCACAGTAGGTGGTCTGATTCTGCTGTGGCTTTCCCAAAGAGAATGATAAATCCAGGAGAAAGGATGAAGGGGCAGGGGTGGGGATACCCAAGGAGAAAAGTGGACAGTGAGATAAATGACAAGAAAACAGAGATAGAGCCAAAGTAGATAAAAACTCTGTGGGAGCGGATGACCTTGACTGTGACATCCTGTGTGAGTAGCACCCCTCACTATGAGAGGGAAATGAAACCTTTGAATAACGCTTTAGCCTCCACTACCATATAAAAGTCATCTCCCTTCTCACATAATGGACACAATTGCATAAACAGCAATATGAAACATAAGGCAGGTCTCTAGGTAAAGCTGAAAATGTCAGCTCGGCTGTGTGTGTGTGTAGGTGTGATTCTACCTCTTCTGACAGCTGTGAGTAGTGAGTCTCAGCAGTGGCAAGGATAAGGACAGGGCTGAAAGAGGGCACATCCTGCAGCAGGGTGAGGAAGGTGCTCTTCACAGTGTCACCCACTGTCTCCCACCACTCTGAGATATGCGGCATGAATACCACACTGGGCATGCTCCAGCAGGCCTCACGGAAAACCTAGAGCGATACAGAAAATGAATAAAAACGGATCATGGTACAAGCCACTGTAAAGCAGGGAAATTGAGTATTCTCTCCATACATGTGGAAATGTCTGCACACAGATGTGTGTTACCTGAGCACAGGACTCCTCTGGTGTCTTAGCACTGACGGAGTAAAGAGTGGGCAAATCCAGGCGGTGTACTGGCAGCTTGTCCAGGTGGTGCAGCAAAGCAGGGGCCAAGTGGGAGCTCTGTCCTGAGCCTGAGGGGCCGGCCAACAGCAGACGAGGCCGGTATGCTGTGGGCTGTTGCAGGACAGAGCTAGAAGCAGATGGGAGTTCATAGTTAGCATAGTATTTATCACCTCATGATTACTGACCAGCAGTTATACTGCCATTCAGACAAGCAGTGACACAGCAGAAGCCCATTAGGTTTCTTTTCCATTTTGATCATTTGCTGCTACACTAATATTGATTAGCTTGGCACTACAAGTCCACAACAAGTCATCATTAGAAAACCTTTTATGTCAATACAGTGATAAGTCTTCACTGTGAAAGTACATTAGTAAAAAATATATACTTAAAATACAGGTAAAAATAGATCTCTCTGCACACAGTGTCAGTATGAAACCTTTCAAGGACATAACTGAATACAGTATACCTGGAGCCAAGCAAGATAAACAAAAGCAATCATAACACACAATTAAGGCAGCTGGACCCTCCTTTGAACAACAATGGACTGTTAGCAACTGGAGCTAAATGAGCTGACCTCAGCTGACACGATTTAACACATCACCTCACATCAAGTTAGGTAGTTAGAGAACACATAGCAGAAGCTTATTACAGTGTTGACCAAAGTGAAACTTCTACCATATTGCATGAGACTCTGCTTCTGCTTACACCAGCTTTTGACAGTCTGAATCTACACACAATCGCACTAATCCTACAGTGTGTTTTCAGAAGTATTTGACAAGGAAGAAATAACTGAGTCTCTCATGTCATTTTCTCTCCTATATGTTCGCCTTTATTCCACCTACAGAACACCTGTACATTGCCTTTCTGAGCACTGAAAAGAGCTAATGGGGCATTATATTCTGCTTTAAAGAGGAACTATGCAGGATGTAGCTATGCTACATTTTTCCTTAATTAAACACCTTCAAAGTAATTGTGAAGGTTACATACATGACTTATAACTTGTTACAGGGAGAACGGAGGCTCTCTGCCTTCCACCTGGCATCTCTTGTCTAAAAACCAACCTTGCAACATAAGTGCATCCGCCCGGTGTCCCAGCTCTCGTCTCAGCGGTACCGCGACACAAACGCGCTCCGTAACCCATATCTTTCATTATGACAGTTAAGACTACACAAATATACACGTTGTAACATCGTATATGTTATATAATGTTATCCAGTGCTCCATGGATTGCTTTTTTTGCCGGCTTCGTTAAAAACAAATGCACATGGCCTGGAGGAGCACAAAAGCAAGCAGACCTGCATAGTTCCTCTTCAAAGTCATTTTTAGCAATCAATAAAGCCTTCCATGATTTGTAAATGCATGCCTTGAAAAGTTTTTCTTTCAATTCAAATAATCACAGTGATATAGTAAGAAAACATCCCATCCAATCTCTCTCTTTATGACTGCTTAATAGGTTCATCAATAAATTGTTTCAGCAAATGAAAAGCCACAAGTCAGTCCTTGAGAATTCCAATTCACAGCTCTCCATTTTTTAATTCAAGCACAGATTGCGACTGATAGCAGAAATGTTTTCATCCTCCCGTCTGATCTAGTCATGTGGTCTCGACTAGGGATGTAAACAATTAATCTATCAATCTATCAATTAACTGTTGATAAGAATTTAAATTAATTGTAGCAAATCGATCATTTTCCACAAGGGTTTTTCTGCGAAATGTAAACAAGCAAAACGACATAATATAGTGGATCTGTGTTTGAAACAGCTTCAGTGAGTGTGCAGCGCACGAATCGCACAAGGGAGAGAGGAGCTGTCCATGAAGAGAGGCAACAACAACACTGTTACCTGTTGTACACTGGCCTCGGTGTGTAGCGAGTCTAACGAGTCAAACAGCCGCCAACACTGATCACTGCCTGAAGAGTGTGAAAGTATAACTTCATATGAACGCAGCTCAAACCGACCCGCTGCCTCAGCATGTGACCAAGCTCTGATAAATACACCGGCTCCACACCGGTACAGCATGTCCTCTCGTATTTTAGCAGGAGTTTTATTTTTTTGAAAAAAAAGACTCTCGTCATGGTGGAGCTGAGAACAGCCGAGTTTTCCTCTACAACGGCTGACATGTGGTCAGGTCACAGTCTCACAGTGCACCCTTCATTAATTTAAACTTCAGCCTGACATCACAAAGGGACAACACAGAGCTGCCTGTGTGGCAGGTTATTGAGTATTATCAATGTTTACACCAGGCTGAGTTCAACAGATCAATATACATACTGTGATTTAAGTAGGTAAAAAATAAGATGTAATTCATATCAGAGTTAATATCTTCATAGTGTAGTGGCAGGACAGACCAGTTCACCTGTATGTATCAAATATTGGTCACAGTGCACCTAGAACAAGTTACTGCTTGTGTCTGTTGATTTAAAGAAGTTGAAATTTAATTACCGTAATTAAATTCATTTAATTAATGAATTTCCCTTTGGGATCAATAAAGTAAAAAAAAATATATATATATATATATATATATATATATATATATATATATATAGTATACCATGTATGAGGTCAACTTAAAGTCAAAGTTAAAATGTTCAGGGTGTTTTTATTGTTCTCAAATGTAAAAATGTGTCACATTGGACCCTTAACATTATTTAAGGGTTAAATAATGTGCTACTTCAACAGTTTTCATTGTGCTCCTAAAGTAAACTAACAAATGTTAATGTAGAAGTCTGTATAAGCAATGTTCAGCTTTTTATGTTATAGAATCTATACTGAGGGAAATTTTGATTTTTCAGGAATATCGCCGCTTATCAATCAATCGTTAAGCGATCGATAAGGTCAACCAATTAACAATTAATGAAATAATCGATAATTTGCATCCCTAGTCTTGACAGTTGAGAAATATTGATGTTCATCTTTGTGTTGTTCATCTTATTACACAGTTTGACTTGAAAACTAGTGGGGGAAATAATGTCTTAAATTTGACTTAGGAGCTGCCCCACTAGTTGTAAGGTCCTAGTAACTGTTAATGTTACCAAGGTTAGATCTTTATGAGTTGCTTAATAGATCGCTACAGCGGAAACCATTAATACTTTGGTATGTACAATGGCAAAGTCATTATGTGTCCCTGTGTCTGCACTTAAAATCAATTTTTTTTCTAAAAACATGGCAATTTTACTGCCAGGGGCAAATGAAAATGTTTTTTATGTCAACTTACGAAGAGAAATGGAGGAAGGGGCCGTGCACAGCAGAAGAAGAGAGCTGACTCTTTGGGGATGCAGCAGGCTCAATTTCATAGATGGAAGCAGAGCCTTCCTCATTGTCATCATCGCTGTACAAGTCCTCTTCGAGCAGTTGATTGTCACCGCCTAGCACAGAGAGAAACACAGTCACACATAGGCAGAAACTCACCTTCCCTGGCATTACTGTGCACTAATGGTGGTAAATTCACTAAAAAGTTAGTTTCTACAAAGTTGAATCCTCAAGGCAATACTATCACTGACATTAATGTGGCCATTTCACAAAAAAAGTTAGAGTAGAAAAAAGAGAGCTGGCTTATTAGACGAGATGTAATGCAGTTTAAAGTGATACAACACCCCGGGAAATTCATGTTATTATTGGGTGGAAGAGGTACAACTCTGGGATTGTGCTGCATTGTAGCTAATCTGCTGTAAACACCCTTTTGTTGACGGGAGTGGGAGCTGGTATTCTAGTGCTCACCGGATAACTAGTTATCCAATCTCTCCATATGCATGGGGGGTGTTTCACCACAGAGTCTATGTTCAGTGTGAGAGTGATACAAAACACTTTGTACTATTTAATAGTCTCTTTCTCTTTCTCCCCACCTCATTACAGAAGTGCCAACAGGGAAAGCACACTAACAAGTCAGACAGGTGGCAAGGGAAAGAGAGCAAGAGTCAAGGTGGGAGAAGCAGCAGCCAGCAACAAGGAAGTATAAACAAATGACACAGCTGAAGCCATGCACCCCTGGGTGCCAGATCCCTACCATGTGTGTTGTCCTTATCAGTGCACTGAGCATGGGGGAAGACTCGGAGCAGAGCTTTCAGCACCAAAGAGAAAGAGCTAGCCAGCAGGGGCCTGAGGGTGGGAGACAGGGCTCTGCCTGGGGGAGCCAGTGCCCTCTGGGAGGCTGGGACGATTGTCCTCATGGCCTTGCTGAAGTCGCCAGGCCCCAGAACAATGGAGGTGACATCCAGCTTCAGTTTGACGCTGCTGCCATAGATCTGGGGGTAGCGGCGACGCAGAGCCACCAAGGCTGCCTCTGTGCAAAGTGCTTTGATGTCAGCACCACAGTAGCCTGAGTACAAACCACACACACAAAGGTAAGTCAATAATACTATGGCCATTTATAAAAAGGTTGTTTTCAAATGACATGAAGAACATGAATGTCTAGCAGTCTACCATCTATAATTTGATATTATACCTACTCAGCAAAGATGGGATACAGTGGTGTACACAGTTGTCACTCTTACCGACACATTTTTCTGCAAGTTCATTTACAAATGGCTCAGCTAATTTGGGATTCCAGTCCCTCGTGTGAATCTCCAAGATGTGCTTTCTGGCCTAAAGGGAGGATTTGAAGTGGACAACAGTAAAGAGGAACAAAAAAAAACACAGTCAGCGTACAAGGAAACAAAAGGCCTGTGCAGCCTTACTAAAAAAGCATCACATAAAATGAGTAACTGCTCCTGTACCTGCCACTGCTAACAAACACTGTAAAGAATCCCATTTAGACAGTATATTGCAAAGAGCAAGACAAGACAAAAGAAAGAAACAGCATGCCAATGATACCTGGGGAAATCACATCATAAATATCTTAATTAAAGACATGACTTTATGGGTGCAGCCTTTATTCTATCTAGAGCTGATAACACCAAGAGAAAGATCAAAACTGGCACAAGTGCATGAGTGAGCTCAACTGAAGGGCTCGCTAACACTTCAGCACAATGCACCCTTCAATTCATTGCAACGTCTCCGCACGACTGTGCTTTGATGAGCAGGCATTAAGAACAAAGTGGTCTTTGTCGTGAATGAAGGGCAACAGTTTTCATCATCTTTCATCACATCTCCCTTTCTATTCCAACGACACAACTGGGCCAGATTTCGTACAGGCTCCTAGCCTGGGCTGAATGAGTGGAGAGGCTCGCTATTTGCCCTAGAACAAGGTTTTGGGAGCTCACTACTGGTGAGTTTAGCCACCAATGGCCAGCAGATTACGCTTTGATTCCCAATCACCCTACTGTGTGGATAAACGATGTGAGGCAACCCATTAGATAGGCTCAATGGGAAGGAGTCACCTACGCTGAGCTGTTTATCTGACTCACTGTCACACTGACACGTGTAACATTGTTTCGTGAGCAGCTGCAAAAAAATAAAAAATCTCCCCAAGTGCAAGATTAAAGCAATCAGATCTGCATATTAATAAATGTGGTGAAATTGATTTTTAATTTTCCAGAAACCTAATGAGCATCTGCTTTACCACTTGCTTGTTGGATCAAAACATCCAACAGAGTGAAAAACAGGAGAGGAGACTCTTAATAGCCAGAGGGCTGCATGCTCTAATTTTGTCACAGGACTCAGATGAGTATAACACTAATTACTTCAGTATTAGAGTGTCTCCACCTGGGTGTGCATGTAGGTACAGCCTTGTGCACAAAGTGAGTGATCCTTACACAGAATATTGTATTGTTGTATTGTTGCCTGGTGGTTTTATGAAGAGACACAGATTCTGAGACAACAACTTCTAAGGTACAAATATACTGTACATGTTGAACTGTGTCCTAAAACACATTCTTTGAGGGACAGCAATTAAATATTAATGTTTCTCAAATGAAAACACAAGCAGTGTGTCCATTGCACACTTGTCCACTATATAATGACGTTCCAATCTGTCTCACCGTCTTGTCGGGCAGGTTGAACAGAAACTCCCGGTCAAAGCGTCCAGGCCTCCTGAGTGCTGGGTCGATAGAGTCAAGTCTGTTTGTAGCACCAATGACAACTATCTCCCCACGACTGTCCAAGCCGTCCATCAAGGCCAGCAGAGTGGACACGATAGAACTAAACAGCAGAAGGACAGATAGTAATACATTTGTGTTTTATGTAGCAAAACAGCAAAATAACACCAAACACAACAACTGCCACATTAAAACAAAGTATAAAATTAAAGCTAAATCTAATTAATAAATAATAATAAATGTTGCAAAGACTTACAATATCATAGTTACACACGTAAGTATACATGCAGACATCCGGGGTCCTCAAACTTTTTGAGTTTGAAACAATATTTACAAGTGAGTGCTGACCAAATAAACAAGGTCTTATTTCTGCAAACACCTGCTCAATCAAACAGGCATAATGAACAAAACAGTGTGAGGCAGAAATATCAACTGTTCTGTTTCTCTGTTGACTTGAGCTCCATGCATGTACCGTATTTACCCAGCATGGTAGAAAGAGGAGAGCATCTGTAAACTCAAGCATACACGCATTCATGATTTGAATAAAAATGTGCTCCAGGATTGTTTTGCTACATTTCACAAATCTCTATTAGAGAGCAACTGTTTTCTCTAGGACCAACTGCAAGCTGTTTGCATAATATAACGCTGCATTACCCATTTAAAATGATCAAAATCAGTTAAAGTGAAATAGTTATGTTACAAATATGTCACTGATGTGAACCACTTAGATGCAGAACCGGCAGAGTCAAGGCTGGAGTGCCAGCATGTTTGGACCTGCAGTTCCAGCAAACCTGTGCCACCTTTTGGTGAGGAGCATAATAGCAGCAGCATTTTAAACCTCCACACAGGCCAGCATGCAAATCTGACCAAAAGTGAAAGTAGCCACAATTTTGACACTTTCACCACTGCATGTCAACAGATGCGCATGGTTGTTTAAAGCAGCTTTTGTGTGCATTTAAAAGGAGGAAGAAAAAATACTAATTCATCGCTTGGCTTTGGTCTGTATAACTCACAAGCCAATTCCATGAAGTACTTGACCAAAGTGATTACTGAGGTCACCTCAAGACTGATTAGTAAGTGCAAATGATTAGTGCAATTTTACACTGGGCCACGCTACAGGCACCAGTATCTTTCATCTATAAGCAAGCATATAGAGAACAGTTGCATAGTCTTGTATGATATGAGGGTTGAGGCACAGTCTCACCTGTGTATCTGGTCTTGCCTGCTGGAGCGAACAGGGGCCAAACCATCAATCTCATCAAAGAAAATGATAGATGGCCTCATCAGGTACGCCTGATCAAAAGCATACATAAAACCAAGGTTAAACCAAAGGACAAAAATATTCCATGAAAATACCTTACCAGCAGCAAATTACCAGTTTCCTACTTATACTGTGTCAGGTCAGGGGAAGTGACTGTCTCCAATGTTGAAAGAATTACTAACCTACCTATGACATCACAGTAGTGATGTTTGAGTGACTTACCTGGTCAAAGAGCAGACGTAGCTGACGTTCTGATTCGCCGACCCATTTGCTGAGGCAGTCAGCTCCTTTCCTCATGAAGAAGGAAACCTTCCTGTCTCCCTGGCTACACTCATTGGCAAGTGCCCGTGCAACCAGGGTCTTTCCTGTCCCCGGGGGGCCATAGAACAAACACCCTCTAAAAAGGGAACAATTCAATTCAGTATTTATTTGTCATTGCACATAGTGTAACAAGATTAAGACAAAATAGCCCTTCGTAAGAGTGCAATAGGAAATAGAATCTATGTTTTCTTTTGTACAATTCTGTATCAAAATGATGACAAAAGTAAAGCCATCATAAAAATGGTCAATGTCTGTAGTGAAATTTTATGAAAGGTAATTTTTCCATCAAACTTGTTAGAAAATTACACAAAAAACATGTTGGCTCTTCTCACCTGGGAGGCTGAATCTTGAACTTCTCAAAGATCTCAGGGTAAAGCAGAGGGAACACTACCATCTCCTTTAGGGACTGAATGTGATAACTGAGGCCACCCACACTGTCAAATTTCACCTGAGGAGAAAATCATGATTGCCTACTATGAACACTGATACTCTTAATAGGTATCTCTGTTTGGCTACAAGATTTATCGAAGCGTATAAATCTCTTTGACATTTATTAAAATTTCCACTCACAGAGGTATCAAGGTTCATGGGATCCACATCAGCCAAGCTGGCACCCACTTTCACCCGGTCACGCAACACTCCACTAGCCAGATCTTCTGCAGTTAAGTTCATGGGCAAACATCTGTGAAACAAACAAGAATAATATAATGATTGTTACTCACAAGGAGTACAAATATACATAACAATATTACCAATCCTACTATGTCTTTAAAAAACTAACAGAAAACTTTTTTCAATCAAAACAAAAGTAGGATAGATGAAGGTGAAAGAAGGGAAAAAAAGCAGAAGCCATCACCTGTTTCTGGCCCGGGTCATGCTCTTGCTTTTTCTCCGCTCGAATCGCTCCTCATCAGAGGACGAGGTGGTGTCGCTGCTGTGAATGGCATGTTTCTTCACTCTGGAGAAGTGAGGCAATCTAGACTCAGTATCACAAAACTACCCTGTCACAGTCCTTAATGAAGAGGAAAAGACCTTTTACAACCACAGCTCTGAATTCATTAGTCATGGTAGCGTAAAAGCTGCTTAAAAGTCACACATTGTTAAACATCCACTGTCAGATGTGATTGCGATTTTTCATAAAATTAAGCTGCTACCAACCTTATATGGCTTCTTCTTGCTGGGGATCTGTGGGTGTCAAAAAGTGAAGGGTTGCTCTGTTTTCTGTTCACAGGCTCTGAAAAAAACAAACACAGTGTGACTGGTTATAGATCAAACCTAAGGCATTATTAAATTAAAAGGAAATGTTAACATAAATGGATGATATAGCAATGACAGCTTTAAAAGTTCATACAACAGAGCTTTAACGAAGGAACAAATTAAGTACCAATAGGTGGTGCCTCATATCTCTGCACCGTCTTCCGCTGCCTCAGATTGTATGGTCTGTCATTTTCCTCTCCTGCCTCTTCCACGTCATCTCCTTCATCGTCTTCATCGTCATCCTCTGCATCTTCCTCCTCTTCTTCACCATGAGATTCTGAGAGTCACAAAGGTGGTTTCAAACTTCAAATATAAATACTACCATGTGTAAGCTTTTAAGAGATTCCCCCAGTACACTAAGACATCAAATGTTTTTGTTACAGAGAAAGAGGCTCTTCATAAAGTTTTCATCATCTCTCCTTTACTCCCCTGATTCATGAGTAGAACATCAGCAAGAAACTGACCCTCCGTGCCTTCCTCCTCTTCCTCCTCCTGCTCCGTTTTGCTCATGACTTTGTGGTGGGTCGGCATGCTGAAAGTGCTCCTGCGCATGGATTTCCTGCGCTTCACTCGTGAATACATGTCCATATTTTCCTGAAAGAAAAATTGAGCTTAATACCATCACTTGGGCTCAAATGAGATCATCACACATTCAGTGGTGCTGCCCTTTACTAGTTCTGTTTTGTGTCCTACATTGTGGCCACACTTACCTCTTCAGTGTCTCCTGTCCACATGCGAAGACGCTCCACCTCACGGTTCTGCCTTATGCTGCTGATGTTGTCCATCTCCTGAAGGACAGCCTCGGCAGTGCTGCACACAGAGACAGAATATGACAACCTGAATGGACCTTTATAGAAGCACAAAATGAGCAATCATTTTGAACTGGGAGAAATATATGACCTGCAATGCAATCTGAACTGTAGAACTATCATTGTGTTGCCTCTTTACCTCAGTAAAGTGATGGTATGTTAAAAGAAAGATGTTGAAAGTAAAATGCTGAGATCTATCTGTGATTTCCATATTTTGTAAAAAGAAGAGAAAATTTTCCATTTAACTCTTACAAAAAAACTCTGTGAAATAGAACTATGTGAATAAGTCGCACAGAATGTTCAACCAATATCAATGAAAATGTTATAATGCTGTTTAAGCTGATAGTGATCTCTGTAAACTCAGTGACATCTCATTTCAGATCTAATGAGGCTGAACATAGTGCTAAAACATTTGAAACATCCAAAACAAATTGTTTATGTGTTTATAAATATACAAGGATTTCTCATGCTTTTCCCAAGAAGATGCAGAGGTTCTTCTGCTGCAAGTTCTAATGGATTCAGTCATGCACATCCTCTTTCTCCACCTATTTTCAAAGCAGTAGTTGCAAAGAAAGGTGTCAGTGGTGTGGGGTGTGTTAGCTACCTGTTGACCAGCTGGTCAAACAGCAGGCTCTGATTGAGGTGTTCAAATTGGCTCTTCTTCACCCGGCAACTCCTCTTCAGCTCCACATGGCCATTCATATGAGAGTGATCTCCACCTCCACTCTCATCATTCCGGTGATTCATATGGGCTGCAGCATGAACAAAATTTGAATTAGGAGTCAATTATCTACTTGTTTGTTTCCCAAATGCATATGTTGAATGTATGACTTAAAAAGAATTAAACAGATTGACATTACCGTGCCCATTCTGCATTATACGAGAGGACAGCCTAGAAATAAAACAACAGAGTGAAAAAATATGTATGGACATCAGTATAGAAGACTGCAATTAGTCACACAAAACACTACTTGAAAGCTCTTGTTCAAGTTTGTGTGCACCACTGATTACAACACATGACATGAGAGAATGAATGAAGTCTGACTCAATAGCCAGTGACAACAAACAGCTGTCTAGATAATTCTTGTTCATTTAAACTTCAACAACTGTACAGACAAATAAACTAACACACCAAACTAATGACTTCAATGCAATTTCTATTAAAGTCGTAACATTATGCACTGCTGTCAGTCATCATTTGAAGATGTGTGATGAGTGAAACAAAAGCCAGCAGCTGACCTGGTGCGGTAGGTTGGAATGTCCCAGCTGACCCTCTGGCCCTTCGTTTGAGGGGATGGGGAGGTATCACTAGAGCTGGACTCACGGGCAGTCTGCCGCCGTGTCCGCTTGGAGGGGGGAGCTAATCGGGGGCTGCTGGGGCTGCTCACATCACTACTGGGGTCCTTCTGTCAAATAAACAGTACATCAACATTTCAGTGGGGAGGGAGGCAAATATGGTGAACAATCAGAGCAAGCAAGCAACAAAAACAAGAGAATATCAAATACCATAATAGCCTTTTTGCAAATATCTTTGTGAGCACTTTACACCGTCAGTCATTGTTATAAAAAAAAGGGAATATTAAGCAAATAACTGGGAAGCATGACCAAAATGCTCGAGTACAAATTAAATTTAGAGTACTTTAATGAGACAAGACACCTTGTGCCAAACTCCTCAGTGTACTCCCTGATTCACAACACAGCACCAAGCAGACATATGCCCTTGATGCTAATGCCCTTCACAGCTTAACTTCCCTGTTGATATGAGAGCGTATCTTACTGTTGTCATAGGCAACAGTCTGCAATGCCTGCAGATGGGTTTGTCTGACTGACTGGATAGACAGATGTAGACAGGCTAAGAGGTGCAAGATAAATGGAACAAACAGAGGTGGCCAAACACTTGCATCTTTAAGTCAGAAAGTCAGAAAAAAAATCACACACACAACAATGATCAGTTTTAGTCAGAATTCTTGAAAATAACTCGTTAAATAATGAAAAACGTGCAAGGTTTATTCACTCAAGCTTTTTAATAACAGCTTGCATTTCATGTGTCATCAGTTAGTCTGGCTTGCAATGCACAAGACTGGATATAAGCCAGGAATTACTCGAATTTCTCGAACCACAATTTAACAAAGTATAAACTCTCGCCAAGTAGCCCATTAAAACTCAAGAATGTGCTAATGACCCTATAAATTATCAGATCGCTGAATTATGCTGTCCATCTGTGTTAAGTGCTATAATAATCGTAAATAGTGCGGAAACACAGAGCCCTTTGCCTTGCATAATCTCAGTGTTTACATTTTGAGACAAAGACTGTCAGACAGCTTGTAGGTCAGACGACCAGAGCAACAACTAATGCTATTAGTTGAGTGCAGATTCCCAAAAAGTAGTGGAATATCAAACGGTTTAATACTATGCCAGAGCTTTTAAGCATATGTAGTAAAAACAAGCTGTAGGGGTCTTTGGGGCATTTACAACACAAAGTTCACCAAGTTCAGACTTGCTAAATACGGGACTTGAGCCAGCCAACTGTTGTGAACCTGGGACTCCCTTCCCCCACTGTAAGCTAGCTGTCGGGCTAGCTGTAACCTACAAACGTTAGCTCAACTATCGCTTTATCTCTTCGCGTTTGAGAAAACAATCACGCCGATATAAGCAGAATGGTGGCATGGCGTGCTGTCAATAGCCTCATGTGAAAATCCAAGCTGTCTTCATTTAGGAGGCTAATTTGTGGAGACAATGGTGAAACAAGTCAGCCGGGTAAAATTGCCAAACACAAAGGGAACTCAAGTTAGGGCTAGCCAGGAGTTACCATCGCTAGCTTGTCATTTGACAGCTGCACAATACGCCCGGTGCCAGTGACACGAGCATGAACCGCTGTATTCACTTCGTTTATTGTGTACCTGCGTGACTGAGCAGGTGTCAAGTTCAGTACTGCTCGTACTTGTCTGTGAATTATGTATTATGCGGAGCACCTTGAGGCCACGGCTACAGCTACCTAGCCAACTAGCAGAGCCAGCTAGCTCACCGGCAAAGAAAAGAAACCGGCTTACATGTTCCTCAGAGTTTCGCTCGTTTCTCGACGACGACCTAGTCCTGGAGGAGATGTAGGGACCGCTCCCTGGCCGTGAGCTTTTCCGTGTGTTCACCATGTTTTTTTTTCTTTTGTCTGCCCTTACTGAATTTCTCTAACCGGCTCCAAACACTGCCTCAGTGAGCGCAGCATCAAGGCGCCATTTCTCTCTCTCTCTCTCTCTCTGTCTATCTATCTCACCCCTCCTCTCTCTCTCGCAAGTGGATGTGGGTCTGTTTGGCAGGTGCATTCATTTTTGCTGAGTGGACTACTACAACATGAACTACTACCCTACTTACGATATGTACACAACACAAATGTCACAAAAACCACAATAGTCGATACAGATGAGTAAGTTGTTTTATTATTGGTTATAATTTTCATTTCACAGTTGGAGTGTTAACAGTGACCACTAGGGAACACAGAATTTAGTGAAGGTAAATAAAGTCACTTTACTAACTTTGTCTGAGGCACTTTTAAGTCCCTAAAGTTTAAATAAGAAAATAAGCAAAACTGCTATTCTTTTAAGAGAGCTTGAGTACACAGTGTACCCTCCAGAGGAATATCATGTTCTTGTAACTTTATGGAGTTTTTTTTTTTCTTTTTTCTTTTTTTTTTTTTTTTTTTTTGTAATTATCAGCTTGGAGAGCGGAAGACCATTAAATAGAAAGGGGCCCTGGTTTGAGGCTGGCAGAAAACACATGGGAGTGAACAGTGTGTAATTTATGGGAAATGCTTTTGAAAGTGTTTTGATCATTGCATAAAAATTGATTAATGATGATCATCAAACTTTGTGGTTCTTTAATGTAACCCTTAATGCTTGTCTCTTTATTATTCTCCACTCTTGCAGTTGTGAAAATTGTTCTTACTGCTGTGCACATTTGAACCCCACATCTGAGAAATATGAGGTAATATTTTAAAAATTGGCCAGAATTTCACATTGTCATGTTGAACAAACAGACACCAAATGTGTGTGTGTGTGTGTGTTTAATTTAGCCTCTATTACAGCTGTGGCTAATTGAGAAACATTTTTATCCCATGAAGTAAAAAAAAAACACTTAGTTTTCCAAGAGCTTCCAGATTAGTGATCCCCTCCAGATTCCCTGACGAATCCATTAACCTCAGTTTTGGTGTCACTGCTGACACCCAATGCGTGTGTGCTGCTATATCTGGCTTCACTGAAGATGCAACTGTGTTTGCCATCTGTTTCATGTTTTTGGTTCAAGCTATGTTTCTCTCTCTAAATGCATTCTCAAAACTATTTATTTTCTTGGAAACCTTACAGCTCTTACTTACTGTGATCCAAATGTAATAAAACACAACAACAGAAGAAGAAAAACAGAAGACTGGAGTGTCATTCTATTGCTATTTAAATACTAATTAATGTAAGTATTACTTCATTGATGCATAGTGTATATATTCATTGACTTGTGGTTACTTTATGTGCATCAAGTGGCCAACAGGAGACATAGACAGTCTATAACCTTCCCCACTCAGAACACATGCCTTTGTAAAACATTAGAGGCAGACTTGGTGTTACCATCATGTAGCACAGTACTGTATTCTCATCATTCAGTCGTTTCCTTTGTGACATATCCCCAAAAGTCTAAAAATGTTTGCCAATATACCACAGATGATCACAGTTCATGACAATCTAGATGTGGTCATTATAATCTCACTGTACCACCAATGCAGTAAAGGTTTCAAGGAGATTGCAGCAAGTGTATATTTCAATGCAATGCAATTAACTGCCAAAGACAGAAGATGGAAAATAATGTTTTATCATACAGGCAAAAAAGGTCTCAGGTGTCTCTCCCCTGCTATTTAATACTGTATTGTGTACACTGGAGTGACTGTGCTGAGCTCAGCAGTAAAACATTATCACGACTACACGGATCGAATTACGGCACTGTTGCGTCACATATTGCTCAGCAGAAGATCCGCTGGGCCGAAACTCATGGCTGCAGATGTGTAGCCTGGGATTAACCGACAAAATACGGACTGGTAAATCAGTATTTAACCTTAACCTTAATACGCGCATGCTAATGAGCATCCACTGTATGTCTATGTGTATATAATCCATGCTGTGTTATGTACACGCTCTGTGTCGTTGGCTCCCTCCGACGCCCACTTGGGCTACATAATTAACGATAATGCTACAGGCTGCTTGGTTGTTTATCGTCAGGACTGGATCCATTTTGGACATTGTTAGCAATTTTAACACACCGACAATGTGAATACCAGCGAAAAAAGTCGCGCCATTAATCGCTGAGCTAATAAAAGGACATTTTCAAAAGAGATAAAACACGCATTTAAAGCTCTTCTGCCCCAGTGAGCCCCCTCTATGACATGGGTTTTACCCCACTGCTATGCCCAGTTATCACAATGTATTTATTTTCTCTTTAGATGGGAAACACGGGACGTCATGAAAGAGATTGACACTGTGGGGGATGAGAAAGATGAGAACTGGTACGTCACAGCACATTCATAGCACATTTCCCCCTTTCTACAAATCAGTATTTTACAAAAGTATAGATATTAAACGACTCCATAAATCTTACAGTCCAATGCCTGTGAGTTAATATTTCAACAGACAAAAGCAAATCAGACAGTAAACAACACAAGCCTTGTGTCTGCAGGGTAGTCTCAATAAGGCATGTAATGACTGAATTACATGTGTCTGTTTCTTAAAGGGTTGTCAGTGAAGAAAATGAAGAGGAGGCTCCAATAAGGCGTAGTTTCTCTGTGGAAGATCTCCTAGATGAGGTGGAGAAGATCTGTTACCATGCCTCAGGGACATCAAAGGTCAGAAACAGATTCACACCACTAGACACTCAGAGCCACGCCTCTGGAAATGGGCTTTTTGCAGAGCTGTCAGTGGAAAACTTCATTATGTCCAGTGATTATGTTTTGAAATTATTGACAATTTAATGTGTTATGTGCTGTTACCTTGTATAAACACAATCAACAATGTATCATCAAAATAAATGAGTAATTAAGAGTGTATTCATACAGGTGCAATGAAATTCCTTTATGTTAAGAGATATGGTGGCCTAGATAGGAACAGTGCTCTGCAGTGATATTCCAGATGTGAATACCAACTCACCCATAAAACAGCAGCACAAGCCTTTGGCCAGCTGTGGAGGTCAGGTTGGAGATAGGTTCACTAACTGACGGGCTGGTGCTTTGATATTCAGTCCCAGTGGATTTCCATACTTGAGGTGCTCCTGGGAATGACACTGAACCCCACGTTGTCTGCATTGTATCAATGCAGTGTCAGTCTGTGTATGGTAGACAAGTACTACAGAATTCAGTATGGATGAGTAAAGCTGTTGTAGTGCTTCGTAAAACTAGAAAAACACCATAGGTACTGTCCATTTGACATTTACCACACAAGTGGGCAGGTCGGGCTCAGGCTGATCAGAACTAATTTTGTTGCCTTCACTCCAGGTGGAGATGGTGGTGAGGCTGTGGAAGGACGGCTTCACTGTAAATGATGAGGAGTTTCGCAGCTACTCCATACCAGAGAACCAAGACTTCCTGGATGCAATCAAGAGGGGGTAAGTTAACTTTAACGTTTGCTGGCATTTCCCATGTATATATAAAAAAACACATTGAATAAGTGCCTTAAAAAACCTTGAAATTAGCCAACGTAATTAATCAACATACTTGATTTATATATATTTTGTCTTTTTTTAGATCACTTAATAGGGAATTTAACCAAAACTAAGCATGAAACTTACCTATCACTAATTTTCAACTCGTATCCCTAGTTGGGCTTTTACGTACAGAGTGTCATTATGATAATGAGTTTTCAATATCATAAAATCACAGTACACAACAGATATGAACATGGACTCATATTTTCTCTGTCACTCATCTTACATGATGCTGTGTCAGAGAAAGTTGGAAGCCACATCGTCTTGATTTATGTCTTGAGCTATGCTGTGTTTGGATCTTTGAATTTGAGACACTAGGGCCCTAAAAGCACTACATGTGGTGTTGAAGAAAACATGGCAAACCTTGGGATAAGTTTTTCTGGTAGATGACCAATATTCAGATTTCTCTCAAAATGGCGGCTCACCTTTTCCTCCACGAAATACAAATTTCACTTTACATGAAAATGTATACATTGTACATTCTATACAGTGTACACCAAGCCAAACCTTGTATATAAATCATGCGTGGCGTAACGTCCTTGTTTTGATCCACTGGTTCGACCTTGCAGTCAGACCCCATTAGTCGCCAAAAGGAAAATTAGCACCACTAGTGGGCGACATGAGCTAGATAAAGCATAATGCTCATTAGAGCTCATTTTTCATATTGATTGATCTGACCAGACAAGGCTGATCTTTAAATCTATCCCAGGGAGCTTCCGGCCGAGTGGGAGAGCAGAGCAGAAGAGGAGGAGCTGGAGATCAGCGTGGAGGATCTGACAGAAGAAAATTATGTTCCCAAGAAAAAGGCCTTTCACCCTTTCAGTGGCCGAGGATACCGACTTGGCAGGTAAGAGATTATTGCTGCAATAAAAAAACTGAAATAAACATGTTGATGAATATTTTTAAAATAGGTAAAGCAGAGGTTATTTAGCCATCAAGCACATGAATATTGTCATATGTAATCATATTGTACTTGTTAAGTAAGTTTCCATTATTGTTTTCATTTTAATGTGGTGTCCAATTTCCAAGCCACTTCCTGTTTTATACCACTAGATGGCCCTCTACATCCAGGTATCAAAACATCCTTGAGAGAATGACTAAGTAGACAGACACACTGATCAATTGACAGCCTTGGTATTTTCAGGCGCCACTGCATGAATACTAAATTGCCCACGGAGTCCAAAAACATGTTTTGTGTGAGATTTTCTCTGTCCTCGCGCAGCTGTCGTCAAAGTCAGAAAAAATACCCAATGTATATGCGTTGTGTAGACTGTACACGTCACCAGTTCTTAATCTGTTATTTTTTCCTGTCCATTCCCAGTGTTGCACCCAGAGTAGTAGCCAGGTCACCGTCTGTGCACGAGGATGGAGAATCTCCTCCTATCCCCATGGTAACACTAGACCACGCCCTTCCCGTTACATCCCTGCAGATCTGGTTGGCTGACGGCAGGAGATTGGTACAGAGGTTTAACCTATCGCATCGGTGAGTATCACGATGTAGAGGCCAAAACACATCTCAATCCGTGAGCGTGACGGCATCAGATAATATGTGCATTGTAAAGACACTTTCTTGCTCATGCTCTGCTGTCTCTAAATCCCATAATCTCAACTGTCGCAGGATAGAAGTAGCTCAAGGAATGACAAAAGATTTTTGTTGGTCCTATTCGGGTGGGGGGGGGGGTTGTTCGAGGATTACATAATGCTTTGTTTTAGTCTTGTGGAGTCTGAAGGCACGGTGCATGTTATATCCCCTGCCACAGTGCATGGGGCTGCAGAAAACATAATCTGAGATGTAGCATTGGAGTAGATCTATAAAATCCCCAGAGAGAGATTGCGTAACTCTGATGCAGCATTTATATAACAGGGTTAGTAGCTAAAGGATAGAGAGGGCTGAACCCCTCCAACCCTCAGCTAGCCTCAGAGTGTGAAGTGAGGGCCCGCCATAGGATCACTTGTGTATGCTGGGTTGTGATTAATAATAGATGGTGATACTCATATAGTACTTCAGAGAGAGTAGAGTATTTGGTTGGGGATGCTTTGACACTGGAAAAGGAACAGACGTTGAACAGGGGATATTTCTGTCTGTCTATTTTTTAATATATGATTCTGTTTCTTTTCCAGGATCACTGATGTTCAAGATTTTGTGGCGCGCTGCCAGAGGAGCTGCCCACCTTTCATCCTGACGACATCACTTCCTTTCCGAGAGCTCAACAACAAAGAGTTAAGTCTGGAAGAGGCGGACTTGGCCAATGCTGTCATTGTCCAAAGACCCCTGAACACACAGGCTCCGTTCGGTCACTCCTAACCAACAGGGCCCCCCCATATCTTTCACAACACACCCACGATTCCCCACACTGACATCTCAGCATGCTCCTGATAGCAGTCTCAATGCCCCTGTAACGTTTGATCTTTATTTACTCTGCAGTTTGTGCTGCATTTGATGATTGTTATTTCCCTCGACAGTCTCTGCGTGGGATAATCTAATGGAGATATTATCTGTTAGTTACAAAGGTGCTGCTGAGGTGCTGTTGTCAATGCTTACTTTGTCTTCTTCCTCTGGAGGACAGTGTTTACCTGCCAGCAGAACTCCCCAAACCCCCAAACTGCAGAAAAACTGTCAAGGCAAACCAGTTCTTGCGCCCGTGCAGATGGCCAACCATGTGTTTCCATCTGTCTCTCTGCTACATGTAACCCCTCCCTCCCTCCCTCCTTCCCTCACAGTCGCACACAATGCCACCACCAGCACCACCAACCAACTCTCTAAAGTCTTCCCAAACTCTGAGCACCACTTTTCTGCACTATTTACAGTAAAGAAAAAACAAGCAGCTAAGACTTCTGTTTGTATCTCTAAGTTTACTATTCTATTTATTCAACACATGATACTTTCTTTGGACAATATTATGATAAAAAGGAAATAATTGACAGCTTGTTATTTATTTTGGCCTGATTGTAGGGCTGTCTCTTATTATTATGTCATGTTATGTGTTTTGTGAACCTTTGCCTTTGTTTTTGCAGGAAGATGTAATTCACAATGTATTCTTTCATTTGACTGCACCATTTTAAAGAAATATCACATATCAAGGTACAATTAAAAAAAAATCTTCCTCAGACTTCTGTTTGTCTGTGACTTAATTTCCCAAGCGAATCACATTAAGAGAGAATTTAGATTTCCATCAACGCTGCTCAGGTGCTGTGTAAAGACTGGTGGCATGGTGATACTGTCATCATGCCCAGCAGCACCTTATTTCATGTTGTTATGCAACATCTGTGCTGTCATTACTGATTTAATGGGAGAGAAACACACTGGAATTGGAGGAGGCATGTCTTCACAGTGGTGTCTCCTAACCCGCTGAGTGTGAGTGTAGTGTAACCACACAAGTGTAACAGCGGTCAGATGGTTTTAGAAATCGGCCGCTTCACAACAAAACTCATCAGGAGGGTGAAATGGGGTAAAACTATAGACGTTAAAAGGGTAAAACTTACACTGCCTATGGGGTGAAACAAGGTTGAGTCGATGCTGTGTCTTCTTCCTCTCGATCCCTGTGTTCCGTGGCATGTGTTGAGACATGCGTGTGCTTATACACGAGTGTGTGCCTGCTCCTCTGTGGCTGTGCTTTCTGCCTGGCCTCAGAGAGAAGGCGAACGCCATTATCCATCTTCAATATTTAAAGCAATGGGAAGGAAGGAGAGGATGTGTGTACAGAACAAGACAGAGTGTGTATTTGAGATGACAGCCTCAGGATGGTCAAGGTCAGGGGAAGAAACTCGGCAGCAAAAATGTCCTGAATATCATAATCCCCTCTGAAGAAGGGAGTGCTGCACATTTTAGGATTTCTACCTAAAATGTAGAGGCTGTGGGCATCACTTGGTTGACAGCCAGAGGGGGTCTGGCTAAAGAGTAAAAGAGAGCACATTTCCTTTGTGCTACATATTTAATAAGGCTAAGCATGCAGGGAATTACTTTCCCTTTAACTCCCACATTTCCTTTCAGAATGACCCTTTTACTTGTGCAGCAGCCGTCCTTTCATTTTGCACATTCCTCTTCACGCATTATCGGAAACATACCCATTCTAATGCAGGTCATATGCCTGGGTTTTCTGCTGTGGTGCCTTTTTCATTGTCAGTAATGTGGGTTTGGTAGAGGGGTTTGCATGCCTGGAATTTATGGAGAGGTCTGGGTTCAGCAGCCAAGATCTCCATGACATGTTTGTTGTCATGCTCTGAGGAGAGGCTCACTGCAGAGAGTAAGCATCTTGCAGCAAAAGAGCGGCTTATAAAAATGCTCCGTATATAAAAATAGCATTAGTGTGTGTATAGAAACATATCTCATTCCCCAACCTGACAAAAAAAAAACAAAAAAACATTGGAAATGTGTATGTTGCCTTTTTTTATTCAGAGTTCATGTTAAGAACAGTGGGTTTGTAAATGAAACGAGATGGTGATCTCTCCAAGAAACATTATAACATTATAAGAATTTAGGGAATACAGTATAAACCCACAGTTAGAGGTGTTCTTTCTCTTCAAAGTCTGTGCTTCTTGCCACAACCAGTCAGCCTGTATGGTGTCTTCTGTGTCGCTTCAACTTTTGATTCAAACAGCTGCAGCACAAAGTAAAGGCTCAGCGTTTGAAGGGAGAGGATTTCCATTGTTGGGACTGGAAGGTGGCAGGGACTGTTGGTGTATACCTACTCCAGCTGGGGAGGTTACTTCCACCAGGACATGCTGCCTCCAGTCAGTTAGAGTAACACTCTCTCCCCTCCTCTGGACTGTGCTGTTTACTCCCCTCAGTGTTTTACTCTCTGAATTTTACATCATTTCATTCAGTATTCATTTTGTTTAAGAGGGGGGGACTTTAGCCAACAAGCTTGCCACTTGGCTGTCCACTTAGGACTGAAGCAGGACATCTAGGCCTGCCACTGCTTTGATGTTTGACTTGTCCCTCAGCATTATGAAGGTGCTGAATTACTATAGAGACTCTTTTGAGAACAGATTCACCACACGTGCAGTCTTAAATCTGCACAGTCCACCCCAGGTGCACTGTCTCTGTCTATAACATATAGACTCTATATGAAGATGAAGACATGATGCAGAGTGGGAAATATGTGTATGAAATATGCAGGATGCTTGCGTCCTTGTTGAAGTCACCTCACACACCCACACACACACCTTTCCTTCCGGTTCCTCTGAACCCACACAGGTACCTGAGATGCCTGAGGAACATGTTAGACACTCCTCCACCACACCAGTGCGTGACATCCACACTGGAATCTGGGACACATAGCTTGTTAATGATCAGACACCGATACAGGAGTGATCACTGTGCGCAAAAAGCTTTGTGCCCCAGAGAAGAACCATTTGGTATAAACATAAAAGTGTTAACGCGGACACAGTGTTTGCCTCAAGAAGAGTTTTGTTACATGGCTCGCTGTAGTGGGTTTCCATTCATCCAACCACACACTGCTGGTGTCAAACCATCTGCCTGCCATAACCTTCTCAGTGATGCACACACACACACACACACACACACACGGACGCATCCATGCAATCCATTTGTGTCATGTACCGTCACGGCCGCTGCAGGGCGCAGCACCGTCACTGCAGACCGACAACAACCGAGAGTGGAGACGCACAGACCATCTCCATCCTCCGCAGTCTCCTTCTCATCCTGCTCGGCTGCCTGCCTGCCTGCCTGCCTGCCATCCTGCCTGCCTGACTGAGACTCACTGACTGCTGACCACCCCGCTGCTCAAAACTAAACAACTAACTCACTGGCTGAGTGACTGCACGGCTGACAGCACCGGCTGCTTCTCCATCAACACGGGGTAAGGTGATATTTCCTCAGCTTTTTCTTCTTCACATGCTTCACTCCTGCTATCAGGTGTGCAGAGTGGCTCTCGATGCATGCACTTACTGTAGTAGTAAGATGCGGGCAGATAACAAACACACTCCTGCACGGGACATCGTCGCATTTGTTTGCTCATCCTCAGCCCTGAGCAGCTGTGCGGGGCTGCCACATACAGCAGATGATGGTAACCTGAGTGACTCTTAGTCGGCCGTGTATTTGAAAAGGTCGCTTAAGGTACACTGTGTTTATTCGTGTGTTGGTTGAGAGAGAGAGAGACAGAGAGAGAGATATTTCTTGTTGCATTCTCCTGCAGCTGTATTCATCTGTTCTCCCGTGCACTGTCCTGTTTAGATGTGTTTTCCAAAGAAAGCAAGTCTTTGTCTGTGCTCATACATGTGTGTGCCTATGTGGCTGCATTCTTGTGCTTCTCTGTTGCAGTACATACTTGTTATTGAGAGTGTGTGTGGGCAGTCTATAGTGTCTTTGCATTTGCGTGTGTGTCATTGCCTGTCTGACTTTTCTCTCCCCTCCTGGCCTCATTCCAGTGCACAACAGCATGTGAATGGCGACAGAAAGCGGCAGAGTTGTCACAGAGGAGCAGGAGGAGCTCCCAGCCTCTGGAGCTGTCAATCACGCGCAACACACACACACCCGGAGTCAGAGCCACATCCAGTTTCAGCCTCTGACCTACACCACCCAGTGGCAGGCTCCTCGTGCTGTTGCTCATACAAGGAGTCACAGCCACACTCACTTCCACACTCTGGCGCACACACAGCCTCAGAAGTACGGCTGCCGCCTCACACACAGTCTCTCAGCCATGACCAAGGGAGAGAAGGGAGTGCAGAGCTCTGTGAAGCTCATCAAGCCAACTGAACCGCTGTTCCCCAAAACCCCCCAGCAGGTAAGCTCACCTGTTTTTGTGCTTTATGTGTGTTTTCCTACAGGTTGTCATCACATGTAGTGGGATATTTCACTCATAGCTGTGACCCTTCTGTAAGACACTTAACTGAGCTGAGATTTTCAATTTCATCTGGTGTGTTTGCAGCTTAGTTTGGCTGTGAGTGACTTTGCATGATTGGATGGAGATGGGGAAAAGATGGAAAGTGTGATCTCTTTAGTCGCTTATCTGCTCGTGATTAATCAGCTGCATTGTTTTCCTGTGAACTGTAATCCCCCAGATTGTGGAGTCAAAGCCTGGAAGTTGATTGTTTTCATTTGAGGGTTATTCCCATTGATGGGGTGACTGTCTTGATGATTGCTTTCTTTTAGTCTGATCAGAGCGATATCAGTGCACTTTGGTGGTGAAGACAGTTGTAATTGCAGCCATAACAGGAAGTAAACAGTAGACAGATAGTAGAAAGGGATGGTTTAACTCAGTTTTGTCATCTGCTATTTATCTTAACTGTGGGAAAGCAACATGATGATGCCATCGGTGTGTGATAAGAATGTGCTCAAGTCCCCAGACTGATGCTGCACGTGGTCCACAAGCTTTTCAAGGCAGAGAAACAAGCCCTAACATGATGCACTGATACCATATTCTGCACATTGTTTCAGATACTGTTGTCATTAAGTACCATGGCGGTTAGTCACTCAGTTTCTGTGTTGCTACAGTGGCTCATGGTACCAGTGAAGCAGCGTTGCATCACATGATCTAACCAGTTCTGCAACTGTCTCCTCTCTGCCAAACCTCCATCTAGGATGCAATGTTTTTTGTTTGTTTGGTTTATGTTGACTCTATGGTGACTGGACACGTGCAATACTAATGGTGGACATAGTTTTACTGAAGACCACAGAATTTGACTAATGAGGACACTGGAAAACCAATTTACTTGCTAGCGTCAATGAGCTACAAGCTTAACTTGAATGACTGCATGCCACTGGAGTTATTGTAACTGAGTTAGGTCCACTGACCATGAAAAAAAACAAGGTTAATAAAGCCAAGATGAGACATAAGTTCAGTCTATCACTGGTCATTTAGTTTTTCAGTGCAGAAATGTTCTCTGTTACAATAAGTCAGAAGTGCTGCAACTTAAAAACCAAGGTGGAAAAAAAATCATGAAAATTTGGTGGTAAAAAAAACAGAGTGTAACTGTACCTGCAAAAAATAATGAAATGAACATAAACAGCAAATTCTCATTTTCAGTTGTTTGAGATGTGACTCCTGTTCTTTCAGTTACATCACCTCTGTGTGTGTCTTCAGCTGGAGAATTAGGCCTGTCCGCTGCTTATCTCAACGTGCCCATCTTCTTAAAGTACATGACAGTAGTGGATGGAAACCCAAATTCATTTACCTCTGCTAGTTCTTTTCTCAGAATCAATTTAAAATAAAATCCGTGTCAAATTTGCATGGAAATGTGTTCTCTTTGAAAAGAGTCACTTTTCACTCATTAGCAGATTGTTTCCCTTGATAGCAGAGGAAACAATTGTTGACTCAGTATGTATCACACACACAGCAAGTTTCTGTTGTTTATTCTGTTTTGAAACAAGGGACCCCATGGAGTTCTAACCCCTGAACAATGCATGCTGGGAATATGCTAATCACATTTCATAACAGTTTAGTGAACACAAGAAACTTAAAACTTAACTTAAAATGAATAACACAGTATGTTTACGTTTACTGCTACAAGATGCTGAATTCCCTCGTGGTGGTTGGATGACAGTGGATTGTCCCCTGGCAGACTTCTACTACAAAATGAATTTTCAAAGTCATTTGCATGTTACATGACCAAAAAGGATGCCTGAGCGGGACATAATAAGATGAAAGCTTGTCTCTCTTCGGCAATGTGACAAATTGATAAATCTGTCATCAGTAACCTGTCACAGCTAATTCCAAACAAAGAAGCTTCCAATCCATCACACAAGTACTCCTACTCCAGAGCTGTGCCGCTTGTGATGATAACCACACAGATGGTGCATTTTGCAATAGAACAGAGGTTATAAACAGGTACTGCCATCACTGTGATAATCAACCTTTCCTATCCTATACTCATAATCCATAATCTGAATTGATGGGACAAAGCTGTGACCAGAATCTATATTATGACCTTGTCGGAAAATCCTTCACGGAATCAACATTTAAACTGCTTTATGGATCCATTTTACCAGCTTAACTTTAACATGCAAACACTAAGTGCACTCTTTTTATTTGGAGCGTATAGCTAAGCTTCTTCAGGACCCCCCCCCCTCCTTTCTTTTCAGTTGTATTATCCTCAAAACTGATGTAAATTACTTGCAGTGCAGTTCAGGCATTTTAAATAGTTTCCCCCTCAACAGTTAAGGATTCATTAACTTTGGAGATTAGTCTTATCTGTCCTTGTCCCTTGCTTATTGACAGTCTGAACTTTGCAGATGTGCCCTTTACTCTGAGCCAGTGTTTCTATATGACGTCGAGATGTGTGCATGAGGTTTTGTTTGTGCATCCAGACAACAGTAGACGGGACATCCTGTTTATCCTCTTTGATGATAAGAACTCAGTAATGAAAGATTGAGAATAAGAGTTTGGAGGGAAAGAATAAGTGTTTAGAGTAAAAGAGAGAGAGAGAGAGACAGAGATTGAGAGAGCAGTGCTTGGGTGCACAGAGTATTTTTGCACATCATCAGTTAAGCAGCATTCTCCAGACACCAAAGACTTTGATTTTTTCTCTCCAATTAGGGGTAATTGCAGTGAGAGTGGAAGAAGAGAGAGTTTTGAAGTTGGGACCGCTGCGCAGCCTTTACTTACCTCTGACCCGCTTGTCTTGGGATTGAATAATTACACACCTCCCTCCTGGTAATTGTCGTTCTCGAACCCCTCCATGTTTTGATGGGGCAAAAAAAGGAGGAAGAGAAAACGTGAGCCGGATAATAACAGTGTGTCGGTCGCGGCTGTGGTTACTTTGGTGATTTCCTTCTTTCATAACGCTGAGGGGAGCAGCTGCGGGCCAAGCCTGGGCCACTGGATGTGGGGCGACACTGTTTCCTATGTGTGTGCGTGTGTGTCTGACACCAAAGGTTGTGCAGACGATGGGGGGAAAAGGCAAAAGGTTGATATGTGTGCACAGCCTCGGAGACGGCTGTAAATATTGGGTTCCCTAGACTCTGGTGTCTTCTCTTATTCATGTGTGAAGATGAAAGCTGCGCCCTCCTCACTACACACACATACACATACACACAAAACACCCACAACACACACATCAAGTCACGTGCCTGATGGTTTTAGCAGAGCATGGTGAGGGGAAACGGAGCTGTGGATGACTTGGTGGGTTTCTCAGGCTCCTCCATGTGCCTCAATGTCTGCACAGATAGACCACAAGGCAAACAGCCTACAGGGGTTCTCCTTCTGATTCTGTGTTGTACACACACACACACACACACACACACACACACACTTACATCTTGTATTGAGAGATGGGATATCTGTTTTTAAGGAGTGGTATTAAAGAGAAAACAGATCATCTTGCACGTACATCACAGGTCATCACAGGCATAACGTAACAATGGGGATATTCTTTACATTCCTCTGTATCGCTGATGCGTCATGAGGAAAGAATATTATTTTTAGAGCACCTGGCACAGAATTGAAATAGAAAAAGATTCAGAGTGTGAATGACTACAGGATTCACTATTTGTGAGTCATGAGTCTATTCTCATGGCCCAAATTATTTTTGAAGTGACACACCTCATTGGTGTGTGGCGTGGCTGAGAAGAGGTATTCACTGTAAGTGTGAGCAAGAATTTGCTCAGTGTTGTGAAATGTGATGGTGAAATTGTGAGATTATTCAACATTTCATGGAATTAGGCTAAAAAAAGAAAAGGAAGTATGTTTAGTTGGTTGTAAAATAGCACATTTAACCTGAGTGTGATGCTGTGATACATGTATCTTTTTCATTGTTATGTAATAGAAACCTACAGTTCATCATGTTCAGGCTGAATCATCCTCCCATGTTGGTTAACAAAATGAGAAATTCTTCTATTTATACTCGAGAATTCCTTTGCGCACCAGTTTGTGGGCAATAACCTGACAGTTAGATCGTACTTATAGGTTGTTTGACCCTCTGTTTGTCAGCAGTTTTTTTTTCAGTGGTTGGCATCTTTTGTTCCCCTCACTTCCTGTTCCCACCTCAACTGGGAGTCTTCATAAGAATGCTTGCAGTGCAGAAAAGTTAATTTGCTCATTAGCAGCCTGACCTGCAAAGACACCATTATCTTACCCCCCCCCCCCCTGTCACTTTGTCTTTTCACAGACTGACTTGAGCCACAAGTTGTCGTTATGCAGCAAGCTGTGTTTTGCCATCGGCGGTGCGCCCAAGGAGGTGGCTGCCAGCGCCACCGCGTTTTTCCTGCAGATCTACCTGCTCGATGTCGCTCAGGTAATGTGTTAATAGGGCCAAAGAGAACAAGAACAGAGTGTCTCTGTGGATCCCATGTGTGAATAAATGGGGCACAAATGTTTAACTCCAGTCTGTCCCTGTTGTGCAGATCACAGCCTTCCAGGCCTCCATGGTGCTGTTCATTGGTAAAGCCTGGGGTGCAGTGACCGACCCTGTTGTCGGGTTCTTCATTACAAAGAGCAGATGGACCAAGATTGGCAGACTCATGCCGTGGTAAGATCACCACCCATACAGGAAACTCCTGTGTATCTCGGTTTCTAATGCTTACTTGTTGTTCCTGTATTTCTTCAGTTAGAGGGTTGTTGGCTCTATAGTAGAGCTCAGCAGTCCTGACACAATCAGAGAAAAACTAATACTGGTAATAAGATGATTGGACTATTGTTGCTTATTGACACGAAAGGAAGATTCTACAAACCTAATTTTGCCTTCAAGACCAGAAAAACATGACATTGACATTTTCAAGCAGTTCTAATAATCAGAAGACAGGTGGCATGCTGGGCTCAGCTCTGCTCCTGAGCTTACAAGTTATGTAAGCGCCCGCTGCTTGTTTATTTATTTCTTTATTTAAGTTAATAACCTTGGGCAAAGTGTTCCTCCTCTCCTCAGTGAACACATGGCAAAGAGCTTCTGTTTACATGCGGATAAACCTGCGTAAAGGACTGTAATTTGTCGACAGATTATGAAACATGTTTTGGCTCGCTCCCACTCTCTCAGACTTAATTATGGCCGCTACATGATGCTAATGTTTGTGTGGAATCTCAACAAAAACAAACCCTGTGCTCCAGTTTCGAGCGGTTTTGA